>OX465274.1:180561263-181811263 GCA_949987645.1 Tachina grossa
GGTGTCATTTTTGCATTTTCTCAGGCTCATATCTTGCAAACCGTTCAGAATTTTGATATACTCTGTGAAGTAAAGTTGTAACTCTTGTCATAAAGAACAAAAATTGTTCACATTTTATATCAAAAAACTTCATCTTCAAGATGAAACTCGGAAATTTGTTAAAAAAATTCGATATTTTTTTTTTACCGTTTTTTCACCTGTTCAGGTCCATACGTAGCAAACCGTTCAAAATTCAAGGAAATAATCAACTACAAGAATGTAAATAAGATCTCAGTAAACAACTTTTTAGAACATATAAATTTCCTCTAACTTCGAAATTTATTAACTTATTATTAAAATTAGCCTAGGGTGTTTCAATTATATTATAAAAGTTTTGGACTGAAATATTTATCAACACACAGAAAAAAATAGCCAATAATTATTTTCAATAAAACTATGTTATTGAATAAAATTTTAGTTTCAATAATATTTGTCATTAACTTGAATATTGTATTTATCAATTCCGCACATTTTTAAATATCATTTAATGTCATTTATTTGTGTTCGTGTTTTCCTTGCTTGTTGATTGACTAAACCTGGTCATGTGTTGATGTTGTTGTTTATTTTGATTGTTGGTGTTGTATACGTGTGCATTCGGACAAGAAGCTGAAAAACGTCGTGGCTTGTTTTTTTTACTCAACAAAGTTATTTTTAGATTAGAAGAAACAAAAGAAATTATGTTTTGCGTGTATACATTATTTGCATATCCAAAAACGATTTGCTCTTTAGCTGAGTGGTAAGTAAGTTAGTTTATTAGTCAAGAGATTGCCGGTTCAACTAATCCCAAACAAATTTAGTTTTCATAGCAGCCAAGCAAAAGCAAACAAAAAATGGTTGAAATATGTGAAATGAAAATGTAAAATATGAAATGTGACATTCATCCACACACACAACACAATAACAATTATCACTGAAAATAAAATTTCAGTCAACAACTTTTTTCTTTGATTCATTAAATTTATTTATTGACTGAAAAAAATATATTCAATAAACGTGCATACAATTTTATTTATCAATAATGCAAAAATCGTCATCACAAAAAATTCGAAAGATTTTTTTATTGAATCAACGATTTTCGTATTCAAATATCAAAATCATTTTTTTCTGTGCATAAAAGTAATCCAGATTTATGTACATGTGTAACTGATAGAAAATCCGAAAGGGAAAATTTTCATTTCCAATTTTTCTAGCTTTGTTTCGTTTTTTTATAGCTTTTTTAAGTTTAAAATTAATTCGAAATTTATTAGTATTAGTCATAATAGTACAAAAGCTGTTTGGGTTGAAGTTAGAAATTTTTTTATTGAAATGGTCACTTCCGGAAAAATCCACATTTATATATGGGTCTATTAAGCTAGTGTATAGCCCACTTCAAAGCATTTCTACTATTATAAATAGAACCTTGACCAATTTAGAATGAGAAAAAACAATAAAAATTAGGAAAAAGGTAGAAAAATTCTAATTAAAAATATTAACTTTCGGTTTTGAAGTGCGTTATGACTGAAAATAATTCTTAATTTTTTGTAAATGCCATTTTCCAACTTTAAGAATATAGTAAATATAATAGATAATAAAATCCGTGATTATTTAAAAAACAAATAAAATTAAAAAAATGGGCCAAAGTTAGAAAAGCTTTAATGTGAGTTTTTCATTTCCGGTTTCGCAATATTTTTTTTCTAACGGGATCTTTAGCACGTGTAGGTATATAATCATAAAAAAACTATTTCTAATATGCATTTCTGGCTACTAGACATATAGTTATGCCAAAAATCAAGGAATTTCGGAGAATAAATTTTTGAGTTGTCTGCTTCACGACTAAATAAATGCTAAATATGTTATAAATAATTAGTAATAAAAAAAAATTAGCGCACCCAAAATTTCCCTCTGGCACTTCTTAAAAATTCATTGCACCAAGTTTACTTAATTGGCACTCTAGTAACACTTAACTAGTTATTCCTTTGTGCATACTTCAATTTAGTTAATTTATTATATTTGCATATATTTCAATTTTATTGCTATTACAAATTTTGTAAGCATCACACAAATGCTGATGATGTTTCTAAGTATACATGTGCATGTTTCTTAGTATATATCTAAGTATAGTACTATGTACACATACTTATGTGCATTTTATTATTATTTATTATTTTTATTATTATATTCTTTGCATGTAATAAGTACTCTTTTCCAAAGTATTTGCAAGACAAAATTAAATTACATTTTAGTATTTGCTTGTACCAGCACAACACTAATAACGAGATAAATATATATTATATGCATTATAATTATAATCACCAACAATATACTTTATTTTTTTTAAACATATTTTGCAGACTAGATGTTGCTGCTCAAGGAATGCAAAAGAACTAACAAATAAACCAAATGATTTAAATTTATATTTGGAAGAGCTTTCAATTTTCTATTAAATTAGGAACTTGGGGAACTTGTTACAAACTTTGAATTTTTTAAATGAAATTGAATAAAGCAAACCATTAGCAATATTCTAAATTTATTATTGATTCCTGGAATTTTTTTTAATTAAAGTTGTTAGTTGGGGAAAAAATATTTTTAGTTTTCACTAATTTGTACAAGGAAAAGTTTAAATATTTCTGTCTTTGAAAGAGTTTGTTAAAGTTAAATTTTTTAAATATTTTTGTTGTTTGTTTCTGGTTCAACCACAAATGGAGAATATATAAATTTATATTCTTACACTTACATACGCAAGTATTTTGCAGTTTAATAAATCCCTTAAATCAAACACTTTGTATATTTCTTTTATATGTTTTGTGAACCAACATCATGTAAATAAAAAAAATTAAATAAATATTGATCATTGCCCAGCAAAAATTTTCAAAGAAGGTAATCGGGTTCGGAATTAAGCATTTTTGGTGCATGCTCTTCCCTACTGGATTACCAACTTAATGATTTTAACAAGGCGTGAGACTAAAATAATAGATACTTGAGAAGTACTTAAATTTTTTATTTGGCAACATATTCACGTAATCTATTTAATCTAAAAAAAATCAATCTTTTCATTTAGCAAGTTGTACATCATATTTTTAAATTTATATAATGTGATTTGTAAGCGAGTAATGAATTTAGAAAAATAAGTCCATTATATGGCAATTAGTTCTGATGTTAATGGATAATTTTTTGCTGGGTAACAATATTAGACTTCATTACGTTTGATTTCCAATTTCCAATGCTTGTGAATTGAGCAAATAAAAGTTATTATAATAAAAATAAAATAATAACAAAAAAAAAAAAACTTTAGTATTAATACGGTGGTCTAAGCGAGCTTTAAATTATTTAAAATGCAAAATTTACACAAACAAACTGCATCTGTTTTAAATTATGTTTCATATATTTATATACTTATTTTTAGCTATCGTTGAAGGCGCTTTAAACAATGTCAATTTAATAATTGAACCACCTGCTGTTCGTCGTGGCCAACATGCTGTATTGCGTTGTATGTATGATCTCGAAGGCGCACCATTATATTCAGCTAAATTTTATCGTGGTCAATTGGAATTTTATCGTTATACACCTGGCGAGTTTCCAAATACAAAAGTTTTTCCATTTCCTGGCATACATGTTGATGTAAGTATAAACTGAAAAAATATATGTATATTTTCATTACTAAACAAATGTTTTTTAAGCATAGTTTAATATTTCATAATGTTTTTAACTAATAAATCTTTTTATTATCATACTATTTGTGTGGAACGAAATAAAGTAATCCGGTGGCAATGTTTTAATCTTGACAGCGCGTTAAAAAGAAAACCATATAAAAACCAGGGGCCTACTTCCCGCATTCGATTGCGAGCGAGTTTTTACTCGAATGTGCGAGTTTTTTAACTTTTGGGATTTTCGCATTCGGTTTCGAATAACATATCAAAATTTCTAATGACAGCATTCGACAACGTGCATAAATTCGAATGCAACCGTTCGTGTGTTTATTCGCAAGCAAAAAGGCATTCGAAATCATGTTTAACATATAAAAAGTGAAGAAAAAGAAAATGTATGTTCAATATTTGACTCATTTATTTATAAAATAATACAAATTAAAGAATTTCTAGTTGACTTTAAATATAACAAAACATACTGACTTAGCAAATAATGTTTTGCCTACGAGTTGTCGGGGAAAATAAAAAAATCAACCAACTCTTGGAGCATCTAAATAATAAATTAACTGCTTCTGGTTAACCAATAAAAGAATGGAAATGTGGCTAGTACTCTGTTCTCTAACTTTACACTAATTTATTATTATTAAGTTATTAATTAAATTAAAATGAAAATAACATTAATGTATATTCGTTTCTTTTTTCTGTATATACGTCTGTATGTACGTACATGCATATGTTTTTGCTTACAATTTATTCAGTGTTGTGAAATGAATTAATATATAAATATATTTGCCTGTTCCCAACACTGAAACAAAAACTCGATTCGGTTGGTAGCGAGTGGCATCATCCGAAAATTTCTTGCCATCGAAATTAATTTCTATTCGAATGCAATTCCGATCACGAGTGCAGGAATTAGGCTCCAGTAATAGAGTTGAAAGTAATTTTTCGACTACTCTGGTATCACTATTGCTTTATATACACATGTACGGACATAGCGTTGCCACTCTTATTTAGGTGTGACAGTTGAGCGTTAGCGCTACACTGCATTAAATGCAATGAAAGATGAATCATTAAAAGCAACACTCACATACATATAACACTAAAAATCATACACGTTTTGATTTTATGAAACACTTTGTCTCTTTTCACTAACAGGTGATGATGTACCTAGATTAGGTCTCTATCAATTTTAGCTCATTTCAGATATAAGCCTATAATCAAATCCATTTAAATTAATAACTGTGAAGTTTAATTGCAAAATTTATAATCCTTGACACAAACTAGAGATGGGCACGTGTCGCATTTTTTTTCGTGACACGAACATGCACAACTCACCACGAAGTATTATTGACCAAAAATTTGATTTCGTGCGTGTTCGGCTCGCTTCGTATTGAGCAAAATTGACACGAAAAACACGAAACGATTTTAGATTTAAGATATTTATGAATGAATTTCCAGTTGAGAAAAAATTTAATATTTTGTATCGTCAAATACACACCAGCATATTTGTTGATTTTGTATGGGCCTCTGAAGCTTAAAGTTCTGTACGTAAACCTATAGTATCAGCTGTGGTGGCAGATAGTATCAGCTGCCAGTGCCAAAGTGGTGCCATATTTTGAAAAGCCACTCTTAAAAAAGTCAATTAAATTTTCTGATCTTCAATACCATACCAATAATATTTCGTGCGTGCTGATGAAATTTTTCGCGTGCGTGTTTCGTATGTCAATCTCTGGTACAAACCTTGTGCTTTAACAGAGCTCTGTTAGGCTACAAATATTAGTTTAGTGCATTCCGAAAAGGCTTTTATACAGGCTCTGTTAAAGCACAAAGTTTGTGTTAAATTTTAAAATTTAACTTCACACACATTTTAGATTACATGAAATTGATAATAGGTTTGTGTCTGCAACAAGCTACTGAAGGAGTTTGATACAACTTTACCACCAATGCTTGAAAACGTGACTAAAAATTGGGCATCCATAATGTGCTTCGTCAAGAACAGTCACGGTGGTCATATGCCCGAAATAATGCTATATATTGATCTTCCGAATAAAAAAAATTTTTGGACTTAAATTAAATACTTTGGGTGATTTTTTTACAATTAAAAGTTCTATTGGACTTAGAAAACAATTTTTAGAATAAATTGCACTAGAGAAAATCTTGAGGAATGTCAAACCCTGTACTTAGAATATTTTTATATCTAATATGACAACTGAGTTTCACTTAGCTTAAAACTAAATGATTTTAATTTATCATTAATTGCGCATACATGTGTGTATACTGAGCGATTCCTGTTGACGTACACGATGCTTCTTGTATCAGGAATTTTGAAGGTGTATATTGCACTTTAAATAATATTTCTGTAGTAAAAAGGAAAAAGTGCTTGAGTCGAGATAGACTGATGTAGACTTAATGGTACCTCTATAGTCTGCACATTTGAAAGTATTTCTGGTCAAAATTTCAATTAATTTGTGCGATTTTTTAGGAAGTTATAGCACTATGACTTGCGATATATCGTTTTTAGACTTTTAGTCTCATTTGGAATAATACGAGCTCGTAGCTTAATTTAGTTTACACTTTAGTATGTTTCAACTTAAGTGTATTATTTATAGTGTGTAGAACAATGTTTGCTTAAAAAAAATTAACAGAGAATTTCCCCATTTAACTGTAAAAGAAATAAATTTCTGAAAATCGACTGGAACGCTTAAAAGTGATCTCCTGCAAAACAGAAAAAGGTTACAGATTTGGTTATTATCAGTAGGTTTGTATTCATAGAAACTAAAATTATCATTTAATATATTCAGAAACATTCAATATCTATAAACATTTTTATAAACACAGAATTAAAATTGCATTAGAATTTTTACGCTATCGAATTTGGCCCTAGTAAAGCGATTCAGTGACTTCTAACGATCCGTTAACCGAAATTTTGGTCTATATATTTTGTCGCTTATGATAACAGTTGTGTGATTCTGTAACTTCTTTTTAACGATAGTTTGCAGCTGATATTTTCTGTTGATTTTTGTCAATAAAATTAACAGAACAATAGCGCGATACAGTAACTTTTAACGATCCAACAATAACGATTGTGTGATTCTGCAATTTCTTTTTAACGATAATACGTAGCTTATATTTTCTGTTGACTTTTGTCGATAAAATTAACAGCACATAAATTATTGTCGCTTAAATAACGACACAGCTGACATTAACATACAGCGAATATCGTTAAAAATGTTACTGAATAGAAAATTCGATAAATTTTTGTTATAATTATTTTAACGATGCGATTATCGTTAAAAAAAGTTAGTGAATCACAATACAGAAATTATTGTCGCTTAAATAACGACACAGCTAACATTAACCTACTGCAAATATGGTTAAAAATGTTAGTGAATAGCATATTCGATAAATTTTCGTTATAATTATTTTAATGATGCGATTATCGTTAAAAAAAAGTTAGTGAATTGCACTACAGGTAAAAATAGTCACTTTACCTAGTTGGTTCACCATATAGCTGCGCTTTGACACAACGCTTGTGCTTGAATTGTTGTTTGTTTTCTGCAACTCAAGGATTAACATGCCTACTTTATCCAGTGAGTGAAAATTTTTTTAAATTTTATAAATCCCTGCTAGAGCAGGTTATTAGAAAAAAATCAATTAAATTTATATACATTTTGCATACAAAACTAAAAATAAATCTAACCTTAACTTTTTTTAAATCTCTTTATTTTTATTTTTTTTTTAATTGAACCAACCTGCCAAAGAGTAAATACATATAAAGTGATATTTAAAAACTTTTCTAATTTACTAACGTATGAAGAGCGAAAGCAAGCCAAATGGATAAAATCTTTCGAAAATTTCCTCTGCCACAATCATTTATTTATTAAGTCTGCAAAGCTTTTAGAAATATTAAAAAAACGATGTCACAGAAACCACAAATAGAGGACTTAAAATCGTTAAAAAACTACACTAAAATAAATTAAAAGTGCATGCAATCTTGTTTTCGTTTTGTTTTTGTTGTGAGTCGATATAGAAATATTTGAAAAAAAATATATGGAGAAAACTATTACTTCAAATTCAGCAACATGCAAAACGTTAAATCTCTCTGAAAAATAAAAGAAATGAAATGAAAAATAAAAAGCAGAAACGTATGCTTTAGTAGTTGTGGCATTTGCACCAATACCCATTAAGTTTTATTTACTTTTTTTTCGTTATTACAAAAAAAAAAAAAAAAAAGAATCAATAGCTAGGAAATATGTAGAAATATATGAAAAACAACATGATAGAGAGAAACCTATTCACTAATCTGTATTCACCGTAAATTGGTTTGTCAAGCCGAAAGTTCAGTAGAAATATAAAAACAACATGTACAGACATACATATGTGTATATGATAAAAAGTAAATAAATTACACAATAAAAATATCTCTATCTAAGAGAAGAAAATAATAAATGGATTAATGTGTGCAAAATATGGTTTTTGAAATCTTAAATAAATATATTTAGTTACATATTTGAAAACTTTTGGTTGCCACTGTATGCTTTTATATTTTGCAAAGAAACAAAATGAATCCATAGATTTTTATAACCATACAAATACATTTACCAGTCATTTAACGTAACTGTAAAGGATGCATTTTTCCATTTGTTTTAGTCGTTAACGGGAACACCAGAGTTGCTGACATTGGCATTACGAAACACCAAATAACAATAACAATTAAGGCCACTGCAAGAAAAAAAAATGGAAATAATGCCAGGAAGGAAAAGCATATATGCACAAGCTCTTAATTCCTGGAAACACCAAAACCACGTTACCTTTTAAATTGGTCGTTTTAATAAAGAGAGGAGGGAGCTCTTAAAACGTTTCCCTGTCACAGTTTTTGTTTTATCAACTTTATTTTTGGTAAAATAATACACGATAAATATTTCAGTATATTGGCCAATATTGTGCGTTTTTATGTAAAGCTGTTTTTGATTAAAGTTCTGCAGAATTGTAATGCAACGATGAGCGATTTAAGTAAGCCTCTTTATAAAGCATACGTACGTATGTATAGGTATGTGTATTATACATTTTCAAGTGAAGAAGGTTCTTAATTCGGTTGCGTTTTGTGTTTTAAAGTGTGTTATTTCATAAACCCTTCATTTATTAACTTATTTCAAATTTTCTTTTTTCTATGAAAAAATAAAGCTCCAGCTTAGTTCAAATTACAAAGGACCACTCTCGTTAATATTTATTTTTCAATTTTATGTGCCCACCTACCACCCTGTTCATGAAACTGGGCGCATAATTTACCATTTCTAAAATTGAGTAGGGCCAGGACTACTAATTAAAAATTAATAATGAATTTCACTAACTTTTACTTATTCGATTCTTATTGTGCAATAAGAATGACATCAACTAAGGATTTGAAAAACATTCTGTCAATCATGGCAATTGATTTACAAGTTAAATATAAAGCACAATAATAATGAGTCTTCACTGCCAAAATAAGTTATTAAAACTTATTTTATCATTATTATAAAAAAAAGTTTGATTTGTATGTATAGTATTGTTAACCATCACTCACTGTGCACATTGCTTTTTGTTTTAGAAAGGCGGCTTTTACACACGCAAAGTTTACTTTCCTAATAAATATTTCTTTGATATGTATTACAAAATGAGGTACCTTAATTGCTTATGAAAATATTATTGTCCTTGGAAACGATTTAAGAATGCTTTATCCGAAGTTATAATGAAGCTCTTATAATTATAGACGACAAGTTGATTGTTATGATAGGAAAAGACTTAGGCCAGGCCCCCTATTCCGTAACTCGCTAATGCTGAACAAATAAAAAATTAAAATTTTTTGGCGATGACATAAAACATTGAAATTTCGGCGAATTACATTTTTAAGTCATTGTCTGATTTAGCAATACATGTTTTAAAATTGCATTCCTAGCCGAAAATCGATAAAGATTTTTAGCGATAGAGATTTAACCTTAGCGAGTTACAGAATACGGGGGCAGTTTGGCACTATACGCCCAAATCGATTGGTAGATCAAGAGAAGTAAACTACCACCATCCTTTTACTTTGAATGTCCAGATTAGGAATTTTCGATCATGTACTAACTGAAGTCAATAAATGTGATACATCGGGAGATAATTGTTAAACTTTTTTTTTAATCTTTTATTGGCAGAAATACGTAAAAATTTAAACATTGCTTTGGTCATATGGCAGCAAATATTCTTAGCGGTGGTAGGACAGCAAATTTTGCATTTAAATTGCGAATTGAGTTAGCAGAAGTTGAAGCTTCAACTGGCGATGTAAGAAAAAGGAGGAGATGTAAATTATTCATATGTGATGTATGTATATATGTAAAAGAGATGAGCACAAAACATTTGCTTGCTTAATTTTGATAATGTACATTGTGCCAATATTTTCCCAAAAAAATATTTCCCCTTTTCGCCAAAGTGCAATCGTGAATAATTTCTCCCTCGAAAAGTTTTCCTTTTTTTTTGATTTCACTTATCAGGCGAACTGAATTATTACATTGTAATAATATTGATATTTTGCAACGAATGAATTATTAAAAGTTATGAATATTTATGTTTAGGACAAGATTAGGAAATAAAGTTCACGATTGTTAACAATAATCCCCTACAGCATATTTTTTCATGGATTATTATTCTCCTTGGTTCTCACACAGTAAATTTTATGGCGCTGCACCATGGTGGTATACTAAAGAATTTTTTCCATTGCAACTAGAATATTTAAAAACATAACTTTAAAATTAAAAAAAAAATTGATTTGTAACCTTAACCTTGTGTGCTACTTGTCATGAAATTTAAATATGTTTGACTTTTAATTAATTTTTAAGCTTTACGAAATTTCTTCCCTTTTTACATTCACTAGGATTGATAGCGGTGGAAAAATTCTACTTGTTATTCACGACAGGGGTGATTTAGTTGCTCTCTTATTTATTGCTCTTGATTTTATGAGAACAACAACAACATGCAAGAGCATTATTTACTGTAGTGCCAAAACATATTTCCCTATTGCATACCTATTGACAATAATATAAAATAAATAGCAAGTGTGACATTATATGTATGTGAAAAATAAAATCCAAATAACGCAGAATCTTTGAATGTGTTAGTTCGCATTTGATGCTGTTCTAATATCTATAATTTATTAATTTTACACTTTAACGGCCATATGTATAATCAAAAATTGGCATGAAGTTAGCATAAGTGGCAAAATTGAATATGATCTTAACGTGTTTTGCCATATACTTTTACATTAAAACTCATGCTAGGATGTAATCCTCTGTTAAAACTACATGATGCGGTGATTTTTAATCTCAAATTGTATAGAGGAACTCGTCAATTTTGTCACTTATGCGAACTTCATGCCAATTTTTGATTATACATATGGCCGTAAATAATTTAAAATCAAAATAATATTTTTTATAATGGATGTAATTATAAGAATTTTTAAAATTACTTAATATTTTATGAAATTTTTAATTTGGTGCACTGTGAAGTGTACAATAAAAATATTGCACACTTGACACAACACTGTCTAATCAACTGTTCAACAGCTTTGTGAATTTTTGTTTAATTTTTCTCTAAATTTGCTTTACCATCAATTTAAATTAATATTGCAAGCAATATTGGATCTTAAAAATAAATACTATGCTGTGCACTTTTTAATGTTCTACGATCATCTCTAGTATGTACCATTCACTATAGGCAAGCAATAGAAGCATTAAATAGTATAACTGCAACATATAAAACGTTTCAATAAAATGATGAATGGGAACTTTCGACAGAATTTACCTGCCCCCGTATTCTGTAACTCGCTAAAGCTAAAGCTAAATTTGATCGCTGAAATGCTGAGCAAAGAGAAAATAAAAAATTGTTGGCGACGACATAAAACACTAAAGTTTCGGCGCAATAAATTTTTGAAGGGAACACCAGCTGATGAAATTAAGGCCTGCTTGAAAGTGTTATTAAACTCACACGTATGGTTTGTTGTGAGTTTGAAAAAAATCAAAAAAAATTTTGCTTTTCGCTACCATCGTGGCAGAAATTTGAAGTTAATTTGATCTGTGTGCCCGTAATTACTTCATATGCCATTTTTGTTTAATTTTCGCAGCGACAACATTTTCGTTTTTAGGTGACGCAGTGCGAGATATGAATGGATGAAATATTTCATTTTGAATTTAGTGAAACTTATCGCAGTTTGCCTGCTTTATGAAATGTTAAATTTAAACAATATAGTTTTAGAACAAAAAAAAAAATATCATAATGCAGAAAGAAGATGTCGCTTAAAAAACGTTCGTACCATTTTGAAACAAGTTTGAAATTATATTTTATGGTATGAAGTTGATATGTAGCTGCGATAGGCGCACCAGAATTTTACCAACACATACAAAAATTTGGCGCGTCAGCTTGATGTGTGGCCATGTCGCTTTAGATTACCAATAAAAGAGTGGCTCTTTTTACAGACAATGAAAAATGCCAAAAATTGGAAATGATTGAGTCTCAAAACGATCGAGTATATTGATTTCTTCGAAAGGAGAAATAATGTCCAAAATTTATGGTGATTGCTTAGGCTATATACATATACCAGTTTCAAAACGTCGTTAGCAAAAAATGATATTAGATAAATATTATTCTACTTAATTTAATTTCCTCTTACTTTTCTTTTTAATTTAGTTTTATCGTAAAATTGATCGGTATCGCTGAACAATGTTCAAAGTGTTTTTGATTTTAACTCATGCTAACAAACTCTTTTTATTAAACCCTTTTTTTTGAATACTATGGGTAATTCTATATGGTTGAAAGTAGTTATTTTATTCATATATTTATTTATTTTTGAGACATTTTTAGATTTTAATTGAACTATAGTGAATTTTTAAAAATTTATTTATTTTTTTAATTTCATTAAAATACAAAGAAATAACGACAACTGTCTTATTCATTATATGATACTCACACTTCTTACAATTTCTTTTTCAAATAAGGATTCTGTGATGTTATCTCTTTGATTTTATAATGAGGGTTTCTTGTGAGGGCAAAAAAGCAATATGTGTTTTTTTCTTCCGCTGTCAGATCTTAAATCTTTAATTACTTTAATAGATATAATTTTTTTTGCCTTAATCTCTTATACCCACACTATAGTGTAAACTTTCATATACATACACACACATGCTTTCATTATATTAATAACATACATACTCACATACTTATCTTGTCCATTCTCAACCCTTAGGTCACCAGTTCGAATGCGACACAAGTGCTAATACGCAATGTTGGTTTTGGTTTATCCGGCAATTTCTCATGTGAAGTAACTGCAGACGCACCATTATTTTCTACAGCTACCGCCTTTGGCGCTATGCAGGTTGTTGGTAAGTAAAACAAGTGACAAAATATACATCTACAAATACGTATACACATGCATATGTATGTGTATACATAATACAGCATTGCACAGATACATCTGTTTGCACTAGTTTTTGCGTGTTTTTGGTTCTGGTATGAACAAATATGTTATTTAGCGTTTTCTGTTACTAGTTGTAAATGTTGATTTTTAAAGCAATTATTGTATGGTTGGGCAATGAGCAAATGAAAACAACACATTTATTTTTTTTTTGTTTTTTTTTAAACAAATAAGATACATAAAACTGCTTTTACCGTAAGTGCCTTATGTTGTGTTGAGAAAAAAATACATGGCTGATGATGAATGAATAAAAGCAAAATTTCACATACATATGTAAGTAGATGATACATGTACATGAAACATATGAGCTGCAAATACAAAAAAATGACACACGATATGCAAGTGTAATTACCCTCAGAGCAAAATTGTCTCACTCTCTCTATACTTGGCTGCGCCACAAAATAACATAACGAACATCCACACATACATCTGTCCATCATGTACTTGTTGCAACAATGGTTTTTTTCATATAATTGTATTACAATATATATTTTTAAGCAAAAATAGATCAAGCAGTTGCTCAGCAGCAATACAATAAGCAATTGATATTTGTTTTTAATTGTATTGTAATTTGGAAAAGCACGCACATACAATAACTCTTATACTAGTTCTGTCGCTCACACTACAATTACATGGTACATACCATGGTATATTTGTTTCGGCTATACAAACGAGTATACAAATGCAACCCTTTAATACATAAGTGTATAAAAAAAGAAGAATAAAAAACATTATACTTTTAAGCAATGTGACATACTTGTAGTTAATTAGAATCATGAATTACAATTACGAAACTTTTTATGCTACTCACACCATATTTATGTAAAATATATGTATAAGAAGATTTATACTATAAGACAGTTAATTTTTAACTGGACAAATAATGAATAGAGATTAAAATAAAAAATTCAGTAAAGTGCGACTCTGACTCGCGCACGAAGGGTTCCGTACGAAACTAGATATGTAATTTAATACAAACTTCATCCTATATAATATATAGTTTTGGCATTATTTTCGTTTTTGGGGTCTTTTCGGTTTTTTTGTTTTGGCGTTTTTTGCGTTTTTTCGGTTTTGGCGATTTTTTTAAGTTTTGGATCTTTTTTAGTTTTAACACTTTATTTTCTTGTTTTTGGCGATTTTTTTTCGGTTTTTGGCGTTTCTTCATTTTGGCGTTTCTTCATTTTGGCGATTTTTTTTATTTTTGGCGATTTTTTTAATTTTTGCGATTTTTTTTATATAAATTTTTTTTTTTAGTTTTGGCGACATTTTCGCGTTTTGGCGATTTTTTCCGATTTTTGGCGTTTTTTTTTTTCATTTTGGCGTTTTTTTCATTTTGGCGATTTTTTCGAATTTGGCGATTTATTCTAGTGTTACAAATTTTTTTTTTAATTTTGGCGATTTTTTTTTTGGTTTGGCGATTTTATAAATTTCGGTTTTTTTAGTTTTACCGTTTTTGAAAATTTCAAGTGTTTGCCTCTTACGGTTTCCAAGATATAGCAAATTGTCAAAATTACATAGTCAAAATTGCATTAACTGATGGACCACCCTTTAATTATTTTCTTTTTTAAATTTTAGTGTTAATTGTTGTAGTCTGTATAAAAATACACTAATTTTACAAATTTCAAGTTTCAATATACATATGTTCACACAATTGTATGTATATTACATGTATTTGTAATATTTTTCGTTGCTCGTTTTGGAACACCCTTTAATTTTTAATTCTCATGTATTTGTTATTGCAGCGGCCAAGGTTCTACATACTTTGTCCAAATTTCAGGTCCGTAGCTCTTACGGTTCCTGAGAAAATACCGTGTGACGGAAAAACGGACAGCGTAGCGAAAACAATAGGGTTCCTTTTCACCTTTGGTGTACGGAACCCTAAAAACTCAGAGGTGGAAAAGGTTACATCTCGGACACAAAGAAAAATTGATTGCAATTTAAATCTTACAACTTAATTGAGAAAGAAAGAAAGACAAAGAAAATTTTGTCCCAACAAAATAAAAAAAATAATATTAGCTCCAAAAAAAAA
Organism: Tachina grossa; assembly: GCA_949987645.1. Taxonomy (NCBI): domain Eukaryota; kingdom Metazoa; phylum Arthropoda; class Insecta; order Diptera; family Tachinidae; genus Tachina; species Tachina grossa. Next base: position 180,576,436 of record OX465274.1, read on the forward strand.
ATTGTTTTAAAAAAATAGAGTGTGAAGGAGTTAATTAAAGTTTTAACTTGGTTTACTTTTTCCAGCTGAGGTGTGTCTCAGCTTGTTTAGATTGTAACTCAAATATCCAATTTCTTTGAAATAATACCAAGGAAAATATACGAAGCTTTATTTAATGAAAGTTATGCTACTTAGGATATCCCAGATTTACAGCCCAGCAAAAAATTTCAAAAAAGGTAATCGAGTTTGGAGTTAAGCATTTTTGGTGGAAGCACTTCCCTACTGGATTACCAACTTAATAATTTTAACAAGGCGTGAGACTAAGATAATCGATTCTTGAGAAGTACTTACATTTTTTTTATTTGTCAACATGTCACGTAATCTATTTTGTCTAAAAAAATCATTCTCTTCATTTAGCAATTTGCACGTCATTTTTTTAAATTTTAGGTAATGTGATTTGTAAGCGAGTAATGAAAATTGGCAATCAGAAAAGTAGGTCATTATATGGCAAGAAGTTCTAATGGTAATGTGTAATTTTTTGCTGGCTGAGAACGAGCGTGTCGGTTTTGTTGTATGTATGTACGTCTCTGGCAGTCAGAAAGTATTCGGTGCATCCTGATGTCGTATGTGGGAGAGAAAAATCCGGCAGCTCTCAAAATAAACAGGCTCGAGTTTATGTTCGGTAGGTCTCGAGGTTGTTTCAAGAAACATTCTGCAGATCTTAGAATAGAAAAGGGAGAAGTCTGGTCCAAAGACTGTCACTGCGACACTTGATGGGGCTTTTGTGCTATCTATCTATATATATAAAATCGTAATGTGTGTTTGTTCCTAATAGATGATCTCTGGAACTATAAGAGCTGTGAAGCTGAAATTTTCAACATATGTTTTAGTCAATAGGTTTTCTTTGTATTTTTAACGCAACAGGTGACCACAGGGTGAAGTAATTTGGAGTTAAAAAATAAATAATTGAGGATACGACCACGTTTTCCGGGCTGAGCTAGCAGATCTATAAATTAAGTTAATTTAATCTCTCTATGACTCTCCTTGTGAAAGTCAACACAGATATTGGAGAAGCTCGTCTAATATCATCTGAACACAGAAACTCAGAATGAAAAACACGCCTTCTACTGTTACATAAGACCATACATTCGCGGCACTATAAAATAATTCCCAATGAACTAATGCCCAAATAAGAAATGAAATAAGCCCCAATAAGACTCAATAGAAAGTTTATGAAAAAACACCCAATATAAATAAAATAAAGCCCAGTACAAAAAGCCCAATAATACGAAACTCAAGATGAAATAAAGCCTAAAAAATTAAATAAATTCCAACCAAACACAAAATTAAATAAAGGCCAAAATAAATGAAATAAGACCCATTATTTCACTTTCTTATTTGGGCGTTATTTCCTTGGGTCTTATTTCATGTCGTCCACATTCGCAAAGAAAGTGAACGAACTTGGTTGTTTTTCCCCAGAGGACTGTTCATTCCAAAGTAGCCAGCTAGATTTTCAGTAACAAGCCGTAAATTATTCCTGTTGAGTTGCAAAATGCCATTATAAGACAAGGGCTGCATCTATGCTTTGGCAGCTACAATTCCTTAGTGGTCGAAGTATCATCTCATTTTATCAGACATGTTACAGTCACCCGAATTACACCACAAAACGGCTGTGGGCCCATAAACAGAACAGAAGAGGCCCTCCTGATCATTTCATCTGCTTTCTCATTCCCCGGATGACCACTGTGGCCTGGATGTAAATGAAAACCTTGTTTATTTTGCTTTCAAGAGTTGAGTAAACAAGATATTTGTATGAAATTCGTACACAATATGAAGAACTATTAGGACTAATTTAGCGTCGTTAACTAAAAAATATCATGAAACTGTATGAGTGAATGAGCGATATGTATTTTGCAGATATAAAAATATAAAACAATTTGTCAGTTATAAAATACAAGCCGTGTAAAAGTAAACATTTTTCTTTTAATTATAAATAATTTTGTCTCACAAAATCATTTATAAAAAAACATTAAAAAATATTTATACAATAATGAAATAAGTCATTTGAATCTTTACAAATTTATTAGACATAAAAAATTTTACCATTAAATATGTATATAATAAAATGATTTTGCAATTTGAGTTGAAATAAAATATTTTATATCTGAGTATATTTTCATATCTTAAAATTTTTAAAAAGCTATGAGTATACATTTTTCAGAAATTTATTCTATTGTTTTTTTATTGTCTGTAACTTAAAAATTTTTACGACTAAATGTCGTTCTTGTAAATTTTTAAAAGCACTTTAAAACCCACAAATTATACCATCATACTACCATATTATTATCCTCAAAATTGCTAAAAATAAGGATAAAACAAATAATCATAAAACACGTAATCTACACGTAAAGAAATAAGTATAGGGTGTTTTTTTAAGAGGTATAGAACTTCAAATTGAAATAAAACACAAGAAAATCATTTTAATGTCCATTAATTTGGCTTTATTGGAAGGATAATTTTATGCCATTAATGTTTAAATATGATTTCGGGCATGTGGCCGCCGCGGCTGGCTCGAATAAATCCAATTCTACAGGTCCAATTTTCAACCACTTTTTCGAGCATATGGGGCCGTATGTTGGCAATAACGCCACGAATGTTGGCTTCCAAGTCCCCTAACGTTTCTGGTTTGTTGGCGTAGACGAGCGACTTCACATATCCACAAAGAAAATAATCCAATGGTGTCAAATCACACGATCTTGGTGGCCAATTGACAGGTCCATTCCGCTAAATTATGCGCTCATCGAATGTTTCCTTCAATAAATCGATTGTGACGTGCGCTGTGTGGCATGTAGCGCCGTCTTGTTGGAACCACAACTCATCCACATTCATGCCATCCAATTCGGGAACAAAATAGTCGGTTAGTCGGCTCCAATTGCTGTGCACGGTGGCGAATCGATTCATTCGGGTCCTCTTCAACACTTTGCTCTACAGCGGCAATTGTTTCTTCGGTGCGCACTGTTCGACGTCTCTGCGGATGCGTATCATCACATAGAGTAAACGTAGTGCGAAAACGATCCATGGTTAACCGAATTAATTGCTCTGATGGACGATTATGTCGACCATAAAATGGACGGAGCTTGCGGTAAACTTCGCGAACTGAACTATTATTTTCGAAATAAATTTGCACGATTTGCAAGCGTTGTTCTTTTGTCAACCTGTTTATGATGAAATGGCAAACCAAACTAAATATTAATCACTTGACAGCTGACAAAATGGCCGCCAGTTAAAAAAGTGATGCCAACTTAAAGTTCTATACCTCAATAAAAAACACCCTTTACATTTACGCTGGTTGATTGAATGTTGGTGTTGATTTATTATTTTAAGTCAGCGGAAACAAATCCAAAGAACTGCTACCTCAGAAGCTGGGGAAATGCTTAAAATTTCTGTTTATGGGATTTTAATATTATATAAAAATAAAAACACATTTTAACATTTTATCTAGGCGCACGGCAGTGCGCCAGTCCAAGTTATGGCCAATGCACGCAGTGTGTATATTTACAGGAAGCCATTCGAGCTGTTTTTACCCCCCTCATAACTTTGTTCGCCGCGATCGTAAAATTATGAAATTTAAACCATAATTAGAATAAATTCATGTTCCCTCATATGCAAAGTTTGAAAGTTTTACAACGAAAGGTTCCGCAGATATGAAGGTGCAAAAAGTGCATATTTTAAGACATACTCACTGACTCACTGACTCACTCATCAATATTATGAAGCACTTCCGCTATAGCTAGAGAGCTAAGATTTGGTACACGAGTAGATCTAGGTGAGCAATGAACCAGACAAAATCTGAAAACCTAAAAATTTTAACCAAGGGGGCGGGGCTACGCCCATAACAACTAAAATCTGTGCTAGTGAGCTGAAATTTGCTACAGAACTAGGTCTTGGTGCAAAATAAACTAAAAAATTTTAAAACATGAAAATTTTGGCCAGGAGGGCGGGGCTACGCCCATAAAGGCTATAATTAAAAAAGCAAATCTAAGGCGCTTAATGGAAGCTATTTTATTGAAATTCGGCATACATGCTGCGATAAAGCAAGACTAAAAATTAATCATTAAAAAAGTGGGCGTTGACACGCCCATATAATTTCAACCTCATTTTCATGTACTACGGCTCAGCATATTTAGATATACTGTTTCTGTATGTATTATTAGTATTATGTTAATATACAGCCTTTAAATTAAGCCATTTTAGTGAAAAATTGCATATACGTTACACGTATACAATACTTTAAACTATAACCTAAAAAAGTAGGCGTGATAACTCCCATAAAATTTTAGCTTTGTGTTTAATCTACTTCGGTCTAGCATATTTTAGAAGAATATAAGCATGAATTATAAGCGCTGCTCACAACAATATTATGAGTTTAAAATAGTGGGAGGGGTAATGCTCATAAAATTATAAGGTGCATGCATGCATCCTTCTAAAAAAAGAGAGAATAATGTTCATTTCTTTATATCGGTAAAAATGTTGTAAATTTAGCAGATTATCAAGAAATTATATGACACCCTTACGATTACAAATGTATATAATGCCTAGCATATGTCAGTGATAGGTGTTGTGCCAAACATGAACTTGGTCAAAATTTATATCTCACTGCTTTTGATGGCCGAAATTTTTGATAGGAACTTGGCCTTTTTTCACATTGATGTTTTTGTGAGGATACTTCTTTACAGGCTACTTAATTGAAGTAACAAATAACACTTAAAAAGTACAATAAGAAAGCTAAAATATTCTATATATAAAGTTCCTCATAGGATTTTACAAAGAACTACAGATACATTATATACCTAAAAACAACTATGAATAAAGATGAAATGAACCCTTAAGTTTCCATCACATTTGTCAAACATGTACCTAAAAAAGCGTAACCACTAAATGCTAATGAAAAATCTTTCAATTCAGATAAAAGTTGTCAATTTAAAGAGTATCCAATAATGTTGAATTCTAGTTAGTTGTATTCGAAACTGTTTAATTTGATAAGTAAGTGTCTGGATCGAAACTTTTTTCATTAGTGTTTGTTGGTTATGCTTTTTTGGGCAAATGTTTCACAAGGTTGACCGCACCTTTAGACTCATTTAAAGTTTTGACCGATTTCTGGTTTTCGAACTTTGTCCGATACATTTAATATTATTTCCGTTTAGTAAATTTTGATATGTATTTAAGTAAAGCAGGTAGTTGTATGTAGTAAGTACGTAAAGCAGGGTAGTTGTAGTGTAGAATCGGAGTGCGATCAGTTTTGGATTTTTTTATGATTTCGGAATGAACGAAGTAACAACTTCTGTACTTCTCTCGTCATATGCTTGCTTAAAAATTTATATAGTCTTTGTATTGTCTATTTTCTGACCCGTTCTTAACAGCCTTAGTCTGTTATAGCATCTCCCAATCATTCAGTAACTCATTTACATTACGATCAACTGGAAGATTTTCTTTTCATGATTGTTTATTATTTGTACTGAAAACTAAACTTATTTTTTTAAACAAACACAAACTGCACATCAACTTTAGCATGTCTCAGAGTCTGCGGCAGAAATTGTACCTGATACCTTGCTAATACTAAACTAGTATGCTAACTGCTAGCTAAAAGGGAACCCATAGAACCGTATGAACATGATGTAAATTTCTGTGTCATCTTGTAATTTTTCTTCTTTCTGTATCTAATGCTTCAAAGCTGTTCTCAGTGGCTCCGGTGTTGGAGCATCATTTTTATGCTGGGGTATGTAAATTTCGTATTTAGGGAATTTTAAAATAATCGGATATTTTAATATAATTTAATTTATTATTTTTTTTTTAATTCATGCACAAGCACGTTATATAGTACTTTGACTGACTACCGAAGTTATCAATATTTAAAAAGCTTTCCTGCATACGGCGTTTATCTGAGTAACAAGGCAGTGGAAGGAGAGCCTGCGCTGCTCATTTTGTAGTGTAAAAGTGTAGATGGTCATGTCTTTAATCGAGGTAGATTTCATTTCGATCGTAAAGGGAATGTTTTTGGCCTTTCTTGCATCTGTACCCGGATTCTGTAACTTTTTGCGAAGCGAAAATCGTAATATTTATCGACACATTAATTCGCTTGTGGTAACGATAATGGGATTCCGTAATTTCTTTTTTACGATAGTCTCCAGCTTTATCTTACTCACCATTTAATTCAATATTATATAGTATCTCTGTATAGAAAATGTGAAAATAACACGAAATCCCAAAGAATAGTAAAGAAAAACTCAATAAATTTGATCTTGTGATTTAATTTTATTTTTACGAATATCGTTAAAATATGTTACTGAATAGCAAAGTCGATAAAATTTCGTTATATTTATTATAGCGATACGATTATCGTAATAAAAGTTACTGAATCCGGGTACTGGATTTTGTAACTTTTTGCGAACTGAAAATCGTTTATAGACATATTTATTCTTTGCGGTAACGATATTCTCCAGCTATATTTAAATCGCCATTTAATTCAATATCATGTGGTATCTCTGTAAAAAAAACGCGAAAAGCACAAAGAAGATTAAAAAAAAACTAAATGGATTTGAGACTCTGATGTTATTTATTATTTACTTCAACCGACAGCAAATATCGTTAAAACATGTTACTGAATAGCAAACTCGATAAATTTTCGTTATTTATATTATAACTATAAGATTATTGTAATAAAAGTTACTGCATCCAGGCACTGGTTTAAGGGAGGCCAAAGCATTCCGAACCTCAACAGATATTATTTATGGCTTGTTACTGGTTTTTCTCTCGTGGTTTTGGACTGAATTAATTACCTTCTATGGAAAAGTAACCCAGTTCCTTCAAATTTGTAACGTTTATGCTTACAATATGACGAGTGACTTACATATGTAACAGTGTGTTTTTCATTCTGATTTTTTGTTTTGTATTTGGATAATATTCGGTGGACTTCTTCAACCTGTATCAACTTCCGTACTGGCTTAATTTAGTTTGAGGTGGTATTGGCTGAAGTAGTTAGCACGTTGACTACAAAACCGAAGGTCTTGAGTTCGAGCCCGGTCTTAGACAGTCATTAAACAACATATATGCATTTTTTTGATCTGCATTTGTGTCCATGTGTATCACTTGTTTTTAGGGAAGTTCAAGTGATTAAGGCAGATGCTAATCCTAATGTAATATCAGAGCACCTTCCTTTGTCGGTATTGTAAAGCATAATCATCGGCGAAGTAAAATAGTCAATACATAGTTACTATACACAGCTTTGAAAATTTAATACACCTCATTAACACTAGGAGCACTGCAACTCTGCATTATTAAAAACGTGCAAAAAAGCAGAGTTGCAAATGAATGAAGCCTTCCTCTATCTCTTCTTTCAACACCTGTCTTCTCTATAACTATCCTTTTCCTTAAGAAGGTAACCATTAGTAATAGTAGTAGTCATCACTAAGTAGTAGAATGCACTAAGTTTTTGCGAAATGAAAAGGGAAATATTTATGGATATATTTATTCGATTGCAGTAACGATCATGTGGATCTGTAACTTCTTTTTTACGATAATGTATATTTGTATTTTACTTGCCATTTAATTTATATTATGTATCATGTCAAAATAAGCGGAAAACACAAAGACTAATTCAAGAAAAACTAAATGAATTTGGTCTTGTTACGAGTATTTTAGTTTTTTTAAACTAACAGCGAATATCGTTAAAATATATTAGTAAATAGCAAAGTCGTTAAGTTTTCGATACGACTATTATAATGAAAGTTACAGGTGTCGCAGTGCTAATCTTCGAACCATATCTTACACCATAGTCTATCTATGCACGAGTATATATTCTTTTGACAGCAATTATTTTTATATTTATATAAAATTATATTTTACTCAAGAATGTCACTGTAGTCAAAACAGAATTAAAAATGAATTTTGTTTGTAATAAAAAGTGTCCTTAAGACATTAAACACAATTAAAAATGAGCTTAATTTCAAGTTGATTCTTGTTTCGTTTTGATAGAAAAAAAAAATAAACAAAATTTAGCAAAAGCAGATCCCACCAAAATTAATTAAAAAAAAGACTCCCTCTCGTTAATGGCTGGAAATATTTTATTTTAATCTAAGAAAGTCATTATTAATTTAAACACTGCAAGCCATTAAAATTTTGAGTAGATGACAAAACAGAAACAGAAATAATCTTTTATTTTATTTGAACTTAAAATATCATAAGCATTTTAATCAGCCATAATAGAATATGGTCCTATTCTCCTTGCAGGAGTAAAAGGAATACATTTTTATGTCCATAATGCATACACAACACAATTTATTTATAATGCTTTTAATAAAAGTTATATAACTTGTTAGTGTTGAACAAAAAAAAAAAAAAAAAAAAAAAAAGAATAATTTGCTTAAATTTGCACAAGAAATAAAACTTCTAGATTATTACAATCCCTTAAAAATACGCATCAGTTCTCAATAAATATAACATCTTTATGTCTTCACTGAAAATTTGTAAAGCATATTAATTTTTCCGCTAAGTCACGGTAATCACAATCAAGTGCTGTAACATTGTTTAAGTAAATTGTAAAACATTTTCATAACATAAACAGGTCATTGCGCATATTTGACAAGTCGGCAGGTGAGACAGACACACATAGAAAAATAATTTATAACGCATACGGTTACATGTTTTTTAGCCGTCACTTGCTAGTCATCTTTTGCAAAAAATATATATATATATATATACAGATACAGACAATAAGATAGACAGTTAGACAGACAAGTGACTTGAAAATTTTCATCTTTTAATGATTTTTCTTCTTAAAGTTCTTGTTCTGCTCATACTTATATTGTTTAAGTCACCGTAACTTTTTTGGAAAATTGTTGTTGCTCATCTTCACCTTTTTGCAAAAATCGCAGTTGCGTCGTGACGCGAAAGGGTTAAAAAGATACAAAATTTATTACGGGTTTTAATTTTTTAATGTAGATATAAATATTTTATAAGTAGCAGTCACACTTCATTTCTTTTACTATTCATGGTTGTTTACGTTTCAACGAATTGCTCAACTAGATAAGGAAAACAATGATTGAGTTAAAGTGTGTAGCAGCAAGGAAAATGTTTTTTATTTTGTTATAGTTCACAAAATATGGTTTGTCTTAGCTAAACGTAAACAGCAGCAGGTGCAGTAGTATAAGATTGTATTTTTGTTTAGTTGATGGTGACACAATTTGTATGTACATATTCATATATATATATTGGGTTTTGGATAAGAAATCTCATTTAATAATCCCAATAGTTATAATCAGTGTTTGAAAAACTGCCAGCTAAACAGCAGCAGCACTAAAAAAAATCTGAATTTTGTTGCTCTGCTGTGCTGCACATGTCTGCAGCAAAGTCACAGCACAGCTACGTTGCACGTTGATAACTTCTGCTGTTGCTTTAACTTCGAAATTTCAATCAGTTCAGTAAAAGCACATTTTCAAAAGTTTGTGATCCTTTTTATACTATAACTGACAAATCTCTGAATCATCGTTTGTTTGTTGTTGTTGTTGTACTCAATTGTTTAAGAAGTTAAGCGTAGCTAAAATAAAACGACAACAAAATTAACAGTCGAATTTTGTGTGCTGTTGCTTCGGCTTTAGCTGCAAAGATCTTCACAGCAAAGCAACAGTTAAGTTAAACTTTTTTCGTTTAAAAGCACAATCGACAGTCTTTTGTTCGGTTTTGGTTTCGTGTTTTGGTTTTACTGTCTATTTTGAAAATTTTGGAAGTTATATTATAGTCAAAGCAAATGAAATAAAAAAATCTAAGCAATTTCAAATGCTGGTTATAATATTATACTTATAAAAATCTAAAAGACAACCACCGTTTTATCATCCGCATGATTTTTGTTGTAAAAAAGAATATTTTTGTAATTCAATCTATTGACTTAACATACAAATCCCATTCCTACAATTAAGGAGCCGCCAATGCTTTTTGTTGGCCTTTCGCCCTTTGAATATGCTTACAATTATAGTATTTTTTCTTTATGTGATTAGACGAATATTTTCCGCGTTCATGAATTTTGTAGGTGCTTGCATTATTTTTCTCAAGCTTAGGATTTTTATTTTATTTCTTTGATACATTTCAGCCATCTCAGCATCGTCCTTAATTTTTCCTGTAGCCTTGTAGTGATGCTGTATTTTTTTATTCTATATTCTGTATTCTGTACTTTCCTTCACGGAAGGAACGTGGCGGTTAAAGACGTCGTTTTGTGCCAGTCAATACAACACTTTTTGTTTCGGGTTAATAGTTAAAACTGAAGACAGACAAGGTTTCTTGCAAATAATTTTCACTAGTCATTCTTGTCTGTTGTTGTTTTGCTTGTATGTTGTGTGTGTGTGTGTGTGTGTGTGTGTTTGAAGATTTGAGCACTTGTGTTTGTTTCAATGCATTTGTTAACTTGTGTATAGCCTCAACAAAGTTTTAAGTGGTTATTGTCCTGTAAAACACTTTTGCAATTATATAGAAGTTTTCTTTTTTTGTTTGCTTTTTGAATTCAATATACTTTATTATAAATATTTAAAATTTAATAACAAAAACCAAAATAAAACAACAACTTTAGTGTTGTAAATATGATTGAAAAAACGAAAATTTAAGAAGCCTTTAAAAATATTAGTAAAAATATATCTAGAATTTTTTAATGTACACAAATATAAATTTAAGACTATATAAGTACATATTGCTTTACTAATTTAATAACTTAAATTAATATCCTTAAAACAATAATAATATTTGTAGCCATTTTTAATATGGATCTGCTATTGCCGAATAGATAATTTGTATCTACTGTAAATTTTCTTTAAATAATAATTTTCCATTAATGAAACATTTCCATTTAATTGCATTATAATTTAATGATAATAGCAAAAAAGCCTAAAGCCTTCAAAATCATGATTATAATTTACTACAAAGGAAGAAGAAAATATTTATTGTATTACACAAAATAACTCTATTATACGAAATTTATACATCTTTGTCTTGGATTATGTAAATAATGCCTGTTGTAGCTGATTAATTTAACTTGAGAGAGCTTTTCATTTTTGGTTGCCAAATTCAAAAAATAATTTCATTTTAAGACTGCCTCAAAGCCTATAAAACACAACCGAAGCTTAAGATTAACAATTTTCAAAAATTAAGATGTCTATAAAAAAAAGCGGAAAACGGAAATGAAACCGAAAGGCTCTCATTAGTCTGCAGATGTTAACGTAGCCTTAAAAGTGTGCCCTGTTGTTGGTGGTGCTGTAAGAGCTAAAATATGGTGTTGGTATGTGCTCGTACAAACGTACATAAATATTTAAGATGATACTAAAATGTTTAGTGAATTTATGTTAATAAAGATAATCACATGCATATATTTGTGTTTGAATGTAAGTAATTGTGGGTTTGAGCTTTGGTGGTATCTAGAAGATAAATGAATACATTCAATGATATGAATTTATTGCCGTAAATAAACGCAAGTAGGGGAATAAAATAAGCTTTATATGATGATGATGATATGAGTAATGTATGCTGGCATTTGCCACTATGGGTATAAAAAAATATATGGCAAGGGGGCTTAAAGAGAATATTCCGAACCACTTGGTCAAATTTGAAGTAACTTAAGCTAATGTAATGACAATTAAAAATTGCCAGCACAAGGCAGATTGTCAGTTTGTATCAAATGTGTCAGATTTTGAGTTGACCGCCTTTAGAGGAATAAGTACGATATGTACCAGAACTCCCAAATATCATTTTTTTGGTTCTGATGATTACCTTTTAAAAGTTAAACCTTATATAACAAAAATATTTCGATTACTAAGGCCTTTGTGCAGTTTAAATAGAAAAAGAAATTAAATGTTTATTTGAAGTACACAGAGAAAAAACTGCCTCATAGAATCAAGAAGATTTTCTCTATGAAACGTTTTTAGACTAAGGGGTATCCCAGCAGAAAGAAGCGAAGATTTTTTCATAGAGATTCCTTATTGTTTTTATGTGGTAAATTCTATTAATTTTATCAAGAAGAAAACCACATAAAATCAAGAAGAAATCTTATTATTCACAACTTTTTTTACTTAATTTCCGTTCTCTTTGGCACCAAAAAAACAATCCATAGAGAAAATCTTCTTGATTCTATGAGGTTTTCTTATAAATTGTAAACTATAGGGATTTCTTATTGATTTTATGAGGTTGCCTTATTGATTTTTTTTAAAAAGGTTTTTTTCTTGATTTTATTAGGTTCCTATATGATTATGTGTAAAGCATCTTATTGATTTTTTTAATAAGGAAATCTTCTTGATTTTATGAGGTGTCTTGTTATTTCATATCTATAAATAGACATACAGAAAATTTTTTGCATGATCTTTTCCGTTTTTGTATAAGCATATTTGCAAAATTATTTCAATGGTTATTCAGACTGCTTATTAGCATATTGGTTAGAGTGTTTGTCTATCAGTCAGAAGTTTGCTGGTTCTCAATACTTGTCTCCTTTCAAGTAATAATATGTATGTATGATGAGTTAGTTAATTACCAATACAATATAATATGTATGTATGTATGTAAGTATGTATAAATAAATAACATCTACATATACTACATACATACATAAGTATATGGTATAGAATTTAAATGAAAATACATAAGCAAAGCACAAAGAATAAAGACATAATTTTTTTTTCTTTTTTGCCTCATAAAATCAAGAAGAAAACCTTATTAAAAAATCAATAAGATAACCTCATAAAAACTACAAGATTTCTTCTTGAATTTTTCAAAAAGGTTTTCTCTATGAAATTAATAAGATTTCCATATTAAAAAAAAAACCATAGAGATTTCTTATTAATTTTGTTCTATTTTATGAGGTATTTAGTAGGCACTGTTTTCTCTGTGTAGATAAATTTGTTTTACTTGTAGAACAGAAGTGATTCCAGTGATTCTGATTTCAGGGACGTATGCATGTGTGCATACACTTGTCGAATATAAAACACTTGTTAATTTTGAAGCTCATACATACAAATGTGTATATTGTTGGTTACAAGCAGAAGCGCCCCAATTCAAATAATTGTAACTTTACAGGAGAAGGTAAAAACACAATAATAAAGAGTACAACTGATTTGTAAAGCTGCTTGTAAACGCGTTGTTTTTTTTACAATATTGTAATAGATTTTTTTTGACGAGGTGTATTTTTGTGAAATGTACTGCAATCACTGAAAAACTAAATTTTGTAAAAAATACGAGTTAGTGCCTTTCTACTTGTGACCATCAATATGTTTGTGTGTAAATACAATAACCCACTATTGACGGATTTCAGATGTCAAAACAGTATTTAACCATATGTGATGTTAAATTGAAAACTAGTATTAAATCACTTGCTGCTTCATATAGTGGTATAAAAACAAATTGAAAGTTTTTTATATTTCAACTAAAGAATGCACAATAAAATACAAAAACATATTGAATGAAAGCTTCTCTGTGCGTATGTATTTGTACATTATAATTGAATATACATTGTATTGTATGTTGTTTCCTTTTGTAAGGTTTTTTTAGTTTTACACTTTACTTCTCTCAGTTCAAAGAGCAGCAAAACAGGTAGCTGAAATCCATCAACTAGTACACTACACCATTTCCAATTGTATTTTAGAAGTTTCCAATTGTTTTTCAGAAATTTCTAAATATGTTTCAGAAGTTTCTAATTATAGTTCAGAAGTTTCTAATTATATTTCAGAAATTTCTAAATATGTTTCAGAAGTTTCTAATTCTCGTTCAGAAATTTCTAATTATATTTCAGAAATTTCTATTTATATTTCAGAAATTTCTAATTATAGTTCAGAAGTTTCTAATTACACTTCAGAAGTTTCCAATTATGTTTTATAATTTTCTAATTGCATTTCAAAAATTCCTTAATACTAGTAAATATATAAGCACAGTGATTTAATGAAATATAAAAGTCTTAAGCACATTTTTATGAATTTAAAAAAACAATGTGACAGAATTGCTCTTTTTAATAAACAATAGCCAATAGCACACTCCTTTTTAAAAAAGGAACCCCTGCAAGCATTTTTTAAAAAAATTTATCATATTCGAGTCATTTACGATTCCTTTGCGCGATTAAAATATGCAATTAGAGCTCATTTTCTGATCATAAATGATTGTTTTCTTGGGGGAAAATGGTATCCTACCCGCGACTCTTCTTGAGGAGTCTTTTATTACCCGCTTTTCTGATCAGTTTCGACTCATTTATGACTCATATATTTTAAAGATTTGCGAGTCTTTTTCGAGTAATTTTTTAGCGGTTCTTTTTTGACTCTTTTTTCAGTAATATTTGTAATCGATTGTTTGGCTGACATTACTTTTTTTTATTTAAAATTCACTTTTCACAAAATTTAATTTATTTTTATATACTTTTAGAGATTTTAATATAATATATATAATTCAAACTTCAAAACAGTCACATTTCAAACACTTGTATGATATATTTTCGATTGCTGTATGTTTTGTTATTGTATTTTCAATAAATTACTTTTTAAGCATAAGCACGAATCATTTTCGAGTCCTTTTTCAAGCGCGCAAATGTTTAATCAGTTTTTAATCGTCAAAAGTACTCGAGGAAGACTTAGTTAGGTGATTTTTGATAAAACAATCTTCCAAATGCTAGTAGGGACACCACTAATAAAAAGAAAATATGTATTTATATGATCTGCCACGGGTAACCGTATAAAATTGCGATTTTTTGTGGAATTTCTTTAACAAACACGTTGCTACTTCCTATGTGAAGGCATAGGTCGTGTACAGTCAGTCACAACACCTTTTAAAATACTGTTAATACCATCTTGGGCATATGGTCTAGTTACCCCGTCCATATTTGTGCAACACCATATTATGCAAATTTACTTTGTATAATATGTATAAAAAATAAATAAATAAATAAATGTATGTATATATTTTATAAACATTGTATATACTCCCCCAAACTAAAAGTTTCGACTTTTTCTGAAGTCAAACTTGTCGTACCGACTTCGTTAAGACATTACGGTAGTTTGTCTGAACTCAGATATTTTATAAAAAATTTGATAAGATATTTTGGTAGTTTTTTTGAACAATTTAGTTTTTAATAAAACAAAAATCGGTGAGAAATTTTAGTTTAAATACATAAATATAACAAATAGAAAATAAGTGTAATAAATATTAAAAAATGTAAGCATGTAATAAATATGTATATGCAAATTATTTAGACAAAAACACCGCTACTTTGCTGTAAAAACAAAAATAATGAAGTATCAATTTTGTGCCGACATATCGTTGCGATTTCTTACCGACATGTCGTTACATGTCGAAGTCATGTCAACCATTTCATACAATAATGGTAACGAGTTCAGCATTATTTCGGTTACGAAATCTAAAGATTTCGCCAACCAGTCCTTACGAATTCTTTACAACTTCGGAGCATTTGGTTTTGTGGTTAAATAAATATGTACGTGTATTTTTATGTGCTTATCAATGTATTATTATATGAGTTGGTGAAACAAAGTACTTGCAAGTTTTCAATTGTGTCTGACAATAGTGATACCTATTTCCTCAATATGACCCAGAAACCCAATCCACCGTTTGTTGCTACATTGTTCGAATATCAAAAAACGCTGGCTATTGTCTGCTTCAACAATTAAATGGAATTGTAGGAGTATGTACAATGAAATACAATGCTAAGGTTACTTCTTTGAGTGATATCTTAATTGATGTCATGCAATCTTTAATTATTTCTTTTAAGCCACTTTTTATTTTATGAGTTCATGGTAAATTGTATTGAAAGTGAATTTTAAAATTTCGCTTAAAATAAAAGTGATGATTTTCTCTAACTGGATTTAGTACGTTTTTGAGAACTAAGAATCGTAATATTTATTAATATACACATTTATTTTATTTGCAGTAGCAATAGTTTCACTCGGTTATTTATTTTTTTATGATAGGTTATACATAGTTGTGTTTATTTCGATCTTAAATTTTATATAATGTGGCATCTCCGCACGGAAGATTTAAAAACAAACGAAAAGTGCAAAGAATAATAAAAAAAATTTTTTTTTGGAAAATGCGACTTTTACTCGTACTCGAAAGGTTTTGTATGGACTTTATATATCGTTAATTTACTCAAACAGTGTCATAACTCAAGAAAACTACTTTGCCAAAAAATTAGTTAAAAGTTTTCAATTTACACACAAGTTAATGAAAAGAGAAGAAAATTTTATTTTGGTTTCAAGAGTTGAGTAAACAAGATATACACACATATATATATTTATGTATATATATATATATATGAAAATTTTATACAATTTGAAAAACGTTATGAGAATTATTTCTCATGAAATAAAATATTTTATAAAATAAAATATTTATGAAATATTTGTTGTAGTTTTAAAATAAATATTCAATTGAATTTATCGTTTGCATCCAGATGAACAAGCCCTTTACTTTTATAAGGTTTTTAAGTCATAAGAAAAAATTATATATCATCAGGTTTTGAATGTATACTTTTATTTCTTCGCCGATATGGAAACAATTTTCCTGCAGGAATTCTATTGAACAAATTTCGTGTGTTCCAAATAGGTCTAGCTTTATCTTTACGTACTCACAACGTTAAAAATCACAGTATATCGCTAGTAGAGTGAAGTTATGCGTAGTCGTAGTTCCTTCGCCAACGAATTCCGTGAAGATCGCACAAAAACGGTTGTTGTGCCACAAAACACCGATGCAGTGCGTGAACTGATTAAACGACATCGTCATGTGACATATTATGAGACAGACATCTTTGAACATTAATTCCACTTCAAACCATTCGATTTTGCTTCAATTCAAAACAGGCTCGCCTCAAATAGTGTAAGGAAATGATTAACAATTTAAACTATTGTGCTTCGAAAGACGTATACAAAATTGCGACAGGTGACGAATCATGGATATATGCTTATGAGCCGGAAACAAAAGAGCAACCGACCATGCGGATATTCCAAGACGAGCTAAATCCAGCAAAAGTTGTTCGTGGAAGAAGCACAGCAAAGCAAATGATCGCCTGTTTCTTTGGCCGACTGGGTCATGTGTGTACTGTTTCACTTGAGCAACGTAGCTCAGAGTGTTACACTGCCATTTGTTTGTTGGAAGTCTTCGAAGAAATTTGTAAAACTTACCCCCGAAGAAGAATCATTTTTTATCACGACAATTTGAGCTCTCACAAATCTCGTCAAACAAGTGAATTTTTGAGCAGTCAAAACATCGAATTGATACAGTCCTGACATGGCACCCAATGACTTCTTCAAAGGTAAACTGCGTGATAAAAAATTAAGGAGCGATAAGAAGCAGCTGAAGCATTCCAAAACCATGTTTTAGAGGTGTCTCAAGATGAATGGAAACACTGCTATGAAAAATGGTTTGAACGAATACAAAAGTGTACTGATCATCAAGGGAAATATTTCTAAAAATAATTAAGTTTTTTTTCGTTTAAAAATATTTGTTATCATTTGCTATTCCCGAAATATAAATAGTAGCTCTCGTACCATTATCAAATTGTATAAAACTGTTCAGCTACTGAAATAGATGAAAAATATTGTTACCCAAACGCCAACAAAAAAAATCAATAATTGTGTTAATAGTAATTTAATTCATTAAAAATTTAATTGAGCGCCCCTTGGCTAGTAGGCAGTGTACTAGTCTAGACGTCTTAGAATTGCAATTTCAATTTCTGCCGGATATTCTGGCTGTTTCTGCAGATAAATCAAAGAAGCCTTGCTTGTTGTAATGGTTTTATAAAAAAATGATTTTTTTTCAAATCGACTGCATTGAGTTTTTAATTGATTTTTTTTTTCAATTAAATATTTTTTCAGTACTGTTTACAAAATTACAAAATTTCACTAAAAAATAAAAATTTTGTTGTATACACTTACACTAATTCTCTTAATACTTCTAAAGTCTAGCAATAAAAATATTAAAGTATTCTCCTTCGCAAAAGTTTAAATAACAAAAGCTGTCTTTAAAAAAAATTACTTTGACTGATAAATTCTATTTTTTTTGGAAACTAGAAGCATTAAAAAAGGTTAAAGTTATCAACATCAAAATTTTTGTTTTATAAAAGAAGGGTACTTAAGCTTCCAAGATGATTTGAATTAAGTGACTAAAGTCGGCTTTGTAAAACTTGACATACCAATGTATAATTTAGAAAAAAAGGATATAAAAATTGTCAAACAAAATGTAGAAAAGAGTAAATAAATAAAGCGGAATTTAGTTTTAATGAGGAAAAAAATTATCAGCATGACCTTTCTTACTTTCATATTTTTTGCCTTCATTCTTTGCACAAACTTTTCAAGAAAATTGCTTTGGTTGTGATACGTTTATTTAATTTTATTTTGTGTAAAAAAATAATTGCATAAATATTTTTTTCTTGTTGGCCCTTTTTGTGGGTACTTAAAAAAAAGTTATTAAATGATTAAATAAAAATTTTCAAATTCTGTCCTTTTTAGAAAAAAAAACAAACAAGAAGTAAATAACATTAAAGTATTTGTATAACATAAATTTTTCCGTTGCGCACCCATAAAGGAAAAGTCATAAATTATATGTAATTAGACTTTTTCTTTCTCAAAGACAAAATTTTGCTTATGCAAATAAATTTACAGATATACTTTTTTTTTGTCATAACTTAAAGCTAAGTGGAAT
Organism: Tachina grossa; assembly: GCA_949987645.1. Taxonomy (NCBI): domain Eukaryota; kingdom Metazoa; phylum Arthropoda; class Insecta; order Diptera; family Tachinidae; genus Tachina; species Tachina grossa. Next base: position 180,595,132 of record OX465274.1, read on the forward strand.
GAGTAAGATAATATAATTTATAAGAAAGAAGCCAATTTAACATTAAAGTTATTTTTAATATTTTTAATATAAAATTGTCAGAAGAATTATTTAATTGAGCTTTCGTTATTCACAAAAGAACTTAGAGAAATTAAACTTTTTGCAAGTACTATACGATGTTTTAATAACATGTCTAAAAAAAATACCGATATTTAAACGTGCCTCTTAGAAGTAGTTGAATGCAAGGGATATTTGTGCTTTTGCATATATGCTGGTCACTAATGCTTCAAAAGCTTAAAATACTTTCTCCCTTTCAACAGCCATACATAAATAAAAGATTCTGTAATTGTTTTATTTACTTATCCCTAATAATATGCTACATTTTTTATAATTAAAATGTTGATGGCATTCTGGCTTGTAGGGCTTATAGCCTCGTTTCTACCATTCTCCTTCAAATCTGTTAGTGCGTGGTGGCTTGTGGCTTGCGGGTGCGTACAATTTTGGTTAAATTTGAAGACTAAAAGACTTCACTTTTGCACTACAGTTTTATTTATTTTTTTTCATGTCATATATTCAGCAGTGACTATACAAAACTGATTCTTCTTCTCCCTTCATATCTCTCTTTCTCTCTCTGCTACCCTGTAATTTCCTCCACTGCCTTGCTAGTTTATTTGTTATCTATATAGTAGTAAGAGTGTGTGCCACTGGTATGTATTTGGATAATTAGATTTGTCATTGTGCATTAATTTTTATTTCATTATATTTGTTGGTTGTCAGTTTAAGTTTCGGTCCTTATTTTATTTACTACATGGACTTTTACAGTAGCATTGGTAATGACTATTCTTGTGCGTTGATTTTTTGACATTTTCCTTTGTTCTTTCCTTTTTTTTCATTAAATTTAGCCTTCTTAATTATATTTCATTGAATTGAATATAAATATATATAATGGTTTTCTATAAAGTCTCATTGCTATAAACAACATGTTGTGTATTTATACATCTAAAAGGTAGAAAATTCATTAAGTTAAATTATGCTTTTTAACTATTTAAATTCATTTCTTATTCATAAATCTATAAGGCATAAAATATGGTTTTCATGCATATAACTTTTCAAAACATACAATTACTTAATTGAATTATTTACGTAGTAAATTAATTGCATCTGATATTGAATTATACTTATGACTGTATAAAAACTTTTTGCGCTAATAATGCTTTTGTCATATTATGAAATTAATTACTGTAAAATAAAATCTTAAGACACAAAATTTTTATTATAACATGACATACATAAGTTTAAATCATAATAAAATAAAAAAATATATTTTTAATATCAGTGAAACGGACCTTATTGGAAATAAAGTTTTATGAAATGAATGTTTAAATACGTTTTCTGCTATATGGCCGCCTCGGCTGGCACATAGAAGACGCAATCTGGAACACCAATTTTCAACAATTTTCCGCAGCATTTGCGGCCGTATATCGATTTTTGATTTCGAACTGGTTGATTAGGATCATTTTAAATGCTTTCCTGTACAGCGACTACAGCATTTTCAGTGCGCACTATCAATAACAGTAAATGTGATCTCAAAACTATCTAATGTTCTTCGAATAATCCGCTTTGAAGCACGATTATGTACGCCATAAAATGAAAGAAGTGCACGATGAGTTTGATGAATAGAAAATTTTTTTTTAATAAAAATTTCATAAATTTGCACCCGTTGCTCTGTTGCAATTCAATTCATAATGACATTTCAAAGCAAGCTTAACAAAAAGCAATTATCAGCTGTTAAATGGGTGCTCAAATAAAGCAGTGATGCCAACACAAATTTTTCGCCCTTAAAAAAACACCCTTTATATAACGAAGAATTTCAGAATAATTTTCCCTTTTTACTGATTTTATTTCACATAATTTTTTCTTTTTTGCCATAAACAAAACCTTGTCAAATTTTTGTAAATTAATGATGACCAGGGAAACCAGAAATATGCTCTAAAAACAGTGTTTTATGCGCATTCAATATGCGCTAAAAACTTAAAAATATGCGCTAAAAAGTCAACAAATATGCTCTTAAAAATAAAATAAATTGGTTTACTTGTAAATGAAAGTATATTTTTAGTTCAAAACTTCAACAACATTTGCATATATAACAAAAATTAAAAATTTTAAAAACCCCCGACTTTTTTCAGAAAAGATGTTATATCTTCGAAATTAAAATCGGTCCGGACGTTTGGCCTGTACGTGGACACAGACAGACACACAGATACACAGATACACAGACACACAGATACACAGATACACAGACACACAGACACACACTACAAACTTATAACACCCCTTTTTTTAGTCGGGGGTTAAAAATAAGACAAAAAAAAAAAAAAACAAAAAAACAAAAAAAGGAAACAAAATCAACAAAGAATAACTGTGTTTGAAATGAAGGTTACAACAAAATTACCACAAAAATTTTTACTAAAACAAATAATACAAATTAATTTTTATTGGATGCTCTGGAAACAATTTAACTTCCATTTCAAAAGAGCACGATATCGGAATTCAAGCTTTTGAACTGTATTTTGGATAAATAAGACAAGATTTTTATTTATAATTTTTATTGCAATAAATAACTAAATATTGACCAAGAATTTCAAATAAAAATCGTTTCTAAGTTTCTTTCAAAGTTCCTTAAACCTATACTCGGAGCAGAGTCCGTCACAAATAGCAAAACTGAATTTGTATTGAAACTAACGTTCGTAAGACTGCTTGTATAAGAAAAATATACACTACATGGAATATTTAAACAGATATTTAGATGGCGAAAAATAAAAAAAAATTGACCAACCCCTTAACTTGTAAGCATATTAATCCAGATAGCGCCTTAAAAATTTTTTTTAAAACTTAAAATTTTATTTCGAAAATGAAATTTTAATAAGTTTCAAAAAAAAATTTTATATTTTTTTTCGGAATGGGGCGTAAAATAAAAAAATTCTACAAAGTGTCAAAATATGCCATAAAAGCGTAAATTATGCTCTAAAAATAAGAAAATATGCAAAAACATGCCTTAAAGGGTAAAGTATGCAAAAATATGCACTAACAAATCGATGCCAAAATTCATAAAAAGTTCCGAAACGGATAAATATCTTGTCCTCACATTAATACGTCACGCAAGAAAAAACATGCAATTGCATATTCGCGGTTTCCCTGATGATGACAGTAAGAAAAAGTAAAAGTTTTTTTTAAGTTATACTACATGTTTACATCAATTACGTCTAAACACACACTTTGATATTTACATTTGAGGAAAGCAGCTGTGAAAGTTTTTAAATTTGTTCTTGCTTCTTTGCAAAAGTAAGAGCAAACATTCTTGTTACCGATATCTGATTGAATATTGTGCTCTCGTCGGTGTGAATCCACAAAAGCTCTAATGTAAAAGTTTGCACAGTAAGCATATGGCTTGAACGTAACTGGTTTAGATCATAAAATTGTTCAAATAGTCCTAGATTCACTTTATGAATGGTGCAAAAAAAATTTTAGGTATAATTGAAATAAATATAAATAAAGTCAGTTAGGTGCGATTTTGACTCGCACACGATGGTTTCTGTGCCGTGAAACTGCACAATATCAGGTCTTTTTCTTCGTTTAAGCGCTTTTTCGTTTTTGTATTTTTCTTTTCGATTTTGATGTTTTTTTAGTTTAATCTCTCTTTGTTTTTGCGATTTTTTTGGTTTTAGCTTTTTTTTGGAAATTTCAAGAGTTTGCCTCTTAAGGTTTTCAAGATACAGCAAATTCTCAAAATCACATAGTCAAAATTACATTAACTGATACAATATCTTTTAATTTTGATATTTTAAATTTCAAGTGTCTGTATACTAAATTAGGTCTTCAAAAACTTCCTTTGGTCGATTTAAAAGATCCCAGCAAAAAATTACACATTACCATCAGAACTACTTGCCATATAATGAATTACTTTTCATTACTCGCTTACAAATCACATTACCTAACATATAAAAAAATGATGTACAAGTTGCTAAGTGAAGAGAATAATTTTTTTTAGATTAAATATATTGCCATAAATATTTCAATTTTGAATTCTTTCCGACAAAAGAGGAACATAAGTTAGTGATTTATAAATCTTTGGTTCAGTAACTGTTCTTCTGTTCAAATTAAAAACTTATATATATATTGCGTGAACAAGTTGCCAAATAAAAAAGTAAGTATTTCTTAATAAATTCAGTAAAGTGCGACTCTGACTCGCGCACGAAGGGTCCCGTACGAACACTAGATATGTAATTTAACACAAACTTCAGCCTATATAATATGTATATAGTTTTGGCTTTATTTTGTTTTTGGTTTTTTTCAATTTGGCGATTTTTTTCATTTTGGAGATTTTTTTCATTTTGGCGTTTTTTTTTCATTTGGGTGATTTTTTTTTGTTTTGGCGCCTTTTTCGCGTTTTGGCGATTTTTTTTTAGATTTTTGGCATTTTTTTCATTTTGGCGATTTTTTTCATTTGGGCGATTTTTTCGAATTTGGCGATTTATTTTAGTGTTAGAATTTTTTTTAAGTTTGGCGATTTTTTTTGTTTTGGCGATTTTTTTTGATTTTTGGCGATTTTTTTTTTGGTTTGGCGATTTTATAATTTTCGTATTTTTTAGTTTTACCGTTTTTGAAAATTTCAAGTGTTTGCCTTTTACGGTTTCGAAGATATAGCAAATTGTCAAAATTACATAGTCGAAATTGCATTAACTGATGGACCACCCTTTAATTAATTTTTTTTTTTAATTTTAGTGTTATTTGTTTTAGTCTGTTTAAAAATACACTAATTTTACAAAATTCAGGTTTCAATATACATATGTACATACAATTGTATGTTTATTACATGGGATTTTAACATTTTTCGTTGCTCGTTTTGGAACACCCTTTATTTTTAATTCTCATGTATTTGCTGTTGTACCGGCCAAGGTTCTACATACTGTGTCCAAATTTTAGGTCCGTAGCTCTTACGGTTCCTGAGAAAATACCGTGTGACGGACAGACGGACAGCGTAGCGAAAACAATAGGGTTCCTTTTCACCTTTAGTGTACGGAACCCTAAAAATTGATTATTTTAGTATCATGCCTTGTTAAAATTATTAAGGCTGTAATACAGTAGGGAAGAGCTTCCACCAAAAATACTTGATTCCAAACCCGATTACATTTTCTTAGATTTTTTGCTGGGATCCTTTAATTTTGAACTTCCATATATTTGCTATTGTAGTGGCCAAAGTTTTACGTATGCTGTTAAAATTTCAGGTTCGTAACTCTTACGTTTCTCCATAAAACAGCCTGTAACAGACAGACTGATGGACATCGTAGCCAAAACAATAGCGTACCTTTTCATTTTTGGTGTACGGAACCCCATTCAATACTAATTGTTGAAATTGAAAAAGTTCATAGAATAAGCAAATAATATTCAGTCTACTTTTTTTCTAAATCATATTTTTACGAATAACTTTTACTTTATTTTTTTCAGAACTTCCTGACAAGCGTCCTCAGTTATTTACTGAACACACGCGCTATGAACCCGGTGATATACTAAGAGCAAATTGCAGTACTCCTCCCTCCAGACCTAAAGCAGAACTTAAATTTACAATTAATAATATGGTGGTAAGTTTATATAACTTTCGGTAAAATTTAACAATCATGTTTAAAACCTTCTTTCCTAATATAGAAATTATTATAAGCTGAGATGATATAAACATCTCCGCATTTCTTAGTTTTACGCTTTGCAAAAAGCAGTTAATACAGTTGGGAAGTTCTTCTAGCAAAACTTCTTAATTGCAACATCTTTCACATATCTTTAATTTCTTGCTGGCAAGATAAATGTCTTGGGTTCATAAATATTAGATTCTAAATTTAAATTCCAAGACATTATAAATAAAATGAATGCGCTGATACGAATACTATAAACTTATATAAATACAAATTATGTTCTCAGCCTTTATATTAAATTTTAAGTTTCAAATCTATTTTTCATGATATAATTTTTTATGCAGCCCCTGTTTGTACTAAAGATTTTGCATTGCGGTGTGAATAATATTAAGTATACGCCACTGCAATCCAATTAAAATTGTAGCATAATTTTTGGAGCCGTTATGGAATAGGTTTAGCAATACGTATGATTAATATTGTTTTTTAATAAATACCCAGCAAAAAATTTCAAAAAGGTAATCGAGTTTGGAATTAAGCATTTTTGGTGGAAGCACTTCCCTAATGGATTACCAACTTAATGATTTTAACAAGGCGTGAGACTAAAACAATCGATTCTTGAGAAGTGCTTAATTTTTTTTATTTGTCAACATTTCACGTAATCTATTTCGTCTAAAAAAATCATTCTCTTCATTTAGGAACTTTATCATTTTTTTAAATTTTAGGTGTAATGTAATTTGTAAGCGATTAATGAAAATTGGCAATCAGAAAAGTAAGTCATTATATGGCAAGTAGTTCTAATGGTAATGTGTAATTTTTTGCTGGGTATTAAATGCACACCAACAAATTGACTTGTATATCGTTAATGTATTCCAACTAAAAACCCAGTTTTACAAAAAACTTAAAGTGCGCAGCTAACAATAGAATTAAATAAAAATAGTAAAATATCCCTTAATAGGGCAATCCACTTTCGTGGCATTTTTAAAGGACAATACATACCGCATCTTTCCGTAACTTGTGTGCAGCCATCATTATCTTTTTTTCTAGTGCAGCAACTGCAAGAGCCAAGGTTCACAATAGAATTTTTTCCCTTTCATTAACAAATGTAGTTTGTCGTTTTAATACTAAACGAACTGAACAGCGACCGTATACTGTACATTGTTTAAAAAAATAAATATAAAAAATATAAAAAATTGCATGCAAAAGTGACCTCTTTCTTGTGCATCAAAGCAAATAAGTTTAAAGATAACAAGTACTGTAGGCACACACAAAGCATCATTAAAAGTGGAGAAAATATTTCAATGAAAGAAAGGATAAACACAACAATGAAATATAAATGGTTTAGTAAAAGCATCCACAGGTTTTACTTAGAAATACATTTTAGTGGCTGGTACCTTTTTGAAGATTCGGTATGACAGTGCAATGCTAACTCTTAGGAATTTATTTTAAAATATATTTTAAAATTTTTAATGGTCAGTTAAATAAATAAGTTCAGTTTTAATAATATAAGACCTTGATGGTTATCATTGGATATTAAACTGTTTTTTTCCTATCAGTTCTTGTATTTAACCCCATTCCAAATTTTTTTAAAAACTATTTTCATTAACAATATGAACTTATTGATGTATTTTAAGCAATGAAAATGTCATTTATTTAAAATTGTTTCCATTTATTTTTTTTTACTATTAATAAAAGATATCAATGTTTTATTTTGATGAGTACTTGGATTTTGATATGGTAAAGGAACACATATGTACATTAAAATTAAAAATTTTATTTATATTCGAACTTAATTTGCTTTCTTTATAAGTCAAATTACATGTGATAATTAAAAAAAAACAACATCAAATTTAATTGTAAATATTATAACATACAATAGCAGAAGAGAACAAAATATCACTACACCTTCATCATCAGCGTTCTGGTGTTTGATCGACTATGTGCGGTGTGAGTTGATGGAAATTTAAGCTTTATATCAACTACATTCAAGTCATATGCACAATGTGCAAGCTTTTACCATAGAGCTTAGTGCTTTCAAACTAACCACAATCAATCAGGTGGCAAATTATGGCGCTCATTATCGAACGAAATTACGAAATTGTTCAACAGATTTTATATGGAAACATTTTAAAAATTTGAACCGTTTCTAATGTAGTAATTTACTCCTAGATCTTTGCTGCTTGCTTTGCAAAGAAGCAAGACCAACTTGCAAGAGCTTTCAAAGCTACTTATTTCAAATGTATATACAAGTATATGTATGTCTTTGGACGTCACTTCTTGATATACATATTTTTCAGTGCAACTGGAATATGCAAATTGTTTTGATTCGTGGTGTTACAATTTACAATTTACTTTTTAACAAAAGTCTTGTAATTGTTGGTTACTAGTTATACACACGTTTGTTAATTCTCTTTATTTGTTTTTCTTAAGACAATAATTTTTTGCTTGTCTATTACTTTAACTAAGTGAATTTGTTTAATTTTGGCTACAAGTCAAAACTTAGCAAATATAAATGAATGCGTTCAAAATGAAATTGTGTTGCATATTTTCTTGAGCTTTTTTTTCTTCGAATGCATTCTGAATGTCATCGCAAAATCGGAATAAATCATCACATTGGCACATTTTCATAAAACAAGTTTAGTCTTCAACAAATAAAAAGAATACAATAGTTCAGTGGTAGAGAATATGCCTTGATACTTACCAAAAAAAGGTTTATATCCTGGCTGCGACAATATTTTTTTATTTGTTTTGTATTTACATGAAAAAATCAATCGAATCAGGGAACTTGATTGAGTTAAGCTCATTCATTGCAATAAAGATCAAATTATTTAAATTCGCGTACAAACACATGATCTCCAATGACAAGCTTATGTAAAAATCATGCATGTTTCACCTAAAACGAACCAATACGTCATAACTTCAACCCATGATTCAATACATTATTTGTCATGGTTTTTTTGCTGGGTAGCTTTTAATTTTAGTTTATCTTTGTTTCTCTGTTGGGTTTAATTGGTTTTAATCTCTAAGAGCATTCAACTATTTAAAATATTCAAATTCATTTTTCGAATCCAAGAAAATAAATAAATCCTAAAAGTCGATGCAACTCCTAAAAGTCGATTTGGAATTATAAAAACAAAGCAATTTTTTAAAAAATTTATCATCAACAATATCTCTCAAATAAATTAATGGAACTTAATAAAATTCGCAGCAGTCAACGTAGTTTTTTTAAATTAAAACCTGGTTTCTGCAAACCAAACCTCATATGGAAATTTCTATTAAAATAACTGAAAAAATTCATGCTTGTTGGATATTTTTTTTTTTTATAAAATTCATACGTCTGGTTTTGTGAAGAAAAGGCGACAAGAACTTATTCGATTTTTGATTTAATTGCTCAAGTTATTTCCAATTCGTTTGAAAAAAAAAATGTTTCTTAGTAAGCTTTATTTTGAAAAATTCTCTTCTTCGAATCTTTTCGAATGTTCTAAGTGAGTTCAGTGTCCTCAGATTGCCTGAAGTTTGGTTACGATCGGTTAAGCCGTTACATGCATGCAGACATATTCTGTCACACATATTTACACGCACACTCAAACACAGACAAACTCACACACCCCTGAAGGAAGTGTCGATGATGAAAATGTACTGACTCGCTTTTGACTTTGTAACTAGTACTTCTCTCTAATTATTTCCCAATATTATTTCACAATATTTTGAGCTATCGAGACTTAGCGTATGGTTGTAATTGAAAATCTACTAGTACGACTTAATCAATTGACTAGATAGTGAGTTCTATGGGAACATGATTTTTGCTGGTACATTTCTATAATTTACGTATATATAATTGTATGTATATTGTCAAGTTTTTGACAATTCCACCACACATACACCTTATCTGTTTTCTATCTTTCTTTTATACTGACGGATAGAAGAAAACTTACCTACTACAATTTTTACAAGAATTAGACTGTTGACATAAAGAATAAATACACCACACACTGACACACATGCAAACATATATCCATCAAGGCATAGATTATCGTAAATATAGTCAGTTTAAATGCCCATAACTTCAAAACATAGAGGTCTGATAAAGAATCGGTTTTCGAAAATCAAATTTTTGGAAGCGGAAAATTTAACAATTGGCACTAAAACTTTAATTTATATTTTGTTATATTTAATATGTGTTCTATTTTTAGAGAAAATTTATTGTTTGATAGATTTTCCTTGCAAATACGCAATTTGATAAATAATTATTTTTGTTGACTTCTCTGGCCAATACGATATTAATGTATTATTGTCAGTCCAACATTTAGCATTTATTAAAAATATATTAGTAACTTTTCCTTGCTCTTCCTTAGTGGACATCTTGTTGTTAATATTTTCCATCTCGCAAATTCAAAACACTTCATGTGTAAAGCACTTTTCACATGCAATTTCTGTTAAAAAGTGGCCAGAGACATTATATAAAGGTGACGTGGCATAAATAAATAACACATACTCCACACGCAGACATACCATACAAGCAGCTTATTACTTTAAGAATACATAAACACTTTCAAGTTATTTTCTACACCTACACAAATACCACAATACAGAATGGCGTCATTGAAAAAATATTCGAAGTGCTTTTGCAGCGTGCAAGAATTCAAGTATGAGAACTTACAATTACTATATAAATACTTATACAACCGCAGCTGTGAATATTTAAGCTTTGTACATGTGTTTAGGTGGTCAAACATAAATGTTAAGTGCTGATCGTCCTATACCACGTTATCTTGCATTTGTGTTAAGAGTTGGGGCGTTAGAAATAGCTACACATACTCTAATCTAAATTGATGAAGAGAAAAAAATGGAAGACAGAAAAAAGCCACCATGAAATCGATTACGAAAAGTGACAAGGTTGTTGAAATAACATAAATTGTGGCCCACCTGCGAAGCAGTTTTTTATTGCTGCATTGCCAGTGCTTGTTAAGAAAATTAAAATAAAAGTAATTTTTTGAACACATGCTCTACAGAAAATAAAACTAACCCCATTCCGGCCACATACACAATTAGTAAAGGTAAGAAAATCATTCGAGGTACAAACATTCAATGTCAACCTCTTTTTGTAGCAGCATGTAAAAGTGCAAAGATCTTGAAGGTAGTGCAGTTTATGTGTAGTACTCTCTTACTACTGCTTAAAGGTTTATAAATATTTACACTGGGATACATAATTTAGTTGCATTTACTTGCATATATATAGAGACTTATACTTGTAGTAGTAGGAGTATGTACGAACAAAACTTAGCAAGTAAGTATGTTTACTGATGCGTTTGCTCTTGTATTTCTTGGTCTTTTTTTAAAATTCAACACAAGTGTGTATTTGCTAAAGTCAGGTCATATTTTTCTTCGTTTGTCCTTTTATTCTACTGCCTGTCTTTTGCTATTTTCTTGTTTTTAAATTTAGCTGTGAGTTTGGCGTTGTGTCGCCATGAATTAAGTTCCTCTAGGGGCTACTTGTGCTCGTATAATACGACACTTGAAACGTTTGTCCTTAGTTTATTTGCTATTTTCTTATTATCATTATTTTCAGAGGTAAAAGACTAAGATTGGTACAACTGATATTTTGTGTGTATTACTGTACATATATAACCTCTAGTTCTTGTGTGAAATATTTGTTTTTCTACTTGAGTTGGTACAATAAGAAATTATAGATTTTAGTAAGTTTTCATAAATACTTTGAAGAGAAAATGAAATTCAGTGGGATATTTAACAAAATATATAAAAAAGACAAGATTTAAATAGATATAAAATGTAATAAAGGATACAATTTGTTTGTTGATATGACTTCATATATACTTTTATTTTATTTTGGTTGCTTGTAATTAAAACTCCTTTTACTTATGATGATTTTACATAATTCTAGCCATTCATTATTGTTCATAAACTTAATATTTTCTTTTGGAAATTCAAGATTTTTTCATAAAAAATCACAACCTCAAAGGTTTTAATTTATTTAGAGTTAATGAAAAGAATGCTTTGGCAAAATCCATATTAAAGTTTGAAGTCTGTTTAGCAGTTGAGTACAGTTGAAAAAAAAAGACATACATATAAATATAAAGGTGCACACGGAGTTCAACTTTGTCCAAAGTACGCTTAGTTGAAATTTTCATTGGCATTAAAATTTTTACTTAATGTCACTCACTACTCATTAAAAGCATTAAGTTGATAGTTCAGTTAGAAAATTATTCTAACATACATTTTTAAGTCTAAGCTCGATTACCTTTATATCGATGGTTTCAAGTAGAAAGGCCCCAACTCAAATAATTGTAACTGTACAGGAGAAGGTAAAAAAAACATAATATTAACTGTAATATTCAATATGTAACTTTTTATGTAAAACTGCTTGTAAAATCGTTATTTTTTACACTATTGTAATAAATGTTTTTGACGCCGGGTATTTGTGTCAAATGTATTGGAATCACTGAAAAACTCAATTTCACAAAAAAATACGAGTTAGGGCTTTTCTACTTGAGACCATCGATATGTATATTCACATTAGATTTCAAATTGAATTTACATTATAGATTAAAGCGGTCCATACACTAAAACAGCATGCATGCACAATCAAGCGATTGAGCATTCATGGTCGAACCACAAAACATTCCAGCAAGCTGGTACAATATTCATTTCTTACAAAATTTCGGGAAGGGTGGTTATGAATAGTGACACATATTTTGTTGCAATTATTACTAGTATGTTGCTAAAATTAGCAGCTATGTATAACTAAAGTTCTAAAATTCTGTTTACCATTGAAACAAATTATATATCAACAAATTATATTACTTAAATGCATGTTTGCTCCATGACAACTTTGCTCAACTGAGCTAATTTCACCATATACCACACCAGCGAGCTGGTACCATCAGCAAAATATCAAACTCTTCTTGACATCGCTACAGCAAACCGTACAATCGCACAAAATGCCCATAAACGACCAAACCGCTGGCACAAACACTTGATTGCGCACGCATACTATTGTAGTGTATGGGCCCCTTAAGTAAATGTACTAATAGGAATACTATACCCTTTATTAATAAATACTCGTATTCTGCCCTTAGCATTTACAATAAAATTTTAATTTTTAAATCTATTTTTCATGCAACTCCTGTTTGTACTAGACGTTATGCATTGTGGTGCGAATAATATTAAGCATATGCCACTAATTTTATTTTTATGCAATAAGATTAAAATTGTAGCATAATACTTTTTGTAGCCGTTATGTGCAATTATAGCATTGCGTATGATTTATATTATTCTCATAAATATTAAGTATACGCCAAGAAATAAAAATCGCTTACAGGGTTACCGTTCGTCCGACTAAAGTCGCAATTTGACCCTTTTTAGCGGTCTGCGACTTTTTGTGAGACTTTTTTTATGACCGACTTTTGCGTATTTTTTGATTTTTTGTAAAGATTCTCACAAAAAAATTTAAATTGTATTAAATTAATTTGTTTTTATAAAAAAAAGAAAAAATAGTCAAAAGGACGCCGTAAAAATTTAAAAGCAATTCACAGATTTTTGTTGATTTAGAAGCACTTTTACTATTTTTTATTATATAACTTGTTTGCAACCTTGTCATGTGTACAATGTATTTAAGAAATTTTTCCCAAATTTTCAGTAAAAGTCTGAAAGAATAGCCTTAGCAAAAAAGCTTTTTAAATTCAAAATTGTGGTTTTGCAGTGCTTATTTTACAAAATTATATTTATATTTTAGAAAAGGTTGTCGTAAAACATACAGGTGTGTACCAACATGTGGACATTTTGAAATTGGCTTTGCTTAAAAATAAGTTAAAGGTAAAAACATGTCACTCAATGCTGTCAGCTTTAAGTTTAGCTGGATTTCAAAAAAGTAATATTTATGCATGTTGAAGTATAAATACATTCACACGAAAAATATGATATATTGCGTGAAGATCAAACGAATAGAATTGAAGTAGAAAGCTCACGGGGTTTTGGTTCGAAATGTTACAATTTTGTAAAAAAGATCTTATCTTTAAGTTTTTTTAGTTTATTTTTTTTTAAGTCCTACTTCTTTGACCTCGGTGGCATACGACAGTTAAATGTATTCAACTTAAGTAAATTTCTTCAGTATACATACAAGAAAATATGTATTGAAGCACATACAATAATGCAACTGTATATGTTATGAAAGATGCAATAAGCTTTTTGTTTTGATTCAGTTATCTTCTTTAATAAAAAAAAAACGTTTAAAAAGACGTGCAACTTTTATTTTATCACGCGCATTTTTTGTGCGACTTTATTTTTATAAAACGGCCTTTTGTGCGATTTTTCAAAAATTCCCAGCGGTAACACGGCTTACATATATCTACTGAAAAAACTATTTTTACAGAAAACTAAGTTTACAAACAACTTCATGGAATTTTTTTTTCTCAAGAGCTGAGTATATCAGGCCGAGTTTAAATCTAGCATTTCATGTGTGCCATGTGCCCAAAAAACATAAACGCTAATTACTAATGTAAAAATGTTTGATTCAGAGGGAAAACTGCTAAGCTGTGATCACAGTCAAAGTTTAAAAGAACAGCGATTTAGAAATCACATTCAAAAGGAACAACAGTATTAAACATTTACAGTATGGCTCATCTCTAATAGAGGATATAAATATTAAGGAATCAGAAGCTCTTGATGTTCTTGGCATGCTAATTTAGTGTGATGATCGACGGACTGAACACATTTTTCAAGTCTCAACAGAAGTATTCAAGTGCCTAGGATGTTTGAAACGGTGCAAGCAGTACTTCAACCCATCTGATTACCTTACTATTTATGCCACTTATATTCGACCGAAAATTGAATATAACTCTCATGTATGAGCCGGTACTTCAAAGTCTATTTTTGGGCAGCTCGAACGCGTATAGGAGAGGGCTAAGAAGCTCATCGGTAACAGTAGGGTAACCAACTCTATTGATTCATTGGAATATCGACACAATGTAGGGTGAATTTCCTTGTTCTAACGTTACTACAATGGAATGTGTTCTAATGAAATTAGGGAACTTGTTCCTGTTACTATCTTATCTTTACGATCAACACGTGCCTTAGTCAGAGCAGATCCTTTTGTAGTCGATTGGCCAATAAATCACAATACGCATTACAGAAGGAATTCCTTTTTTAAACGTACTGTTCGTATGTGAAATTAACTATCTGGGGAAATCTTTCTTGCCACTTTCAACGTGTAAAAGATTAAATCGAATGTGCACAGATACTACTCCCTCTGTCCTCTTATCCATAAACAATTTTCCTAGTTCTAGCACAATGCATTGCAAGAGTAGGGGTTATGCCCTGAATGTTGGAAAACTACTTATTTTAAACTTGATTTAGGCCAAAACCCATAAATTACTTAATTTGGCTATAGACAAATATAAATCAATATTTGAATTTTGTAACAACTTATATTTTTATTCAGAAAAATAATGAAATTAAATTAAATCATTTGTAAAACTATTCAATGTAATTAATTGAATAAGAAATATGTATGTATGTATGTATAAATATTTTAACTACAATCTAAAAATAATTTTCAATTAAGAAAATGTTATTTTTATTTGAGAATTTGTGGGAATTTTCAGACTTAAAAAAATATGAAACCGGGGGATAACGTTATATAAATATATAAGAATGTTGCTGCGTTTATATATCTATGAAAAAAAAAATAAATACATTAAGCTTCAACTTATTTTATTCATTTTAATAAAAATTTCATTTTAAAAGAAGTAATCAATATTGAAATTTTATTTCTTTTTTATTTACTTTGTATATTTTAGCATATCAATTTGGATTTTTGTAGTAACTTATTTTCATAAATTTGTATAAATATGCTGTTAAGACTGTTTTGTTGTAATTTTTTTTTCATATGCCACACTCATCAATTATATGAATGAATAATATCCATATGAGTGATACTATTATTATCGTTCAATCACTGGCCCTTAATTTAAAATAACGATCCATTAAAATCTATACATATATTTTTATTTTAAATCCATATATGTATATTTGTGTTTTTCTGTTGTATGAAATTATAAAAACAAACTTCATACGTAAATTTTATATGTTGTTTAAATCCTTATAAGTATACTTTTTCAGTGTTGTTTAAATCCCTATATGTATACTTTTTCAGTGAAAGCCTTTTCGTATGATACGTAAAAAGAGTTAAGGAAAAACACAAATTTTTTTTTGGAACATGTCAAAATCGAACTTTAAGGCATTTAAAGGCAGTAAGCTAATGCATACATACATACATTAAGATGCACAAAATAAAACAGTCAAAAAAACAGATTTTCTTTACTTCAGATTTTTTCTAAGGTATAACAAGTAGCCAGTAAAAGCACGACTTTGAAAGATATGAATAGTATACAGCGACCTATTACAACAAATAAAGTATTTGTTAAAATACCATTTTTTAATATATTTACATTGGCCAATTGGTAAGTAGTTATAGCTTCCCATACACGTATGATAACACAGTTATATAATATTTTTACAGTAATTTAATAGACTGTATATTAATCCCTACATAGTAAATTTTTCAATGATTGAAGCATTAATGCAGAAAAAATTAAAATAACCTCGTCACGTGTGGGGCAGGTCGAGTCAGCCAACATTTGAAATGAATATGGTTAAGCGCAGATTCCAGCAAAACACCACATGGAGAATAAGTGTAGAAGAAGCAAATTATAACTAAGAAGTAAGCTTAATGTTGCCAAAAAAAAAATTAATTAAAACTTATATTTATAATTAATAATTGGTTTTTATATTTTGTCAAGTACAGAAAAACAGCGTCATGTACGAGACATACTTCAATTTCTATATATAAAATAAATAAATATCAGTAGTTAAATATGTTTTTATCTGCAGATAAGCTATTGTTTCTGCATTCCACTACTTTTTAACTTAATCGTCATATTACATCTAACTAAGCTTTTTATATTCCTGCCACTTCCATCTATTATACCTATTCCGTGGTACTAAATTCTTTTTTTTTTTTTTTTGCAATTTTCATTTAACATTGTGTTAGTTTTGCTAGATAATGCTTTTTTAACTCTGATGAAGGACCATTGCTTCAAGTAACTTACTTGCCCTGATTTGAAGGACTGTCTTTCATAAGCAATACTTTATTCGGTCTCAGACTTCAAAATTTTGAAAATCTTCTCGTGACTTTCGGCTAGACCAATCTTCATTTTATGCGCTAATTTGATTACCTCCTCTATTTTCTTTTTTTTGTGATTGAAATGTTTAAAACAACTTTAGATAAAGTTTTTTCAACTTATGTGGAGATTTAGTGCTTACAGAAGGTTTAACAAAATTTTAATACTAAACACGCTTAGAAGCTCTTTTTAATGCCTTCTTATGTTATTCCCTAATCTTCATGAAAATAGCTAAAAAATATTCCTGAAGGGGTGTAGGGCATTACAACTGGTGACTAATATTAAAATAGATAATTATAGGCAATTTTTAATAGCTTTAGGGGGGGCCAAAAACAAGCAATTCTTGGGCTGGCAATGCCCCCCAGAATAGCCTTTCTAAGTTTTTGTTAATCCGTGAGGTTTTTAACTCACTTTCCGAAACATTTTCTCTTCTTTGCTCCTATATTACTGCTAATCGCAAAATTTTTGCATAGCGTTAGAGCTTATTGAAGGTTTTTCGCCACTCATATTTTTTTCATGGAATGCTCCATATGTTTTAATTGTTTTAATTATGCGCTAACATTTGAAATGTCTCTTATTTTGCTACCAATCGTCAAAGTAGCAAACAATTTCTCCTTGTTATATTATAATTTTTAAATTTTGGTTTTAATTTACTTGTAATTGATACATTTTTGTACGACTACAATATTCATTTGTGAAAAGAAAAAAGTTTTCAATAAAATATTATTATGCTACAAGAATGTACGATATATATCAATTTAATAATAAAAGCCATAGACTTATATTTCTAATTTAAATTCAGCAATAAACTCTTTTTTACATAATTTCTTGAGAAATTATATTTAGTATTGCAGTTTCTATACCATTAAAAAAAACTATTAACTCTTAAAGTTTTAGGGTCGTATGCAAAAAAAACTTAACAAAGCTTTGCCAAGCAATATTAAGTAAAGTTGTATTCTAAAAAAAATATTATATCAAAATTCTAAAGTAGGCACACACATTTCTTAAGACTACTTTAAATTTTGTATTTGGTACCTCAAATATTTTTGTTAATATAGCACATATTGATTCATGTTACATCTGAAAATGAAGCTGGAAGTGCCTGCTCTTATCTTGAATTTATTATTTCAGTCATATAATGGAAAACATCACCAAATTATCCAACTGATTCGAAATACATAGCAAAATCCATAAAAAATATTAAAATAAATACAATTATACAAAAATTTTGTAGTGATGTACATACAATCAAAACGAATCGAAAAAAGCTGGATATTCAAATACTCATTTCACTCGAATAAAACAAATTGTGAAAATTTTTCATATTTTTTTACTTTTACTTCATAGAAATGTTTATCTGTTGTCATATCATATCAGAAGCTCATATTTTTTAAATTGGGTTGCTTTACTTCAAGACAATAAAAATTTATTTAATAAAACCAAAAAATTATTTGAATACCCGAATGAAATTGTATTCTATATTGTACATCATAAAGGCTGGGTTAGCCGAACGTTGCTGTTGCTGTACCGTACCGTACTGTACTGTTAGCACGTTGGTGCACTTATAGAACATTTAAAAACGTGCGTATGCTTTACTTCGTTTTGTTGTTTTAATATTAAAAAGCAACAGCTGTTCAGAAAACAGTGATGGGAAATAAAAAAGTTCAAATGGTGAATGTAGCGAAGAAAAAGTACCTAAAATATGTAAACGCTACTAAAACTGTATACTGTCCATTATACATTTATAACAAATAAATATGTTCATACATACATACATATCGATGGACACAAGTACACCTCGTCACAAAAATTTATTGTAATATCGTAAAAATAACACTTTTAAAAGCAGTTTAACAAAGCAGTTGTGCTGTTTAATATTATGTTTTTATCTTCCCCTGTAAAATTACAATTATTTGAGTTAGGGCCTTTCTACTTGCGACCAACGATATGAATGCAACATGAAATAATTTTTATATATGTGCATACACAATAAGAAGTTTTGATACCATTTATATCCTATAATACATATCACATTTATATTTTGCTCATACATATTTATGCATTTCTTTATTATATATAAGTACATATATATACACATGCATGAATATATTTGTGTACATAAGTATGTATTTATGTACATTCACAAATATTTATTTATATAGTTATGTTTTTCCATACAGATATTATTAACAAAAGTACCAAAAAACAGAGCCAAAATACCCCTATTCCATTTAACTTACAATGACACGATCACTGGCTTACAAACGTCACTTAACAACGTTAGGAAATAATATTTTATACAGGTTGAGACGTGCCGTCAACGTTACAGCAAACTTCGGTAAGCGTTTGCATTGTTTTCAATCAACAAAAACGAGCAGCTGTTTCGTTAGCTTACGTGGACGTTCGGGTAATTCTACCTTAAACTGTGAAGTGGTTGTTGAACATGGTGGTGTTACCAGTATTTCTTTTTAACCCTACGATTCATAACCGGGTACCCGTGTACCTTTTTTGACTTTAAAGTGCTGCTGTGCCTATAATTTTTGAGATATGGACATAAAACTCAGAATCATGAGAGATTTTGGCTAAACTAAGATTTAAATACGAAAAAATTCAAAATATTTTCAATATTTTCTTTAAAAAATGATTTTAAATGTTTTACCCCCATAAACACACAACCGGGTCCCGGGTACCCTAATGCAATTCCTATGTAAATGCCTGACATGTAAATGAAAAAACGTTTTTTTTGTGTTGTTTTTATTGGAAATAAATGTCTTTTTTATTTATTTTATCATATTTTATATATATTATATTATAATTCATCCGAATCACTATCGTTGTTATTGTGGCAATTGTAGCATTTAGTAATTGTTATGGCGTGCTCATCGCATATTGGCGTGCTACATATGCTGCAATTTTTTCTAGTTTTTCTTCTGCGCTTATTTGGAAGAAGGTTGCACATGTAGCACACGCCCGTATGTACTTTTCTGCCCCTTTGTCGTGCTGACGGAGATGTTGACGGACCTGCAGCACAAACCACACTCTCCAACGGCCTTCCGATGATGCTTTCAATTGCATTTTTTGTTGAAAATTGGCGCACGCTTTGCACATTTGAAATTCGATTTTCTATAACAGGAATGCACAGGTTTTCTGCCAGTTGACGCAGGAAATTCTTCCTGCGCGTCGTGGTGTATCGTGCAGTTGGATTATTTCCATAATATATGATGCAAATGCGCTCACATCAATGATGTTATAGAAAAATGTCATCGGCCATCTTCTTGTTTGTCGCTGGGTCGTGTATTCTTGGAGCGTTTGGTCCATTACGTCCACCCCACCTTTTGTTTGGTTATAAAAATTTATAATTTCTGGTTTCCCATTCTCGTCAATTTGTGCATCATCATGCATACTAGAAAGAAGGATGACCAAGTTGGACTTCCGCTGCTTATATGAGAGCAGTGTTACGTTGTCGTAGAAGCCAAATAAACGTGAACCAACGTCTTTTTTTTTGTCTTCTTTCATCTCCGCAGGGATGTAAGCTTTGTTGCGGCGGAGTGTACACACAATGCTGAGCTTTTCTACTTTTAGTTGCCTAGCCAACGGCAGCGTCGTAAAAAAATTATCCATTGTTATATTTCGTCCGCTACCGTAGTATGGCCCAACTAAATCTCTCACCACTCTTTCGCCAACACCAACTTCACGACCAGTTTCTTGTTTGCCAATATATATTTGGCCATGAAGTGGATATGAGTTTTTGGCATCGCAAATCCACCATACTTTTATGCCATATTTTGCTGGCTTCGAGGGTATATATTGGGTGAATTTGGTTCTACCACGGTATGGATATAATTGTTCATCAATGGTCAAATATTCTGATGGCACATAATATCTGGCAAGATTTGCATTGAGCATTATCCAAATATCGCGAATTGGCGCCGCTTTGTCTTGACGCTGCCGCTCTACCCGTGTTCTGGGGTCGTCAAACCGCATAAAACGCAGCAAATCGAAAAACCTGTTTATTCCCATGGTGGCGCGGAATATTGGGTGAGCCTGTGACGTCCACAAATCTCTTGCGTTTTTGTCATTAGAATGATTTGTGCCAGCCATCAAAATCATTCCAATGAACGCATAAATTTCATTGATTGTCGTGTCTTTCCACTTCAACTGACGTCTATTGGGATTCGCTTCATTGTACGCATTATATGTGGCATGCGCTTTTCTATTTGTATGGCGCACTATTATATCCACCATTTCCACTGTGAGGGATGATTTGAAATACTGCAAAGGCGTCATATTTTCAGTAATCCGCGCTGGACCACAGCGGTCTCTGTATATATTGTGGCTTCTCACTTGTTGGCAACTACGTGGTGTTCGCTGCCATTGTGTGCCGTCACGTGCAGTCATGAAGTCTGCTGGGTTTGTTGTTGGTGCATCTTCTTGCATATCATCATCTTCACTTTCATCATCAAAGAAAATTTTATCTGGTGCGTCAATAGCAGCTGCAATTTCGTTTGCGTTGTCAACATTCAAATCTTCATTCTCTGATTCCGAAACTTCGCCAGTATAGGACACATTTCCTTCACTTTGGTCTTCCACTTTGGTCCACTTCAAGGTCCTCATCTTGAGTCGCTTCCTCAAATAAACGTTGAATATATGTGCTTCTTGCTTCATCACTCAAATTCAAGTATTCCCTTGTAGACAAATATCGGTCGTTGCGGCTCATTTTTCACCAACTTCACTGTTCAAATATTCAACACAGACTGGCGAAGCAAATGAAATATTTCAATTTTACGACACAAATGAACATCTGCTATCTAATTCAAAATTAAGCAAGTAGGTACCGAAAATAAGCAAATAAACAACCCTTACATAAAACCAGTTTCTGCCTACTTGTGTCGCTTTAGGTACTTATATACGAACAGAAACCAGTTTTTTTCCGAATATCAAATTTGTACAGTTGAGAACGCAAAATATAATCAACAACAAAAATATTTACAGGAAAATATTATTTTATTTCAATAAACGCAAAACAACCTACTTCGGGTACCCGGGTACCTGGTTATGAAATTAAAGGAGTTTTGCTGGTTATGAATCGTACGGTTAAATCACAAAATAATTAAAGTTGTCTTTTGCATATGATGTCGTAACAAAGCTATGTTAGCCTTAAAGTGCTTGGCAACTAATATGCACTTTAAAGCCAAAGTAAAATATTTTTTTGCATAAGGGGGCTAATACTTAGATTTTACTTTTTTACTCCATTACCATATTTTGCGGATTTATTTTTTATTATATATACGCAAGTATGTAATTTAAAATGATGAAATGAAAAAAAAAATATTCACTAGATTTTCTTTCACCTATACATCTTTATTGCAATCATAACAGCGATAATATTTACAAACAAGATTCTCTATAAGTTAGTTACAAATAAATCCTTAGATTGCTCTGCTGCAATCTTTTCCGCCATTCGCTTTTCCAACTAAACTATATCCATAGTTGTTAAAATATTACAACAATGATTTTGTTTTATTTATCTTTTACAAGCACACTCAGGCTTTCAGCGCGTGCTTTTATTTCTTTCCTTATCATCCCTCAGTTGTTTAACCACACCACTTGCCTTTTTTTAGTTTTCTATCTTAAAACTAATCTTATATACTTGTAACATAATATGGGTGTAGAAGGTAAAAATCGTTGTGATGTTAAGATGATAAATTTTTGTTCATAACATTGAAGGAAAATAAATGAAAAAAAAACAAAATCGCTTTTAGATTTTATCATTACTAAGCCATGTGTTGCATACACATACGTATGTATGTATATGAGTGTGTGCGTGTGTGTATACGAAGTTACGGGCATGCTCACAAATAGGAGTTTTTGTTTGTATTTGTGTTGTTAGAAAGTAGATTTTATGATTTAAGGGTAATAACTTGTTAAGCTGTTCTAGAATTTATGTAAACATTATTGCAAGTATTACCTGATTTTCAATTTTGAAAAGTTCTGCATTAGTTGGGTAGATAGTGTGTGTGTGTGTGTGTGTGTGTGTGTGTGTGTGTGTGTGTGTGTTTGATTTAGGTTCACTAAGTTAGTGTAATTTTATAATTCATGCATCCCAACAACAATTTCGACCGATTAATCAGCTTCTAAAAAAACTGCTAATAATCCAGTAATTGACGTGGTTTATTAATTTTTCTGAATTTCGAAGATTTCTTTGGTTCTAAGTTTAGCTTACATTTCACGTTGGCATAATAAAGTTGGCAAAAAAAAGCGTAAATTCGTTCTGCTATTATATTATTTGATTTCATAATTTTGGTAATTTTTTATTAAATTCAAGTAACATGTTATTTAGGTTTTTTTATATTTTTTGATATTTATTTTTTTTTAATTTTAAACAAAACGTAAGTGTTTGCTGGGATATGCTTTGCACTTTTGCTCTTTAGTATTAATGTCTTGGGTTTTTTCTGCTACTCGTAAATGTCAAAAAAACAGTAGTTACGCTAATATATTAGAAGTATAAAATATATGTTGGGGTCTTGTGCTGATTGCACGTTAAGTGGACTTTGTAAAGTTATTTAAGAAAGAGACACAGTTTCAACAACTTATGTATGTTCTTGGTAGTATGCCAAGCAGTTAACCTTATGTTGTAATGCGTGATTGCAGTAAATCAATTCTTCTTTGAAATTGAAAACAGTTTTATGAGATTCCTTATGTGATATTTTATTGATTAGACAAATATTTTAAACTTTATAATATGTAAGTACATAAATAAATTTGGTGTTACGGTTAAACTTTTTTTATTGATATTTTAATCTATTAAAAACAATGCTGGTTGGAAACCGAAAGAACTGCATTCGCACATGTGTATTCAATTGTAAAAGAAGCCGATTGATGTTTGGCACTCTGGTGCCACTTTCGCTGAATACGATTTAAACCAAACCAGTGATCCTTACAAACCAGTGATCCTTATTCCAGTTTTCGGCATCGACGTTACTTTAACACAATACCAAATAATTCAAGATCTTTATTTCAATAATTTAACAATTCTTACTAGAATAAGTTCCGCAAAGCTTAAAAGCTTGAATATAAAAAACCTTGAAACTTTACTAATTTAAAAAGAATGAATTGTGTTTTAGTAAAATGCGACTATACAACCGGCACATATGAAAAGTCTATGATTAAAGTGATAGTCTTGATTGTAATAATAAAAGAATACAAATTAAATAAAAATGAAAATTATATTTTATTGCTCTCTTCATTATGAGCGCTGTTTTGAAGATGACACACACTCTGACATTTGCATTTGAGGTAAAAATCTTTGAAAGCTCCTTACTTGTAGATTTGTTCTTGTTTCTTTGAAGAGTAAGAGCAAACATGGATGTAGTCGAGATCTGATAGGCGGTTGTACTCTCTTGTGTTATCATTGGTTTGAAAGCACAAAAGCTCTTTTGTAAAAGTTTGCACATTGTGCATATGTCTTGAAGCTAGCTTAATTAAAGCAACTAAAACAATTCATTATAAATATTATGCCAATCAGTATATCGTTAACTTAATACGAAAAGGCCCTAACTCATGTTTTTCATAGTTTACAGGAGGAGGAAAAAACTAAATAAAAATGATGCAATATTGATACAAAATTTTTTTAAACGCAATATTATGTGCTTATGTAAAGTGTTTTTAATAAAAATTGCGTTTAAAAAAAATTTTTTCGTCAATATTGCATCTTTTTTTATTAAGTTTTTTCCTCCTCCTGTAAACTATGAAAAAAATGAGTTAGGGCCTTTTCGTATTAAGTTAACGATATGAGCTATTGAAAGAAATGTTTATAAGTCTAAAAATATTTAAAAAATTTTATATTTTCAAAGTTCAGCAGTATGCTGAAATATTAACTGAGATTATTAATTTTTTTTATTTAAAAAGATTGAAAGTTATTAACATTTTTATTGTTCTGACAAAAATATTGAATCAAATTATTTTTTTTTTTATTTTGTTTATATTTTATGACAAATTTCGTTAGTGAATGTTTATATTTTTTTTGTAGGCTATTTTTGGTCAGTTTTCTTAATTATTAAGATGCAAATAAAACAAATCTATTTCATCTTTTTCCTCAACGTTTCGTCAGCTTTTTTCCGACGTCTTCAGGAGAACATCATGAACAACTTAATAAACAAATGCTTAAGTAACAAAAAACAAACTGGTAACACTACTTATAAAGAAGTAGAAAAAGTTTTTTACAGTGTACCATATGTTCCAAAGTTGACTGAAAACAAAACATTAAAGCATATGGTAAATGATGCAACAACAATAGTCACACACAGATCGAACAAAACACTGAGACATCTATTTACGCGGGACAAACTAGAAACAGACAACATTGTATACGAGATCACTTGTCAAGAGAATGAAGTGGAAAGGTGTAACAAAGTATATGTAGGAACAACAAAACGGAAACTCGGGACTAGAATATCAGAACATGAAGCAGATATAAATAAAGGAAAGGAGACAACAGCTCTAGCCCAACATGCGAAAGAAACTAAACATAAAATAGATTTTAAAGGAGTGAAAATATTAGACAGAGAAAAGTAAACGAACAAAAGGTATACACTAGACAGCCTACGGAGACAATAACGCATAAAGAAATCTATAAGCACCAAAGAAGACAAAGACAACACCAAACTACAATATTCCATTGCAATAACCTGACAAGTAAAGTTCTGTGATATTAGTTTTTAAGTTCGACTGTAATATTTTCTTTTATTTATTATTATTTAAATTATACACTTAATTGTTCGTGATGTCCAGTTTTTTATAATTTATTTAGTAATGTAACTGAACAATCGTGAGTACAACATAAAAACTAATATAACACACAAAAACTATAAATAACAAACATTTTGTAATTTGTTGATAAAACTTAATAATAAAAACTTCTCCTGAAGACGTCGGAAAAAAGCTGACGAAACGTTGAGGAAAAAGGTGAAATAGATTCGTTTTATTTGCATCTTAAGAATTAAGAAAACTGACCAAAAATAGCCTACGTAAAAAATATAAATATTATTTTTTTAATCAGTCAAGCATACTTAAAAATTAAGGTTATATAAGCTTGCAAGAACCTCTGTAAATTCTTAGGCTAATGCATCTTTTTTTTAAGCACTCACATATTTAAATGCATTGCAAACAGATGCATGTAAAATCTCAAAAAAAAAATAATAAATATATATTAACTGTAAACATAAATATCAGAAAAAGAATTGTAAAAATTAAAAAAAAACAAGGAAATTATGCAAAAAAAATATGAGAATTTTCTTTTAAAGATTATCCTTATGTAAACATTAAGGGTCACTTTTTGAATTCAATATTAGACATTAAATAAACTCTAATCTGTGTTTGTGATTTTTGGGTAGTTGACTTCATTCGGTTGCTAATTTAAGCGGTCAATTGTGGTGGTTTAATCTTACAATAATACTGACAACATACACTAGTGAAAGATATAACTTAAACAAAAAAAAATTATATATTTGTGATTTGAACGGGCTAAGGATCGTATTGGTTTTTAAGCCAAATTATATGTGATAATTATTAATGAACAAATAACAGCAAAGTCTGTTGTAAATATTCTGACTAACAACACATAGTTGAACGGAACAGCCAGCCGTTTTCGAAGGCCAATAAACCTTCATCATCAGCGTTCTTTTGTGTTTGGTCCACTGTGTGTGGTGTCAGTAGATGTAGATTTCTGATTTATATGCATAGCATTATTGCAAATGGAATGTGTGAATTGTTTTGATTCATCTTATTTCAATTTGCTGAAAGCTTTTTTGTAATGAAAGCTCAATTTTACCATCTCTATATTTACAACAGTCTTACCATTGTCGTTTGTTCTTTACTAATTATTAAATTAAATTAACTAACATGTGTTAGTCAGAATATTTACAACAGACTTTGATGTTATTTGTTCATTAATAATTATCACATGTAATTTGGCTTAAAAAGCAATACGAACCTTAGCCCGTTCAAATCACAAATATAGAAACAAATGGAGTTCGAATAATAATTAAAATTAACAAAAAAATTATGTTATAAAACAATTAAAAGCCACATAAATAAATATAAACATTTGATATTATTCATATATTTCCTTTAACCAGCACATTTTTATACCCTTTACCAAAAAATGGTAAAAGGGTACATATAGGTTTGTCATTCCGTTTGTAATTTCCAGAATATTAATAAGCGAGCATAAAATATATATGTATATTCTGGATCCTTATGCATAGGGAAGACCAATAAGCAATGTCCGTCTGTCCGTCTGTCTGTACGTGCAATCGGTTTTCCGAAGCTCCCAGAAAAGCTAGAGGCTTCCTTTTTGGATTGGTGGGTCCGAAATGGTCGAAATAAGATTGGTATTGAAAATCAGCAAAATTGAGCAGACGGTTTCAGAGCTAGGAGACTTAAACTTCATTTTGCCATAAAAAATAACTACCGAAAACTAGTTTTTAATAATTTTTTATTAAATAAACTTATTTTATACTTTAGTATGAATAAAATTGGTATTTCTAACTAAAAAAAAAATTTAAAAAAATTAAAAAAATTAGAAAGACGTTTTCAGGGTTGGAAAACCTTACTTTTTTTTTTGTTATGCAAAAGTAACTTACTAAAACAAATTTTTCCTTTTTTTCTATAAACTAAGCATATGTAATGTTCTTAAAAGAAGGAGATTGATTTAAAAAATCAGAAAAATAAAAAGGATGATTCCAGGGTTGGAAAACCTACGATTTTTGTGATATATACAATTAACTACCGTAAACTAATTTTTTAATTATTTTTATTAAATAAACTTATTTTATACTTCACCACGAATAAAATTGGTATTTCAAATAAAAAAATTAAAAAATTTAATAAGACTTTTCCAGGGTTGGAAAACTTTAACTTTGTTTATACAAAAGTAACTTACTAAAGCAAATTTTTAATTTTTCTCTAAAAATTAAAGATATCTTATATTCTTGAAAGAAATAAATTGGTGTAAGAAATCAGAAAAATTAAAAAGGATGATTCCAGGGTTGGGAAACTTACTCTTTTTGTGATGTAAAAAATTAACTACCGAAAACTAATTTTATTTTTTTTTAAATAAATAAAATTATTTTATACTTCAGTACGAATAAAATTGGTATTTCAATTAAAAAAGTTTAAAACACTTTTCCAGGGTTGGAAAACCTTACCTTTTTTATAGAAAAGTAACTTATTACAGCACATTTTCCCTTTTTCTCTATAAATTAAAGATATCTTATATTAAATAATTGAAATTTATTTGCTGGTAGTTTAGCATGTCTATATACGTATTTCATTGGCGTTTGAACCAAATCATCAGTAGACTTTAACCACAAATTTTGAACAGTCACACACCTCTTACTTTATGCATAGACTTTCAAAAACTATATGAGAATTCATAAAATAATAATACTTTTGAAAATCACAAAAGAAAAAATAAGCTTAGTAGGCTTTGAAACTGATACAAAACACAGCAAATAATATATATCCAGGTGAACCCATTCTATTTTTCTACATCCTTATACAATTAGAAATCCATTGGATAACAATAAAAGTATTTACAAGGCTAATAAATTTCAATTATTTTATGTACACTTCTGACAATATGTCAAATAATAAATTTTCCTTAAGATATCTTATATTCTTAAAAGAAAGAGATTAGTATGAGAAATCAGAAAAATCAAAAAGTTTGATTTCGGGTTTGGAAAACCCACTCTTTTTGTGATATAAAAAATTAGCTATCGAAAACTAATTTTTATTTTTTTTATAAAATAAACTTATTTTATACTTAAGTAGGA
The DNA here is from genome assembly GCA_949987645.1 of Tachina grossa. Taxonomy (NCBI): domain Eukaryota; kingdom Metazoa; phylum Arthropoda; class Insecta; order Diptera; family Tachinidae; genus Tachina; species Tachina grossa. Next base: position 180,623,824 of record OX465274.1, read on the forward strand.
ATGAATTCGGTATTTCAAAATAAAAAAATTAAAAAATTAAAACGACGTTTCCAGGGTTGGAAACCTTATTTTTTATACAAAAGTAACTTACTAAAACAAATTTTTTCTTTTTTACTATAAATTAAACATATCTTATATTCTTAAAAAAAGATTTTGTAAAAAATCAAAAAATATCAAAAAGGAGGATTCCAGGGTTGGGAAACTTACACTCTTTGTGATATAAAAAATTAACTACTGAAAACTAATTTTTATCCATTTTTATTAAATAAACTTATTTTATGCTTGATAACGAATAAAATTGGTATTTCATATAAAAAACAATTAAAAAAATTAAAAAGGCGATTTCAGGGCTGGAAAACTTTAACTTTTTTGTACAAAAGTAAGTTACTAAAACAAATTTTTCCTTTTTTTTATAAATTAAACATTTCTTAAATTCTTAAAAGAAAGAGATTGGTGTAAGAAATCAGAAAATCAAAAAGGATGAGTTCACGGTTGGGAGACTTACACTTTTTTGATATATAAAAGTAACTAAGTCTAATTAATTTTTATCTTTTCCTTTATAATATTTTACGTTTTGGAAAGAAAACTTTGGTATAGAAAATTATAAAAATAAAAACCACAGCTCCAGAGCTGGAAACTATGATTTTTTTCTGGACATTAAATTAATACCTGATTTACATTAAGCATTTTTTCATGAAATTTCATGAATTTTGTTGCACGGAACTTTTTCTATTTGCGAATTCCAGAGCTATAAAAGAGAATTTCATATAAAAAATGGCGTAGAATGAATCTCTGATGCATTTTTGGCAACTTTTTTGATGTAAGTTGCGTCTCCAGGCGTCCAATTGGCAAATAAAAAATTTTCATGCAACTAATTTCATGAAAAAAATGCTTAATGTAAATCAGGTATTACTAAATAAGACATTTTTTTGAATTTCCTTTTTTTCACTTAACACACTTTCTATATTTTTTTAAGAACTACTAGATTGGTATAAGTAATCAGAAAAATCTAAAATGATGATTCTAGGGTTTGAAAATTATTATTTTTTTCTTTGTACATAAAAGTAACTATGTGCTTATGTATGTATGTATCTCTATACTACATAAACGCACTTTGGTAAAGGGTATATAAGATTCGGCACAGGCGAATATAGCACTCTTACTTGTTTTACTTGTAAATGATACAAGTTAGACAGTTTCTTTTTCTTCCCACAAAAAATGCAAGTGTGTTAATAACATTACGAATTTTGCACAGAAAATGTTGCTTTTATTTTGTTCCTCAGTATTGTAATACTACTGGCAAAAATAAGTTTAAACTATAACTGAAAAACATCAAACTCAATTGATGCGATATTAAATAAGTTTTCGGATTAGAGAAATAAATTAAGTTTAATCTCGAACCTAAAAATTGGGACTATCAGCCATGTCACAGAGCTCAATTCCATTCGGAAACGAAATGCAATCCGTATTTTGGTGCTTTAGAAAACGAAAAACGAAAACAAATTTCGGAATGAAATCACTTTTAATTTCATGGACGGGATTAACATTTTCTGCATGTTAAAGTAAAAAAAAACATTTTAAACAATTTTTTTTCAATTAATAATACTATTTTTCATTCATTTATTCAAAACTGGATTACAATTATTTAGTTTTTATTTATTTATTATGCAAATTTACGGAATTGGTTTCTTTGGTATTGCCTTACCATTTTTGTATATACTTATCAAAATTTTCATATTAGCAGCACACAAAACAAAAAAATACAAGGCAGAGTTAAAATATGCAACAAAAAAAAAAATTAAAACGCCTAAACATATGCCACATTATCATTTACTACAAAACTATGTTGCCACACTTGTAAGATTAAGCATTTTTTCGGATTGATGAAAACGATTGGAATCTGAAGCACCAAAATGAAATTTGAACGGAATGGTTAATATGGAATCAAAACCATTCCGAACGGAATCTGTGAGACGGCTGAATATGTACCATACCTACTAAACTTGCAAGAATACGTAATTTGCTTTCAAAGTCTCATAAAATATTCTACACAAATAAAATTCTACACTCTGCAAAGCTTAAAAATTAACTTAGGGCCTGTCCCACGATGTCACCAACGTTCGACTTGTCGCACACTTACATTCAAAACAAAAATTAATTTTAAAATTTTGTTCTTGTTTCCAATGTAATTGTGCGACAAGTCGAACTTTGGTGACATCGTGGGATAGGCCCTTAAAGTTCATTTTGTAAAACGCAAAGCTAATTCATAATTCAAATATATATAATTCAATAATATATAATTCAATTTTTTTCCATATGGAATTTGCCAACGCTTAGCGTGGCGTTTTAAAAAAGAAGGTTCTGAGTAAAAAGCATAAGTTCGTTTAATTTTGTACTGATATGCAATTCATGATAAAAATAAAATCATTTTGAGCTTTATTTTATTTTTCTAACAAACTATAATAAGAAGGCACGATGTCGTGGGACACTGAGCAGAAACGTGTTACTAATGCACTTTAGAAATTAAATTCTTACTATAGCTATGCTATTTGTTGCGCCCTACAGGAGTTAGGACGTGATTTTCATAACAAAAATAATCAATACTATTGCAGTGATAAATTTATTTTTGTTTTGGTTTCCTTGTACTTAAAAGCAGAGTACGAAAATAAACGAAACAAATTTTTTGATATTGTTTTGTTTCGTGTTTTGAAGTGAGTGAAATAAAACCAAAGCAAAAACAACGAGAACGATTGCTCAATTTGTTTTTGTTTTGTTTTTGCACATGAGCACAAACTAGAGAAGACAGCTGTAGGGCTGTAAGCCGGCTAACAGCTGCTGCCGGCGAAAAACAATGCATTAATTTAATAGTGCGCCACTAGAAAAGAAACTAATGGAAAATAAATGCAAACGTTTTGAAATATTTGCTGAGAATATGATATCATCATATAATATAATTTTATTGAATTGTTATTTCACACAGGAAAAATAGGAAACAAATATCGATACTAGTGTCCGTGCTAACCGGACACTGTCTCATAGGTAGGCACGAACTAAGGCTACGGGTTGAACACAATGATTACTGCCGTAGCTGCCAGGACATTGATGAAGAGGAAAGCATAGTGTATTTTCTTTGTCACTGTCCTGGACTTGCAAGAAAGAGATTGACCACAATGGGCGCTCTTGAGTTCAGGGAACTTTCCGACGTTGCTAGTGTTGAACTTCAACGTATTAGTAGCTTTATATTGAGCTCTGGTTGATTCGACGGTGGGGACTCCGCATAAGCAGAGTCTCCGTGGTATCACAATGGACCAAAAAGGTCTAAGTGAGTCCGGGTTTCTGACTGCCACCCCTACTTAACCTAACCTATTTCACACATGTAGTGCATAGCTATAGCTTAGTGTCCTAAGACACCTCTCTTCTTTTTTGTGTTATTTTACGTGATGTTATGTTATGCTATGTCTTACAAAGTATAATGTAATATTTACACACTAGTTTCAATTTCCGTTTCATACTTTCGTTACCGCTATTTGTTACTAGTATTCGTTATACGTATTTGGTTCATGTTAAAAGATATTTTTTTTGCTATTCAAAGCATTCACAATTTTTTTTTTTTGAATCCAAAAATGTCTGGCCAGGACCTGGTTATGTTCAGTTGAAAATTACACAAATTTTAAAAATTAAATATTGCGCAAATCTTTAATATTCTTTTTATTTAAAATTTTCTATTTTTGTATTATTTGAGTTTGCCGGCAACTTTTGTAAATTTGCAAGCCTTTAAAATCTTAGCAAACTACAATAATATTACAAGATTTGTAAAAAAAATTTATAAATTTCCTTATATAAGAAACTTGGTAAATTTATTGCAAATTTTTTTAAGCACAACCCATTAAAGACTTTTCCCAAGTAAATTTGCAGACCTCAAAGCTCATTCATGAATTCAAAAACCATTTATAATTTTTGAAAGAAAACAGTATGCCATACTACGAAAAATAAAAATAAAACATATTTTGTGGAAAATACTAATGAAAGATTAAAAACTAAACCAAACATTAATATCAAATGGTAGTTATACTTGCAGTTATTTTAAGCAGAATGGAAAAAAAAATCTAAAAGAAAAACATTTATTCCATTAAAATAACCTTAGATTGTAGTGAATGATAAATGGTTTTGAAAGCATCCCAACCACAAGAACCACAAACGTAACTTGTTTTCAAAGCTTAACTAAAATTAAAGTGGACCCAGTACAAATGACAACTGATTGGATGGATGACTGTTGACTCTAACCCACACACAGACATGTTCTGATACAAAAATATTTACTTAACAAAAAAGTAAGCACACATTCATAGGGAATATAAACAATTATACATACACACACACACATGTACACACATACACATATGTAGATAAATTGATTTTCTTCCTTCAGTGTGTGAATATGTTTGGACATATGTATATGAAAAACATATGTAACAGTGAGGAGAACTTAAACATGAAAAAGTATTGCACAAATAAATCAAAAAAGGTATTCACGTCAAAAGTTGCACTGTTGCAGAAAAGCAAAAGTGCAAAATTTTCAAAAAATATAACAACAACCACATAGAAAATTATTTTGCACAAATGATGCAAAATTGTCAGGGTCTGAGTAAGTGCAAAGATTATCAGGGTAAATTTTGCAAAGTTGAGCAACTTTTTATGGCATTGCAAATGCAAAAAAAAAATGGACAAAAAGTACTTATAAAATCAACCTTACACCAAATTACAACGCAGAAATTCCTAAATGTTTTTCTTTTAAATGAAAAAACAAGTCATTGAAGATATTTTCGATACAAATAAATTAATTAAAAAATTATAAAATTAAAAATATATTTAAAAATTCTTAGCTAGAAATTATAAAGAAATCTTCAAATTCGATTTTCAGATAACAAATACATACAAAATTTTGCTATTTTCAAAAGACCTGTGGCTCAAATAGTTATTAGAATTTTGTTAAATAATACCAATATTATTAATATTGATATTTTTATTAGTGAATTGATTACAAAATTAATCAGCGAAGTTTCAACACTTCGTTTCAGCATTTAAACAAACATACAAGTACAATATACATATCTATGCACATATTGTGTTGCTTTATAGACAATTAAACAAAATGGGTTGCTCACGTCAGAAAGTGCAATTATGCATTTTTGCACAGTTGCAAGAGTTGACGTGAATACCTTTAAAATAAATAAAATTTCACTTGGTGCAAATCAATATTTTTGAGACAAGAGACCAGTGGTCAAACACATGCACACAAACCTGCATGTAGCATTTGAAGATAGAGTTTTGTGGTAAAAAATAGTTTTTTCTTCTACTTTATATGCAAGAAAACAATTAATTCCAATCAATACAACCCCGCAGCAGTACACAGGAATGGTTTTAGATATTTTTATATAGAAAATACAAAGAAAACATTATAACAGGTTTTGTTTTTAACAAAGACTTTTTCCAAACTGCTTTTAAGTTTTATTATTCCATTTTTCATTCTAGTAAACTTTTTAAAATTTTGCTATTTAGTTTTACGAATTCTGTGACGGGTCTTATTTGTGTTCAAATATTATTTGACTTTTTTGAAAATAGTAATTTTCAGGTTCAGGAGTAATGCCACAATTTAAACTGATTGTCTCCCGAAAATATTTTTTTGTGTAGAGACACATTTAAATACAATTCCTTAGGACATTTCTCTGTAACATTAATGAGATTTATTCGAACAAATTATATGGCTCATATGGCCATCTATCATATTAATTTAAACTTCCGCTTGTTCTATGGCATTTTGAATTGTTGCCTGCATTTTTCAATGTGAGTTTTCAATATTTGCAAGTATAGTTGTTTGTTATCATGTGATTTTAGAAAATCCCAAACAAAAAGATATGGATCTCCAGTACAGAACTCCAAAATAAAAAAAATCTCTGCATGAAAATTGGTGTATTAAAGTCTTAAATGTTAGCTAATCTGCATAAGCGGTTTCTCTAACTTATTGCAACTAACAATGGAAGACACCCAATGCAGCAAATAAACTCGTTCATCATTTACCAGTAACACTAACCATTTGTGGTTGCAGTCGTTCCATCAGCGTTATCAAATATTAAAGGCCAATTATTTAAAATGATGAAGTGGCTTTCAGGAGATGCTAATTATTATTTATCACGAAAATTCAGTGCAACGAACGTTTCCTGATAAATAATTGTGTGCATCGTTGTGTCATTGATGTTTGACAGTGCGTGTGTAATTTTTTGAAACATGGAAATATAACCATATAAAAAAAAGACAAAAAAAAAGACCCATGTTTCACAGTTTTGACCAAAGTGATGCACTTTTTTTTATCGGCCCCCAAAGGTTTGGGGCTTCGGTGCCATTTTTGCATTTTTTCCGGCTCATATTTTGGCTACCGTTTGGAACTTCGATTTACTCTCTGCTGCAAAGTTATATCCCATATTATAAAGACCAAAAATTGTGAACATATAAAATCAAAAAACTTCATCTTCAAGATCAAAATCGCTGTTGTCGGTAACAGCAGCAATCGAACACGGTATCGAACATTACTTGCGACTTATGTATATGTGTAGTGGATTGAGTTTGCAGGAGGCGCTCATAAGTCGAGAGCAAGGAACACTAGGACGAGAAAAATGACTATAAAATTCATGCTGCGTTAAAACAGTAGACTGACAAGTTGTCAAATAAGCAGCAGAAACTAATTTCGTTTATACATATTATCTTCATAAATCTCAAAGCACAAAGAACGAAATAAAGAAGTTTATCTTTCTGTTTGAGATTTTCATTACTTGTTTAAATTCAAAAGAAATGCTTCACCTATTCTTATCCATTATTAAAGTTGTTGTATTATTTGTAATATATTGTTTAGAAAAATAAAAAGTGTTTTGGAGCAGCCCTGACAAACTAATACCAGTCATAAATTTTTTAACTGATGCTATTAAATGTTAACTGACTTCAGTTCTTTTGTATTTCTTATGTGCTCCTTAGTAATTTTATTATTTGTTGACCGATTGCAATTTTTTTTGTCTAACAAGGTACACCTGCTGTTTAATCTAATGTCAGCATCTTTCTTATTTTTTATATTTACGTGAAATACAAATATCACAAATGATAGTTATTACTGAAAGCCTTGCAAAATGTTTGTTTTGAGCTCAGAAATAAAATGTCACTTAAATTCAAAAATGGATTTTAAAGGTAGATGTAAAAGACAATATAATTCAATTCCGAAAAGCTAATTATTTTTGTTTCTCAAAAATTTTCAAAATAGAATAGTTTAAATTTGTAATGGCTTTTACGTTAGTAACTTTTTTTTCCTAAACGAAAAGAAAACGTGCACTGTTTGTTAGTTTGCACAAACACGTATGGTAGGTATGAATTTCTGATGAAAAATCTAAAAACGAAAAATATGGACATTAATCATTCGACTTGTAAATTGGCAATTAATAACAGTTGGGAGAAGAAAATGCTACCCAACTTTTGAAGAAAAAGAACCTACATATGCTGGAATGCAAAACACATTTTCCGGAATTTCCATACACACATGTATGTAAATCAAAGTAAGTTACAGTGCGGTTGGGTAAATTAAAGCAAAGTAAAAGGAAAGCAGCACACAGCTTTGGGAAATGTAATTTAAGGAAATATGTTTTTAATTTAACACAAAGTCATTAGCTTACAGGCACACAAATATACATTTACAAACACACATACACATACACATACCTATACACATACTTATACATATGTATGTATAATCTAATGTAATGTATTACAAATACAAGCACTTGTGTGCATGCAAGTGTTTGCTTGTGCTTCGGTATGTCTTTAACAAAAAATTCATTCTTTAGCAAATTATCCCACCTTCCTGTTACATAAGAAAACTTTGAACAACAAAGCCTTGAGTTTGTGTTTGTGGTTTGATAATAAATAAATTAGTTTCTGTTTTATAAGTTTTTTTTTCTTTTGCTGTTGTTTGTTTTGGTTGTAAGGATGTGGTAATGCGAGGGTAGCAAAATGAGGATACAAAAACAATTGTTCATATTATGTATGATTTGTGCATAAGGTTTAAAACATTATTTGATATTTGAAAAAATTTTGTAAATAATTCGATATTTATATCGAAATTAGGAAATTCGATTGTGAGAAGGACAAAAAAAGAAGCGCCTCAGTTGACACCCTCAGGTGCTGCAATCACTGCATTTTAAAAAAAAGGTAAAAAATGCACAGTTTTAAAAGAATGAAGCTTTCCCTTAGCTCTTCCTTCACCTCCTGACTTCTCTATAACTATTCCTTCCCTATCACCCTCTCTCACTAACTTCTCTTCAACTTACAGGTAGTACAAAGAGATCGTGTTATTGGACCAAATTATTTCTGATAATAATTAACTTTATTTTATACAAAAACTATGCATTTATTTGTTGTGATATGTTTCTTTAAAAAAGCTTGTTTTATTTTTGACGAATTTTAGAAATTTTCTACTAAAATGTTATCTTTGATACAAAATTAACTTTAAAAAAAATATTCCAACTCACCCTCGCAACTGTCTTTATTATAATAAATGCTTCTTTCACAGAAATGTTAAGGAGTGAACTTAATTGAAAAGAACTTCTTTGAAGTTTAAATTATCACATGTTTCCTTAAGGGACCAGGTCACATTTTATGCCTTACACATACCCTTACAAATTGTTCAACAACAGAGAACAGGTAGAATTAACTTCACCTATCGTGTCATTCTAATTCTCTAGAAAAAAAAAAAAAAAAAAAAAAAAAAAAAAGCCAAGCATAAAATGTATTATTCCCTTGGTATCAGTTGTTCAAACTTTTAGAATACTTCTTAAAAAGAAAAAAGTATGGCAAGATAATGACTAGATTCCTTTGCTACTCTGTGGCATTCAGCCACATACAGATACGTTGCTGTACATATGTACATACATATGTATATGCGCATATACATATATACAAAACATCTACATACAATTTCTATGTTTATTTTGTAGCTTTGTCTTTTTGTTTCAGTTCTGGGTATTTGTTTTATACATATTTATTTTCATTATTAAATTCTTTTTTTTTTATTTATTTATTTATTTGCTGTTGCTGTTTTTTTCTGCATTCTTGTGGCGTCAAAGAACCTTAACGAAGATAAATAGTTGAACTTTTCGTTGCCAAATTTAGTGGAAAATTGAAAAAAGCTTTTTAATGTGTGTAAGAAGCAATATATTTTCATATTTATCTAATGTTAAGAATTTTCATTTTTTCATTATATTTTGGCAAATGCCATCTCAATAAATATTTCGCAACTAATATTTTCAAATATTTAAAGATTTATTCAGTGACAAAAAATAGAAAAGAACGGATATCAATATTGGAGTATAAATTTCTTATTTGTTTTATCATTTTCTGGCAAATTAAACAAAAGGCTAGACTAGAATAATTTTTAATAACTAGCAGTGGTTTCCACACAAAAAGGAGGACAGTTTTAAAAATTGTTGGAAATAAATATACAGTAAATTGAAAATAAATATACAGTAAAAATTAAACAAAAATTTTATAAAAATAAATTCTTAAAATTTTCAAATCATAAGTGAACACACCTTTTTGCCAAAAATTGTGAAATGAAGTATCAGATAATTTTTCAAATTGCTCATATGCCCCTAGTTTCTATATACGGTTATATTGCCTAAAGCTCTTAACTTAAAAGTTTGCCTTGTAAAATTTAACTTACACGATACGTATCTGTATACTAATAGATATCTATGGGTAAAAAAACGGACATAGCACCAATTTTTTTTTTGCCATTTATCAAATTTTTTTTATCTAGAGCAAAAACCATTGACTGAAATTTTTCCGTAACTACAGCCAATCAACTGCAATTTAGCCAATTTACACACCTTTTCATGTACAATTGTTTTTACTACAAATTCGAAAAAACCATAGTTGCGTCACAAATTAAGTTCTGCTAAATTTAAAGTAAATTTCCATAAAATTTAGTGACGAAGTCGATTTTGTTTTGAAAAGGAAAATCTACCCAAAATCTGATAGATTTTGCTCGAAATCTCTTAAGTATTAGGTTTTGCTCAAATGTTAACGAACTATTAGCCATAATTAGTTTCTTATTCCCTTAACATTGAACATAGTACCATAGTACCTCAAAGCACAATTGAGGTACTATGTTCTTGGATCTATTCTTTCTTCCTCCTCTTTAAAAATGTTTATAAATACAATTGAGTTTAGTAGCAAAGCTTTTTATTTTATGCATCTTTCATGTAACCACGTATCTACATACAATAGTGATCTAATGATTATTTCCTCATTTACATATTTTCTTTGTTTGCTGGTTTGTTTGATATTGAATTGTTACAAATATTTACCGCAAACAATAAGTCATTCGTATGCAGTGATTGTAATGTTTAAGTGCTTAAAATGTGATCCACTAAAAAATATTTCAATAAAGATTTCACCTAAGCTGAAGAGTAATAAAAATAAAATCACAAAAACTATACTAATAAAAAACAAACAGTCATTGTGCTGACGTATACGTAATTGAAACATAACAATTAAATAAATATTAAGTATACGCAACCAGCTGGAGTAGAATTTTTAAGTATTTTGTGGAACATGCTACTAACATTCTAATAAATATATTATGTAGCCGATATTATTTGCATATATTTGCACTTAGAAATTAAAATAAGAAAGTAAGAAAAAAAACAAGGGAAACCAAATATCTTAAATGTTTTTATTCAGTTTCAGATTTGAACATGTATATTCAATTAAAATTAAATTTTAACACCATAATAAAATTTCTCTACAATTGCTTTTACAAAAAGCTTTACAAAAAGCTTAACATTATCTCAGGCATTTGTTGACATTATGTTGATGCAATGTCCTTTTTAAGGCACTTAAGCATTATTATTTCATTGCATTAAATGGTAAATGAGTGTCTATTGTCTGGTAATATGGGATATTTAATGTCATGTAATGCTATTATTGGACATATAAGATAAGATTGCATAAAAATTTTATATTATATAAACAAAAATATTATTTATGCAGAGTTACATGAATGCAGTATTTTACATGAATTAAATTTTTTATATATCTTTCGCCTAAAAAAGAGGGTCACAAGGGCTCTTATGCTCACCACTCCAGCTGAGATTACTTGAAAATACTTTTTTTTCCTTTTTGATTATCACTATTTATGTTTTATTTATAACTATCACTAAGTTAATGTCCGACAGTGATCGGACCTAATAATTATATTTTAGATTTAAGATTTGAATACTTATTGTTAGTTCATATTTGAAGATACAATAAATAAATGCATGTATTAAAAAAAATATATATATCTTTCGTAATAAAGAAAAAGTGATTGAGTCATATTTAAATGATTTGCAGGAGAGCACTTTGAAGTCGATTTCCAGAAATTCAGTTCTCTTACAGGTGAATTGGGAAATTCAATATTCACTTATATTTTTTTTTAGGAAAGCATCGGTTAACATACTTCTTTTTTAAATATATCAAAGCTAGTATTTTACACGAGATTTTAAATCTAAAAAAGAACAGCAGTCATTGTGCTATAACTTTCTGACAAAATTATAAACAAAAATTGAAATTTTGCTGAGGAGTACGAAAACTACAGGGGTGCTATTATTTGGAAATCATCTTATCTCTACATAAATGGGTAGAAATATGTTAATAGATGTGGAAAAATAAGAAATTGAATGAATTATTTATGTAAAGTTTATTTAAAAATCTTTGGGTAAAATCTTGTTTCCCCTTCTTCGTTAAGACTGAGAACTCTAGCTCTCTGCTAGAGTATAACTTACATCACAAAAAAGAAATATCACAAGTACACCAAAATATTGTTTTTTTTAAACATATCAGTAAAAAAACAGTCAAAGAATTCAATTAAGTCCAGTGACAAGTATCCAAAACTAGAGCATTTTCAGAGATTAAAACAAAGTTTGAGCTGCTCTCAAAAATTTAAATCTATTACACAATTTATTGTTTAAGATAAGTAGAATAAATAGAATAAGTAGAATAAATATTTAAACAAAATTATTTATATTATTTTACAGGCAAAAGTTTTAACTGTAAAAAGATTTAATATTACAAGGCTTAACCATGGCATGTTAACTACCTAAAAAGATATTTACCAATTTTTTTTAAGTATAATTTTTAACATTTTTAAAAACTTGTTAATTAAATCCAAAGAGTGTAAACATTTATTTAGTCAATATTAAAACATTTCAGGTTATACAAATTGTTATATAAATAAAAAAACCATTTCTTAAATATCACACATTATCAAATTCTGTGTATTTGCTTTTTCCCCACTCTCAACTAATCCTTTGATGGTTAAACATGTCTACACAACTATGCCATTAGAAAGAAAATACCAAATAAAATTTATTTTTGCATATTTTTAAATTTGTGTTTATATAATTTATATAGGTAATCCTATTTAATACCAAATCAAGAGAAAATGAAAATAAAATGTATAAAATAAATTTTTATATGTGTGTATGAGTCAAACTAAAATTTGTCAATAAAAAGGGGAGTAAAAATTTCCACATTCTAAAAAAAAATACAAAATATTTAAGCGCAAATCCCTTAACATTTATTTGAATAAGAATAAAGAATAACATGCATGTAAAGGGTGTTTTTTATTGAGGTATAGAACTCTAAGTTGGCATCACTTTTTAAACTGGCGGCCATTTTGTAAGCTGTCAAGTGATTAATATTTAGTTTGGTTTGCCATTTCATCATGAACAGGTTGACAAAAGAACAACGCTTGCAAATCGTGCAAATTTATTTCGAAAATAATGGTTCAGTTCGCGAAGTTTACCGCAAGCTCCGTCCATTTTATGGTCGACATAATCGTCCATCAGAGCAATTAATTCGGTTAACCATGGATCGTTTTCACACTACGTTTACTCTATGTGATAGTACGCATCCGCAGAGACGTCGAACAGTGCGCACCGAAGAAACAATTGCCGCTGTAGAGTAAAGTGTTGAAGAGGACCCGAATGAATCGATTCGCCACCGTGCACAGCAATTGGAACCGACTAACCGACTATTTTGTTCCCGAATTTGATGGCATGAATGTGGATGAGTTGTGGTTCCAACAAGACGGCGCTACATGCCACACAGCGCATGTCACAATCGATTTATTGAAGGAAACATTCGATGAGCGCATCATTTCGCGGAATGGACCTGTCAATTGGCCACCAAGATCGTGTGATTTGACACCATTGGATTATTTTCTTTGAGGATATGTGAAGTCGCTCGTCTACGCCAACAAACCAGAAACGTTAGGGGACTTGGAAGCCAACATTCGTGGCGTTATTGCCAACATACGGCCCCATATGCTCGAAAAAGTGGTTGAAAATTGGACCTGTAGAATTGGCTTTATTCGAGCCAGCCGCGGCGGCCACATGCCCGAAATCATATTTAAACATTAATGGCATAAAATTATCCTTCCAATAAAGCCAAATTGATGGAGATTTAAACGATTTTCTTGTGTTTTATTTTAATTCAAAGTTCTATACCTCTTAAAAAACACCCTATAGTTTACGTACACCTTAAGGTGCAATTAGACGTGACATGGTCATAATGTCATAGCCATGACCAAACCAAAATTCAATTGGTTTCTATGGTAATGGCTAGGGATTGCCGTTCTGTTTTAACCGAAACCGAAACCGCGGTTTTTAGCCGATAAAAACCGAAAACGAAACCGACAAAAAAAACCGTCGTGATTATATTGTTTAAAAATACAGCAAATACTTTACATTGAAGATTTTTATACATTACTAAGCATTCTGTAAAAATGAAAGGTAAGAAAATTGTAAAATTTTAAGAAAATTATAACAATTCTTTGCAGGAAGAATTGTAATTTGTTATCAAAAAAGCTCTAGCAGATATAAAGCAAAAAGACGATAATTTTAACGTTCTTCGACAAGAATTTGTACTTTATACAAATTTTATTACTTGAATAATTAAATATAAATTTTTTATTCTTAAGCTTTTTATACACATACTCACTACTAAATGTTCCTTTTCTAATATAAGTACCTGAATTGAATATAAACCAGAAAAGCTCTATCAACCCTATAGTAAAAATTTTTTCCCTCGAAAATTTTTTCCCAGAAATATTTTCCCTTTTTTTGTTCCTGTTAACATGAATAAGGCAGAATAGTTTTCACGTAAATTTTTTCACTTTTCCCTTGGTTTTGTTTACTTTATTTTTGCAGGCCAACTGAATTATTACATCGAATAATTTCGATATTTTTCTTCGAATTATATATTGAAAGTTATAATTATTTATTTTTATGACAATAATTCCCTACAACATATTTTTTTATATAGTATGAATCTATTTGGTTCATAGACAGTAAATTTTATGGTGCTGCACCACGGTGGTATACTTAATGAAAAAATGGCTAATCAACAGAAGCACCTCTATGAGTACAACTTTAAAGTAAATAAGTTTCGTTTATAACCTAAAATTTGTGTGGTTTTTTTATTCAACTTAAATTTATCCGATTTTCAATTAATTTTTAAGCTTTACAAAAATTCTTCCCTTTTTTACCTGCACGGGATATTCAAGATAGCATTTTTCTCTTTGAGGGGAATGAAAATTTCACATGAAAAAAAATTCCATTTGTTTTTCACGATAGAGATGATTATTTTTAAATCATCATTTATCTTTCCAGCATACATACCTACTTATATACATGCATATTTTTAAACCCGAAAGCGAACCGAAACCGACCGGTTTTAGTAGCTTAAGCCCGGTCACGGTTTTTGGCAAACCCTAGTAATGGCTATGGCGAGACACCTATAATCGAATACAGTGCTGCCCATTAGTTATGTTCGAACGGCTGTATTCTATGGTTGTGGTTATGGCACGTCTGATTGAACCTTTAATGTATAATCAGAGTTTAAGAGAGTGATTTTATTTGTGAGTATGACACAATAATTTGCGAGTGTTATAATGCTTTATATTGCAGAACGAAATTAATTTAAAAATTAAATTAAAAAAAAAACAACTTGAATCTTTATTTCAGTGTAATTCGTTACACACTTTTTCCATTTAAAATGAAGAAGGTGTATAAAATACTTTATGTAATTTTTTAAGTCATGGACAACACTGCGTGATAAAAGACCAAAAAAAGACCCTTATCTCCCAGTTTCGTTCCAAGTCATGCACTTTTTTAATGGGCCCCTAAATATTTAGGTGCCATCTTTGCATTTTTTAGGCACATAACTTGCAAACTGTTAGGAATTTTGATTTACTCTCTGAAGCAAAGTTATAGCTCTTGTCATAAAATTTATATACTAAACTTTGTTTTGACTATGAATATGCACCATAGTTATTTAACTGAGTTCTGCTAAATTTTAAGTAGATCTTGACAAAATATAGCGACAAAGTATATTTTATTTTGTAATACAAATCTACTAGATTTTGCCCGCAATCTCATAAGTATTATATTTTTTTGCTCAAATGTAAATGCACTATGACTTTATTATAGAAAATGGTAAAATTCCTTTTAGCCCATCGCAATGTAAAAGTGAGTTCTCCACTCATAAGGCGTGTTAGACTAGTCCGGGTAGTCCCTACCATTTGAAACCCAATGAGGTGATGAGGTTTGAGTCATATCCTTTCCCCTTAGAGTTATGAGTATTATAGGTCTCAAGCAATAATCTAAAAAAATGAGTACAATGGAACTTCCAGTATTTAAGTGTTAAGGCAAAGCCTTTAGAAAAATTATAAGCATTTTGATATTCGCACAATAAAAAAAATCAATCGTTTTTTTCGCCCATCAATATTTTATTTATTTATTTATTGTTAAATGTTATTTTTGCTTCTTAGTTGCTAATTTTTTTTTCTCTTTTTTATTATGACTATAATTTTACAGTGAATTGCACTAAATAACAGCCATTAAGCATAAAAGCTATTTTCACATGAAAGACTTTTCGAAAGAATTTTAAGCCAAATGCATGCTTAAGCATTTTATGTTTAGAATAACAGTGTAGTAGCAATCAAATGGACTTACGATACAATTGCAAAGGAATAAATTTGCAATAGCCGCTCACACACACAAATGGCAGAATTAAAATAAGGCAAAATGACTAAACAAATACAACAGTAAAATTTAAAATATTCAACCACATGCATCATACACTTAAACGAATGTTGTTAACTTCGTAAAGGCATTTGCGTGCACGTAAACAACTCAAGTATGTAAAAATTGGAATTTGTCTAAGCGAGTTTCGCCATAAAACTAAATACGAAAAGTAGCAAAGAAAACAAGCTGCCAAAACGTACAAGATTTTGTAAGATTCTCATCTTCCAGAGTTCGTTGTTGTTGTTGTCTCCGCTTAGGATATAAGAAAATTGTTACCCAGAGTGTCTTAATTATTTTTTTAAGTCATAAAAAAATCTTAAATTTCCATTGCCAATGATACGATGATAAAAAATGTTGACATTATTTCGAAAACATCGACTTCACATTAAAGTGTTTGATTTGCGTGTCTGCTTGTTACCTGCAATTAATTAAATAAAATCACGAAAGTCCATTTTCATATCAAGTAAATTTTTAATTGAATAATCGTGCTTACAAAATAGCATTACTACAACTATAACAGTTGCAAGTTAAATAATTCACGGTCTTGTCTGTCCAGTTTCAAATTCATCTAACAAATTTATGTCTAATATTATTTCCACAAAACACCACTGTCCATATTTTATGAAGGGAAAAAATATTTTACGACAAATTTCACATCCTCTTCTTTAAAAAAAGAAAGCCTAGCAAAGCACAAAAATGACTTAACAATTTGTACTAAAAGAGAAAAACTTATCATAGAGTTCTAAGTAACTAAAGCATGAACTACTTCTCGAAAAAAGGAGCACATAAGACACTATAAGATGCCAATACATTTTCTTATTTTTATTTTTTATTTTTTTGTAACAAAATGCAACAATCGACCAACAAAAATATGCCAACCAGACAGCACAAGTTAAGTTCATTCATTCTTTGTTGTTTAGAGACTTAAGCTTTATTTCTCCCTTATACTCGTGCAAGGAAAAATAATAATAATAATAATAATAATAAAATACTTCAATCCCCACATGAAATATGTGGTGTTTTGGCGACATAAACTGTCCTCATATTGGGATGTGCTTCCATAACTATTAAAGTTACACTCTTAAACATAAGTATGAAAAATACTTTTGTCGTTTCCTTAACATATAAGAAATATTATGCTTTCCTATATGCTTTACTCTTCTTTGAATGCACTATATTCCACATACATACAATTTACTTTATGTTATGTGAAGCATAAAGACACACTTCCATTGTATTGCTTTAGGAATTGCAAATAGGTCAACATCGACATGTAGTGGACTCTTGAGTTCAAGGATATAAATTCTGTTTTAAATTGTTATAAATGTATATATATATATATATATATATATATATATATATATATATGTAGATTTGGGTTTATGGTTTATAGTTTAAGTATTTTTTGTGTTACAATTCATTTAGTTGGATACATTTTTTTTTACTTTTTTTAAAAATATATAGAGAAAGTTTGAGCTTTTAAGTTGAAAAGCTCTTCTTCAGCCACTTTTATATGTTTTTTTCTTATTTTTTCTTTTACAAAAATGTCACAATCAATAACATATTTTCTTGAGTTTTCTTAGCGTCTTATCAATTCAGAGTGAATATATGTTTCAAAATTTCCTTCAAATGCAATATTATTTATATATTTGTGATATATGAAGAAGTTTTGTTTGGTATCGATTAATACACGTCTATACACAGAAAAAATTATTCCCAAAGAATTTTTAAACACACGTTTCTTTGAAATAAAATATAGTTTAAATAAATATTTTTAATTGCTTCAGCAAATTATTTGTTCCAATTTCATTCTAATTCATAGAATTAAATTGCATTTAAAGTTTGTATCAGATATGAACTAGTGAAAAAGTTTGACCCAAGTCTAATCAAATTCGGTGCTTTTTATGTCACATGGAATGTCATTGTTAATGTAAGAAGTGAATTGAAACATTATAAGGTGAACAATTTTGTTTTGAGAAATATTATTATTTATTTATTTGTAATATGGTGTTGCACAAATATGGGCGGAGTAACTAAACCATATGCCCAAGATGTTATTACCAGTATTTTAATTTTTATTTGTGACTCACTCTACACGACCTATGCCTTCACATAGGAAGTAGCAACGTGGCTGTTAAAGAAATTCCACAAAAGACCGCACGATTATATGGTTATCCGTGGCAGATCAGTCAACCAGTGCGAGCAAAACGAAAAACTGTCGAAGGCCCAAACAACACATACAAGCCAGTTCTTCAACCCAGAGCTGCTCAATGACTGAAATACTCGTATTATTATTATTTTTGTGTATAAAACTCTTAATTACATTAAAGTTGATCCATACTGTCCTCCATAATTAGTACATGTAAACAATGGTACGTCCATGTCAAATTATCCAATACGCAAATTAGTACATTTCAGAAGAGCGTAAATATCCCTCAATTTTTCATTTTAAGTCGGCGTATTACTAAAAGTGCAAGTTTTAAATTATGTCTTATTGAGTCATTTATTCTCAAGGAGCACTTGCTTTGTTATTGGGCAGCTTTCACCCAGCCGGGATCCCATTATTTTGAGAATGACACCTTACCGGACATTACCTACCTTAGAGGTATTGACTAGAAAATTTTAATGGACTACGTGAACGATACTGAGTTCATAAAAAGGTGGGGTTCGTTTGTGAATATTCATGAGAGCATGATAATGAGCGTAAAGGCTCCTCTTTTCAACTTATGCATTAAACACATTCACCACAGCAGACTACACGAACACACGACTTCAAATGCTGCTAGCAGCATTTGTCCCCTCGTAGCCGGCTACTTAATTATTTTGGAGACGGCAGCAACACCATCTGCAGCTGATATTCAAGTACAAATAATTACATTGTTCAGTATTGTCACTTTTATATATTTTGCATTTATAAAAATTAGTTACTCTTTTAAAATGTACTTATTTCACGTAAAAGTACAAAAATGAATCAATTTATTCCTTACATCAATTTTTGGATATTGTTTCTGTTAAATAATATGAAATACTTGTACAAAATCATTCATTCAACATTTTGTATTGCACTGGCAATACTGAATTTTCTCATTGTAGCCAAGAAAATAGAAATTAGTTTAATTGGACTACAACGAAAAAATCAGCATAGACAATAACCGGCCGCCATGTTGCCTTCCTGTCTTCAAAAGAATTATTCTCATATAAACATGTGTATTCTATCCTTGACATTTGGTAGTCGGTAGCTTGCTGTGGTGAATGTGTTTAATGCTTTAACCTAACCTAATACTATGTTTAGACGAGGCGTTGAATCACATGCTTCGCTCTCTGAATCTTGTTTTTGAATCTTGCCGTTTATACGACGCTTTCGTGCTTCGTGTGCAGCGTGCCAATTTAGTGCTTTTCGCACTAGATTTAGTGCTTTTTAATTCATAACAGTCCGGAATTTTTCAACTAGGTGTTTTTTTTAAATACCTGAAATTGGTGCTTTTTCACCTTTGACTTTAGTGATTTTAGTGCGTTTAAAAAATCCACTAAATATAAATTTGTGATAGTATGTTGGCTTTACACAAAACAACAAATAAACATTTGCCACTTTTCTGTCTGATTGTCATAAGTAAAGAATGGAATGTGCTACAGTAAACTTCTTGGTACGCTTTTGTAGAAAATTGAACACTCTGTAAAAAATTTAAAATTAAACTAAATCTGAAATAAAAATATTTTTAATTTTCATTCCATTCACTTATTACAGCTATGGCTAAAATAAATTGAAAAACTTATAAAATTGTTTTATATATCTCTATTATAACGAAAAACACTTCTTTGGCACTTTTTAAAAGGCCTGTTTGCATTTTGTATGGAACTTGGTAAAATTTTCTGGAATAACATAATATTTCTGTTGTTTTCTTGAAAAATCGTATATATTTAGGGTAAATTTTATTTTGGACTGTAAATAACTTGTATGTAACTTTTTTTATAGAGCGTATAATTTTCTACAAAAGCGTTCCAAGAAGTTTACTGTAGGACATTCCGTTCTTTACTTATGATAATCAGAATGAATAAAATCAATTTATACCATGTAAATCGTAGGGGAAATTGAAAAGTGTGATGCGCACCATCTCACCATTAACATTATAAGGTAATATTTTAACAGGCCTATTTTTTTACCTAAACTAAAGTTTGAAACCTGGTTCTGAAAAAAAACAAAGGATTTTTTTTTGAGAACACCCTAATGTACATCCATACATAGTAAATGGTTTTTGTTAATTCATTGACACATACCTACATATTTATACGCATGTACATATACATAAATACATACAAATTCTTTCGATTTGTATGCTAATTACACGCACTAGTTACAAATACTGGAGTTACAATTACAAATTGATGGACTCGATATCGACCAAAATCCTACATTCCACATAAATTTTAATCAAGTGTTTTGATATTTCGTCTATATGGAATGATTTAATTTAGGCAATTATATAAAAGAGTACAAATAAAATTTTAATTGAAATCTTTATCCTGTAAATAAAATGACTTTGTTTCTGAAGTTTAGTTTTATGGATTATATAAGCTTACGAGTTCTACTTCATTTTTCCAAAATTATTATATCAAATATCCCATTACAATTGTTTAATTTGCTTTTGTCTTAAACTTAAGATATTTTCTTACTCATATTCTACTTATAACTGAAGAAAATCGAAATATGGCTTTATTGCATTTAGTGTTTTTTTTGAAGGTACAGTGCTTTTTGCTCTGAAAAAGTTGGCAGCACTGTTCGTGTGGCATCATTTTATTTATATTCACACATTCATACATATCATACGCACGCATATACATACCCAGTGGGAAAAGGTAATGAATAGTAAATTATAAGGTAATGCACATCATGTATAATTTTTCATTTCTGAATTTATTACTGTTAACACAGAACATGTCATAGGAAAGTAATGAATTATTTTAATTGTGTTTGATCAAATCACCCTATCGTTTCTAAGGGATGCATTGTTTTGCTTTGGAAAATAATACTTTATGTAATTAATGCCTACTTTTCCAGCTGGGTACATACGTATCATATGCACGTATATACATACATACACATAAGCATACATACTTACATACATTCGACTCATTCAAAATTTTGTTTTTGAAGGCATGCCTATATTTTCTTCTTAATTTTCCTTTTTTTACTATTCATAACTTAATTAAATTTATTTATATTAAACTGACATCTATGTTTTTTTGGTTTGTTTTTATTTGTTCAAACCCATACATACACATATACATATTTTGTTTTGTTAGCTGGTTCAGCTAAACTGCCGATAAACTGCGATAAAAGTTAGAGAAGATAGCAATTTTACGTGCTTCGCAAGTAGATTCATATTGAATCTACTTGATTCGCTCTCATAATTTTGTATGGCGAAGCAAATTGATTCGGTCATGATTGGGGTGTGAAGCATGAATAGAGAGCGAAGCACGTATCGTGTAAACATACTATAACCTTTATTTCCTCTATGAGAATTTCAGTATTTTGAAAAGAGGCATATCATTTAAATTAGAGTACCTAGATAACGAATCTAAAAAACGAATTTTATATATTGGATAGTTCAACGTGGTAGGGACGATATGTATGTGCTTATTGGACTCATTTGGGGATAGCTCTCTAAAACATATAATATTTCAGTCAAATCTTGAAAAAGATCTAACATAATCACCCTTATTCTATTAGGCGTCGGCAACATGTCATCAATTTTGAAACAACATCAATATAACACAACATCAATGCTAACTTTGTATTCCCTAACAGTGTTATGACGACGTTGCCGGTTTATCGATAAATACAATACACATATCCAATATTTGAGTCAGCTGGTTCATTTTGTTTACTATTTTTGGTAAAAGTATTTTTGAATAAGTAAAAGCTTTGTAACTAAATTAAAATAAAATGTTTTTCTTTCCTATTGAGACGATGAAAAAAAAATTAATAGTGAAAATAAGATTTCTCAGACAAGTGATGCATTTGCCAGTTACCCAAGGAAAAGTAAGTGATAAGTTCTCTCATGTTTTTGGAAAATAATGGGTAATGTTCATCCTTTTAATATTTTACAAATATTTTCGGCTGAACAAAACATCATTTAGGAATGTAATGGATACAATAGAGCCTAACTTTTGAAACAAAAGGGATCAGATCAACGTTTATTGGAGCTTGGTTGGAGCTTCCTCCAAAGGTACTCAGTGCTAATTGTTTATATACCCCGCCTTCAGTTGCTTTGCTGTTGTTGTTTGCAACCTTTTTTTTAATTTAAACCTCAGTATACTTTCCCAACACACTATTTACCTTACATTTTGCCATCCACCACTAGTTCTAATTGGTGGACCGAGGGAATTTAGTGCAGTCTCACTTTCTCACTGCACCTTGAAATTATTAGGAAACTACCCCTGAGGAATCCTCTAGCAAAAGAAGGACTTTTCCAACTCTTCCACAAGCTTTTCAAATTGGTTGGGGTTGGTAATTTTAATTTTGTTCATATTATATTTTTCACTTTTTTTAAGAACTTTTTTCAAATAAATATGAACATTTTTATATCTACTTATATTTCACTTTTTTACCATTTAAATTATTTTTCAAATTCGTTGAGGCATGCACACAACAGAACACGACATCAAAAACACTGCTGACAAAATGAACGGCAACATCAACATCAATGTTTCTTTCAGAATACCAAACATATGCTGACAGTCATCGATAAATGGCAATACTATCTACGGGAATACCGATTTGATAAAAAACATTAAAAACGACGTCGTGTTATGTTGCCGACGCCACATAGAATAAGGTTGAATATTACAATTTTTCTAATAAAGATAATAGACATTTTAAAATATCCTACATTATTTTAAAAAGACCATAGTATGTTACAAATATTTAGATTTAAATTTGTCTTACAGCGTTCCTTCAAAACAAATCAATTCAAATCGCGCAATTTATTTATTTTAATAAACATCTCTATTTATTTTAAAGCTCGAATCCTTAGCAATACAAATTTGCATGAAAAATAAAACTAACGTATCAAAGTAAAATTACAAGTGTACTTGAACAACTGTGTTCAGACGAGGACAACGGTCCTACAGGGGTTAACAAAAATTTTTTCATTCCAATTTACAAGTCTTTGTATTAATTTATGTCCTAATTCTGTTCTACGATTGTATCGTCTTGTCTATGGACGAAAAAAAGCTGCAGTTGTGATTCTTTAATACATTTATTATTATGGTCTCTGATAGAAGGTTATTGTATTTGCTTTATGATTTTGTTCTAAACATTATATCCAACACATAATTTTTCATATATTTCTCAAATTTAATTTAATTTTAAAGTTTTAGAAACATGGCAATAATATTTTTATTTTTCATTATCAAAGACAACAACCTTTTTTGAAGAAAATAATTTAGAGAATTCAAACACAAGAACTCAAAAGTATTTT
Source organism: Tachina grossa (assembly GCA_949987645.1). NCBI lineage: Eukaryota > Metazoa > Arthropoda > Insecta > Diptera > Tachinidae > Tachina > Tachina grossa. The sequence continues at coordinate 180,647,471 of OX465274.1, forward strand.
CAAACAAAAACGGCCTAAATCTTCTTACTGAATTAGGGCATTAGATTCTGCTCAGGCAGCCAATTAGGAGACCTTAAAAATTTTTGTTGAGCCCTTCTTTATATATGTATATACTTATATATATCTATTATAATATATATATATATATATATATATATATATATATTATGTTATATATTATGTATTATATATTATATATTATATATTATATATTATATATTATATATTATATATTATATATTATATATTATATATTATATATTATATATTATATATTATATATTATATATTATATATTATATATTATATATTATATATTATATATTATATATTATATATTATATATTATATATTATATATTATATATTATATATTATATATTATATATTATATATTATATATTATATATTATATATTATATATTATATATTATATATTATATATTATATATTATATATTATATATTATATATTATATATTATATATTATATATTATATATTATATATTATATATTATATATTATATATTATATATTATATATTATATATTATATCTAATATATATTATATATTATATATTACATATTATATATTATATATTATATATTATATATTATATATTATATATTATATATTATATATTATATATTATATATTATATATTATATATTATATATTATATATTATATATTATATATTATACAGGGTGGGCCAAAAGAAACCAAGGGATGTAAAAGTTTAATAACTTTTTTGTTTATTAATTTTTTTTTACTTTTTCTTTCAGATTATATAATATACAAAATGGAAATTTTTTTTACACTAAGTATGAAAAATGATGTCTCTTAAATGACCACCGTTTTCAGCTTCGCACTGATGGGCTCTTTTTAGAGCATTTTCCATAACATCTTTCAAAACTTGTGGCTGTAGCGTTCGAATTTCTGCCTTGAGTTCAAGGATTGTCTCAGGCTTGTTCACATATACTCGCTCCTTCAAAAAACCTCAAAGAAAATAGTCGGGTGCTGTCAAATCTGGCGATCGCGCTGGCCAAATAATTTCCGAATTTCAAAATTTTGCAAAATTTAGACGTTGCCGATGATCTGCGGGTTTTAATTCTTGGACCAATTGCACCTTATATGGGTATAACTGTAAATCTTTTTTTAAAATGCGCCGTAGTGACGTACGAGACATTTCTAGCTGAGCAGAACGCCTTCTGCCAGATGTTTCTGGTGCTTCGTTAACACTTTGCTGTACTCGTTCAATATTTTCCGCAGTGCGACTTAAACGTGGTCTACCGGTTCGAGGCAAATCTCTTACGCTGCCATGTTGGTGATGAGATTAACTAAGCAACGAATCATCGCTTCAGAGGGCGAAATTCTGACGTTAAAATGTCGACGATATGCTCTTTGTGTTAAAATAATTGATCTCTGGTTTAAATAATAAAATTCTATTGTTCTGGTTCTCTGTTCAGTTGTAAACCTCTCCATTATAAATTCTCCAAGTGTTGTCTATATAATCTGAAAGAAACAATAAAAAAAATTAATAAACAAAAAAGTTATTAAACTTTTACACCCCTTGGTTTCTTTTGGCCCACCCTGTATATTATATATTATATATTATATATTATATATTATATATTATATATTATATATTATATATTATATATTATATATTATATATTATATATTATATATTATATTATATATTATATATTATATATTATATATTATATATTATATATTATATATTATATATTATATATTATATATTATATATTATATATTATATATTATATATTATATATTATATATTATATATTATATATTATATATTATATATTATATATTATATATTATATATTATATATTATATATTATATATTATATATTATATATTATATATTATATATTATATATTATATATTATATATTATATATTATATATTATATATTATATATTATATATTATATATTATATATTATATATTATATATTATATATTATATATTATATATTATATATTATATATTATATATTATATATTATATATTATATATTATATATTATATATTATATATTATATATTATATATTATATATTATATATTATATATTATATATTATATATTATATATTATATATTATATATTATATATTATATATTATATATTATATAATATTATATATATTATATATATTATATAATATTATATATATTATATTATATGTTTATTAACGTAGTTTATAGTAATATTTTTAGGGGTTTTCTATAAACTTATGATACAAATTTTTTTAATTTTCAAGAACTGTTTAATTTTTTGCTTTTTTTAGGTATACTGATAGATGATGCTAAAGTCGAACAAAAACGATAAAAAAAAACTTTCCAGAATCAGTATCTTTTAATAAAAAAATGTCTGCAGGACACTTTATTTAATTTTGTTAGAATACTGCTGTTAAAGGGAATTATTTTTTAAGTTAATAATTAGTGTTTTTTAGGATTTTTTACAATTTAAGTCTAACATTTATTAACGCATTTATTAAGAATGGAATCACAATGGACCCAATTGGGTCTGCGAGTGGAGGTGCGGTAAAGCATTATTGTTTTACGTTAGTTAATTTATTTATTATTGTTCGAACTTCATTTGTTTCTATATTTTTGATTTGAGCGAGCAGCGAGCTAAAGTTCGTATCGCTTTTTGTGAATATTCCGACAACACATAATTTAACAGAAAAGCTAGCCGCTTTTTATTTTACATATTTAGTAAAATAGATTTTATTTATATTTACATTGAAATTGATTATTGAGGGTTTAGCTGGATCCTATGCTTATATCACTAATGCACATCATCAGGAATTCTTTACGTAAAAATTTCCGTAGAACAACTGTGTTTATTATGTTGGACTTTCATTTAAAGAAATGATACGTCGAACAAATATAAAAGTTGAAACAAGAACTTAATAATCAACATGTTTTTTATTTTCTTACTTTACAGTTACTAAATTGGCTGACTGTTTTCAGGTTGAATTGTAGTTGAAGTTTTAAGTTTAATTTTTTAGATTTGAATGACTATTAATTAAATATGTACATATGTAGTTAAGTACAATACCAACAGATATTTCAATGATATCAGCTTTTGTAATGACCCGCAAATAGTAGTGTAGAGAGCATTTACAATATTTTGCCAACATCTTTATTTGCTATTACAATCTCTTATTATTATTGCATTCACTTTATATTTAAAAATTTTCTGGTTACAAAATGCAATATGTTTTGAATGATTTTACACAAATTGTAAATTTATTAAATATTCTGTAACAATTATCTCTTTGCAACTATTGAAAATTTTATTTTCAAATATTATACCGCAAATTTATTTATAAATACCTTAATTTTACAATTTTCTATATTGTCCAATGCATTGTTGAACTTTTAACAAATTAAATTTTTCAAATAACGTGCATACATGCATTCACGCTTATTTTTGTGTAGCTAGAATTTATTTCAATACATTAATTAGCAATTGAAATTTACCTAAAATATTCTAAATCCTCACATAAAATGCACAAAATAATTCATTTACTTTTTAATGAAAGTAAAGCACTAGTCTATTGTTAAATATTCCAAAAGAAAAATGTGTATCAAATTAAAAATTTCCATACGATTAAATAATTTGCCGACATAAATGTAAAAAAGATGCCAATAGAACAACCCATTTAATAATGCCAAAAATACATAAAACACAATAAAGCACGATAAGGATAACGCAGGATTTAGTAAAACCAAATTTATGTTACACTGACTACATAAGGCTGAAGGTTAAAATCATCAAATGCCACAAATTATGCACTGTGGCAAATAATAAAAAATCATTGAAAATAAAGTTGGGCTGTGAATATAAAAAATAAAAATGTACTGTGCAACGATATGAATGGAAAACACTATTTACCTTTTAAGAAAAAAATTAATTTGTTAATATATTTTTATTGTTTTATAAAGTTTTTGAAAATAGGATTTTTTCGCTACAAGAGTTAACGTATTTTAATTTGGATTCGGAATTGCTTATATAAATAAGCTGGGCAGTTTGTTTTGAACTTTATTTTTATTTTAAACAGCTGATTTCGTATTCACACGAATAATAAATAAACTCAGGTTTTAACACACAGATTATGTAATAAATTTGCTCAAAATAAAATAAATTGGCGGCATGAAATAACTCCCCAGGAAATACGTCCCCAAAAACAAAATGAAATTAGTCTTCAAAAAAAATGTACGGAAAGCAACAACAAAGCTTTTTTGGGTACTTGTTTCGTTATTTTTGGGGACTTAATTCATTCCCTGCAGAAAATTTGGAGAAGTGTATGGTGAAAAAAAGACATATCGTGTATTTTCACCATTTTCGTGATGTATCGTCTTAAGCTTGAGCCAACTTAATTTGGACTCGGTACAGTAATGTAGTAAACGGCACTGAACATGTTCGATGTGGTTGAATACATGGACCTATAAAGTAGTGTAAATATAGTGTTACTTGCTCCCTCCAATATGACTCTGGAACCAGTCCCGTAACTATAGTGCGATATTAACCGAAGCTTAACTGGTGGCCCTGTGGTTGAGTGGGTAGTGTGCAAGCCTGTCATGCGCGAGGTTGTCGGTTCGAATCTCAAAAAAATTTTCTGCTTAAAAATAAATTTATAATTTCATTTGTAAATGTTAGATATAATTTTTATTATTATACACGGAATAGATCCCTATGGGATAGTTCAGTGACAAGTCACAAGGTGCATAAAAAGTATCAATTAACCCCATTCTAGGCCATTCCCATGTAAAAGTGACTGGTCCGCTTCATAGGAAGTGTTAGAACTCGGACTAGTCCCTATCACTTGGGGACCGGTCACGTGACTAGTATTATGTCAGTTCAATTTCTTGCAGGGTTTTATTTTGTGGAATTATATCATATGAAATAACTCCCATAAATTTTTTTTTTTTGGGGAATTGTTTAATTTTCAAATTTATTTAAAAATTGTAATGCTTCAGACATTGAATAGTTTGAATACAATACAAAAATTTTACCCCTAAAATTGGGAACTTATTTCATAAAACCTAACTACGAATATTGTGTGCCAACGAGCTACGTCTCAATTTCTTTTATATTGACTTCAATGTACTCAACTTACTTTGCAACAAATTAATTCAAGTGCGTGCTTCTAATGTGTGATTAAATAAAAGTAAAATAATCACGCATAATGACTGGTTGCAATGAATCACTCACGCTCTTAGCCAAGAAAATGAAGCATGTACCTACATGATTGTGCAGAATAATAACGAAATACAACTGCCCACTAATTTCAATGACATGCTCGTACTAACGAAAATGTTGGTATACATACACACATATATATGTATGTATGTATATAAATGTGTATGCATACACATAAATTTAGCGATAATTTAAACTACACTTGCTTTTGCTTATTAGGGAAATGTTTTTATAATTTGCCTAAATTTGACTTTAAAACCCAACTTTGCGAAATTGTATATAAATGCTGTATACATCAGTATTGATACAAATCGTTCAGCAACACATTTAGAGTCCGTTTGAAAATGTATGTATATACAAAAGTATATGGGAAATATGCAAAGTGTAAAATATTTTATTCAGTAAACAATTTTTTCTTTACTTAAAAAACATGCTTGAAATATTTTGTTCTTCTTTTGCGATTATATCTTATCAAATCAGGGCGCAAAATGAGGCATTCGATATCCTTTGAAATTTCCATAGAAACATATTTGAAATTGTATGGAAATTTGTTGGATATCAAATGCCGTAATTTGAACTCAAGAATGTTTTACGACACATTTTATATAAAAAAATTTTTCGCTTTAAATCTAATTTTTTTATATATTCTTCCAAGAATATTTAAAACAGTAATTTAAGTCGAATACTGGTATTAATTTAATATTAAAAAATTTTTTTCAAAATTAATGTGAACGTTTTATTTTTAATTATTATTGCTATCATAACTTTCATTGTTTTTAATCAGTTGAGGCAAGGTCTTGGAAAATTAACAAAGCAGCACATAATTTTTTGCTCTAGTCCATATCTTTAAACAAAATTTAATTGCACACATTAGTATGTTCGTTTATTATTATAAATACTTTTCGGAAGGAAATAAAATATTTAATTATGAATTCATTAAGCATATTTGTGACTCGTTTATGTAACAAATATGAGAAATTTTCTTAATCGATATCTGAACACAGGATGAATAAGAAAAAATTCTATTTGCTATTCTTTTAACACTGAGAGAAAATCAGTAAAATTGTAAAATCAACAATGCGGGTGGTAAATATAACAACTAGTAAGGTGCCGAATATTAATTTTAAATATTCGTCAATTCGAATTCGAATACGAATATTTGAAACAATATTCGCGAATACGAATACGAATAAGGGCACGATGACGATGACAGTTCACAAATGACATATCATGACAGTTCTCATCTTATAGTTTAAAGTGCAGAAGACTATTTGGCGGAAAAACTGATAGTAAAGGCAGTCAATCATCTAGCATGGTACAAAATAAATAGACTATAGTGCAAAATATTTATAGCTACAGCTTGGCAATATTTGGTCAGTGTTAGTCTGGATTTGTTTACATATCTCATTGTAATAGGATTGATTTTTGAAGTTAAACATTTCTCTCTTGAGTTGAACAAAATTCAAATTTAGGCTAATATCTAGAAAATTTCGAATATTTGCGAATTCGAACATGAATTTTCGCGCATCACTAATGGGAACTTACACAGAAAAAAATGATTTGCAAATACAACGATTTTTGTAAATACTATTAACGAAATTGTAAGTTAAAGGAAAATCTGAAAAATATTTTCAATTAAATTTATCAGCAAATATTTTGTTGAAATTTATTTATTTTTTCAACATTAATTTTTGTTAGATTTTAAAGTTATTTCAATTAAAGTTATTGTTATATTAACAATGCGAATTGTTGAGCTTTTGTACAAATTTTGACTATCATAATTGTTATATTAACAATGTTTCTTATACACAATCATAATCCTCGAAACGATTTTTTGCTTGTCTGCGAAAAACACTAAATGTCTTTGGGCAGACTAAAAAAACTAATAAACCAACTTACTTACCTCTCAGCTAGAGAGCAACACTTTATTAGATACGCTAATAATGAATACACACAAAATATGATTTCTTGTTTCTTCTACATGTGCGCATTCCGTTATGATATAATTTAACAAATAATTTTGTTAAGTAATTTAATTGACTACAAAAATTAAAATTTGTTATATCAACAATGATCATTGTTAATTTTTAAATTAAATATTAACAATTTGTTTTGTTGGTTACAATTCGATGATATTTTTTTCTGTGTACAATGTCATTTTTTTTAACAACTCTAGCTCTCAATTTGTACACGGAAGTGTATGAACAATGCAGGGAAGTGTATTAACAACTTTTGGTTATTTAACTTGTACACACTCGTTGTCAAAATATTATTATATTAATACAAACATTGTTGATACACTTCTGACAACAAATGTGATCAGTTAGAGCACGTATGGTGTCCTTCTTTCTCTGGGTGTATACATTTGTATTCAAATATTTATTACCTGGCTGCCGTCCTCTTTGTCTAAATTTATATACTTCACACAAAGTGTGTTACGAATAGTGGCTTATAAAAATTTTTAAATCACAACGAAAACAAGATGAGTTACTCTGGCAAAATAAAGACACTAAGTTTGGAAATATTTATGTATGTAAATAAACTATTTTAGCTAATGCCTTAAGCAGTTTACACTGCATATTTTGCACGTATCTTTTTCTTTCTTTTTTTTCCTTTTTGCAGCGAAAACCTGTGAAATTTATTTCTCCAGCTTAAAATATTTAAGTGCACACTTTTCAAACGTGTTACTTTGTACATTATGAGTGGTAAAATAAGTGGTAGCAGTAGATTTAGACGCTGCACTAACAGTGCTCTTAGCGTTGTTGCTGCCACAACGGCAACACAACGTCTGTATCATCAGCAAGACTTCAACACAACAAATACATTATTCAAGCAAATGCCTCAAGTATGCTCCGTGCAAGTTGTATTAAAAAAAAAAGTATCACTCATACATACATATATGTTTTTTTTTTTTTGGTTTCCTTTTGAAATATGTGCTTTATATTGTTGTATATACAATAGTTGCTATATACACAGCGAAAACAGATTCGTTGTGACAACCAAATTTGTTGCCAATTGAATTTTGGCGGTTGCAGCAACTATCATAGAATTCTGCTATAGCGACTCAAATTTTCTTGTGGTATCACTATATTTTAATTATAACCCTCAACCCAATAGTTGCAGCATTAGAAAAAATTGGTTGACAGTATGGAATTTGAAATAAATGTTATTCTTGCTACCGAAAATTTGGTTAATATAATTAAAACAATATCATAATTGGTACCTGTAAAAGAAAAATTGGCCTGCCTTGCTGAAATAAAAATAAATAATAAACGCAAATAAAAATACACAAATTAAGAAATTTATTATTTGACATATTGTCATAAGTTTATTTTAATTGAAATTTATTTCCTAATGGTGAAGCATGTCTATATACATTTCTTCAACCACACATTTTGAAAAGCCACAAACCTGTTATCTTATGCACAGACTTTCAAAAACCATTTGAGAATTCACATATCATAATATCTTTGAGTCACAAAAGTTAATTTTTTAATTTGCTGCTATAAACTATGATAGTAAACTCATCCTCTAGTTAGTTGCAGCAACTGATTGAAAGTTTTTATTTTAATTTTAATATAGAACGACGAACGAAGTTTTTAGTTGCTAATACCAAAAGTTGGTAGTAAAATCCAATTCGTAATATTTTATTCGGTTGGGTAAACCAATCAGTTAATTAGTCATGACAAAAGCATACGCTCGGTTGATGCAATCAATTTGAGTGTTGTCACAATCATATTTTTGTTACAATTATGCCCTTATGGCAATGAACATGGATTGTTTTTTGGATTAACAGAAAATTGATAGCGTGATCTGAAATATAGTTAATGCAAATGATATTTTATTGGACTAACCGTTTTCCAACCAATCTTTTTTCTGGGTGTATACATATGTATGTATATATGTATGTTGTGTAGTTGTATAATATTTTAAGTTTTCTAGCGTTTTAGTAGAATTATTGTTATTCTTCTTTTTTTTTTTTTTTTTTTTTTTTTTTTTTTTTTTGATAGCACTTACAATGCCCTACAAGAGTTGAGGTTTTAACTTCTTTGTCTTTTTGCCTAAGGCTTTGTTGATAAAATTTGCAACATTGCAGTTTTGCCTGCAGCGTGTTACATCAAATAAAGAAAAAAGTGAAGGAAAAATAACTTTTTTCTATTTACTACTGCCATATAAAGAATTTTTTTTAAAACTGTTTTTGCTTAGTTCTTATATTAAATTATTTTGTTAAATAAACAGAAAACCCAAAATTAAATTATAATTTCTTATGAAAAAAAACTGTTGCATTCAATACATTACTAATAAAACTTAACAAAAATCTATTTACTTTCAGGTTAATAATGTTGAGGCCCAATACATACGCACTATAGACAATTTGATTGCATCTCGTATTAGTTTGAAACTGCAACTTCAGGGCATACATTTTAGTAGCGTGAATCCTTCAGTTTATGCCCACAGTGTTTATGGCATGAATTCAGTGCATGGCGGCGGTTTGGTATTGCGATGTTCAGCAACCATTGGTGAATTGTATCAGGAATATAAGGAAATCGAATTAGGTACACCGCAAAAGGATCCAGTTCCAGCTAGAGGTAAGCAAAGTATAGAACTTTTCCTTTTCTATTTTATTAAATATCACAGGGATTTTTATCAGGACTCGACCTTATCTAAAATATACCTTTTGTTTATTGCAGTTACCTTATCATCCGGTTCAACAGTGCGAAATTTTTTCTCACTATTCTCCTCTGGCAAATCAAAAGTATCTACAATAAATTCCAAATTACTTTTAGTAAATGGTATTTGGCATGCCTCCTCAATAGGAGCTCTCATCGCACAACTACTATCTATTTTGCAAATATTATTAATAAGGTACAAATATATTTTTAACTTTAAACAACATTCCCTGAATGTCGGTGCGTTTCTACGTTTGACTTTATGCTCTCAAAGATAACTTTAAGGCTTGCAAATACATTAATTAAAATAATTGAATTGCAAATATATAAATATACCATGGGTATATAATTAGCAAACAGAAAATAAATTAGGAAAATGTAATGAAATAAAACAACAAAAAAGGATGTGTTAAAATTAATGTAAAATGTTATAAATTTATGTCCCAAAAACCTGAAGCATGAAACGTAAAAGAGAAAAATAAACAACAACATTTTGTAGGTTTATTATATTAGTTATATTTTTATAGTTAAATTAAGCAAAGATCAAATATGAAATTGTATTAAAAAAATTAAAATGCAGGATATTTACGAGTATAAATTTTGGCGATTATTTAATTTGTTTTATACATTTAATTTTTAAACGTACGGCATCTAATAGAGAAATTGAGTCAAAATGTAAACCTAAAATCTAAAATGTTCAAAGATTTAAAAATGTATAAACGAATTCTTTATAAATCAAATGCATATACATAAATAAACAGTAAATATAAATTAATGTTTTAAGTCATAATTGAAAAAAAACCATTACGATACAGAAAAAACCAAAGTGAACCCAAAGAAAATTGTCCTCTTATTATAACAACAAATCAAAACATTTTAAATGTTTAAGAAACCGCAAATTATTATTATAATTATTATTTGTACATTTAAATATAATAAAAAAATAAATAAATAAAAATATTTGTAAATTTATAATATACACGCATTTATAAAATAAAATGATGTAATAAATACTTACTTACTATTGATGATAATGAAACTAAATAAACAAATAAAGAAATGTTAATTTTAAAATAAATATCCAAATGAGTTTAATTAATAAAAATTGCATTTAAAGGTAAAACAACAATCACTCATTTTAGACGTTGATTTTAGATTTGTGTCTTATTTTGAATTATCTTTTGAAGTTGCTTTCAAAAATATTTTTCTTTTACACGATGAATGACTTTCCTTGCTTCCTTGCTTATTTAAGATATAATGGATTATTCTTATTACCAGCAAACTATTTTTTCTTTATAAAAATTTGAACTTTTTTATTTCAAATTAAAAAAATTTTAAGCTATTTGATAACTAATTACATAAAAAGCTCAGAAATATCATTGCTTGCCTTTTCGAAATGACCAAATATTTATAATCAGTGTTTTTTCTCTAAATTTTAAATTGTTTGTAAAAAAAAATTTGAGTAGTTTGTGAAAAATACAATTTTAAGGTCAGTTTTGAATAAAATTTTCAACCAAACAGGGAACGGAGAGGAAATATTAAAATAACTCTTAGCCGATGGCCTTAATAGCTAAGATTTTTTTTTAAATTTTATTGCAATAAACAAAAAAATATTGACCTAGATTTTCAAATAAAAATCGTTGGCTGTCACATCTAAGTAAATTTTTATACATTTAAAGTTCCCTTAACGTCTATTGATTTAATCGGGGCTGAGTTCGTCACAACTAGCAAACCCAAATTTTTATTTAAACTAAAGTCCACATACTACATGGAAGATTGGAAATTAGATTTAAGTGGCGAAAACTAAAAATAAAAATTTTGACAAACAGATCAGCTTGTAAGCACATTAAAAAAAAATTCCATAAAGTATCAAAATATGCCCTAAAAGCGTAAATTATGCTCTAAAAGTTAGAAAATATGCTAAAAATATGCGTGTAAGACTGATATATGCGAAAACATGCTTTAAAGGGTAAAATATGCAAAAATATGCACTAAAAAATCAATGCCAAAATTCATAAAAAGTTCTGAAACTGATAAATATCTTGTACTCGCATTAATACGTCACACAAGAAAAAACATGCAATTGCATATTTGCGGTTTCCCTGGTTATTAATAATACATAAGTGGTGATAACAAAGAAGGAAAAAAAATATTTTCAAGCAGTCCCATCTGGAATGTTTAGTAAAAGAACCCTTTTGTCATTCTTTCTTCGACGGATGTATCCAGTAAAGTCCAAAATATTACGAGCAAGCGGATTAGGATGTGACTTGAGTTTTGTTAAGTATTTGCCTGCGAATTTTGCAATTTCCAATATAGAGAGAATCCAATAAGGAGAAAATTCAATATAGAGAGAATCCAACGAAGGCAAAACAAGATTTTAAGATCAATAACATCAGCTCCATGGTATATTCAAATTTACATCGTGATTTAAATATACCACTAGTGACTGAAGAAAATTGGCGTCTTACCCCAAATATCGTACATTGGATCTATACTGCAATAGTACGTCCAATTCTCATGTATGGGATCATCATGTGGTGGCCGTCCCTGGAGAAAAAGACGTGTCTACACATCTTACACAAGGTGCAAAGACTTGCATCCTTGTATATATCCAGTGCTCTTCGCACTACTCCTACACATGCACTGGGAATGCTCCTTCATCTACTACCATTGGACCTAGTAGGGAAGAAGAAGGAGAAGGAGACGTTCTTGTCCAACATCCTCGGCAATTCGTCTTCGATGTACCTCTTTGTGGAAACCGATACGGCCACTGTAGAATAATCGATGATGAAGTTAGGGGATGGGGGATTGACCAAACCTCCCTTGCTCTACTACACGAACATCTTTATAAAACCTGGATACCATCCACAGAATTGTAGATGAATGGAAGAATATGGAATGGAATGGAATAGAAGAAAAAGTGTTGATTTTTATATGGACGGCTAAAAAACACATGAAGGTGTGGGCTATGGAGTCTTTTCGAGGGCTTTAGGTCTTCGTATTGCAAGGCAACTTCCGGATCACTGCAGTGTCTTTCAGTCAGAGATCCTTGCTATAAGAGAAGTTGCGGATTGGTTGAGAGTGAATGTCACTTCAACGACTTTGATTAACATATACACCAATAGCCGAGCAGCTATTATGGCCCTCGAATCCCCGCTTCTAAGAACAACAATAGCCCTCGACTGCCGATCATCTCTAAATGAGATGGCAGAGCAGTTTGTAATTAGGATTATCTGGATCCCGAGGCATAGAGGCTTTCAGGAGAACTCTAGGTCTGATGAACTTGCTAGAATTGGGACAATCTTACAGGTTCCACCGGACTTGGAATGTGTGGGTTTACCCCTACTACATATCTTGTAAACTCAGACTTAGATGCAAGACAGAGAATGAAACAAGTAGAAGGTGGGTCACAAGAAATGATTGCGTGATCACAAGGCAGTTATGGGCTCACCTTAATAAAGAAGGTACGGATTACTTAATTTTGAAGAATATGAAACAAATCTCGATTCTAGTATCCGTGTTAACCGGACACTGTCTCTTAGGTAGTCATGCACAAAGGCTAAGTGTTGAACTTCAACGTATTAGTAGCTTTATATTGAGCTTGGTTGGTTCGACGGTGGGAACTCCGCATAAGCAGAGTCTCCATGGTATCACAATGGGCCAAAACGGTCTAAGTGAATTCGGGTTTCTGACTGCCACCCCTACCTAACCTAACTTAACCTAACTGATGAAATTGCAAAATACGCCATAGTAAAATAAAAAAATTCCGGGAAATAACGCATGAAAAACACTAGTATAAATACATTCATGTTGAACCATGAAAAAACATTCAACAAAATAGTCGCATAACAACACCTAGCTATCACTGTTTTTTTTTACTACTACATTCGTTTTGATTGAAATGCTCGAGTACTTTGTATAATGAATATAAAACAAGAATCAAAACAAAAATGTTCAATAAAATAATAAAGTGAAAAATTAATCTTTTTGCCAACTTTATTGGATTCTTGGGAGATAAATTGTACCAGTCAAAAGCAAAATAGCAAGTGAGTGGTTTTGACATTTGAGTTGGTATTTTTGATAGACTTGTGGATGTAGCTGAACTGCATTTTATATGACAACACTTACGTTTATTTTCGATTTGCCATTCGAATATATGTCCGTTTTTCATGAACCCAAATCAATTATCTTTCGCTTAGAACGTGAAAGAACGCCTAGCTTTTATATCGCTGAACAGGCTGTTAATGTGCTGGTTTTGAGGTTGGGCTAAACAAAGTATATTCTGTTAGAAAGTTGCAAGATTTTTATACTCTATCGTTCATGAGCGACTTCCTCCTAGTTTCTTTTCTTGCCAATATTTAGTCAGATGCTTAAAATGTTAGTCCACTTGTTCCTCAATTTAAAAATATCTTCATAAAATTTTCACATTAATAATAATATGGGTCGTTTTTTAAAGAAGTTCAAGTCTTAAAATTCTGTTTTGTATGTATATAAATTATTTTATTATATTTATGTTTGTACAATGTAGATACGTGTGTATGAATGTATATATAGGGATTTTAATATTTTTCCATAAGTTTTATTTAATGTGTTTTAAGGGACTATTATTCAAATTCTTTTTCATTTTACAATGCATGATATTTATAATGGTGGTTTTATGAACACTTAATAATTAAATGGGCTTATACATACATACACAAAAAACAAAATTAAAATACCAGCACATATGTATGTACGTATGTGTGTACACTAAAAAAAACATAAAGCAAATAAAAAATATTTAATTTTACAAACGAGTGCATTAAACACAATTACACACACAAAGGACAAAGGGTTTTTCTATATGAGTGTTAGTTTTCCTAATGGAGGTGTCTCATTTCGATTGAGTAATATAATAATTTTTAAGGCAAATATTACACGTTTTAACCCATTATGAATTTGCATTGTTTTTAAACATTTTTAAAATTTTAATCAGACACATATTTTCGGCGACAGAATGTATTCATACAAATCAACGCAAAAATCGCAGGATTTTAGCATTTCTTTTATAAGATCTTCGCGATAATGGCCTAAGCAAGTTACATACATATATCTAAATTCATTGCGTGTGTGTTCTATGTATAAACAAAGTGTAAGTTATATTATGTTATATATATTAATGTTATTCTAAACGGAAAAATTAAATTAGTACGATACAAACTTATCTCAATTATGACCAGGAAAAATACCCAGTGTTAACTGTTACTCAAGAAAATTTGCTTGAGTTCTTACAAAAAAATTCAAATACCAAAATATGCACAGACAACGACAACTTATGACGAACCAACAGATACTTTTGTAAGACTACAATAATCCTCTTTGTATTCGACATTCAAAAGGCAAATATTTGGTTTGTTAAGGTTGAAGACAAAAAGGACATGTCTTTTCCTTCTATTATCGAAACCACTTCACATTTTGAGGACCTTGTAGTTTATTCTGGCAATTTTGACGAAAACGTCCGTATGTGTGCAAAAAGTCTTGATATAATATGTCTTGTTTTTTAAATGTATTGTGGTAGCGTGTATTATATACTAAACCAATAATAAATGATGTCGTTTAATAAGCGAAGCACGATGGGTGTATTGATGTGCGTGTATATAATTGTTTATAAGCGATCTCGAGAAGACTTTTTGTTCGTAAAAAGCACTCAAAAGAAGTAATTTTGATGCTTGTATGTTTGTTATTTTGCATATTGTACGTTTGAGTGTGTGTGTACGATGTAGATAGTAAACTAATATGTATTTAATGGTGGTTTTTTTAAGCAAGCACACACAACTAATGTAATGCATGTGTGCGTTTGTGTGTGCGCACACAACTTGTGTGCGTATGTACATGCATGACGTTTGCATATGTGCCCGTTCGTATGAAGAAGCAAGCATCACAAATTTTTCCGTCACGAAGTATTTTCTTCTTTACTCTCATACCTGCAATAAACGACACGCATTTGAAAAATCGCTCATGTCTTAAAAGTTCTTGTAACTGATCTTGTGCAGGTGTCCAGTGTGTACATGTAAGTGTGTGTGTGTGTGTGTGTATGTGCATGTATGTAGAAATCTAATAACTTAAGAACGGGTCAACGTGGAAGCAAATTTGCCGCAATCGAAAAGCAAAAACAAATAACTTCAAACATCTTCGTTAAATAAATTTTAATTATTCATGAGTTTCTAAAGACTTCAAACTATGTTGGATGAGAAGAATTTGACAAAAATCTGTAGGTAGATGAAAAGCTTCAGGGGGTGGATTGCATGTTCAACCTATTTCTATATTTTTTTAATTGACTTCTATGGTACTCGTGTGAATAAAAATTTAAAATACATTTCAGAAATTCAAAAGTAAATTAGAATATAGGATAAAATATGTAAATAAAGTTTAATACTCTATTATCATTAATAGTAATTATATTAAAGTTTGCTTCTTTTAATTATTGCAAATGTTACCAGATTTCAATTAAAATAATTATACCTAAAGATGTTGGAAAATCCCAGCAAAATGTCGGAGACATTAAAGATGAAATAAAAAAGGTATTTATTTTATTTATATTTTAAAGAAATTGAATGACCTTGAAAGCCTGAGTAAATTCATATTATGAACATCGAAAATTTCGTTAAGCAACGAATTTTCTATCGAATAGAATTTAACTTTCGATGAAATATTTTAGTATACAAAATTATTATAAACGATTGTTTTTTATTTTTGGGTAAAGTTGTTGCAAATTTTATAAATTACTTTGAGTGATATTCACATTTTTTCCGAATGCTCGTCATAATACCAAATGAAAATTCGTTCGATCAGTACTTTCAACTACAGTTGAAGATCGAAAATTGTTCATAATAAGACCAAGATACAATATCTATAAAACCACACTAAAAAAGTTATTTTATTTAAGAATTGCGGTGTGCGGCAATGGTGTGTATTACCTCCCCTGCTTTTTAATAACGTACTTGATGTGGCATTGGATAAGGGAACATTTTTAAGGAGGGAAATCACTTGGGATCTCCGATATTCGTGACTACGCTCATGTAATTTATCTAAGCTGTAAAAAGTACAGGCAACCACATTACACGCTGGCTTGAGAATAAATATCAGCAAAACATAAATAACGCGAATGAACATAAATAATGAGCAAACATTAACCGTTCAGAATCAAGTATTGGAAGAAGTAGAATCATTCTGTTACCTGGGAAGCGTATTGGACAAAAATGGAGGTTCCAAATGCTGACATCTCTAGTCGTATGGATAAAACAAGCATTCAGCCAACTCAATTCAGAGTGAAAATCCCCGTATAAAGGGTCAGCCAGATAACTTTTTTTTTGAAAATGCTATAAAAAAAACCACTGAAGCTTCGGCTGTGTGGCGCGTAGCGTCGTCTTGTCGAAACCAAATGTTGCCGATATCCTCCTCTTCAATTTTTGTGAACAAAAATTCGTTCAACATGGCCCGATAACGAACGCCATTGACTGTAACGGCCACTCCTTGCTCATTTTCGAAAAAATGGCCCAATTTTGCATCTGGAACAAAATCCGCACCAAACAGTGACTCGTTTTGGTTGCGTCGGCTTTTCAATGTATGCGTGCGGGTTTTCTGTGTCCCAAATGCGACAATTTTGCTTGTTTACATACCCGCCAAGATCAAAATGAGTTTCATCTGGAAAGATGATTTTTTTTGGCAAAATCTGCATCTTCTTTAAGTCGATCGCAGGCCCACTTAGCGAAGCGAAAACGCATTGGTTGATCTGTTGGCTCGTTCAGCGGAAGGATAAAACTAATTATCTGTCAAATCAGACATGAGCTAAGTGTTACCATTCACGAAATAAGCACTAGTTGAAAAAAAAACGTTACATGGCGGACCCTTTACATACATACATTAAGATCGTCGAAGTTAATGATGTTTAATTCTAATGTAAAATTCACACTGTGGCATGGATGAGAGACGTAGAACATAGCACCACATGATATTCATTCCATACAATTTTTTGTAAATAAATGCTTGAGGAAGATTCTACAAATGTTTTGTAGAATGTTTATTCTCTTGTCAGATAGTAGTCAACAACCTATTCAAGTTGAAATACGCAAACAGCTCAAACAGCGATATTGCTAAACAAGGCATATATTAGAACCCGCAAGGCAGTTAACATATAACATCACACCTGTGGACGGCAAATTTAAACTGAAATATAGCCTTTGCAGCTGCGTGGGAATGAGGTTAAACATCGTGCATTGGACCGAACTTATTGAAAAAATCTTGTGACAGAAAGGCCTTGTGTCACTTTAACTAGGTAGCAACGTAAGGGTTAGGGAAATAAATTAATGGTTTTTGCTTAATTAAAGCTCCGTGACTCCAACAAAAGAATTTGACAAGAATTTTTAAAGCTTTCTTTACTAAACATAAAACTATTAACTGTTTTAACTTTAATCTAAATGAATACATGTCTTTGTTCGTAAACGTACATATGAACGTGCTCGCATTCATTTAGATGTGAGTTAATTTTTGAACAGCTTTAATCATCATAATAATATATGAGACGCTGAGTAAGACAAGCGGCCAGTAGCATTCTTTTAATATTATTATTATTACTATTTTTTTAACTAAGTATTTTTATGTACGTATGTGCACAGACAAGCAATGCGGCCGGCTATCACTTCTCTTCTTAAAATAAAGCAGCAAAAAGAAAAGCAAAGCACATCTTACGAGTATTTTTCACAATTTGGCCATTTAAAGGCAATATCATATTTTTATGCCACATAATGTTTCTGCTACTATTTGTTATAATGACGATGATGCGCTGCTGTCCCTATCCTGTGCTATCAAAAACTATTTTATGATGCTGGTGACGATTGAAATTATGATGATGACAGTGATTAAATTGTGGTCATAACCACATGGAAAACTCAACTTAAAATGTCGTTAGTCATACGAGAATAAATAATTGTTTGGGGTTGGGGGGGGGGGAGGGGGGTGATGTGGTATTTATATCGTGGTTTCTATGCTGACCACCCCACACACAATGGCTTTGATTATTATTATTTTTTTGAGGTTGCTTTAATCATAGCAATTTAATTTGATTTGATTTGATTTAAGTTCATTTTTGTTATCTTCTTTTTGATTTGATTTGTTATACTCGTATCCTCCTCCATGGTTGGTCATAAAATCAATCCAACCCATGTGTGCTATTTAATCATTGATCATTTTGGTTGAATGCGCTTTTTGAAGTTAATGAAATGAACATTTTAATAAAGATTAAAATTATGTTTTCTTTAAAATATTTTTTTAGATATTATTCAATCATGCAGCAGTGCTCAATAAATAAAGACCAGCAATATATTATAGAACAACACGAAGTGTGAAAAACATCACCCAGTGAAATGTTTATATAATATAGAATATAAAAAACCCTGAACTATAGTTTAATGAATAAAAAATAATATTTTTTTAACATTAAAACTCATTTTATTCTGTTTCTTTTTATTTTTTTACCCAATTTCTTAATTTTTTTTTCTTATTTTTGTTACACTCATATCAAGAATTTTTACAAAAAAAAAAAAAAAAAAAAAAAAAAATCTTCAAGATATATTTATATTCACTTTATCACTTCCACACATCCTGTAAGTGAATTACGAATGAATAATTTTATATATTCATGGAGTTTTTGCCATAAGGAAATTAAATTTTTATTGAGGAAAATTACTTGTACGCTAATAAGCTTGAAATATTGAATAAATTAAGTTGAATTTACTCGTATCGTATTCGTAGCAGGCATGACACAAAATTAATTTTCAAAAATCTCTAGCTCATTCATAACAGCGAAGCAGGTAATAAACAATTATTTAATTTAAAATAGCAGGATGTAATGCAAAGTTTATTAGTTAGGTTTGGTGTTTTACGTAAAATTTATTTTTTTTGTTATTATTATAAAATTACGGATTTAACAAATTATATATGTATGTATATGTAAATATATGATTGGATAAGTAACAAAATTCAATTGATTTCAAACTTAAATGAGCTTTTTAAATCGTGTGGCATCTACAAAATTTTATTAAGATTCATTATTAACATTTAATCAGATTTCTTACAATTTTAAAAATAAAATTATGCGAAGCTTTTTACAAACAAAAATTTTTCTGCACATTTTTCCTCGCACTTAATATAGTTTCAGTATTCGGGGAAATTCTAGGCATTTTTTAAATTTAATAATATTATTGGTTATGATATGAAGTGCAAACCAATTGAAATTTTGGCGGCGGCGAATTAAAAACAAAATTGTTCTCGTTGGATACCCCATAATTTAACAATCTCTCAAAATAGGGTTCGCTTCAAGTGGTGTGAAGAAGTGATTAAAAAGTTCAACCGTGGTGCTTCAAAAAACGTGTATAAAATCGTGAGGGGTGACGAATCATGAATATATGCTTATGAGCATGAAACAAAACAGAAATCAACCCTGTGGGTAATTCCAAGAAGAGCTAAGTCCAAAGTTGTTCATTGAAGAAGTACAGCGTAGCAAATGATTACCTGTTTCTTCAACCGAATGGGTTACTTAACCACTGTTCCATTCAAACAACGTAGAGCTATCAATTATAAATTTTACATGAAGAATTTGTTTGCCTGATGTCTTTGGAGAAATTCGTGAAACTAACCCCAAAGACGCACCATTCTTCATCATGACAATGCAAGCTCTCACACATCTCGTCAAAAAAGTAAATTTCTGAGCAGTAAAACATCGCCTAGATGACTCATTTTCCGCACAGTTTTATAATAATGTAACTTTAAATTTTAATTGTAAAAATCAAGCAGTTTTTTATTTTGCCGAATTGTCTTAAAAAAATATTTTTTTAATTAAAATACTCAATTAATCTTTTAATTGGACGTGATATTTTATTTCCGAGCAAAAAAAAGTAAATTGATTTTTTTTTAATTCGTATTCAGTTTGACACGCATTAAATTAAAATAATATATTAGAATTAAAAATATAACAGAACTTAAATTTTTTCTCTTGCTTCTCAACAAGCAAAACAACTTTGCAGAACAACCCTGCAGAAAGTGCGAATAGTGAAATTGTGCTGACCAGGTGTACCGCAGCCAATGGTATTATCTATTGACATTTAACATTACATAGAGAAAACAAAAAATACCTCATAAAATAGAACAAAATTAATAAAAAATCTCTATGTTTTTTTTCAATAAGGAAATCTTATTAATTTCATAGAGAAAACCTTTTTGAAAAAATCAAGAAGAAATCTTGTAGTTTTTATGAGGTTATCTAATTGATTTTTTTAATAAGGTTTTCTTCTTGATTTTATGAGGCGACCTCATAAAAAAAATTTATGTCTTTGTGCTTTGCTTATGTATTTTCATTTAATTTATATACTATACATACTATACATACATACATATTATATTGTATTCTTAATTAACTAACTCACCATACATACATATTTTTACTTGAAAGGAGACAAGTATTGAGAACCAGCAAACTTCTGACTGATAGACAAACACTCTAACCAATATGCTAACAAGCAGTCTGAATAACCATTGACATAATTTTGCAAACATGCTTATACAAAAACGAAAAAATTGTCTGTATGTCTATTTATAGATATGAAATAACAAGACACCTCATAAAACTAAGAAGATTTCCTTATTAAAAAAATCAATAAGATGCTTTACACATAATCATATAGGAACCTAATAAAATCAAGAAGAAAACATTTTTAAAAAAATCAATGAGACAACCTAATAAAATCAATAAGAAATCCCTATAGTTTACAATTTATAAGAAAACCTAATAGAATCAAGAAGTTTTTCTCAATGGATTGTTTTTTTGGTGCCAAAAATAACGGAAATTGAGTAATAAAAGTTGTGAATAATAAGATTTCTTCTTGATTTTATGTGGTTTTCTGCTTGATAAAATTAATATGATTTACCACATAAAAGCAATAAGGAATCTCTATGAAAAAATCTTCGCTTCTTTATATTGGGATACCCCTTAGCCTAAAAACGTTTCATAGAGAAAATCTTCTTGATTCTATGAGGCAGTTTTTTCTCTGTGTAGCCTGTCATTGAAAATCCATCACTAGACTGTAGAACTACTGACTAAGTAGTTCTTTTGGGACTACATGGAGACATTGGCACCAAAGATTCACTAGTAAATTTTAGGGGATCTAGTCTACAATGTCGATATTTCCTCGTTCGTTGTCAATAGTAAAATGATAGTGATTTTTAGTGACGCAAAATCTACCAGCAGACTTTAGCACTATTGAGAAGTTAGTTATTTTATGACCATATTGAGATATTTGAACCAAAGATTCACTAGTAGATTTTAGTGACGCTTGTCTACATATATTTATTTAATATTATTGCACAACATAATAAAAACGAAAAACAAACTATTGACGCGTTCATTGACAATATCACCAGAAATACACTAGACTGTTGTCTCTAACGTATCTCTACTCGCGCATAAAACGAAAGTCGTCGACATTTTAACTAATGCAATTGTCGCTGGAGAAAGAGTATTGACATAGAGACATATGGTTCTAGGCTGACTAGAGGGAACCCTTGATGGTAAAGTAAGAACAATGGCGGTATTCGGCATTTGGTGTAAATGGTCTTGTATAATGAAATTAAAAATATCGAAGCTTTTCTCGAGATTACGTGTGTATTTTTTTTAATTTTAAAGAAAATCCTCGATATCTTGCATTACACTCTCACAAGAGCATATACATCGCCATTGTACTTTTGCGTATTATTCGAATTTCAAATGCAATACATCAATTAATTTTTTGTTCCAATGAGTTATTTTTAAATTTCACATCGTTTTTTTATTTTTTTTCATAAATTTTTTTATATTATTGGATTTTTTTTATTTTTTGAATTGAATCTTTAAGATAATGACGAAACGACACGCCGTTTTGCCGATCCGATACCGATACGCATATTGAAATTGAACTCAAGTTAAAATTAACAAGCTTCAAGTAGAGTAATTCTTTTATTATACAAAATTACAGTGTAACAGATTATTAATATTTAAAATTGAAATTTGAGTTCCTTTTGAAATTAACAGAAAACAAATTACTTTTTTTTAACAATATACATGCATGATTTAGCATTGAAAGATCATTTCACTACTAAGGTGCAAAGCTTTTAATATGTTATTTCTCTTAGTTGTTATGCAGAAAAAAGTGTTGAAAATTGAATTGTTTCTTCAAAGCAGCTCTAAAAAATTTAAGAAGTATCGACGTATTGACAGTAAAATATCGCCCATATCGATATATCGGCAAATCAGAAGTATCCCTGATATACCGGAATCGGTATCGGTATCGGTTACATCCCTACTTTAAGAATATCTCAATTATTTTTTTAATAGAATCTTAAAAATCATTTCTATTAAATTATATAAAAATTAATCCAAATTATTCGACCTTTACACATACATAAAAATCTTGCCTAATTCCTTTAAGCTCGAGGTCTGTTTTTTTTATTCTTAAATCGTCAAAATGAATAAAATAATTTAATTTTGTCAATTTTAAAAATTAGTGCCAATATATCCATATTCTTTTAATATCATCTTGAGGGCTTTAATTAAAAATCAAAAACAAGAAAAACTAAAAACAGATGCATACATATATACATAAGCAATTACAATTACATAACAATAAGAATTTTTCATACACTCAAAATATTATGTAGGTAAATTCAAATGACAAATCATTTAAAACAATTGTATTTTCAAATTAATTACATTTTTTCAGTTTTACTCAATACATAGGTATTCTAAATAACTGATTATATTGAATGCACAGAAAATCATTATTATATTGTAGTTTGGTTAATTAACAACATACAGAAAAAGTTAAAATAGACATGGCTTGGCAAAAAACAACTGAATTTTCCGTAAATTTAAACTTCACGGAAAACTTCTGAAATAACCTACATTCAGTTAATGTAAAACTTTTTTGAGTGTACAACTGCTGTACAACAGTAGATGTTAATGCGTGAAGACGTCTGATATATTGTATTTGTGTTTACGGTTGTTTAAATAAATGTTTTTCAGTGTTAGTAGTGTGCAACATTGTTTATCGACATTATCATAAAGGTCTTTATGTATGACAAATTCTTATTAGCCCAATTCACAATCTTGTGCAAATGGTCTTGCATCGTTGCATGTGCAAAATAGTATAGCATATTAATATTCACCACTTAACAATTCTTAGTGGTGAGTATCAATATACTATACCACTTTGCACATGCAACGATGCAAGACCATTTGCACAAGATTGTGAATTGGGCTATTGTTATGTTTCTTGTAATTGCTTATGTATATATGTATGCATCTGTTTTTAGTTTTTCTTGTTTTTGATTTTTAATTAAAGCCCTGAAGGTGACATTCAAAGAATATCGAAATATTGGCACTAATTTTTAAAAATTGACAAAATTAAATTATTTTATTCATATTGACGATTTAAGAATAAAAAAACCAGACCTCGAGCTTAAAGGAATTAGGCAAGATTTTTATTTCTATTAAATTTTAATTTAATGCTTAACCCTAATCTTACTAACATTCGGATGTTCCATTAAATTTAACTACAGAAATATATAACATATCGCAACCAAACTTCATGACTTTTATTTGACATATGTTTTGTATAATTTAATAAAAAAAAATTTTAGGTATTGCCTTCTTACATCTTTTATATGCCAAGACATAAAAATGTAGCAGTAAATACTGACATGTGTCTCAGAGACACATACATGCAAAGAAAGCTCGAAAACTCTTTTTACGAAAAGTCACTGAAGGGCTTGTTACACCCCAAATACACCAAACATCGAAGAATAAATTGCAACGACCTATCGTTCAACTAATGGAAGAAGTCCTTCAAGAAGGAATTGCACCTACTAATACCCATTGCTATTTATGCAATCCCAAAATAAGCCGTATTATTAAGCAATGCTGCCAAAAATGTAATAGTAATGTCTGCAATGAACATGCTGTGAAAATTCTTTTATGTAAATAATGTAATGAATAAAAAATTAAAAAAGTTAAATAATTTTTTCGTAAGTTTTTTTATATGTGTCTTAGAGACACATGTTAGTAAGATTTGTAAGTTTTTATGTCAGTATGATTAGGGTTAAAAACTCCATCAATTAAATTTCAAGCTAATGTTACATTTTTAGTTGAAAAAAAAAATAGAAAAAAAAGTTCCATTAAAATATTCGGGATACTAAAATTTCCATGATTGGTTGTAAACTAATTATTTTTTAATATAATCTTATCTTGTCTTTTTCAATTTAAAAAACAAGACGTATTTACATTTTAAGACTGTTTACGCAGGTCTCTAGCATGTATGTATGTACACAATTGAATACTAGAATTAACAGCGCAATTTTCTTATTGATTTCCCTTTTCCATACCCATGTTCTTAATGGCGCTAGAAGTTGTATTTTTTTCTGCTAGTGTTACACACTTTTCTTTCAAACTTTTTTTTCTCTGTGAAGAAATCTTTTTTTCCACCAGTTTCTTGCATTAGTGGCAAATTCTCGAGGTAAGTCTTAGCCTTCCAGCTACTTTCTACCGTATTGAAGTACACTTGGAAGTATTTTTACAAAAGCTTCAAGTTAGTTTTCGCTGTTTCAGTGGCATGTTGGAAATAATTTGTCTCTGATGACTCTGTTCTATCAGCATTTTCTTTTCGCCTTTTGTATTTGTTGCAAATATTGTTGCTTTTTTCTGCCATCAGCTATTGGATAGAAATGTGTGCACATGCTTTCATCTTAAGAATTTTATATTTCTTGTAAATATTAAATTGTAAATACTAACGCTAAGAACAATTAATATTTGATTATTATTCAACCCATTACCCGCCGTTGTACTCACTTGAGTACAGCCAAAAAAAATGTGACAATTTTGCATATTTGGAAGTTTTTGTAATTAATTGGCTAAATCTGAACCATAGTCTATTGAAATAATGAGCAAAAACCTGTCGATAAATATTTAGACTGTTAAAAAATTAACTCTTAGTCTGGTGCAAAATTGATGTGACGTGACAAATATGTGTTTTCCACTTTTTATAAATTTTACTGTGTTGTTAATTTATTTTGTACCTTAATTTCCTAAACTAAAGCATTTTTATTTATAAAATAAGTAGAAACAAATTGCCTTCCACTCATTTTTATAAAGTTATCGTAGTTTAGATATATCTGTACTCAATTGAGTACAGCGGCAGAATCCACATGCGAATTCTGGCAACACTGTTGTTTCCCCATAAATACAAAAACATACTTGTGTGTTTTTCACAATAAAGAGGGGACTCCCAAAATATGCAAACATCAATTATTTCTTTAAATGAAGTTCATAATTGTCGAGAGTGGATGAGCTAGATCAGTCAATTTCGCTCTACATAATTGCCATTCGAGGTAAGAAATGGTGATGGGTCTTGTTCACCTACATAATAGATATGGCTATTGCAAACGCTTAGCGGTTATATGTAAAGACTCATAATGATGACATGGATCAGCTTTTATTCCGACGTTACATTGCAAGATACTATTTACGGCAAAATGCGCAAACTAAAGCTCGACTCTCGTCTTCATTGGTCCTAGGGTTGCCACAAGATGGTATAGGGCACTACCCCAAAAAGTTAGAAAATCAAGTCAGATGTGTTACGTATGCCATGCAAGAGTTCGCTGGCAGTGCAAAAAAATTTTGAAAACGCTATGTATTGAAAAATCATGTTTTGAAAAATACCACCTGTAAACCGCCGCTGTACTCAATTGCGTACACCCTCCTTACTCCGCCCACTTGTTACTATTTTAATTTTTCCATTACTTTATGTTAACTTTGAGCACAATGAAATTAAAAATAAACTTTTTTCTTAATTATCGTCATTGGTCTTATTTTGGCGGTTAATTGGTTAAGCAGTTGTGGCATTTCTTTTAAAAATGAGTTTCAGATAGACTTTCAACAACAATTAATTTTAATTATGAACATACCCACAAAATATAAATGAATTTAAATTTTGTATTCTTGAAACATGTAATCTTATATTACTGCATTTTATTCGAAAAAAAAAACAAAATTACATGTTTGAAAGTAAATTTAGAAATTTATAAACCAATACACAAGAGGCAATGTATGGCAAACATCGAAGTTCATCTACTGCTTCTTGGTCACCTTCGAATATGTTTTATAGCTGTCTGCATACTTTTGAATACGCATGTAAGTATGTATATATAAGTAAATACTTCTAAAAGCCAATACTGCATTAATTATAAAAATAATATACTACTGTCTGATTAAAGATCGCACCTAAGCACAGTGGGATTTTGTATGGAGGTTAAGAAAAAAATATATTTTTAAAAAAATGTAACGATTTTATCAGAAATTATATAGTAAAATACAAAAGAAATCAAAATATATAAAGTTCGAGATATATACATATATCGTCACCCACAATGTAAAAAGCTCTAACTAACAAAAGAAAAAAGTCAATTCTTTTTTTAATAATTTCGTGTTTTCCTTATGAAACGTACTGTTAGTCAGAGAGTTTTGTGTTTTAAGCAACAATATATGTTATAAATACTACTTAATTTGTACGAAAATAGATCAATTGTATTATTAGTGTTATTATTCTAAAAGAGCCTTAACTTCGTCGCTTATATCACTATGCTTCTTCTGGCTAAATGAAGGAGTCAAATGTGAGATCATGGGATCTGATGTTACCATCATTCGGTGCATAATATCTTCGTTCGTGATAATTCAACTGCATTTTCTGGAGTGTCCTTGTTACGACTTTCTTGAGCTTCTTCAGAAAGTAAGCCTACAGGAAAATATACTTTCAATTACATCTTTTCCATAAATGAGAATTTTGTGGCATATTTTACCACGCGTACAGTGCAATTAACTCTTTAGCCGGCTTCACAAATTTTTTTTAGATCTACTGCCTTGGTGATTGTTATAGCCTTGTGTTTTTGTGTATCTGTGTGTCTGTCCGAGCCCATATACAGACCAAACGGCTGAAACAATTTTGATTTATTTATTTTTATTTTTTGAAATGTAACTTGATCGAGAGGGTCCTTGGCTATGTTTAAAGCAAATCGGTCCAGCTGTTTCGAAGATTTCACATCTTCTCTAGATATATTCGGGAGTTCTTAAAATTTAAAATTTTTGTTATTGTACAAATCAAGTCATTGAACATTTTTTACAAAAACACAAGGATCAAAACTTATTTTTTTTATTGTTTTTTTGTGTATATATAAATTTATCATTATTACTCTTGGAGCCATTATTACATTTTAAAGTTAGTTAAAAGTAGGATTTCATCGGACGTATAGAAGGCTTTTTATTCTTACAAATTGGATTTAACTTGCCAAATAGGATAAACTTGCCTGATACTTATCTCTCACTTTAGGTTAAAGTAAAATTTTTCTAACGATAAACTTTTTATACGTCCGATAGAATCCTGCTTTTAACTAACTTTGAGTTGTAATAATGGCCCTTAGAATTTTATACATACACAGAAAAAACTAAATTTCACTTTCAGTAACCAAATTCGTTGAATCAGTAAATGTTTTATTTGAATGCGGTCCTACAAATAATTTTGTAAATTCTGATAAAAATTTTGTAAAAATTTAAATTAATAATCATAGTTCGTCTGAGAGAAAATGTTATTTCAGTGCGTTGGTGTTTATCTTGCTTGTGGATAGGAACAACGTGCTGTTGTGTGATTGTTGTTGTTTATTCTGATTGATCGTGTTGCATACATGTAAATACCAAAAAGTAGCCGAGAAACGTCGTGGCCTGTTTCTTCTCTACACAGTTTTTTAGTACAAATTAATTTAGTGGAACAGTACAGAATATTTACTGAAACTTAGTTTGATTTCAAACAAATATTTGTTTAAAAATTTTTTGGGAATAATTTTTTCTGTGAATCGTCATGTGTGAGAACTTAAGTGTCCAATATCCAATAGTTTATAGTGGCGTATTGGACACTTAAGTTCTCACATGACGATATGTATGCTTTATTTCAGTAAACTTCAGAAATATTTATGTAATTTTTCACCAAATATAATTTTTTTATCTGTTTTCTCATCGCTTTTCTACTTTGGATTCGTTCTTACGCAGTATATCAACACAAAGTACAAAATTGGTACAACAGTGGTCGCCAAACTTTTTTTCTTGAGAGCCATCTTTTTCACACACACCAACCGTACAATTCGCTAACTAACCATATATATTTTTTTAATAAAGTCGCTATGGTTCTAGTACAAAAATACTGTTTATGAACGATTTCAAAGTAGAAAAGTGGCGAAAAAATCAAAAAAATTAGATTTGGTGAAAAATTACACACATATATCTGAAGTTTATTTAAATAAAATATATATGGTTTGAAAGATTTTGGTATCTTCTCTCTAAATCCGTTTATAGATTTAAAATCGGTTGATATTCAATTTAGTTAGAGATTGATGAGTACCTACGGGTACGAAAACCTTGCTCTTTACCCGTAACTCCAGATTTCGGGAAGTGTTTGGAAAATTTCAAATACAGATAGTCGTTATATTCGATTATACCTACCAGAAAAATAGTACAACGTCGCAGGTATTTTTTTTTTTTTTTTTTTTTTTTGTCACACAATGTAATGTGTCTTAGTGTCACATGGGTCTTAAAAGCATTGCATTATTACTGCAACAAAAGAAGAGGTATTGCGTGGGGGCACTTGAAATTGAGTAAAAATGTAGAAACAGATATGAGACAATGTATTAGTAGTGATTTCCAAGTGGCTCTAAAATTGCAGTTCCAAATGTTTGCAGGAAAAAGGGGATTTTGTTATATTTTAATAAAAATAAACAACAACAAATACTAAAGTCTGCAGAGTTTATTTTTTAAATTTTAGTATGTTGAATTACCCTTTTTAAAATTAAATATTAAAAATTTTAACTCTCATAATAAATTATATTCGTCTTAAATATTCGGTAAAATTTACAAGTACTGAGTTTAAAACGGCTGAAAAAAACTAGCAATCAGATCAAAGTAATTTTTTTTTATTTGATTGCACCATTTAGTCCAAAATTTGAAAATACTGCTGAATATTGCATGAAGAGTATGTTGACAATTGGACTTTTTTCCGCGAAAACCCCAGTGTGCTCCGTCATGAAGGTTAAAACAAATAAAATAAAAAATTAACAATGAAAAAGAACAGTATACCAAATAATGAAATGAACAATAACTGGAATTAAATTTTATTTTTCTTTGTATTGAACTCTTAACAAAAAATATTTATATATATGTATTAAAAAAAAAAACAAATAAATTAGTGAATGCAGTGTTTTTGACATGGATTGCCACTTGAAACATGACACCCCCGCATTGCTCACAAATAAATAATATTGCATGAAAATATATAAAATACGAAACAATAATGACTACAATAACTGCAACAATATATGACCATTGTTCGTTCACTTGTTTAATAAAAACCAAAAACTTACTTCAGCACAACAAAACATCTGCAAATACATACACACAGATAGTTAAAAATATTTACAATCAACAAAAATAATATGACAAAGTGCAGAAAAATAAATGTGTGTACATACATATGTATGTATGTATGAATGTGCGTATGTATGTTTGTATGTATGTGTTTACTTGTATGTAAAGAGAAGAAAAATGCAACAAATAACTGCATAATTCATTGCATAGAAACTGAGTCATTTCATAAGAGGGAAAATCATAACCCAAATGCAAGGAAATATTTTTTTCTTCAATCACTACTTGTAATGTACATTAATGTGCGAGTGAGTGGATTTAAGAAATAACGCCCAAAGCCAACACACCCAAAAAAAAGTGAAATAATTCTTAAAGCTTGTCACAACATTTGGAAATTATTGCATTATGAACTCCACAAAATTTTGGACTTTATTTCATAAATTTTTTTGGGAATAATTTAATTTAATTTTTGGAGTTATTCCATTGTACCAAAAACTAAAAGCTAAATACATTCCAAAAGAATTATTTTGGAAGTTATTTCATCGAAGAAGGAATTTGGAACTTATGTATTTTTATTTGGGACTTATTTAGATACCTGAAAAATTTTTAGGTTTTCATAACTAGACAGTTTTGGAGCTATTTAATGTTTTTGGGACTTATTTAATTTTTTAAATTTCGCTTTTTAAAGGATTTTTACATTCCTGGCCTCAAAGATTTTTTTGCTCTCAGATACACAGAAAGCTAGCTTCGCTTTCTAAAGCATTTCTGTATTGCTGAAGAATTTTCTTCACCATGGGTTGTTACACTGAATTAAACATTTAAAAAGAAAATACCAAAATATCTACAATTTTCTGGATCCGTCACTCTCAAAATATGAATTTTCGATGATTTTTTGGACTTCATTTTTCTTGGAACTAAATTTTATATCAGTTAGCATAACTTTTTGATTCAGAGAAGTGCCAGACCAGCTTTGGACTTCAAGGTATTTGTATTTTGTCTTGAAATAAGGCGCCAGAAACAGCTGCTTTCGGTGCTGATCTAATTAAAAACAGCTTTGGCATTGTTTTGACTTTCAAACCGATTTTTACCTTTAAAGTGTAGTTTCTTCGTCTATAGTAGATCGAAAGTTTGATTTTTTTAAGTGCATTTTAAAACAAAAAAAAAAAAAGTAAACTGTTTGTTGACTATAGTTATGGTCCATTAATTTTTAAAAAAGTGAAATGTTATATGAAAACTAAGCTCGTTTTTGCATCACAGCCTTGAAAAATCCATAAATGAAATACCCCCATAACAATATATTTCTTAGTATTTTTGGTGGAATTGCGCGCACAGTAAGTAAGTGAGTACGCTGATGTTTACATACATACAGTACATTTTTATAATAATTCCTTTTTGTAGGTTCATAAACGAAAAAAAATAAATACATGTGTTCATGCTTTTATATTTAAATATACGAATACGTTTGTTTTTTTTTCTTTTATTAACTTTTAATTGCACAACAATGGTTGCCAAATGAAATGTATTAAATTGTAATGCATATAGAAAGTGAAAAAAGAGTGAAAATATTATTTGCCGGATTTAAAAAAAAAACAAAAAAATTCATTATTTTGTTTTGCATGCTCCAGAAGAAAATTAAAATGCATACAATATTCTTGCACAACATGCTGTTAAAAAATTCAAACAAACAAAGCTCTTATTGTAAAATTTTTGTGTATTTTATTTTTGTTTTTTTTTTGAATCAATAACATGCATATGTATGTATGTATGTATGTACATACTTGTATACATATACAAATGCATTTTTATGTAAATTTTTGTGTTACTTGTATTTGGTTCATAAAAACTAATAAAAGTCATACACGCATGAACGGAAGTTGTAAATTGGCGGAAGGAATTGGTGAGAAGCTTTTGTGTTACTATTATCTTTGTATACATTTTGTTTCATTATTATTATTATTATGTATGTGTCATTGTTATGATTTGTAATTCAATTTTTAGAATTAATTTGTGAAACTAAGTAATGTGGATTATAATAATTTAAAGTTTACGAAGACTCCCTTTGCTGAAAGTCAACATAAAAAAATTTTATATATTCCGACTGTTGAAAAAATTGCTCTGTAATTTTTAATTAATTTTCCCCCACTCTGATAAATTTATGCATGTAAAGGCAGAATTATTTTGTACGCTCTGTTCTGTTATGAATCAAAATTCAACATTTTTGTTTCAGGCTAGAAAAATTTATTTTGGTCACAATTTTTTTAGAGCTATGCTCTTTATGCCACGACGCAAGATTTCTTTGTCCTTAAAACCAGAGTACGAAAGTAGCATAAACGAACACAATGAAATCAATTTCTCAATTTGTTTTTGTATTGTTTGTGCATATGATCACAAAGAAACCATTAATTTAATCGTACGCAGCTTGTAAAGAAAACAATGGGAAATAAATGGAAATGTTTTGAAATATTTGCAGCAAATTTGACATCATCATATAATATAATTTTATAAATAAAATTTGTTTTATAAAGCTAAGCAGCATAGTTCTTACTTGGGTTTCTAAGACACCTTTCTTTTTTTAAATTTATTTACTTCTGTGAATTTAACAACAAAGGAGTGTGAAAAGATTGTTTTAGCGGATCAGAACTATATTTTTTATAACAAGTTTATTAAATTCTACACTTTCACAGAAAAAGTAGTTGCAAAATTTTTTTTACAGAACAAAATGGCAAGCTAGAGTAAAAATTAACGAGGCCTTTTGTTCTTAAGCATACTGATGTTTGAGTGCTTTCTTGGCAGCATATTTTTGTAGTAGTCGGAGGGTAGCTGGTTTGATTCCTGGTTTTATTTCTCAGTTAGTGTTTGATGAAAAAAAAAAATTAGAGACCTGTGCTTTAACATATTCTCTCGATAATCATTCAGTTTCCTACTGATTGATTTAAGAAAAAAGTAAGTTACAGTAGTTTTCCGATTTAACGAACCATCGGTTTAACGAATTCGGGATTTAACGAACTCATAAAAATTTTGAATTGAGTACCTTATATTACGAACACCGTAACTTTGTACCGTAATTTTGTACTCGATATAACGAACAAATACAAAATTAGAGTCTTAAGTATAGAATGAGATGCAAATACAAAGATTTGCGCAAACAATATGCAAAAGCAATAGACATATAGAGAAAGGGGATTCCCCAACGATGTTCTGGCTGCGTTTTCTGTGTTTACTTTTGGATTTTTTAGCATTATTCTACGATCGTTTGTGGTGTAAACATTAGAAAACATGGAAAGCAGAAAAAGATTGTTATTAAAAGAAACATTAAATATAGTGGATGACTATAAAAAAGGTGAATGCGTGAGTGCATTGTGTGTTAAATATGGATTGGCCAAATCCACTATATCCACAAATTTTAAAATCAAAGGAAAATCTGTTAAAAAATGCGGAGATGACCACAAGTTCCTAAAATACAAACAAAAATTAACAATTTTTTCCGTTGAACCCATTTAAAATAGATTTGTATTAGTAGTAGTTCTCAAAAAAATAAGCTTGAAAAATTATTATTTTTTTGTTAGATTAAAAATGAACTTTTTTTTTAGTTATTCTTTGTTAACACGATT
Source organism: Tachina grossa (assembly GCA_949987645.1). NCBI lineage: Eukaryota > Metazoa > Arthropoda > Insecta > Diptera > Tachinidae > Tachina > Tachina grossa. The sequence continues at coordinate 180,681,523 of OX465274.1, forward strand.
CTGATGCAAGATCTTAATACAAATTCATATGAATTGCATTTATTTTATTTATTACTCTGTTTATAATTAAAATAATAATAAAGGCATACTTCAAAAATTTTAGAGTTGTTATTTCCATAGTTTTTGAGTAAACAAACTATGTCATAAATAGTACTCGGTTTAACGAATTTTTCAATTTAACGAACAGGGCTGACGTTATATAGCTCGTTAAATCGAAAAACAACTGTACTTTAAACAGCTTAAAAAACATAATTTTCATTAAAATATAATCTGGCTATTGGTATTAAACAGATGAAAGAATTATTAAAATTTACTGACTTCTATTCAATCTTGTTAACCTCCCATAGTGTGGGGAAATATTAACTACAGATACATTAGTGACCTCAATACATCTTACATTATTTCCATAATTTTCAGGTAAAACCAGCTCTTTTGTGGTGCTGGAACTGAACCTCTATATCTCATAATTTTCATGATTCTAATTGATTTTTTTCAATGGACTTGAAATTAAAATCTTGTGTTTTGGTTATAAATTACCACGCGTATTATTTTCATTCTATATCGAATGCCGCAATTTTTCCATGGTTTTCATATAATTTTTTTTTTTGAATTCTGGATGATAAGGACTCATGATGGGCACTCATAAATGGGAAGAATATTCAATAATCAAAAGTTGCGACATAACCCTTGAAAGAATTTTATTGTTTCTTGTGTTTTATATTTGTAACATACAATAATTTTTTTTCGAGGTTTCAACATTAACATGTGAGGTTTCCAAGTTTTAATTAAATGTTGTTGAATGACTACTGATGAAGTGAAATAAGCACCTTACTCCACAACTAACAAACTTTTTCTTAAAAATAATCTTAACATATATATTGATTTCTGATAAAATACGCATATCTATTAAGCTTCGCACATAAATGTCTTTTTGATGATTGTTTGGACAAAAATAACAAAAAAAAACTATTATTGATGGCTTTGATGAGAAATCTAATACAGTTTTGAGAGAAAACTTCAAAAGTAACTAATGTGAAAATAAATATGGAATAACAAAAATTATTATTGAATACAATAGAAAAAATCAAATAAGAAACTTCTACTTTGTAATTATTGTACTTCGGCACACCCTGGCTGAATGTATCAATTTTTTTTTAATCTTGTTATAATAAATTAAATATCCAACATACTATTTACCATTAAAAAAAACCATGTTTTCTTATTTCTCTGTTCAAAACTTTGACAAACTTTCTTCCCAATATAAGAAAAGCAAAAAACTGCAATTAGAAATTCAATTTTAAGTTTCATCTGGAAGTAAAGAAAAATACCGGAGGCAAAAACTTTTTGCTACTGTTTTTGTGTATAGAAATGTAATGGTGAGCTATTCTCTTTTTTTAGTTTTTGTGGTTAATATAATTTGGATAAAGTTCATATGACCAACTCTGGTAATAAACTTGGGAACATTTTGAAATTTACTACCACAAAAAGTATTAAAGTAAAAAGTATTTTTTTTTTTGTATGAACAACTATGCATACCAACATAGTAATATGCTGAAGTAATAAGCACGTTGACTACAAGACCTAAGATTATGGGTTCAATCCCTGTATTCGACAGTCATTAAAATAAAACAACACCACGCATTTTTCTGATGTACGTTAGGTGTTGTAGGAAAGTTCAATTGATGAAGGCATAGCCACTGGTCCCTGAACTATTCGAACTCCAGCGGATGTTAATGCTAATATAACATCAAAGCGCCCTCTTTCGCCGGTATTGTGTAGCAGAATTATCTTCGAAGTAAAATAACTAATAAAATGGCTACTAAACACAAAAACATTTAATACGCCTCATTAGGCGCCAGAAGGGGATACAACACTGAATTACTAAAAAAGTGTGCAAGAAAGCAGAGTTGTAAAAGAATGAAGTTTCTATCCATTATTCCTTCACCACCTGTCTTCTATCACTATCCCTTTCCGAAAGGAGGTAACACCTAGTAATAGTACACTGAAAGGAAAACCTTCATTCAGACAATGAAATTCTTCATTGTATTAATGAAATGTTTCATTAAAAGTCAGCTAATGAAGCCCTTTATTGGATCAATGAAGAATGATTTATTGTATGTATGAAGTTAATTTTGGCGGCTATTTCATAAATAGAATGAAACTATTTCATTAGTTCAATGAAACTTTTTCATGAATATAATGTAGTTGTTTCATTGACTTAATGAAGTTTCTACTGCTATAAATGAAGTTCATTCATTAATATAAAAAAAATTTCATAAATATAATGAAATATAATCCCTTCCAAACCACCTACTTAATAAAAAATATGTAGTTTTTTTTATTTAATTTAATATATAAATAAATGCGTATGTATTTAATATATGCGCATATGTATGTATTTATTAACTTAAAACATTTAAAATTTAAGGAACTCATCAGTAGAGTTCAACCCAAATAATGATTTAAGTAAGCCGAAAAACTTACATGTTTATAGTAAAACTCTTAATATGTTGTTGAGAATCACAACACACAAACACAAGTTTAAAAGAATCAAACAAAAATCTTACCAAAACAAGCATCTTTATAAGATATTTGGCACAACGTTTTTGTGTTTCTATAGAGGTGAGGAACGTTGAATGAATAAAAAAGAGAAAGAGAGAGATATCTGCTATACAACGAAGAATATTACATTGTATAAGTCTTGTTTTAGACTTGGCAGTTTTTCTTGAAGCAGTTATCTTCAATTCTCTTTTAAAACTGCTCGCTTGTTTACACTCAGATGGTTTCTTGTTTAATTTTCCTATTGTTTTAATGCTGCGAATGAAATAACAAAGGAGAATTGAAGTAACTTTTCTGTACAAGCAAGTCATTACCCCTCTTCTTACTTCTTTCCTCTCTCTCCCATAAACTCAGACTTGCTTCAAGAAAAACTGCTGAATCTAAAACATGAGTAAATGATGCATTTATGACGACCATACTGCTTTGAAATAAAAAGGGATTAGAAAAATAAGAAATAGAAATGATTTTTTAACAAAATAACTATTGATTTATTTATGTTTGGCAAACTGTATAAATTAAGAAGACGAAATTTGTGGAACTTATTTATATTTGCCCCAAATTCGCCAAAAAGAAAATTCGTTTAAACAATGTAACGATTTTCATTAATACAATGAACTATGAAGAACACACGAACAGCAGAGATTGAAAGTTTTCATTCATACAATGACATTGTTCATTGTATTAATGAAAACTTTCATTAATATAATGCAGAACATTTAATGAAACCGTTTCATTCTCTGAATGAATGATTTTCCTTTCAGTGTAATAGGCATTAAATGCCTGAGTGTTACTTCTCTTTAAAATAAAAAGAAAAATAAAAGCAAATATATTTTAATAACTAATAATAATAATAACAAATTATAACTTGAAAATTTTCCAACCAATCATTTCCACTGTTAACAATTTTTTCCAAAAATTTATATTGGAAAAAATTGTGGTAAATATATTAAAACTTAATGTAAATTTGGATAATTTGTCAATCTATTTATAATGATTTTTATCCAAAGTATTCTGATCATGAATGTCAAAAAGTGAGCACAGTATAATAAATCGTTTGACAGTTAACATTTTCGTAAGTTTTGTCACGATTTAAAAAACACTCCTTTTTAATATAATAAATTGTTTCTTACGTACATATTAGAAACCAATTTACCATTAACATAATATCTTAAAGGGCATAGGAAAGGCTTTAAGCAAAACTATATCTAGGCGCACGGTAGTGCGCCAGGCCAAGTTCTGGCCAATGCAATAGTGTGTATATTTACAGGAAGCCATTCGAGCTGTTTTTACCCCCCTCATAACTTTGTTCTCCGCGACCGTAAAACTATGAAATTTAAACCATAATTAGAATAAATTCATGTTAACTCATGTGCAAAGCTTGAAAGTTTTACAATGAAAGGTTCCGGAGATATGAAGGTGCAAAAAGTGCATATTTTAAGACTCACTCACTGACTCACTCATCAATATTATGAAGCACTTCCGCTATAGCTAGAGATCTGAAATTTGGTACACAAGTAGATCTTAGTGAGCAATGAACTAGAAAAATCTGAAAACCTGAAAATTTTAACCAAGGGGGCGGGGCTACGCCCATAAAAATTAAAATGCTAGCACACATTTTAATTTTTATGAGCTGAAATTTGCTACAGAGCTAGGTCTAGGTGCACAATAAACAAAAAAAATTTTAAAATCCGAAAATATTGGCTAGGGGATTCGGGGCTACGCCCATAAATGCTAGAATTAAAAAGCAAATCTAAGGCGCTTAATGGAAGCTATTTTATTGAAATTCTGCATATATACCGCGATAGGATAAGCCTAAAAATATTTCATTAAAAAAGTGGGCGTTGACACGCCCATACCATTTCAACATCATTTTCGTGTACTACGCCTCAGCATATTTAGATATACTATTTCTGTATATATTATTCTCCGTTTGCAACGAAACTTGGAACAAATAATAAACACTGGCCGAAAAAAATCTTAAGTTTGGAAAAGTGGGCATGGTTACGCCCATAAATATTAAAAATTAAAAGTTGCGTTAAGGAACTGAAATTGGATACACGACTAGATATAGGTGAGAAAACAAAAAAAAAACCTCAAAACCCAGAAATCTTAGTCAGAGGGGCGGGGCTGCGCCCATTAAAATTAAAAATTAAAAGTTGCGCGTATGAGCTGAAATTTGATACACAAGTAGGTCTAGGTGAGAAACCAACTAGAAAAATCTGAAAAACCAAAATATATTACCAGAACGGGCGAAGGTGCGCTGCTATTTTTTGAACCTGAAAACTTACAGCTTTATTAATACATCTTATTAAGGCTTTTAAAGAGAAATTTCTTATAAAAATTTGTCTCAAAAACCCTTTATAAAGCCTTAAAAAGTTTTATAAATAAGGCTGTTAATATAGAGCCTTTAACTTAAGCCATTTTAGTGAAAACTTGCATATACGTTACACGTATACAATACTATAAACTATCACCTAAAAAAGTGGGCGTGATCACTCTCATAAAATGTTGGCCTTGTGTTTAATCTACTTCGGTCTAGCATATTTTAGAAGAAAATTAGCATGAATTATAAGCGCTGCTCACAGAAATATTGTGAGTTTGAAATAGTGGGAGGGGTAATCGTAAGGTTGTCATATAATTACTAGATAATCTGCTAGTTTGGCAATGTTTTTAACTTTCCAGAAAAGGAGAGAATAATGTATATTTGTTCATTTCTTTACATCGGTAAAAATGTTGTCAAGTTAGCAGATTATCTAGAAATTATATGACAACCTTACGATTACAAATTTATATAATAAATAGCATATTTCAGTGATAGGTATTGTACCAAACAAGAACTTGGTCAAAATTTATATCTCACTGCTTTTAATGGCCGAACTTTTTTATAGGAACTCGGCCTTTTTTCACATTTATGTTTTTGTGAGGATATTTATATAAATGCAAAAGTTTAAAAAAAAATATCAAAATTTTAATGACTTAAAGCTGCAAACTATCTTGTTCTTGAATATCGGGTCTGTTCTGAAAATCACGGTTATTTCAAATCACGTGATTTCAAAAATAAAGTACTAATAGCTGACTTGATAGTGGGTTTTTATTGTATTTACTTCCAACGCTATAAATCATGCAATTTAGAAATTAATGAAAGCTAATTTTTTGAAATCACTATGATTTGACATCTCGTGGTTTGCAGAACAGGCCCGTATACTATTTTAACTCTCGAAGTGTGACAGGTAAATAAAGAAAAACACAATGGAACATCAACATTTGTTCTAGTGCTACAATGTAACCAAGGGGTGAATTAACACCATGTTTGTGTAATACGTTCGCGATGGAATACTTGACGTACCAGTTTTCTTTAATGTATTTCAAACTTGAAAACTACTTGAAAAATTGATTGAATTCAGCTTTGTGTTCAGTTAAATTTCAAGTGCTTGAATTTAAATTTTTTGACTACTTAAAGAGACTTGATTGAGTAATATGTATAAAACCATTATATATCAAATGTCAAATGTTTTGTTTGCTGGGAATTATGTCAACACCAACGTATAGAAAGAAATAAACTGCATGTTCATTTACCAGTAGCATTTCAGGCAAAATAAAAGGAAATATTTCGCAAACAATTACAAGAACTTGACACAAACACTAAAATTTCTTTGAGGAATAAAGTTTAAGCAAAATCCTTTTACGAAGGAGCCATACAAAAAAAGGTCTTTCATTAAGGACACCTTATCTTTAAATTAAAATAAAACAAAATATATGTGTGAGGTACCAGCAAAATTTGTTATTCGTTCGAAAGGTCTGCAGATATCATTATGTTTGTAATATGATTAAGTAAAAATGTCAGCAGCGGATTCCATCCGAAATGTAAAATTTTCCGTGAGCCTAGAGCATAAATGAGTCTTTATTTGACCAATGACATGATTATATTGGCTTTGAAAGTCGCTATGGCTTGTGGTTTATTCACATGGACCTGTAACTGAAGAAAATCTTAATACAGAAACTATAACGGGGTCAAATCGCACCATCTTGGTGGCCATTTCACATCATATCAATATCTTAATATGAGATAACCAGGCCTTCAAATCGCTCGTATGGGATATCTTATTTGGCATGAGCTGTATAGCATTAATGTCGTCTTGTTAAAACTGCATGTCGTTAGCGTTTACATCATCCTATTTCGACTAAAATAAACTGATAATTATCTACCTTTAGCGTTTCTCATTAGCAGTGGTGGCCTGGCCAACACCGTTCTCCAAAAAATATGGACAGATGACGCCACCAGTTAACAGTCTTTATCAAATAGTGACTTTTTCGGGGCAAATTAAACGCTCATATACATAAATTAATATCGTCCAAAATTAGACAATTTTGTTCGTTGACGTACCCATTAATCCAGAAATGGACCTAATCGCGAAGGATGGTTTTCAGGGTAAGTTCCAGAGCCCGTTCAGAGAGTAAGCATCGTTGTTGTCCTGGCTCAACTCAAACGTAAAATTTATCGAGTTGTGGCTTCCGTAGGCACAGTTCCCATGAGCGGCACGAAATCAACTGCACCGGATTCTCCAGAACACTCTCATAGAAACCGGCGATATTTTCAGCACATCTTGAATTTGGTTGAAATACGGTAAGTGGTTAGTGTCCTACTGAACCAGGGGACTTAAATTTAAATATCGCAATGCGAACAAATTTCTCTGTAGTACGACTACAGCGAAAGTAAAATGGGCAAATTGTGCGGATTGTTGCCCTATCAGAACAACAATTTTAATGAAACAATTTTACCATTTGCTCATGTTGTTGAAACCTATATGTATAAATGGCCATTGGCTGAGACACACTGAATATCTTACAGCCAGTTCGATGTTTGTAGCCTCAACAATATTTCTATTAACAACTGTAAAAACGCGAAATTCCCTATTGGAAAACCCTATACAAAAGAGCATATTTTTATATACACATACTTGTCGTGTAACGAATGTGAAATTTTATATAACATTCTCGAATAACATGAATTCGTATTAAGTTTAATTGAAAAAATTTATTTGGTCCATACTCTGGTTTGCATTGATTAATATTTTTAAAAATTTTCCTGAAATTTTAATAGATGGTTTCGATAGAAAATTTTTTTTTTTAAACAATTACTTTTTTAAAATAAACATAACTTGCAAAGTGATTAGCTACACCCAGAAAAAAGATTGATGGAAAACGGTTAGTCCAATAAAATATCATTTGCATTAACTATATTTCAGTTCGCGCTATCAATTTTCTGTTAATCCAAAAAACAATCCATGTTCACTGCCATAAGGGCATAATTGTAACAAAGATATGATTGTGACAACACTTAAATTGATTGCATCAACCGAGCGTATGCTTTTGTCATGACTAATTAACTGATTGGTTTGCCCAACCGAATAAAATATTACGAATTGGATTTTACTACCAACTTTTGGTATTAGCAACTAAAAAATTCGTTCGTCGTTCTATATTAAAACTAAAATAAAAACTTGCAATCAGTTGCTGCAACTAGCTAGAGGTTGAGTTTACTATCATAGTTTATAGCAGCAAATTAAAAAATTAACTTTTGTGACTTTCAAAGATATTATGATTTGTGAATTCTCAAATGGTTTTTGAAAGTCTGTGCATAAGATAACAGGTTTGTGGCTTTTCAAAATGTGTGGTTGAAGAAATGTATATAGACATGCTTCACCATTAGGAAATAAATTTCAATTAAAATAAACTTATGACAATATGTCAAATAATAAATTTCTTAAATTGTGTATTTTTATTTGCGTTTATTGTTTATTTTTATTTCAGCAAGGCAGGCCAATTTTTCTTTTACAGTTACCATTTATGATATTGTTTTAATTATATTAACCAAATTTTCGGTAGCAAGAATAACATTTATTTCAAATTCCATACTGTCAACCAATTTTTTCTATTGCTGCAACTATTGGGTTGAGGGTTATAATTAAAATATAGTGGTACCACAAAAAAAATTCGGTCGCTGTAGCAGAATTCTATGATAGTTGCTGCAACCGCCAAAATTCAATTGGCAACAAATTCGGTTGTCACAACGAATATGTTTTCTCTGTGTACTCTGCGGAAAACACCCACAGTCTGTGGCAGGAATCAAACCCATTATCTCTAGGCTGACAGGCTTGCATCGCTGCCACTCAGTTACAGGAGGCTGGGAAACTATTTGAATACAACTCGTAACAATAAGTAAAATAAATTCTGTAAAGTACGACTTTGACTCGCGTACGAAGGGTTTTCTTACGCACACTAGATATGTAATAATATATGTACTATAGCCTATATAATATAGTTTTGGAATTTTTGGAACGCCCTTTAATTTTTAAATCTCATGTATTTGTTGTTGTAGCGAATAAAATTCTACATACTCTGTCCAAATTTCCGCAGCTCATAGGGTTCTCAAGAAAATAGCCTTTGACGGATAAACGGACAAACGGCCAGACGGACAGTGTAGCGAAAACAATAGGGTTCCTTTTCACCTTTGATGTACGGAACTCTAAAAAAAACAATATTTTTTAGATATAAAATTATTTAGAAATAGTGACAATAAATCACTTTCTTGTCTTTCATAATTGGCATTATTCTTTTCTTGAGTTTTGATTAAACAAATATAAAAAAACTATAGAATTTTTTAATATTATTTGTAAAAGATATTATAATATAATATATAACTAGATATACCAAACGGACGACACACTCGTCCGTATTCTAGAATCAAAATGCAAATAATTTAAGATTCAAAGAAAATGTATGTATGTGTCTAAACGTTATAAAAAATTCATTAAAACACAACCCACACAAAAACTTACATACATATGCAAGCATAATTAAATAATACATGAAATTAAAAAATCATAAACAAAATCCCTTCAACCAAGCTAATTCAATTTATGCAACTCTCTTCCTTTAAGTATAAGGTGTTTTTTTAAGAGGTATAGAACTTTGAATTGAAATAAAACACAAGAAAATCGTTTTAATGTCCATCAATTTGGCTTTATTGAAAGGATAATTTTATGCCATTAATGTTTAAATATGATTTTGGGCATGTGGCCGCCGCGGCTGGCTCGAATAAAGCCAATTCTACAGGTCCAATTTTCAACCACTTTTTCGAGCATATGGGGCCGTATGTTGGCAATAACGCCACGAATGTTGGCTTCCAAGTCCCCTAACGTTTCTGGTTTGTTGGCGTAGACGAGCGACTTCACATATCCCCAAAGAAAATAATCCAATGGTGTCAAATCACACGATCTTGGTGGCCAATTGACAGGTCCATTCCACGAAATTATGCGCTCATCGAATGTTTCCTTCAATAAATCGATTGTGACGTGCGCTGTGTGGCATGTAGCGCCGTCTTGTTGGAACCACAACTCATCCACATTCATGCCATCCAATTCGGGAACAAAATAGTCGGTTAGTCGGCTCCAATTGCTGTGCACGGTGGCGAATCGATTCATTCGGGTCCTCTTCTACACTTTGCTCTACAGCGGCAATTGTTTCTTCGGTGCGCACTGTTCGACGTCTCTGCGGATGCGTATCATCACATAGAGTAAACGTAGTGCGAAAACGATCCATGGTTAACCGAATTAATTGCTCTGATGGACGATTATGTCGACCATAAAATGGACGGAGCTTGCGGTAAACTTCGCGAACTGAACCATTATTTTCGAAATAAATTTGCACGATTTGCAAGTGTTGTTCTTTTGTCAACCTGTTCATGATGAAATGGCAAACCAAACTAAATATTAATCACTTGACAGCTGACAAAATGGCCGCCAGTTAAAAAAGTGATGCCAACTTAAAGTTCTATACCTCAATAAAAAACACCCTTTATTATGGCTTTCATACAACAACAAATAAGAGAAAAAAAATTGTAGATCAAGAGAAATACTACAAACACACACACATACACACATTCATGTTTTGTTTATTTTTTAAAATGCGTGTGTAATATGTGTGCATGTAGTAGTAGCAACTTTAAACGCTTATAGCTCCCAAGATACTAAGCCGACTTAAATAAAATATAGATTCTGCACATCTGTACAGAAAATCCTTTAAAACCATATAAATCCTTTTAAAATCGGTGCAGTAATACCAGAGTAAAAGGGATTACAAAAAACTTGTTCATCTATTAATTATATAGATATATTCATATTGACTTTTTTGAATTGAAATATAAAAACCACTTCAGTAACTAAACTAAAATTTGGTTACAACGACTGATATAAGTGTATGATTAACTTGTGTGTCAACATTTTATTGACAAACTGTATTAACGTTTGTATATTCAGTCTTCATAATTTCCTTTGCTGGTTTATTTTAATTTCGGTAATATTTTTCCTTTTTTTTTTTGGACATGCACGTTTCTATAGTTTTCTTATAGAAATATACCCTCATAAAATTACTTATAAAAGAAAGCAAAAAAAATATATATGCAAAAACTTTTCGTAGGATCTAATTCAATATTGCAGAACTTTAGTAGAAGTTTGGAAAAAGAAAACAATAAGATATCTATACGTTAGTACCTTTAAAGTATTTTTCAAGGAACGATAAAACAAAGGAAAAGACTTTATTAAATTATTGGCTATGTTTTGGAACAAGAGAGTATCCATACTTGCATACAAAGTTTGTATGTCAAAACGGGCAGAAAAGTTATGGTCTGTTATAAAATGAATTTATTTAATGTCGAATCGGAAAAGGATAATAATGTGTAGTATACTTACATATGTATGCTGGTCGATTGATTAGTTTTTTTTTTCATAAAATTCTATGAAAAACATACATTCATACATACGGCTGTGTATGTATTTCAATTTGTTGTCACTAAAATTTTGGGCTTAACTCACTGTAATGAAAAATAAAGACAACTATCAATAATTATGAAATATTGCATTATCTAAAATTTTGCACACAAGAGAATAATTTTTAAGACAAACACCGCACTAAACCAAATATTATGTAAACTTTTATAAGGGATTGATTTAAGAATTATAGTAGCATTAAATATAATTAAATAATATTCCAATTATAACATCAATGCCTTATATTACTTAGATTTCAGAAGATTCATTTTCAATTCCAAGAAACACATATTATATATATTAAATTATTAAAAAAAATATAATAATTATTATATGAAATTATTCGTAGCTCACTACAAGCATCCACATAAAGAATTTAACATAAGCGTATGTTCATTTAATGCATATATTCTACATAATTATATTCATATTAAAAATGTTATCTGAACCGCAACAGTCATTCATAAATTAAGTTTTATCATCTAAATTTCTTACATTTTTTTTCTTTAGACAAAATACTATAAAAAATTATGCAAAATAGCTAAAACTCAGAGAGAATATTTTCCACAACCAAAAAGCATGAGAAAAACGAATATATCTGAAGTGCAAAATTAAAGTAAATATATATTGAAACATGTATGATGGCTAAAATGCTCTTAGCTGCAAAGTTATGTATTTCTTTCCAAGCAAAAGAGGCAGGCATAAGAAATACTGGATAAGATAATATATGCAAACAAAAATTGAAATTTTTTATTCTGCGGTCTTTGTCACATCATTCTTTCTCACAAAAAAAATTAGATTCACCTTTTAGTTATACATTCCTTTTCTCTGCCTTTGCAGTGAAAACTTTTAAATGACTTAATTTAAAATTGGAAATAAAAAAAAAATTAATAATAATTTTATACCAGATGATTTAGTATGCAAGGAGTAAACGGAAAATCCTTTATCCGTACTTTTTATGAGCAATAACGCATGTCAAGTTTTCAAGGAAATATTTTAGATTGGATAATTTGGACGAAAAATAAAATTGTTCATTAAAAAAAGAAAACCTGTGTGCGTTGTGTCCTTCTACAACAGCCAAAGTCAACATCACTATGCATCTTTAGTTAGTTTTCGTGGAACAAAAACTCATTAAATGAAAACCATCCATGTATGAAGAAGGCAGTGTGCTACTTTCAGAAATGGAGGACAGTGTGTTCGATTGTTGTAGCTATTTCCGCAAACAGTACAAAGTACACTAAAAAATCAAAAACAAGATTAATAATTATCAAATGTAATTTGCTTTCAAAACGATACGAGCTTTAGCCTGCCTGATCAAATCATAAATATAGAATTACATTTTTTTACTTGAATAAATTATTTTCTAGTTGTTATATTAACAATTCACTTATTTATATTTATTGAAAAAAATTTTGAACTTCATGTGAAATTTAACAATTTTGTTTTTTTTTGTTTTTGCTTAAACTCAAAGTGCCTTGAAATAATTTTATAATTATTATTCAAATTTATATGCTTCATATTAAAATCTGTTCGACAAAAAAAAAATAAAACTTATAAAATGCAATTAAAAGTAAAGAATACCAAAAAACATTTTGTAATCGTGGTTTTGTAAACATGAATTTACCTGTGGGTACAACACACGTGTACGCGTATTAAAACCGTATCTATACAGACATAAAAAAGTTACTGGAAATGGTACAATTTTGTAAAAAAAACAATAATGCAATACACGTACATGCAACAATGCAATTGGTTTTTATTAAAGTCTTAAAGTAAAAACTGCCTCGCACAGACACATACACACACTAACACACATTTAGCTCCGCTGTAATAAACAAAAATAAACTTTTCCGGGGGCAGGACTTTTTTCCCCATGTCACAACTAAAGAAACTTAAAAGTAAAATATGTAATTATATTTACTTGTAAATGTTTAACTAAATGTTAATTTTTTGTTTGTTTACATTTTATTAAAGTTTGAATTGTAAAGTCATATATGGAACTTTGCAAATGTAGGTATCTTTGCGTGTGACTTTATACTTATGAATGTGCATATCCATTAGTGTCCTGCACGAGACTATTTATAAGACCTTTCAAGACATGAGAGATTTTTTCCAATGCTTTACTACAGCGAAATATTCTAAAAGAATCGCTAAGCAACACTGTTGGCAAGTAATTTTTTTCGGTGGTTTGTCTTGCCAACAGTTTTGTTTAGCGATTCTTTTAGAATATTTCGCTGTAGTAAAGCATTGGAAAAAATCTCGCATGTCTTGAAAGGTCTTATAAATACTCTTGTGCAGGACACTAATATCTATAGATATATAGATATAGATGTACGCGTTTGTGTTATGTTGTGCTAGCGACTGAGATTGTGTCACATACCCTGATGTAGTCGTTGTATACATTTCGCAGAAGAAAATGTAATTACTTGATTGCAATTTTGGCAAACGAACGTATTGTTGTGTTGGCACAACAAAAGTCTTTTATTATCGCCAAGAAAGAGGTGGCAAAAGATTTCTGTTAAATTACATCTTTATCAAACTGTTTTTTTTTCTTTGCTTAATTTTTCAAACAATTAAATATCTCATTTAATGTGAAATTGGAAAAAAGAGTCATGTTTGAGCTTAAGTTATTGACGCTAAAAAGAAGAAAAAAACACAGGAGAAAAATGGTATGTGAAATGAGCATCAGGTGCTCTGTTAAATAAAATATCTATAAATATTTACTTTGCAAAGCCTTGAGTTTATGGAAGAGAAGGGAAAGGACATTGCTAAGTAAACTTTGCGTGTATTCAAGCTGACTATTATTTATAATTAATGTGTTTAAACAATCGCCAGTTCTCCTCACTGCCTCTTCTCGGTGCAAATAAAGTCTTAAGCTTAGACTCTAAACTATGGACTATTGTTCGAAAATTTCGGAGTAGGAGAGCATTTTGTGCAACTATGAGAGGGGTCATCAATAACTTTGACCCATATTTTTAATGTTTTATTTACCCGTGTATAAGTTCGCTCAGAAAAAAGTACTTCATTACATTTCCAAGGAGGTAAATATCTACCAAATTATATGCAGCATAAATATTTTTAAATTTGAGGTAAGCAACAAAATTGTTAAATTCAATTTTAATTTATAAAAGGGATGACATGGCGCATTATTGCCCAGAGCGCATGATATGCCAAATCGGCTATATATTTTGCAATACCTTTAACCCTGCTGTTAGGTTTGGACCATTTTGGTAATTTTTTCTTTATTTTTTATTTTAAATTTGAAATGGCTTATTGTATCAACTTAAAATGAAAGCTCAGGTGCTTTTTTTCTATTTTAATGCTTTTATTAAGGTTTTGGGCTAGTTGCGGTTAACTAGCGTGGAATAAAATTAAAAGTCACAAATCTTAGGTTACGGACCATTTTGGTCCATGCAATATATATTTTTTATTTCAGTGAAATTACATAGTTATAGCCTATTAGTATTTTCGCTGCAAGGTTTACATATTGTTTTTCGATTAATTTTGCATATAAATCTGCTGCATATGGTGCATTTGGCATCACATTTCGACTTACAGCAGTTGCAAATTCCCCGTTTTCTTGGAGCTGAAACATTTATATCACGGCTTGACGAAGCTTTTTTTTGAGCCTTTTTATTGATATTGATTTTAAGTTGAATATTCTCAGTTAAATATATCGTTTAAAATGTTTGGTCAAAAAAGTTTAATATTAAATTACTTGTGAAAAATACAAAGTGGACCAAAATGGTCCCTTACCTAAGATTCGTAATTTTTTTTCAACCTAACAGCAGGGTTAAGGTGGGTAATGTTTTTTAAGGTGTCATCCCAAAAAATAACGGGATCTCGGGTGGACGAAAGCTGGAAAATGACAAAGAAAGTGCTCCATTGTATCGATGTTATCCATGCATGAACTATATTAGTCATCTGTGGCTCCAATCCGGTACAACTGCCTCAAAGGCTTAAGGCTTCATTAGTCTTTACTTTCTGTTGCTGTTCTGTGCTGTGCCGTTCTGCTTCTAAAATTGAGTGCTTACTTTTTCTGTACCAACTTATCAGTTGTTTCTGACCAGAAGGGTCGCAATTTTCCACCAAAGTGATGAGTTATGCATCGTCCATTGTTAAGTTTCAATATAGTTTTGTTTTTCTTTTAAAAATTAATTTTTTTTTTATTCTAGAAGCACAATCGCAACTTATTTCAAAATATTTTTATTTAATTTATGTTGTCACTTACAATTACTTAACAATTTTTTGATTTTCGCAGGTTGAACCGAAACAGAACAGAATGAAACAGAAAAACTAATTACTTGTATTAGATTTCTATAGACAAAAAAGACTCAGCTGATTCATAACAGAACATAAAGTAAAAACTAACTCTGCCTTTACTTTCCTTAAATTTTTTAAAGGCAAATTGTCTGCGAGCTATCATCCAAATACTTTATTCATTTGAAAAGAAAGCCTCTGGGCCGTATAAGCAGAAAATTTCTAATTTACATTGCCTCCATGTAAGATGACAACCACTTCAAATCGTTCTAACAAAAGATCCCTTAATAGCACCCGCGACCGTAAAATGGGCGAAGTTTTCTTAAAAATTCATTATTTATTGTACCAACGTCGGCATCATGTAATTAGTGAAGGAAATTTAGATTTTTAATTAACGTACTTTCGCTATTTGCGCGATTCTATTCTAGACAACTTTTAACATCAATTTTCAAATAATTTTTTGATACTTTTTTTGATGCCAATTTAAAGTAAAATATGTATCTATATTTTATAAGAATATAATTTTTTAATACGTAAGCTTTTAAGCTTCATTTAAAAATATAAATTTGGTGTGCACTTCGAATTATAAAGATTCATAGATTTGCACCCGTCATGTTGCACCCGTCATGGCTTAAAGAGAAAATTTCTTATTATTGGATTATATTTCTCTACGATATTTGATCATCGTCTGATATCTCATCTTTCACAATAAAAAAGAATAATACAATAAAAGTTTAAAAATTAACAGAGTTTTGTGTTTTTGTGGTATGATCTTATGAAAGTGGGTCAATTTGGTTGCACCCGTGATGCACTTTAAAGCTCTCTCGTGGCTATTTGAGCGTTTCATATAAATTCGTGTAAATAGATAACAATAGTATATAAAAAATGTTACCCCTTCTAGAAATAACTTAATTGAAAATGTGTTTCTTTCTATTAGTAAAATGTGTTTAAAGCGTCTAAATGTTGCACCCATCAGAATAGAATCGCCCATTTGTCATACTCAAACATATGTATCTATGTATTTATATAAATAGTTAACGTCCATAGTTAGTTTAATTTGGAGTTAAATTACACTGCGCAACAGTGGCTGTGTTGTTGGAATAAATATAGCCGATCATTTTGTATTTTTATCTCCTGATTACGATGGTGTCATCATCAGCTCTAGTTCTTAAATATATAATAACATTTAGCATTATTTTTATGTACCGCACAATATATTATAGAAACTGCTGGAGCTAGAAATATAATAAAGCCATTTTCGTAGTTAGAGAACAAAAATACATAAGGTTTAGTTATATTAGTTAAAAAAAAAATTGTAATAAAGAATTTTCAAGGACTAAACTAAAAACACACAATTTTTAACATCCTTGCAATAATAGTAAGATACCCTGATATTCTTATCAATATGAAGGGATATTTGTATAGATTAAAAATCCCTAATGTATTTTTAAGTTTGGAGGACCATTCGTGAAATATTAACGGAATAATACCAAAAATGGCATAAATTATGCAAACACTAAATGTCACTATATCTTTAAAACTACAGCTAATAATGACGCCATCGTAAAACCTCATTTGGTTAAACATTGAAAATTGTTACACTTGTGTCGAACTTAATTCAATATTTTACTGTACAAAAAAAAAAAAAAAATAAAAAAAAAACTAAATACCTGTTTCACGATGTCGCAAGAAAACTTTCGACTTGCAACTTATATTGAAAATAAAAACTAATTCTTATATTTTATTATTGTTTTCAATATAAAATTCAGCCGAAAATTTAATTTCATTATCGTGAAACAGACCATAATAACTTTATTATTAAAAATTTAAACAGCAATATTTTTTTTTTTGAAATCTTTAACAGTTTAAATTGTTTTGTGTTAAAAATTTCATTTCTCCCTTAAACTACTTTAACTAAAAAGAAAAAAGCCAAAAAAGTGATGACTTGCCGGTCATTTATAATAAGGTTTAGGTAAACACATGACGACATGTCGTTATATCGCAACACAACAACCAACACAATGTGCATACAAATTATAATTACTTTAACACCTCTTTTATTCAGCAACAGGACTTATTTAAATAGGTTACAGTAGTCTCCAGTTAAAAGCGCATAACGAAGTTCACAATTTTTAAAGCATTTAAGCTGGGAAGCATTCAAGCAGAAGCTCGGGTAAGTGCTCATATAAGAAATTTAGAATCAGATAAAATAATTAAATAGTCAAATGTTATGACTTGTTGAAATCAAGATCAATGAATTTCATAATGTTTTTTAATTTCAAGATAATGTTAACAATTTAAAAATAAATAAAAAATAAAAAACAAATTTATAAAAACGACATTAAAAAATTAACCAAAAAGGTCAATTGAAATATAAGTAAAATTTCATTTAAAAAAATTTAAAGCAGAACAAGGAAATTAAATAGTTTATGTAAGGAGTTTTCATTTAATCAGTCTGTTTTACGAAATCACTAAGGTCGGATATAATATGCAATAACACGCGCAACAACGCGATAAAATTGTTTAATTCAAATAGATGTTCTGTTCTGGCAACGTTCCAAGCAACTCACCCATATTACCGTCGCGAGCGCTACAGGTCAATGACAAGCCTTTTATTTTGGCCAGATTTGCACTTAAAAGTTATGTTTTAAGACAAGTAAAATTAGGATTTTTTTCAGCTTCATTTAATTTTCCCACTTGATAACCATTTATGTTAGGCGGACGGATTTTAGCAAACATTATACAATATATGTATGTATACTAATAAATTTGTTTGCCCAAGTTTTTTTTTTTGTTTTATTAAAGCATAAAACTCATTTAAATGGGGCGCAGCTTAGCGGGAACAACTGTACTTGTATGATTTTGTATGTGAGTTCACAGACATATAAATATATTAACCGTTACGCACATACATAAGACTATATGTATGTAAAATTAGTCGGTGGTTATGCTAACATGCATATATTACACGTGGTATTACCCCATATTAATATTTTTATTAAGCTTAATTCATGCACAAGCCCGCATGCACTCAGCCACAGTTGCACGTAAATACAGTACGTATGTATGTACGCAAGTGTGTATACATGTACTTATATACGACGTACGTTTGTCATGCTTTTCAAACACAACATTAACACCTTTTGCTACCAAAATTCTTTGGCAGTTTTAATTATGGTTAAATGTTTATAAAACCACATTTATAACAAAAATTTACATAGGACTAGGGAGGGACATTGCAGTTTAAACTGAGCTGAACCGAATGATCTTAAATGTATGTTTGCAATGTTAATTATTAAATTTGTGTGAAAACGAAAGCAAATACTCGTACTTGAATATGTACAATGTACATACATATATAATATTTTTTTTATTAAATGTAATATGAGTTTTACAATTATTATTAATTGCTTGATAAACTTTGTCATTTAAGATTTTTAACTAATCATTTCTACATCCACAGTTTTGTAGACAATAACTTCACTGCTGAAAATTTAGAAAATAAGAAAGTGATACTGAAGAGAAGTTAAGCAAACAATTGATTTAATTGGAAATAATAAGTAAAAATAAGCATTAGAGCTGTAAGATATTTTAAACCTTAAGTTCTCGTTTTGAAAAAAAATTGGTTGTAATTATTCAGAAACTGTCTTTTCTCTACTTTCTTAATATCAATATGTTTATATATTTAACTTTTCATGAGTCGATTATTAACAACATCCAGATCATTACTTAAGAAGCTATTGCAATTATGCAAAATTAGAGATTATTTGTGGTTTTTACAAATAGTTACGATGTTGTAATTTTTAAGGAAAATGAAATCCATGTCAAAAAGTATTAAATTTTTATTTATACAAAATACACATCGAGAGCCTATATTCAAAATACGTCAAATCAAATTTGGTCAAAATGAGTTTCCGATGGCAAAAAGCTCCCTTATGCAATATTCATCTGCAGTATATATTTCGAATCAAAAAATGACTTTTCCCCGTTTCATATCAATTTTTCTTATTCTGCTATCTCAAAGTATATATATATTTTTTATTTTTTTTTGGTGAAAATAAATGCTAACTCCCATGTAAACTTCCAATATTTTTAAAAAATTTGTAATTTATAATAATTCTACCTCATATCTGATTTCATTTGGCATGCTGAACACGAATCTGGTAAGGATTTTGATATCCTATGGCTAGTTTTCGAGGTATAGTCACTTTTAATATTTATATTAGTACAGAGGGGTTCCGATAAAAAAAATGGTAATGCATGTATAACTTTTAAATTGTTAATCGAATAGAAACATTATGTATGGAAGTCAATGACATAAGCTTTCAATATTGATAATTTGTAGTTACCCTGTTACACTAGAGAGTGAGTTAGAGAGTTCTAAGGCTGACCACCTCGATATTGAAGAGGCTTGCAGTCAGGCTTATGTTATTGTTTTTAAGGTATTTTAAGTTCTTTCTTGTAGCTTTTCAATTCTAATATTTGGTATTGAGTAAAAAATTTCACAAATCGATTAAAAAATAAATATATTAAAAAATATCATGTATGCTAACTGTAAGAAAAAATTTGTTTTTTGATCGACTATCTATCTATGCTATCTCATAAAAATATGCAAACCTATGCAAAATAAAATATTTTTTGCAGACCTATAAATTAGTTAGTATATTTAAAACACATTATGGAAGGCACATCATTTATTTTTACAATATTGAGCGAATTAACTAGTTTTTTCGCTCTACTGAAAATTTATCTTTTTTGAGTTGACGTATTTTGAAGATAGGTCTCGATATATTGATTTGAAATAAATTTAGGAAAAGAAATAAAAACATTCGAAAAATCAGACTAACTCAACATCATGAACATGACTTCTGCTTCACTGAATACAAATCAAAAAAGAGTACTTTCACAATGACAACCATATGTAAAAATCATTAGAAATTGTGCAACTTTGCACTACTTCTCGGTCACATGAACTATCTTGTTGACTTCCTGCGAAGCTGGTTTTTGTACTGGGATGTTTTTTTAAACACGTCTACTAATTTAGCGTAAGTCTTTTATAAACTTAAACTTTACAAGATCTAGCGGTAGATACAGTAATATTTTTTTTTATAAGTTTCGTCCTCAGAAGCATTTTTAAACTTAACTTATACTGAGTATTTAATTATACGATTTTATATTCTACTAGTAGAAGCTTCTATGAACAAAACAAACTTATTAAGAAAATTATTGACTGTGCGTGTGTGTGTGTGTGCAATAAATTTATTTTTTGTACATTTCATAAAAGAGAATACCTACCGAGTCATTTAAATAATAAGCTTTTATAGTATCATATATATTTTAAATTTTCTGCTTACCATTTGCAATACATTTGGTAGGTACATATCGCACTAGTTTCTCTAAAGAGCTTCAACTCACAATTTTTAAATTTTCACATTTTGCAAGAAAACAATATACAGTGGTCATATACATAATATTATGTATACCCACGGTAAAAATCCTAAATCATATTTTCTACTCTTCCCCACATTAACAAGCTGTTTTTTTATATAAGAGTGCATATGTACATGATTTTAAAAACAGTTATTTGCTTCTACTGAAAGTTTTTAAATTTTGACTTGAAGATGTTTAGAGTAACTAATGCGATATGTTTCATTTTCTGCTTCATAAACAAACTCATAAGCGCTCTTGTGTACATAAATTCATACATACAAAATATTTAATACATCTCTTTGTGCATAAATACATATGTATGCTCATATGTATTTGTTTGCATTCAGCATGATTGCATATTCTTATCATAAAAATGACATCTCTTTGTAATTGTATTGCTGCCAGTAGTCGTTTCAAATTAATACGCAATATATTCAGATCATACAATCGAAAAGTCAAGCAGACACATATGTATACAGAAATGAGAAAATAAATACAACCTAGCATGTATACTTGTGTATGTATGATGTAGATAAGTACATACATACATATGTACTACATACATTCTACAAAAACAAAATGTACAAAAAATAGGAGATTTCCATAAAATGACTCATCTTCAAAGAATAGACATGTACATATGTATGCACGTATGTACAGGCAGAACTCACTATAACGAATATCTTTTTAGTGAAAATCGAATAAAATCAACCGTAAAATTATTTTACTACATATTGAGAATCAACAGCCAAAAAAAAAGCTTATGCGACACATTTTTTGAAGTTCGCTGTTTCGCTTAAGCTTTTTAATAAAAAAAATGTATATATATATATATATATTATATATATATATATATATATATAATAATATATATATATATAATATATATATATATATATATATACATTAGTGTCCTGCACAAGACATCTTATAAGTACTTTCAATACATGAGGGATTTTTCAAATGCTTTACTACAGCGAAATTTTATAAAACAAACGTTAACAATACTGTTTGCATGAAATTTATTTGAGTATTGTAGGTATAAGAGTAAAGAAGAAAACACTTTGTGACGGAAGAATTTGTGATACTTGCTTATTTCTACGCGTGAGCGCGTGTACAAACGTCATGCATGTGTGTGTGTATGATCTTCTTCTACACAGTCAAACGTACAATATGAAAAATAACAAGCATACATTAATCAACAGTACTTCTTATGAGTGTTTGTTACAAACAAGCTGTCTGGGCGACATCGCTTGTTAACACTGATATACACGTATACCAATACATCCATCGTGCTTCGTTTGTAGTACGGCAGCATTTATTATTAGTTAAGTATAATACATGCGACGTGAATACATTTAAAAATCATAACGTATTTACATTTAAGGACTGTTTACGCAGGTCTCTAATACATATATATGTATTTTTTTCCAACTCGTTTCTTATACCACATACTCATATCATGGGCTTAGACTGTAAACCTGCTAAATCCACTTCTTATAACATATGACATTTTAAAGCCGTTTGAAAGAGAAAGAGATTTCACATCGACTGGCTAAAATATTTGTTTTAATTTGAAGTTTTATGTGTAGAAGAAACTTAATGTATTAGGCTAATTTCTAAAGCTTTGTATTGAAACCGTTAACAGTAATTTGTCTGTAATGTAAAATTTGTTGGAAATGAGTTATCAGGTTTACACTATAAGCCGACGATATATATATTTGTATTTTGGTCGTCATATGTATTTGAGGCCTGCGTAAACAGTCTTGAAATGTAAATACGTCTTGTTTTTAATGTATTCTCGTGGCAGGTACCTACGAATATTATACTAAACCAATAATAAATGCTGTCGTTTAATAAGCGAAGCACCATGGACCATTGATGTTCGTGTAAATGAGTGTTTACAAGCGATGTCGCGAAGACTTCTTGTTCTTAACAAAAACTCAAAAGTAGTGTTGGTGCATGTATGCTTTTTGCATATTGTACGCTTGAATGTATGTGTAAGATGTAGATGGTAAGTTATTATGTATTTGAGGATGTTTTTTTTTAAAGCAAGCGCACAAAACTAGTGTCAATGCATGTGTGCGTTTGTATGTGCGCAGAAAAATAAAAGATCATACACACAACGTGTGTGCGTATGCACGAGTTCATGCATGAAGTTTTTATATGCATACATGCGTATGAAGACGCACACATCACAAATTTTTCCGTCACGAAGTATTTCCTTCTTTACTCCTATACCTGATATAACTGAAACAAATTTCTTTCAAATATTGTTGTTTAGCGTTTGTTTTAGAAATTTCGCTGTAGTTAAGCATTTGAAAAATGACTTATGGCTTAAAAGTTCTTGTAAGTAGTCTTTTGCAGGGGTCTAGTATGTATGTATGTAAATGATGTATCTTAAACCCACTACAAAGTACAAAAGCGTCAACTGTCATACTGTTATACAGCATTATCCTTAAGGCCAGTTTAGTCTGGCAAATCGTCATAAATAGCTTGACGCTTCAACATTGCTACAAAATTATATAGAATTACTTTGAAAATCCGTCATTAATGCGCAACAACTTCTTGATTCTTACGAAGCACATAATCGTTCATCTGAATAAACTATCCATAAAACTACGGATAGATTTTATACCACATGCTTTCTAAATACTGCAGTAACATAAATAAGTCGAAGGAATGTGTGAACCGAAAAAAATATCGCCACTGTAAACCAAAGTGTTCAAGAAATTCGAAAACTATCTATTCATTGCTGGTCACAGAAATCTATTCGTTCACAACGTAGACAAGTTTGCACAAGGATCTTAGGCTAAACCCATTTCAGATTAAGCTGGAGCCGGAAGCAGGGACCGAAAATAATAATTATTCTTTTAATTTTTAAGGAAAAAATCAACTTAATGGAAATATCAGACAACGCGGGCAATCACATAATTTTAGTAGTTTTCAACTATATTTTTCAAATGAATTTACAATTTTAGCATTTTATTTTTTTAATCCGAAAAAAATTTTTATTTTTCGATTTTTATTTAAAAAAAAAAAAAAAAAATAGTACATGTCACATCCATATGTGAATATGGAGAAGGTAGCAAAACTCAAAATCAAAATTAAGCTCACAAATATCTTAGGAACGAGAAATTCATCTCATTTTTACAGTAAGAGATAAAAGTTTCATGTTGGAAATTTCACAAAAATCATTTAATGAAACTCAAGAGTAATTTGAAGTTTTAAATGGCATCGGCGTGTTATTTAAATATTTTTCCATCTCACTGACATCTTCCTAGGTTTAATTTACGTTTACTTGGGCGAAACTATGAAAGCTTTAATAGCTTTACCTCCGTCTGTATTTGGAGTTTGAAGATACATACACACATTGCAGTTTTAATGTTTTATTCAAATTTCAAACTTTGAAGATAAATAACTGTAAATATACACACACATCTCAATACATAGACATAAACACTTATGTATACAGGTAAAATATAGCAACGTGATAATATTACAAGCATGATGAGATTTACTCTGTGAAAATGAAACGATTTGTGTTTGAATGTTAGTTTATTTGTGTGCATGTGTATATGTATGTATGTAAATCCTAGAATTTATATTAAAAAGCTGCTTATGCAAGTGTCAGTTAGTCAGGTTCCCATATTTACCAGTATCAAAATACCAATATTTTTTTCTTATTTCTCTGGTGTAACAAACTGCAATCTTTGATTGATTTTTTCTAATAGTAAAGAGTAAGGAAAAACAAAAAAAAAAAACATTTTAATAAACGTACACATTAGGATTGACATAAAAAAGGAGAAAACAAAACATATTTAAAAAAACCTTGAGTGTCCTCCTTTTCTATTCCTCTTTCCCCTGTCCATAGCAGAGTAAGAATCTCTGCGAGAAAAGTTTCATAATCTAAAATAAAACTTAATTTAATATCACTTATGTGTGAATAATCGATTACATATCACAGAAATTCATTGATTTAGTATGGCAGACAAGTTAATGCCTTTTCTTAGTGAACACTTCTGTTGAATTGTGTTAGATTTCAAACAGAAAGTTTCTGTATAAATTTAATTTCACTAAAACTTACTTCAGATCTTTTAGTCTAGTTCTATATAGTTTTAAAGTAATATATATAGGCGCACGGTAGTGCGCCAGGCCAAGTTCTGGCCAATGCACGTAGTGTGTATATTTACAGGAGCTGTTTTTACCCCCCTCATAACTTTGTTCCCCGCCACCGTAAAATTATGAAATTTAAACCATAATTAGAATAAATTCATGTAACCTTATACGCAAAGTTTGAAAGTTTACAATGAAAGGTTCCGGAGATATGGAGGTACAAAAAGTGCATATTTTAAGACATACTCACTGACTGACTCATCAATATTATGAAGCACTTCCGCTATAGCTAGAGATCTGAAATTTGGTACACAAGTAGATCTTGGTAAGCAATGAACTAGAAAAATCTGAAAACCTAAAAATTTTAATCAAGGGGGGGCTACGCCCATAAAAATTAAAATGTGTGCTAGTCAGCTGAAATTTGCTACAGAACTAGGTCTAGGTGGACAATAAACTAAAAAAAATTAAAATCCGAAAATTTTGGCTAGGAGGGCGGGGCTACACCTACAAAGGCTAGAATTAAAAAAGCAAATCTAAGGCGCTTAAAAGAAGCTATTTTATTGAAATTCGGCATACATACTGCGATAGGACAAGCCTAAAAATATTTCATTAAAAAAGTTGGCATTGACACTCCCATACAATTTCAACCTCATTTTCGTGTTCTATGGCTCAGCATATTTAGATATACTATTTCTGTACGTATTATTATCCGTTTGCAACGAAACTTGAACCAAATAATAAACACTGGCCCAAAAAAATCTTAAGTTTGCAAAAGTGGGCATGGTTACGCCCATATATATGAAAAATTAAAAGTTGCGCTAAGGAGCTGAAATTGGATACACGAGTAGGTATAGGTGAGAAAACAACAAGAAAACCTGAAAACCCAGAAATCTTAGTCAGAGGGGCGGGGCTGCGCCCATTAAAATTAAAAATTAAAAGTTGCGCATATGAGCTTAAATTTGATACATAAGTAGGTCTAGGTGAGAAACCAACTAAAAAAATCCGAAAAACAAAAATATATTACCAGAATGGGCGGGAATAGCAGATTATCTATAAATTATATGACAACCTTACGATTACAAATTTATATAATGCATAGCATATTTCAGTGATAGGTATTGTACCAAACAAGAACTTGGCCAAAATTTATATCTCACTACTTTTAATGGCCGAACTTTTTTATAGGAACTTGGCCTTTTTTCACATTTATGTTTTTGTGAGAATATATAATACATCATGCTACATATATCATTACTAAGAGGTACAAACCAAAGCCATATAATGACTTACTTTTCAGATTACCAAATTTTATTCATTATCGCTTAAAATCACATTACACAAAACTTAAAAAAATGCTGTACAAGTTGATAAATGAGGAGAATGATTATTTAAGATTTAATAGGTTATGTGAATATGTTGACAAATAGAAAAAAAAGAAGTACTTTTCAAGAATCGATTATTTTGGTCTCACGCCTTGTTGATGATCCTTAAGTTGGTAATCCAGTAGGGAAGTGCTTCCACCAAAAATGCTTAATTCCAAACCCGATTACCTTTCTTGAAATTGTTTGTTGGGTGGCGCCTACCACGTCTGGAAAACAAAACTGCTTTACAAGATCAGGAAAATATATCAAAAAAGTTTGTTGCCAATCAAAATGGAAGTTCATGACAACGTAAATCAAGTAGCCACCTTATAGGAATTTCATATATGTATGCAAATGTGTTGAGGGTAGCAATTTCCCCATGATTGTTTTTTATACAAATAACCGGGTACAAAATACAGCATGCATTAATTTATGACATAGCACAACTGTATGCTTTTTTATATAGTAAGGAGTGAGAATAAATTAATCAGAAAATCAATTAAGTGGATATTACTGTATAGGCGTTTCATCAAGAAATGTTTACCGGATGCTCTGCACCGATTCAAAGCTAACATGCAGATATATTTATATAAAATAGTTTGAACAACATATAAATGCATAATGTCGCGTAAAATTGAGCTTAGGCAAAATAGTAAATAAAAAATAAAATTCGGCTGTACCGAATCTTATAAGCCCTTCCCTGACACATTGTGCGACTTTTAGCAATTTCGGGTGGCCAAAATTGTTAACTTTCGCTCTAGAGTAGATATCGGTATGGATGATGTCTATGCATAGCAGAAGCCAAGGCGAATTGATATAAGGTGGTCTTGATTTGCAACTCTGCGTATTCGCCTTGTATATTTGTTAGTGTAAAATTTCCTGCTGTCAAAATATTTCTTAACGTTTTGGTTCATTTGATAGCAGGGAAGTTATGTCAGCTGGCAAATTAAGATCACCTGAATTCGACTTGGCAGAAGCTTTGTAGAAAAATTTAGATGATCCGCCCAATTTTATTAGTAGACCACATAAAAGGTGAAGAAAGTGGTCTGTAAATATTACCAGACCCACTGAATGCGAATCTGTTTTTTTTTTTTGGCTCTTTGAGTAAATTGCGAAAAACCCGTTAAAAAATACATGAAAAAATTCTGGCCTCAAATAGTACTTTCCGTGGTACCACCATCATTATTTATGTTGTTCAACTAAGAGAAATCGTCAACGTTTTTTAGTAAAAAAATACCAACTCTTGGATTTCTCTAATACACAGAAAAAAAATGATTTGTAAATACAATTAATTTTTTTGTTATATAAATTAAATAATTAATTGATTTTGAACCTACAACGATTTTTGTAAATACAATTAACGAAATTGTAAGTTAAAGGAAAATCTTAAAAATATTTTCAATTAAATATATCAACAAATAGTTTGTTGAGTTTTATTTATTTTTTCAACATTTATTTTTGTTAGATTTCAAAGTTATTTCAATTAAAGTTATTGTTATATTAACAATATGAATTTTTGAATTTCCGTATCATATTTGTTATATTAACATAACAAGCTTTTCATAAACAATCACAATCCTATAAACGATTTTTGCTTGTCTGCATAAAACACTAACTGTCTTTGGGCGGAGTTGAACCGGCAACCTCAGGACTAATAAACTAACTCGCTTACCTCTCAGCTAAAGAGCAACACTTTATTAGATAAGCAAATAATGGATACACACAAAACATGATTTCTTGTTTTTTCTAGATGTGCGCATTTCGTTATGATACAATTTAACAAATAATTTTGTTGAGTAGTTTAATTGACTACAAAAATTTTAATTTGTTATATCAACAATTATGATTGTTAATTTTTAAATTAAATTTTAACAATTTGTTTTGTTGGTTGCATTTCGATTATATTTTTTTCTGTGTAATATAACACATGCATCTACTTAAAATCTAACTATTAAGCTAATGTTCATGCCTACACAATTTATGCAAAAAAAGATTGCACTTTATCATATATGTTATATATATCTTATTAACAAACCATAGCGGTGGTGAAAATTTTATAAAAATATATTGCTTACTCAACTCTTGAACACAAAAAAAAATTATTTTTTATGTAAATTGAAACTATTAAAATAGTTTTCTGTTTTTTTTTTTTTGACTTATAACATAGGTTGAGTAAAAGAGCGATATGATATTCAAAAACCGTACTATTCCTTCATAATCTTAAAATAATCTTAGCATTATAACTAAATAGCAAACAAACAAACTTATTTAATATTTTCCGTTATTTGATAAAATTTAATATTGCAAAACTGTTTAATTTTTCAATTTAAACATCCCATATTTAACATTGCATTTTATTTATGTCGATGTATTAGGTAAACATTTCTGTGGTTTCTATTTTTACACCGTATATCTAAAAATCAAATCTTTTTAGTAAAGCCAAACAAGTTTTTTTTTGGTTAAACTAGATTTTTTTAAATAGTCGGACGAATGTAAAAAACTCTTGAGTAAATATCTTTCCTTAATTAGAACAAAAAATTGTTTTAGTCAGAAGCCTAATCGTCGCTTTCGATAACGAGCTGATTCCATCACGATTTTCAGTTTGAGGTTATAGCATTCGCTTTCGAGCAATATAATAATATGGTTGGATATCGAATGCCATTATCTAAAACTAGAAAAACGTGATCAAATTAGCTTGTTATCGAAAGCGACGATTAGACCCCAGTTATTTTTATATAGCAAAAAAAATTTCATTTTCCAGCCCTGGAGTCGTTCTTTTGATTTGATGATTTTCAATATCAATCTGTTGGTTTTAAAATATAAAATTTGTTTAATTAATAAAAAAGACTAGTTGGAGTTAGTTACTTTATATAACAAAAAAGTTAAAATTTTCCAGCCCTGGAACCATCTGTTTGATTTTGCTGATTTTCAATACAAATTAATTTAATTTGCCTTGATAATTTCTTAAACATTATTATGAGAAATAAGTTTATTTTTAAGACTTCGGGAAATCGATGTCACTGACAAACATACGACAGACTGACAGCATTTATTCGTCTTCCCTATTCATAAGGACATGGAATATGTGATCGCATATACAAAAAAAAAATTTGTAGAAGTTACATATGTAATGACAAACCTTTATAATTCTATACTAATTTTTGGAGTAGTGTATAAAAACCAAATATACTTAAGACTTCATGAGAAATGAAAAATAATGTTTAAGGAAATGTGTTTAAAATTTTTTTAAAGTAAAGGAGTGCAAAACACTTACAAATAATAAAAAAAAGGCACAAGCATTCGAATCACTCACCTCACTTACACTATACCAACATTATAACTTCGACAATCAGAATAATAATAATTAATAATAACAATAAAACATAAAAATCATTTTCTTACAGGAGCGGCGTAAAAATAAGTGGCAAATGCTAAATAAAAAATGTGATATAAAATTAAATTACAAACATGGCAATACATCGGCCCTTAGTGAATCAAAACATTGGCCTTTGACCAGTTGTATATAGTCTGATTCTGGTCGATAGAGATTTCTGAGATTAAAAAAAACGAATACGAAAAATTCATTAAAAACATAAAATTGGAGTTCTGTCCCAAAATTGGTGCAAAGGCTCAGCAGCTTCATATAGGAAGAAAAGTTGCTTAAAAAGCTATATTCCTTATTTCATTCAAATGTCTGTACGCCAGTGCAATAGTTTCACACATGGAGTGGTGAGAAATGATGACTGGCTGTCAAAAAGAAATTTAAATGATGTTTTCAACTTATTTTTTTTTATACACATACTTTTTCGATTTTCTTTTTTAAAGCATACATACATTTTTGTGAGAACAACTTTTCATAATGGAGTTAGCTGATGTTCAAAACACACACACACACACACACACACACACACACACACACACACACATGTAAATGTATACAAATAGAAATTTACCACCAAACTGCAATTGAACTTTAACGGAAAAAGTTTTCGTTTTTCCGTTTTAATTTTTTTTTCCGGATGCAGAACCATTAGAGGAAACCAGTGGAACAACACAATGCAAAAGAAAACTTACATTTCGGTACTATTGCAAACGGAAGTCTGCTACAGAAGCATTTTGTTTATTTACAATTGAATTAAACAAAAAAAATCGATACATATGTATGGAAATGCAAAGGACAAGTGTTAAAGCAATATGAAGGAAATAAAAAAAAAGTAAGGATACAACACTAGGCCATTAAGAAAAGTTCTATAGACTTTATTTAACTTTAAGGCCCAAAGAATATTTTTCTCTGTATCTGCCCAAGTTATCCCTTAATTTGAGGTTAATTAAAATTGAACTCTTTGACAAGTTATGCCAAAAATAAAGTACAAACCACCTTTAATTTTATAAGTTAAGCGTAAAAAGGTCTTTCGGGCACAGCAAAAAAAAAATCAAAAGGAAATAATAATTGACGACTTGCTATCTACAATTTTTTTCCAGTGGCAGCAATAAGAAAATTTTAAAAAGTCTGTTAAGAAACTTCAGAAATTTAACATCTTTAGCTGAGTTAGGCAAGCAAGCAGACTCACTGTTCCATTAAATCCCTGCCAGTCAGTCAGTGCATGCACACCAACCTACAAACCAATTAATATATCAAATGGGATTTGCTGCAAATAAACCCTAACTAGAAAAGTTGTTTAACTTTCCATGGGCACACGCATTGAATGGCTCTGGCTAATGAAGTCTTTTTAATTGGCACTGAAGTAATGTAAATATTAGAGCACATATCAACTGGCAACAAGACAATATTCCAACGGGCATATTTGCATTTTGTAATGAGAGTGTTTGTGTCTTTAATTTTTTTTATACCCTTCATCAAAAATAAGTAAAATATATATGTATCTGTTTGCCATTCCGTTTGTAATTTCCACAATATTAATATGAGGCCCATAAAGTGTATATATAATCGTATTTTAGGTCCTTATGAATACGGTAGGCGAATAAGCAATGTCCGTCTCTACCTCCGTCCACCTGTCTGTAGGTGAAATCGTTTTCCTGAAGATCCCAGAATGCTCCGAACTGGAAAATATGTACCTGTACATACCAGAACCAACACACGTAAAATTGTTATATCTGTGCAGACCTATAATTGGTATTGAAAGTTATAAAAAAATAATAGTGTGGCAAAACAAAAATAAAATATTCCAGCTCCGGAACCGTATTAAAGCTGGAATATTTTTTTTTTGTTTGTTAAAGAAACCTATTTTACATTTCAGTAAGAATAAAACCATTATAAGAAATAAAAAAAGGTCAGATATGATTCCAGGTTTGGGAAATTTGAGCTAGAGATTGGTGTAAGAAATTTTAAAAATTCTGAAGCAATGATCCCAGGGTTAGGAAATTTGCACTATTTGTGGTATATAAAAGTAACTAGGACTAATTAATTTTTTCTTATTCTTTATTAATTGGATATATTGTATGTATGTTTTAAAGAAAAGTAGTTTAGTATAAAAAAAATTAAAAACACAGTTCCAGAACTGGAAAATTTATTTATTTTTTTTGTATATTAATTAACTTAAAAAACACATTTTTCCTTATTTTCTTACTTTGCGATTGTTTGTTAATTAAACATATTTTATATTTTAGAGAGAATTAAATCTGTATTAAAAATCTGAAGAATCAAACATATTGTTCCAGGGCTGGGAAATTGAATTTAAAAAAAAGTATCTAGATGGGGATATTTTAGGAAGACCTTTACTCCAGAGTTTTTCTTACATTTATTCATCTTTGATATGAAAATTTAATTTACTAATGGGCGCTCATTAGTCTTACAAAGCTTTGTGATACATATATTGCTTATTAAATTGTCAGAATAATTATAATTCAATTCGATGTTGACAGCTTGAGTTCTTATTAATTTTTAGTAAATGGAGATAATATAAAATATATCGCATTTCAATAAGTTCCTTTCCCAGAACCTTTTCCCTTCTGCTGGACAAAATTTTGAATTTCCTTAGTAATAAATAGTTGACATAATATCGCGATATAAGTGCACATACAGCATTGGTAATGAGATGTTTGAATTGAGACACTAGACAGTATTTTAGTATAAAGTCTTATGAAATATTAGCAAATATGATATAAGTAATCTGTATGGAAGTACAGTACTAGGACTATTTTTAGCATTAAATGTTTAGTACCATTATGGTACTATCAATATGGTAAAAGTTGGCAAAATCTTTAACTTAGGTATGTATTTATACTTATGCAGATTCAAGTCGCTTTAGATGTGGGTGAACAAATTGCCAGTAGAAAGTGCTGCTCTCGGTTAGAGTCATCTCTGATTCATTTCTCCTCATTGA
This sequence comes from Tachina grossa, assembly GCA_949987645.1. NCBI lineage: Eukaryota > Metazoa > Arthropoda > Insecta > Diptera > Tachinidae > Tachina > Tachina grossa. The sequence continues at coordinate 180,714,421 of OX465274.1, forward strand.
TTTTAAAAAAGAAAATGTTAATACTTTAAAAAACTTCTTAAACATGGAAGGAGGATGCAATATTCAACTTTTGCTATTATCGAAAAAAATGAGCCAAATGAACCAAATGTTCTTTTCTTTATGTTGATAAAAATGTTGTCAAGTTGGCAGATTATCTAGAAATTATATGACATCCTTACGATTACAAATTTATATAATACATAATATATTTCTGTGTTAGGTATTGTGGCAAAGAAGAACTTGGTCAAAATTTATATCTCACAACTTCTAATGGCCGAAATTTTGGATAGAAACTTGGCCGTTTCAAACTTGGCCGTTATGTTTTTGTGAGTATCTGATTACTTTTTGAAAAGATTTCTATAATAACACTTTTTAAACTTAAAATTTCTAGTGTATTTTATTGCTATTCATGATCACTGTGCCAGTTGAAAATGGCAGAGTTACATAAAATAACGGGTAATAGTGTGATGGGTGTTGAATTGTTGACCTTAAAAATGCACTATTGTGTCATTACAACGGGTCGGCAGTGTGTATTCAATTTGGTAAGAGTTGAATGGAAGAAAAATGTAAAATACAGCGTAAATTTTACTGGGCATGACCCCGCCTATTTTCTCAATATATTTACATATTAAAGTCTGCTTAGCCGAAGTACCTAAATCAAAAGGATATGCCCAATGTGTATGCAAAGTTTCAATAGGGCAGCTAGTGCTTTTAATTTTTGGATTTTCCGATTGAGTAAATCAATTACTATTTGTGTACAAAATGTCAGCTCTCTATAGTATAATATTACGTAAAATTTTCATGAGCCTGGCCCCGCTGACTTTTATATCTACTAGTGCTTATGGTTCATGCAAAGTTTGGTATTAAAAAGTTAATAAGAAATACCTGAGTATTAAATTAAAAACTGCTAAGCCAAAGTACCTGAACAAAAAAGCTAAGATCTATGGGTGAAGTCACGGCTACTTTTCAAAATAGGAAGTTTTTTTTTTGGGATAAGTGCAATGTGTATAAAAAGTTTTAATAAAATGTATGTTAATTTTCAACTTGAAGTGCTTGTTTTCGCACTCTGATAGCAACTTCTGGGTTTTCAGATTTTTCTTAGTAATCTCTTATCTAGATTTATTTGTGTATCAAATTTAAGCTCGCTAGTGCGAATTGGAGTTTTAACATCGTGGCCCCTCATACCGGGTAAAACTTTTTTGTTTTAAGATTTTCCCATTGGCTTACGCAGCTACACATACTAGTGTATAAAATGTCAGCTCTCTAGCGCGAATTATATCTTTAGATTTTATCAGCATTACCTCTCCCCACTATTCCTAACTCAAAATTTTGTTGTGAGCAGCGCTTATAATTCACGCTAATTTTCTTTTAAAATATGCTATACCGATGTAGATTAAACACAAGACTAACATTTTATGGGAGTGATCACGCCCAGTTTTTAAGGTGGTGCCAGATTTCACTAAATTTCACTAAAAGCTGTATATTAAGTATTTAGTTCAAAATAATATTAGCGTGGCCCCGCCCATTCTGAAAAAAAATTTTGGGTTTTAAAATGTTTCTAGTTTGTTTCTCACCTAGACCTACTTGTGTATCAAATTTCAGCTCCTTAGCGCAACTTTTAGCTTTTAATTTTTATAGGCGTAGCCCCGCCCACTTTTCCAAAGTAATTTTTTTTGGATCAATGCTTATTATTCGTGTCTCGTTTGTTACAAACGGATAATAATAGCTAGATAAATAGTATATCTAAATATGCTGAGCCGCAGGGCATTAAAATGAGGTTTAAATTGTATGGGCCTGTCAACGCCCACTTTTTTAATGAAAAATTTATAGCCTTGCATTACCGCAGTATATATGCCGAGTTTCAATAAAATAGCATCCATGAAGCGCCTTAGATTAGCATTTTTAATTCTGACCTTTATGGGGGTACCCCGCCCTCCTGGCTAAAATTTCCGGATTTGCAGATTTTTTTATTTTATTTCTCTCCTAGACCTAGCTCTGTATCGAATTTCAGCTCAATAGCACAAATTATAATTCTTATGGGCCCCGCCCGCCTGGTAACATTTTCCGAGTTTTCAGATTTTTCTAGTTCATTGCTCACCTAGATCTACTTGTGTACTAAATTTCAGATCTCTAGCTACAGCGCAAGTGCTTCATAATATTGATGAGTGAGTCAGTGAGTATGTCTTAAAATATGCACTTTTTGCACCTCCATATCTCCGGAACCTTTCATTGCAAAACTTTGCATATGAGGTAGCATGAATTTATTATAATTATGATTTAAATTTTATAATTTTACGATTGCGGGGAACAAAGTTATGAGGGGGGTAAAAACAGCTCGAATGGCTTCCTGTAAATATACACACTACGTGCATTGGCCAGAACTTGGCCTGGCGCACTGCCGTGCGCCTAGATAATAGTTACATACAGTGTTTATCCATTTTATTTATTATAGTAAGAATAAGACAATGCATAAGCATCACAATATGGATGTTGCAAGAATTTAATTCTTTTTTTGCATAAAAATGTTTCATCTTTCCGATGAAAAACAAAATTAAAATATATATAATATAGATAACTTGTATGCAAGTATAGACAGACGACAAAAAAATTATAATAATAGATAATAAGTTTAAGCACAAGAAAACACTAAAAGAGTCAAGATTATAAAGTGGTAAAGACTAATCTGTCTGTCCTTAAAATATTTTATGACTCTCCTCTTGTCTTCACGTGGAAACAACAACTAAGTCAATGTGTATGTGTGTGTGTGTGTAGCCGTAACATAGCGAGCGACATAGCATTCATAACTGGCCTAAGAGCTTGTTAAAAAGAGCTTAGCTGTTGTAAATATACAGCATGGATGCATAAACATACACCCGTACTTAAATGCATACTTGTATCCCGACAACTGACAGGCATTCGCACAAATACATTGTTATTCATGCAAAGAACAATTTTCTTTGAATTTATAAACGCAAAGTAGTAAAAGAAGAGAGATGGATGAAAGAGATGAAACAAATTTTGATGATGTTGGTAGGAGATGGCAAAAAATTCAACAAAAAAACATTAAAGCTTTATGTGTTTTTTCTTTTATGAAGTTGCGAACTTCGAACTTGCAATTATTTGTACAATATTGTGCGTTCGTTCTTTTATACCATCCGCTTTGCTCGCCACCGAGAGAAATGCAATAGTGTACGTTTATTCATTTGTATAAGAAACAGATTGAAGTTCGGCATTCTAGGGCTATATTTTAGAGATGGTGTCTACAATTAATTTCCTTATTATTGGTGTGAAACGAGATTTTTGCATTATATATGTATGATTACAAACTTCAATAAATATTTTTTATAATTCGCAATAATATTTTTGAGTGATTTTCATACAAACTTTATAGTTTGTTGTGGAAACAGTATGTTAAAATAATTTTTGAAAGTAAGGTAGAGAGAGAGAGAGTTAGCGTAAGAGAGTTAGCCATAGTTTACACTATGCAAGTCGTAAGGTGCAATTAGACGTGACATGGCCATAATGCCATAGCCATAACCAAACCAAAATTCAATTGGTTTCTATGGTAATGGCTATGGCGTTATGGCGAATCACCTATAATCAAATGCAGTTTTGCCCATAAGTTTGCTTCGAACGGCTGTTTTCTATGGCTATGGTTATGTCACGTCTGATTGCACCTTTACTGCTAAGCTGATTAGTTAGGGGAGAGAGAGGCGAGGGGAACAGAAACGTTTCTTTTCCCATTGTCTCTCTCTTCTAACAAACTAATCAGCTTAGAAATAAGACTTGCATAGTGTAAACTAGGACTTATAGCAATTTTGACATGAATGTTATCTTTGTTTGTTTTAATTAGGCTAAAATTGGTATTTCGAGGAAGCCAAATTATATGTTAAAATGTTTACGGAATAAATAACATCAAAAACAATTATAAAGAATCCGACACAACAAAATGTTGTTTTCGAAGGCCGCTACACCTTCATCATCGTCGCTTTTGTTTTTCGTCCACTGTGTGTGGTATCAATTAATTCAAACTTCATGCTCATGTCATTAAATATCTACTCTGTTAAGTCAATAATCTGAGAGATTTTTTATTACCTTACAGCAGAGTCGGCAAAATTGGTACAATTTTATTTTTTTGGCTCGGAAAGTACAATAGTACACCAATGACTAATTAATTATATTCAAGGAATGTCCCCAATTTTGCTTCGCATTTATTTTTAAACGATTGCATTCACTTTTGAACATTGCAACTCATATTTTTTTCTTCTTCTGAAAGCAAAATGCAGCAAGAAAATTAAAAATGTGAACTCGTTCATTTCCAAATCATTTTTCTTCTAAATTCGAATGCTAGAGCTGACGCTAATAATTTGTATATTTTCAACTTAAACAGGTGTAGCCGTATGCCTTAACATCCCAACTTACAAGTAAATTTGTGAATACGATTCGGTAGTCAGATCAAAGTCGATTATATAGGGTGTTTTTTTAAGAGGTATAGAACTTTGAATTGAAATAAAACACAAGAAAATCGTTTTAGTGTCCATCAATTTGGCTTTATTGGAAGGATAATTTTATGCCATTAATGTTTAAATATGATTTCGGGCATGTGGCCGCCGCGGCTGGCTCGAATAAAGCCAATTCTACAGGTCCAATTTTCAACCACTTTTTCGAGCATATGGGGCCGTATGTTGGCAATAACGCCACGAATGTTGGCTTCCAAGTCCCCTAACGTTTCTGGTTTGTTGGCGTAGACGAGCGACTTCACATATCCCCAAAGAAAATAATCCAATGGTGTCAAATCACACGATCTTGGTGGCCAATTGACAGGTCCATTCCGCGAAATTATGCGCTCATCGAATGTTTCCTTCAATAAATCGATTGTGACGTGCGCTGTGTGGCATGTAGCGCCGTCTTGTTGGAACCACAACTCATCCACATTCATGCCATCCAATTCGGGAACAAAATAGTCGGTTATTCGGCTCCAATTGCTGTGCACGGTGGCGAATCGATTCATTCGGGTCCTCTTCAACACTTTGCTCTACAGCGGCAATTGTTTCTTCGGAGCGCACTGTTCGACGTCTCTGCGGATGCGTATCATCACATAGAGTAAACGTAGTGCGCAAACGATCCATGGTTAACCGAATTAATTGCTCTGATGGACGATTATGTCGACCATAAAATGGACGGAGCTTGCGGTAAACTTCGCGAACTGAACCATTATTTTCGAAATAAATTTGCACGATTTGCAAGCGTTGTTCTTTTGTCAACCTGTTCATGATGAAATGGCAAACCAAACTAAATATTAATCAATTGACAGCTGACAAAATGGCCGCCAGTTAAAAAAGTGATGCCAACTTAAAGTTCTATACCTCAATAAAAAACACCCTTTATTTATAAAAACGAATGCCAAAAACGAAGCTGACTGACAAGGTTATGTATTAGAGGGCTGCGTAAACAGTCTTAAAATGTAAATACGTCCTGTGTTTTTAATTTATTGTCGTAGCATGCATTATACTAAACCAATAATAAATGATGTCGTTTAATAACCTTGCCACAGAATATGTGGTTGACTACGAAAATAGTTAACTCATAGTTAACTTTTCTTAGACTGACTAAAACCTAACTGCAATGTCATCCAGAACGGACCCAAAATTAATTCTTAAGTTGAGTACGTATTCGAATTTGATGAGAGCCAACAATTTTATTCTCAGCTACTTTGAAACTCATTTCAGTTTTATATTAACATTTTGCTGTTGGTAGCGCGTTGAGTACACAATGTGTGCTGATACATGTTCCAACCCCAGAAAAAATTGTTTAATTTACTGACTACCAGGTGATTTAAAAAAATCAACTTTAAGTGAAAGTATTGCCGAGTGAGATAATTGACTATCGCCTAGGACATCGCAATGTTAAAGTAGTTAGTTGATTACACTAAAAGTAATCCAAGTGTCAGTCAGTATAAAAATAGTTAGCTTAAAGTTAGTTTAAATTTTACGTAATTTCCGACACACAGAGAAAACAGTGCCTAATAATTACCTCATAAAATAGAACAAAATTAATAAGAAATCGCTATGGTTTTTTTTTTTTCAATAAGGAAATCTTATTAATTTCATGGAGAAAACCTTTTTGAAAAAATCAAGAAGAAATCTTGTAGTTTTTATGAGGTTATCTTATTGATTTTTTTAATAAGGTTTTCTTCTTGATTTTATGAGGCAACCTCATAAAACAAGAAAAAATTATGTCTTTCTTTATTCTTTGTGCTTTGCTTATATATTTTCATTTAATTTCTATACCATATACTTTGAAAGGAGACAAGTATTAAACCAGCAAACTTCTGACTGATAGACAAACACTCTAACCAATATGCTAACAAGCAGTCTGAATAACCATTGAAATAATTTTGCAAACATGCTTATACAAAAACGAAAAAGATCATGGAAAAAAATTTTCTGTGTCTATTTATAGATATGAAATAACAAGACACCTCATAAAATCAAGAAGATTTCCTTATTAAAAGAATCAATAAGATGCTTTACACATAATCATATAGGAACCTAATAAAATCAAGAAGAAAACCTTATTGAAAAAATCAATAAGATAGCCTAATAAAATCAAGAAGAAATCCATATAGTTTACAATTTATAAGAAAACCTAATAGAATCAAGAAGTTTTTCTCTATGGATTGTTTTTTTGGTGCCAAAAATAACGGAAATTGAGTAATAAAAGTTGTGAATAATAAGATTTCTTCTTGATTTTATGTGGTTTTCTTCTTGATAAAATTAATAAGATTTACCACATAAAAACAATAAGGAATCTCTATGAAAAAGTCTTCGCTTCTTTCTGCTGGGATACCCTTTAGCCTAAAAACGTTTTAAAGAGAAAATCTTATTGATTCTATGAGGCAGTTTTTTCTCTGTGCAGGGAAACGAAGCACGATGGATGTATTGATGTATTTACGTGTATATAATTGTTTATAAGCGAGGTCTTGAAGACTTCTTGTTCGTAACAAACACTCAAAAGAAGTACTATTGATGTGTTTATGCTTATTATTTTGCATATTGTACGTTTGAGTGTGTGTAAGATGTATATGGTAAGCTATTATGTGTTTAAAGGTGGTTTTTAAAGCAAGCGCAACATATACTATTCTCAATGCATGTGTGCGTTTGTATGTGCGCAGAAAGATAAAAGATCATAAAAAAACGTATGTATGTGGCCCTGTATGGGTATGTGGGTGCCCCTGTGGCGGAGTGGTAGCGGTGCTAGCCTCTCAGTCCATAGGTCGTGGGTGATTCCCACCATAGTCGCTGCGTGTTTTTAGCAGACAAGCTATTCGCTTTGCGAGTTGTGTTTGTATTTGTTATGGGTTTGTGTTTGCTATGTTACATTAGAGTGGTTCGAAAAAAAAATTGTGCCAGTCATCCCCTAGGATTAAAGATAACAATTCCAAAAATATTTTTTAAATTTTTTTGTCACGCCTACAAATGCCGCCCTTTTAGTATTTTGTACACTGTGTCGCCATTTTTAGTCTGATCATAACATTTTGTATACCGGTGTTTATGGCTCTGGAAGGGTATGAAAGAGCAATCATCACATCTTCCTTACTCCTGTACCCACAATAACTGACACACATTTCTTGCGTTTGTTTTAGAAGATTTCGATGTAGTAAAGCATTTGAAAAATCTCTCATGCCTTAAAGGTTCTTGTAAGTGGTCTTGTGCAAGGGTCTACTATGTATTTATCGTCACACACGTATAGTTCTTATTAACATTTATTTTAATAAGCCAAAAAATAAAAAATAAAATAATCTTGCTTGAAAAATTATTACTTTGTCAATTACAACGTTATTCGCGGCAAACCTTCAATTGTTCTTTTTTTATTAAACAAAAATTTTAGAACATTATCATAATATGACATTTATTACAACAGTTTAAATCTGCTTATATTATGATAATACATTTTCACAACAGAAACAACAAGATGTTCGAAAATCATGTTACTAGTTGATACTTTTAAGGCTAATTCTCAAGTAGCCAAGTAAATCGAGGCTTATCTGTATTTGGTGCCACGCAACTGTTTAAATATTTATATTGAGATAATAAAATGGTACATCAAATAGGAAACTATTTTAGTTAAAAAATTTAGTTTATATATTTTTTCCTCATAACTAAAGAAGCATGTAAGCATATGTGCAGTAGCAGAATTTATAAAATTAAGCTTCTATTCTTAAGAAAAATGTACGACGAGTGCAAAGTTTAAACCGTTGTTCTCATACTTTATATAAGTTTTTCTTTTATGCTTTCTTTTAAGCATTAAAAATGTTTTTAAGGATTTGTTTTCTTTATTTCTATTCAAAACAGTAAGGACAAACACACTAAAAAGAAGCACTGAAGCAAATGTCCTTAAAACATAAAAAATTACAAATAAAAATTGTACATGTGTTTTAGTTTTCTTTTTTTTTTCAAGACTACCAAATAGTAAAAGCATAACTGCTAATAGTTTTTTAAAGAAATAAAATTCAAATTTATGTTATGTGAATATACAGCAATGCAACATTTGTTTGGTGGGTGGACGAAGAAAGCTCATGACAGGGAAGACCAAGCGTTTTTGTTTGATAGTTTAATTTAAAAAAGTTTCAGATTGAAGGCAAGTATACTAGCCTAGTAGACGGAGGAACGCAGCTAGCTTCGATTCCTTTCTGGAGACTCTCGATGCTTATGCAGACAATCCGATGTAGTATCGCAGAGGCCAATTGTCCACTATTCGACACGTAGTTTTGTAGCCTTTTAAACAAGTTATAGATAGCTTTAATCAAACTAGCCTTTAATGGTGGATGATGCTGTAAATTCGCTACGCCCAAGCCATATACACATTATGCGAGCTTTTACAAAAGAGCTTTGCGTTTTCTTAACAACGAGAGCACAACAACCAATCATATCTCTGAGCGACAATGCCTGCTGTTGGCTTTGCAAAGAAACAATAGCAAATTGTAAGAGCTTTCAAAGCTGTTTACCTCAAATGCAAATGTTAGAGTAGGTGTGCTAGGATGTAGCTACGTCCAAAGATACGTATACTGATATTTGCATTTGAGGTAAACAGCTTTGAAAGACCTTAAATTTGTTCTTGTATATTTGCAAAGTAAGAGCAAGCATTATTGTGTATTGTGGTTTTGTTGTGGATATTGTACTCTCTTCGGTGTGAAAGCACAAAAGCTTTGATTTGCAAAAGTTTGCACATTGTACATATGGCTTCGACGTAGCTGCTTTAGAAAAAAGTATACATCGAAAAACAAAGATTTTTCTCCTGTTAGACTCATACTAATTACCTGCGAAATTTATGAATTTGTAGAACAATGTTATACATTACGAATCTTAAATTTGATCATTTGATTATATTGAAAATTGAGCTCTTGTCCCCACATGCAGGTGTTTGGGCACCACTCAAATACAGAATTTCTGATAAAGTATACACATATTTTCTATTCCATTATAATTGTAAATTTCATGCTATTTTTTAAGTATGTTTGGCTAAAAATTCGAGTTTATGTGTGTATTTATGATTTTTTATTTTTGAGCATACAGCAAACAGTATATAAAATTGGTTAATGCATTGTGGATGAATTGTTTAGTTCCTAAAGGCCAATACTCACTGTCTTACAGAATTTCACGACTTACAATAATGATCTAATGATTTGTTGTTGTCTTTTGAAAATGTTCATAAACACCATCATACCAGGGTTGCATTTTCTCAGAAGTCACACGATTGTATTGAATAGTGAAGAAGAAGTTTCTATATTTTTTTAATGAAGTGTTGACCACGGATATGCTTTTTGTTTTTTTCAGCATTAATGACTTTTATAAAAGCTTCATAAGATTTAATTTAAAGTATAAAACTGTCTCATTTACAAGATATTGTTATATGTCAATATTTTAACTTAAGAAAAGCTGGGGTTGAAAAAGCAAATTGTATGTTCCTAGAACATCTCCTATCCCAGATCATGTAAGTGCATTTCATGGAAATCTTTTATGTGTAATAATGTAGTGGAGTATCGGCAAATATCACTTTAAGGTTGAAGGGTATTATAAATATTAAAAAAAATTAAAAATATCTTTAATATAAATAGAAATTATGCAATGTCTTTTAAAATTTTTGCATAAAATTTGTTCGTGAGAAAATAAGTTACTTCCTTCATTAAAAAATTTTACGCAAAAAGTAAAAGTTTGTATCTTAAATACGCCTGATAGTTTCGTTTCCAATATACATTTCTATGTTTTTAATGCAGTGGTGGCCACTGGTCATTCTTTCAATTTCCTAGGATCGAGAGCATAGGCTGTTTTCTTAACATCAACACACGTACAATGTGTGTGCGACTCGTAACCTACCCTGTCGAAAAACCAATAGTCGACTACAAAAAGGAACAACTTATAATTAAGCAAAGCTTTCAGCAAATTGTAATACTATACTCAGCCATTTGCAATAATGGCTGAGTATATAAAGTAGAAATCTACAAAAACTTATACCACACACAGTGTACCAAACAAAAAAGAACGCTGATGATAAAGCTGTAGTGGCCTTCGAAAATAGCTAGTTGTTCCATTCTACTAAGTGTTTGTCAGAATATTTACAATTACCTTTGGTGTTATTTATTCATTAATAATTATCACATGTAATTTGGCTTCAAGGAGCGGTACGAACTTAAGCCAAATCAAATCAGGCATACAGACACTTATAGTTAAGTTTTCTTAGATAAATTAAAAGCAAACCACAATGTAATCCAGAACTGACCCAAAATCATTTTTAAGTTGAGAGCCAATAAATTTTCCCTTAGCTACTTTGAAACTCATTTAAATTTAATTTTAAAATGTTGCTGTACCTTCGCTGGGTGATAGCACGTTTGACTACACAATATGTGATACATACATAGTTCGAACATCAGTAATATATTTTTGCCAATTTACTGACTACCAGGTGACTTAAATAAAGTCAACTTAAAGTTAGTTGAAAAGTAGTGCAGAGTGGGACAATTGACTACTGCCTAGGACATCGCAATGTCAAAATATTTAGTTTTTTCCCAATCTCAATCAGCACTTGTTGCGAAATAGTTAGCTTAAAGTTAGTTTAAGGTTAACGCAATTTCCAACAGGGTATCTATTAAGTCACGAGGCACATACACAAACAAATAATATAATAATGCATGTTTGGACAACTCTAATTCAATTTCATGAAATAATAGCTGTGTTAGACGAAAGTAGTTTGAATTTATCTCTCACGATGATGAAGTGTAACCAGTATGCATATTTCCATCCCAGCATATTTTACATAATTTAAACTTTTTTTATGGTTAAAATTTAAGCGCATGTTTGCGATACTAAAGTATTTGTTAAAAATATGCACGTTTAAGTTAACACAAGAACTTTGATAACAAATGCAAACAATTTAAAGTAAATTGCGAAATGAAAAAGAAGTTTTCATGTTAAACTTTTTGCATTTAAAGAAAATGGATTTAAAATATATTTAAAAGAAAATTCTGGGAAAAAATGTAATTAAATAATCAAACTTTTAAGTACAGGATTGTATAAAACTTTGATATTTAAAAAGAAAAGACCTGGATGAATCTGCCTTCAAATAAGTGTTTGAATTTTAAGTAGAAAGACCTCATGACTTATATGTATTTATATAGCAAAAGCCAACACCGTTTTATGTAAAACGAAGGCTGTGATTTCTTTTTTATAACTTAATACCTTAAAAATTAAGCGAAGTAAATATAGCTTCACATAAAATTTCCTGTAATTTTTATTAAAACTTTTTCTTATAAGCGCTCACGTATAGCTGGAATATTAATGAAAATGTAAGACAAACTTTTTAATACTATAGAATTATTTCAATTTATTAAATCAGCCTATTTGCTTAAAGCAAAACTTCAATTTTACTTTGCTTACCCTTCTGGTAAAAGTTAAGCAATTTGCTTGCTCCTTCCCTGTCTAAAATTACAAGGCTTCTATTCTAACTTTATGATGATACATGCAAAAGTGTATCGTAAACATTTTTTTATGTTTTTCCAATTTGCCGTTTCTTGTGTTTTTTATATTATTATTTTTGCCTAAATCACTTAATGGATTAAGCCTACTTAAGAGATTTCAAAGTCATCAGATACCAAATAACATAAAACTTTTATTTTGTCTAATTTTTGATACTTTAGCAAACCACAATCTCTTAAATGCAGTCGCGAAAAAGTAAGACACCAACTCAGACTAATACTTAAAGCTTTGGCAACGAAATAAAAAATAAAAAAAATGATATTATAATTTTTTCTGATTTGCACGTTATGGTTTTGCGTTTTAATAAATTTTTTTTAGAAAGTGCCAATTTAAATTGAAACTCATTTTAATATTTAAATTACAAATTTAGCTATAGAGCTTTGCAACACAAGTGCGTTGTGATTGCAGTACTAGACAATATTTTGAGTGGAGACAAAAAAATTACACAAGTTAGTAGAAAAGTTTTAATTTTTAACAATTCTATGTAGATATGTATGTAGCCTTCCCTATAATTGGTGTGATTGTTGAGGAATTAGGTTTTTATAAGTATTCGCTGAAGGGTGGTTTTTTCTGCATTTCATTTGACATTTCTCAATTTCAGACTAACTCAATTTGAACCATGGAAAGATACACAATCGAGCAACGCGGCAAGAAATGGCAACAGTGGATGGAAGAAAATCATCTTCAATGATGAGGCACATTTTCAGCCCAGTGGATTCGTCAATAAGCATAGTTGCCGCATTTGGCCGAATGATTATCCAAGAGTGGTTGTTGAAAAACAAATGCACGCACAAAAAGAGTGACTGTTTGGTGCAGTTTATGGGCTGGCGGCATCATCCGGCCGTATTTTTTCCAAAATAGGCTAGTCAGGCAGTGACTGTGAATGGTGTTAGCTATCGTGTGATGATAACGAACCTGTTATGGCCCGAATTGGAAGATATGGATGTGAACGATATGTGGTTTCAACAGGACGGTGCCACTTGCCACTCGCCGCACAGCTAACGAAACAATGGCTCTTTTCCACGACAAATTCAGTGGCCGTGTTATCTCACGTGATGGCGATGTTAATTGACCGCAAAGATAATGTGATTTGACACCGTTGGATTTTTTTCTTTGGGGTTATTTGAAAGAAAATATGTACGTCGATAAGCCAGCAACAATTTAAGAGCTAAAGGATGAGATAATTCTGCACATTAACGACATAGAACTTCAATTAGGCCTCAGCATAATCGAAAATTTGGACCATCGGATAGAGGTGTGCCGCCGAGGTCGACGCGGCCATTTGGCCGATATTTTGTTCCATACATAGTTGAACTATACCATATTATCATAATAAAAACAAATGACAATAATTTCCTAAATAAAGGGTGTTTTTTATTGAGGTATAGAACTTTAAGTTGGCATTACTTTTTTAACTGGCGGCAATTTTGTCAGCTGTCAAGTGATTAATATTTAGTTTGGTTTGCCATTTCATTATGAACAGGTTGACAAAAGAACAACGCTTGCAAATCGTGCAAATTTATTTCGAAAATAATGGTTCAGTTCGCGAAGTTTACCGCAAGCTCCGTCCATTTTATGGTCGACATAATCGTCCATCAGAGCAATTAATTCGGTTAATCATGGATCGTTGTCGCACTACGTTTACTCTATGTGATAATACGCATCCGCAGAGACGTCGAACAGTGCGCACCGAAGAAACAATTGCCGCTGTAGAGCAAACTGTTGAAGAGGACCCGAATGAATCTATTCGCCACCGTGCACAGCAATTGGAGCCGACTAACCGACTATTTTGTTCCCGAATTGGATGGCATGAATGTGGATGAGTTGTGGTTCCAACAAGACGGCGCTACATGCCACACAGCGCACGTCACAATCGATTTATTGAAGGAAACATTCGATGAGCGCATAATTTCGCGGAATGGACCTGTCAATTGGCCACCAAGATCGTGTGATTTGACACCATTGCATTATTTTCTTTGGGGATATGTGAAGTCGGCCGTCTACGCCAACAAACCAGAAACGTTAGGGGACTTGGAAGCCAACATTTGTGGCGTTATTGCCAACATACGGCCCCATATGCTCGAAAAAGTGGTTGAAAATTGGACCTGTAGAATTGGCTTTATTCGAGCCAGCCGCTGCGGCCACATGCCCGAAATCATATTTAAACATTAATGGCATAAAATTATCCTTCCAATAAAGCCAAATTGATGGACATTAAAACGATTTTCTTGTGTTTTATTTCAATTCGAAGTTCTATACCTCTGAAAAAAACACCCTATACATTGTGTTTTATTCAAAATCAACATCGGCCCTTAAAATTTAACCACCCGTTACAAAAGGAAAAATAAACTAAAGTGTATACAGTGTATACAGCAACAATGAAATATATAGACAACGCTGAACCACCAGCAAATAAATTTCAAATTAAAATAAATAAATAAATTTCTTAAATGTTAAATTTAGATTTTATTTTTCATTTTGCCTTATAATTACATTTATTGTTATCCAATGGATTTCTAATTGTATAAAGGTGTAGAAAAATAAAATAGATTCAAATCGAATATAAATTATTTGCTGGGTTTTTTGTATTAGTTTCTAAGCCTACTACGCTTATTTTTCTTTTGCGATTTTCGGGAATATTATTATTTGTTAATTCTCGAATAGTTCTTGAAGGTCTGTGCATAAGATAGGAGGTTTGTGACTATTCAAAATGTGTGGTTGAAGTCTACTGATGATTTGTTACAGCAACAATGAAATATATAGACAACGCTGAACCACCAGCAAATAAATTTCAAATTAAAATAAACTTCTGACAATATGTCGAATAATAAATTTCTTAAATTTTATTTTTATTAGGAAAACTTTTAGAATAACTTTTGAAAAAGCAGTGGAAAAATAGCGAAGTATTGTAATACGGCTGATAAATAAATTGAAACACTTTTATAAATTACGTAATAATTATTCTCAAATAAATAGACTTACGACGCATAAATAATTATTAAAATACTGCCAACCAATAGGCGACAGACAGTTCCTCTTAAATCACGAGTAGATCAAGAAGAGTTTTCAAATCAAGCGTAATTGCTTTAAATCCTAACAAAAATCTTTTAAAAGAGTTGAATACCTTAACTTAAAAAAAATTTTAATGTAATAAACACAGGAACTAGTTCCATGGGTACCAAATTTAATAATCTAAGCCTGTTGTTTATATCAAACATTGTTTTGGACAACTTCTTAAGCGCATACCCTTCAGCTATTTGAACCACTTCCGTTCTATGACAAAAATGTATTAAGTTCATTGATATTTCACCAGAAATAATATAACTACTTGGCGCTGAGTTTAGTTAGTGATTTGCATGTTGAATTTTTTCCTGGATAAAATAAACAAATTTGAGTGAAACAGTTTCTCTAAAGCTACATTAAAAAGAATAATGGAATTAATTACTGGAATAGATTTAAGTTGAATTTTTTATAAACACAAAAAAATTTTAGACAAACACTGATAGATAATCCTTTACAATTTTGACGTACTTCGTAGTTATACGGGATTTACACTATGACTTTTTAGTATTTACCTAGAGTTTATTGACAAAAGGCGTACAAAGGTGATCAAAGGGTTAGCAACATAAAAGAGAATTCAAGAAAAATGCAGGGAAAAAAGTCATCGTGTAAATCCCGTATTATTGTAATGAAATAATAAATTTATTCTTAACTAGTATTTTTGATTTTATTCCGTTGCTACTAAAAATGTAAAAACCTTGTGTGCTTATCAAATATATAAGTGAATATAAGTGAATGTGAAACATTAACGTTTTCAATAAATTTTAATTATTTTAGTTCGAACTTCATTATTTATATATTTATGATTTGATCAGGCTAAAGTTTGTATCACTTTTTAAGACAAATTACATGTGATAATTATTAATGAACAAATAATATCAAAGTTAATTCTAAATATTCTGACAAACATTTAGTAGAACGGAACAACTAGCTGTTTTCGAAGGTCACTGCACCTTCGTCATCAGCGTTCTTTGTGTTTAGTCCACTGTCTTCAAAATTGAAAAGTGTTGCTAACAAATAAAAAAATAAAGTACACAGAAAATATTAAATTTAATTTTCAGTAACCAAATTCGTTGCTGATATATTTTATTTGAATGCGGTCCTACAAATAATTTTGTAAATTCTGATAAAAAGTTTGTAAAAATTTAAATTATTAATAGTTCGGTTGTCTTGCTTGTTGATAGGAACAACGTGCTGTTGTGCTGTTGTTGTTGTTTATGTTGATTGATCGTGTTGTATACATGTAAATGCCGAAAAGTAGCCGACAAACGTCGTGGTCTGTTTCTTCTGCACACAGTTTTTTGGTACAAATTAATAATATTTACTGAAACTAAGTTTGATTTCAAACAAATATTTGTTTAACAATTTTTTGGGAACAATTTTTGCTGTGTAGCTGTTTTAACAATTAAAACACATAATTTTTTGTGTTTCATTCAAATATTCTAACTTCTCTCCCTCTCTCTCTCGCTCTCAAATTTTTTAGGTTGATGTCACATGCGATGTCCAATTTTTATCATTGTGTTTTTTACATTTGTGTACGCTGTGCTGTTTCCTGTTTTAGAAAAACATGTGAGTTTTGCTATTACTGTCATCATGATGATGAAGGAGCGTTTTTGAAATTTGTTTAAAAATAAAAATCATTAAGGTATACATATACTCGTATCATATTAATAGGTGGCACAATTCATTTTTTCAAAACCAACACCCGTATTGCGTATGTCGAGTTGAATATTCGCCTGCGATAATTTTGTTCTAGATTAAACGAAATTTTTTTAAGTTTGCTTTAATATTCGACTTGACATACGTAATAGGGGCAAAGGAAAATATAATTATATTGTGTGGCAAAATTATATAGTATTATGTTAAGTTTTTTACTGTGAGAAAAATTTCGCCTTTTTTTTTGGAAAGATTTATATTATAAATCCATAGTAAATTGTGCGAGATTTTACCTTTTTACGTAACCCCAACGATGTGAACAATAACATATGTACATATGTATGTATTTAATTATATTTTGTATATAGGTTGCTAGAAATATTTTTAATTTATAAATTTTAAATCCTAGTAGTTAAGTAAGAATATATTTATTTTCTGCATAGATAAATCAGATGAACTCATCAAGTTAACATATATGCTGCAAAATAATCGTATAACCAGCAACTAAAGTCTTAAGCTCACTTTAGCTTTCACTGTTTAAACTGACCAATAACCTTATTAACACTATAAGGTCTTAAAACGAACAAAACTTAAAATAAGTTTAATTTATCTAGGCGCACGGTAGTGCGCCAGGCCAAGTTCCGGCCAATGCACGCAGTGTGTATATTTACAGGAAGCCATTCGAGCTGTTTTTACCCCCCTCATAACTTTATTCCCAGCTACCGTAAAATTATGAAATTTAAATCGTAATTAGAATAAATTCGTACAAAGTTTTACAATGAAAGGTTCCGGAGATATGGAAATGCAAAAAGTGCATATTTTAAGACATACTCACTGACTCACTGATCACTCATCAAATTGATGAAGCACTTCCGCTATAGCTAGAGAGCTAAGATTTGGCACATGAGTAGATCTAGGTGAGCAATGAACCAGAAAAATCTGAAAACCTAAAAATTTTAACCAAGGGGCGGGGCTACGCCCATAAAAACTAAAATCTGTGTTACTGAGCTGAAATTTGCTACAGAACTAGGTCTAGGTGAGCATTCAACTAAAAAAATTTAAAACCCGAAAATTTTTGGCCAGGAGGGCGGGGCTACGCTCATAAAGGCTAGAATTAAAAAAGCAAATCTAAGGCGCTTAATGGAAGCTATTTTATTGAAATTCGGCATACATGCTGCGATAAAGCAAGACTAAACATTTTTCATTAAAAAAGTGGGCGTTGAGACGCCCCTACAATTTCAACCTCATTTTCGTGTACTACGGCTCAGCATATTTAGATATACTATTTCTGTATGTATTATTATCCCTTTGCAACGAAACTTGACAGGAATAATAAGCAGTGGCCGAAAAAATCTAAAGCTTGAAAAAGTGGGCGGGGTTACGCCCATTAAAATTATAAACTAAAAGTTGCGCTAAGGAGCTGAAATTTGATACACGAATAGGTATAGGCGAGAAAACAGCAAGAAAGCCCTGAAAACCCGAAAATTTTAGTCAGAGGGGCGGGGCTGCGCCCATAAAAATTAAAAATTAAAAGTTGCGCTTTTGAGCTGAAATTTGATACACAAGTAGGTCTAGGTGAGAAACCAACAAGAGAAATCTGTAAAATCAAAAAAATTAACCAGAATGGGTGGGGCCACGCTACTATTGTTTGAACCTGAAAACTTACAGCCTTATTAATAAAACTTATTAAGACTTTTTAAGAAAAATTTTTAATGAAAATTTGTCTTAAAACCCCTTTATAAAGCCTTAATAAGTTATATAAATAAGGCTGTTAATATACAGCTTTTAACTTAAGCCATTTTAGTGAAAACTTGCATATATGTTACACGTATACAATACTTTAAGCTATCACCTAAAAAAATGGTCGTGATCACTCCCATAAAATTTTAGCCTTGTGTTTAATCTACTTCAATCTAGCATATTTTAGAAGAAAATAAGCATGAATTATAAGCGCTGCTCAAAACAATATTGTGAGCTTAAAATAGTGGGAGGGGCAATGTTCATAAAATTTAAAGGTAAAGTTCACGCGAAAGAGCTGAAATTTTATACACAAGCAAGTGTAGATGAGTAAGCCAATGGAAAAATTTTAAAAGCAACTTCTTGCTTCTAAAAAAAGAAACAATAATGTTCATTTCTTTATATCGGTAAAAATGTTGTCAAGTTAGCATATTATCTAAAAATTATATGACACCCTTACGATTACAAATATATATAATGCATAGCATATGTCAGTGATAGGTGTTGTGCCAAACAAGAACTTGGTCAAAATTTATATCTCACTGCTTTTGATGGCCGAATTTTTGATAGGAACTTGGCCTTTTTTCACATTGATGTTTTTGTGAGGATTTAGTATTTCAAGTGGTGTACTTTAATATATTTGTACTCATATGTATATGTCAATTATACTAAACACTTACGACCCTTTTCAAAATGTACAATAAAATACTAACAGGAACTTTAACGGCAAGTTTTGTGTGTGGAACTTATCGTTAAAGTTCATGTTAACTCTTAATCATAAATTCTAAGAATGGACGTTAATGAAAATAAATAAATTTGATAAACATATAATAATAATTGGCAAAAAAAATGACAAATAGTTTTGAGAAAGTGCTAAGCTAGCGCTAAGTATTATTTTCAAAATCTTTAGTGCTAAACTGAGAAAAAAAGTGCTAAATCTTGTGCTAAAATGGCAAACCTGGTATAAGGACTTAAACTGTGAGCTCAATATCAGTTTTGGTCGATTGATAACATTTGGTACAATATTAACATCAAAAGTCTATGGTGGGGCGTGATAAATCCGCATGTGGATTTTTCTATGAGTATACATATGCAAATGTATAGCCAGGACATAAGCTTTCAGAATAGTGAAAAAAAAACACTTAAAATGTTATTATTTCAACTGTGGATGTTTTTATAAATTTTTTTTTACAATTTCTTTTCTAATCCACCCTTTGTTTTTATTTTTCTATTAAATAAAATAAGCCATTTGTTTAATTGTTAGCACTCATTAATTAAAAGAAAAAACAATTGTAATATTTAAACAATATAGTAAGCCATCATAAAATATGTTAACATCAGCTATAAAAATAAACAAACATAGATTAAGTGACAAACACAATAAAGCTCAAACCAAATCTATACATATTTCAAATTCGACTACTAAATCAGCAATAAATACTTTATTTGAGCTGTCATTTTCATTTTTAAAACATTTTTTACGCCCATTAATTGAATTATTTAATATTTAATGCAACATTAAAAAAAATAAAAATATTAAACATTAGCATGATGCAAATAAATAATAGTTATGGCAAAAATTCTTATACTGCCATAATATAGTCTAACATTTTGAAATTTTATTTGAAATACGTGTTGATATCGACTAATGTTATTGCTAATGTTATACAAAAAATACTTCGAGTACACTAGAGTAAAAAAGAACAATATTTTAATGTTTATAAAAATTGCTTACAAAGCGTTTGAAATCATATTTTTATTACAATGCATCACATGTTAATGTGTGTTCGTGATCGAGTGTCCAAAAGGATGTTTTATTTTTGCTTTTAACATGTCTAACAATTTTTTGTTATCATATTGAGTCGTAATTTTTTATGTTCTTTAGACATATATATATACATACGTACATAATATTATGTATGTATGTAGACATCTTTTTTTAATGGATTTTTTATGGTCAAAACACAATGGAAAATTTTTGATTTCTATATTGGTCTCAAAATTACTAGTGATAATACGAGTATATTTAATACTTTAAGATGACAATCTAAAAGAAACTATGGTTATTATATGGAGTGTTTCCAAAGTTTTTTAAGATATTCTTTCATTTTAATATCAAGCATGCATTGAAAAAAAAAATATTTTTTGTCATTTTTCTGCATTAAAATAACCTTAAATAAAGACTTAAGAAATATTCAAAAATCAATTTTTTTTTATTTATATTTTTTGTTCACACTAAGCCCACTGTGCAAAAAAACACACACGTTAAATTATACAAATTTGTTTTGTGGGTGTATGACCGAATTCATTTTGGTAAAAGATTTTGTGATACATGTGTACCTGTGCCATTATATGTAAGGTTTAGTTATCATAAAAGCTTTTTAAGGCATAAAGGACTATTTATAGACAATTTCTGCACTGATATGATAACTCTTCTTCGGATTCGGCCATGAGAGTTTGTATGGAAAATGAAATTAATTACATAAAAACAGGCATTAATCTGATGTGACGGCTTTTCTCTCAATGTAAAGCAAAGATATCGTTCTTATTACTCTAAAATTTTTTGAATTCTCAGTAGCATATATTTTTTAGGAGCACGACTAAAGAAAATAATAAGAAATTATTTTTGAGCGATATCGGCCAAAAAATGTTTTGATTTTTATAATCTTTCTCAGCATTAGCATTTCCATTTTTTTTGTTCATTTTATACGAGTAGTTTTAATAAGCAATGTAAGCTAAATTACACAATTTATATTTGATATTCTTTTGTTAGTTTGTTAATTAAATAAAAATATGAAAAAAATTCACTCCAACTACTTTAATGTTAATAAAAAATATTTAACTTCATAACTTTTACTTATCTTTTGTTTATAATGAACAAGACTTGAGACAAATATTATGCAATCACGTATTTTGGCAATATTTTCGACAGTAATAGAAGGAATTTTTTTAATAATAATTCTTTTTGCACTTAAATAAAGTTCATTAAGAGAAATTAGTTAATTAAGTGAAAAATCATATCAAATTTAGCTGAAATAAACATTTAATTAATGATAATTCTGCTTGAAATAAAATTGACAATAATAAATCATAAAGTTATAAAAGTTGAACACGCATAAATGCCCTCATGCGTTCATACAAATATTCAAGTGTATATACTATACAGCCATACAAACCTAAACACATACCCAGCGGGAAAACTCAGAAGATCTTCTTACTTCAGACCTAAACTAAAAGGCCTGCTTAGGATTTTTTTTTTTATTAAATTACTGTTCTTATCTAACTGCTGAGAATGACTTATAGAAGGCTTTGACTCTCTTGTATAAAAGATAATATCCACATTCCCTTCTGTGGAAAGAGAGGAGAGAAGAAGTAAAAATTTTTTTGTTTTGTTTTGTTAAAGCAACGACGGAGAAAGTTGGCATAATGAATACTTTATTGACGGAAGTATTTGAACAGCTTTAATAGGTCGATTCTCCATTTTATTTATTAAATTAAACTTTTTGTATTTATTTAATTTTGTTTTTGCTGCCACAAAACATACAAACCTAAATCAGAACATACCAAGAAAAAACCAACCAATATCTGTCAAACTACTCAACGTACGCAAAAAGTTAAAAGTTGACCAAACTTTTTACTTTGCGTTGACGTACACGTACTGAATGTAACAGACCTCATAAGAAACCATATATTTCAACTTAGCTGTCAGTTGAGGTAAAGTTTAGCGCATGAGGGATTCATTGTGCTCCGTCTTTTAATTTGTCAGAGACACTGACAAGAGAAGCATGAGTGGAAGGGTTACCCTGCTTTGAAAACGCTTGTAAAAGAGATATGAATATTTTATGGAGCGAAAAGGTATTGTACACATAAAATAAAGAGTAAATACGCCTTTTAGAAGGCATCTTTACTCTTTCTCTTTCCCGCTAGGCATGTGCGGACAAACACATGCAATAACATACATATGCGTGCAAATATATTTGGGAAGGACTCCTTGTCAAGGTATTCGAGTGTGTGTTTTTATAAGTATATACACGTGTATGTATGTTCGTGTATTTGTGTATGGGTGGGTGCGTATGTGTTTTGATGTGTGTGCAAGTATGGGTGCGTGTGCTGTATGGCTAATATTAGTCAAATGTCTAACAAGATATTATATATTTTATTATATGTGTATGTATATATGCATGTATATATTGTATAAGCGTGGTTAATCGTGACCTAGCATTTAGGAAATAAAATTAGGCTTAAGAATAATAAGAAAAAATAATATTTTTTTTAAATAAATATTCATATCCAGGTCTTAATATGCACGCACATGAAGGAACGTTGTGTTATAAGTTTACTTAAACGGTGTAATTAATTCTTATATGTATGTATATATATTCACCGACTATATAAAAATTTACACTATGCAATAAGATTTTTGCTAAAAGGCTTCTCAGACTATTATACTTACTTATTATAATTAGGTTTGTGCATTTACTAAAATTTTTTACGAATTTGTAACAATTGTTACTGGAAAGTGTTCATTAACTCAAGAAGTTCTCAAGTAGAGAAAGCCAGAGAGAAATTGAGAAAGAGAGAGAGAATTTGAGAGACAAAAAAATTCTTACAAATTATTACTAGTGTAATTTTTACTTGCAAGAATTACCCAACCACCTGTCTTGTGTTTTGTTTTAAAATTAATTATTTGGAAAATATCTGAAAGAGGAAATTTCAAAAATGTGAATTTCTTTATTAAAAAAAACATGTCTACGTACTCGTAAGTAAAAATAATGTATATTATCTTAATTTATTGTTCTTCTTTCATTAAGCCACATAAATTCAATTTTATTGTCAAGGAATTTTGTTTGATAAGAGATGGAAAATGGGTTTTTTGTATTTATTAATAGAATAGAATTAAAAAATAATGAAAAATTCACAAAAATAGTAAGCAATACACGAATCTATATTAAAGGTCTATTTTTAAAAATGTAATTTAAAACATTATCAAATAGGATTATCCAAAATACATTTGAAAAAGTACAATTGCATCATGATTTCCATCCATGGTCGTGACATAAATAAAATTTTCTTGTAAGTTTTTACAAGTAACGCATTCATTTACTTTTTCACATTTCATAGAGCAATTTTGTAAATTTCTGCCTAACTCTCTCGTTGAAAGTTTTTGCTAGGAAAGTAAATGAACCCATCTTATATCTAATAATTTGAAGCTTTAATTCCTTTTACATTATTATATTGACATCACTAACTATATGCGTTCGCTGTCGCTTATATAAATAGATATAAAGCGTTCACCGCATTGACCACAGCATGCCAGCAAATGCACCTGGCTACCAGGCAACATTTGTACTAATTGTTTCGAAAACAGAAGCAGACTCTGATATTGAGGTATAATGACCCTATTAGTGAAAAAATTCAACATGGTCTCGAGTTTTGTCATACAATTTGACATTTAAAAACCAAGGCATAATGAAGTTACTTGGTTAACCAGTATTAAATTTTGGCGTGATTTTTAATGTAAATTTATGGCAAAACTTGCTAAGATCATATTCCACTTTGCCACTTATGTTAACTTCATGCAAGTTTTTTATTATGAATATTGACGTTTATGCTGGGACAAACCGTGATATTCAAGCCCAAATAAATTGACAGCTGTTACGTTTTGTAATAAAAATCGTCAACAGGCGCAATCTTAAACCCAAAAATGAAAAATGCCAACATGAAAGCGCTATATTATCGGCTGTAACCTTCATATTTTGTAACGGACTTTTTTATCTTGCAATATAAAAAGTTTTTAAGCCCTAATTTGATTTACATATTTTATTGTATTTTCAATAATGTTTTTGTTTTGTAGCCATGAACAATAGAAATAAGTGCAATTTGACTACAACGACGACAGTAGCACCGACAACAATCTGCACACTGCTACTTTGTTGTCATCAAAGTAATCATTGTCATATAAACATTTGTACTCTAAAGCCGAGATCACACTATCGGCACAATGTACCGATTTTCGTCGGCTCACTGAAACAAAGTTATAAGTAAAGCAGCAAAGTGGCTTTATTTCTCAACTAATTGAAAAATAAGAACGTGATTTCACTTCAATGCAGTGGTAGTAAAGCCATATACCCTTTTTTAAGAATTAATTAATAAATAAAACTAAAAATTAATAGCCATGGGCCTGTGGCAAAAATTAAATAAAAATATACTTAATAGTAACAAACCAAAAAAGTTTGTCTTAAGTAGAACAAAAAATAAGCAAATTAAGTAACATGTGTATAATTAGTAAAAAGAACAAAACGACAATGGTAAGACTGTTGTAAATATAGTGATGGTAAAATTGAGCTTACAATACAAAAAAGCTTTCAGCAAATTGAAATACGATGAATCAAAACAATTCACATATTCCATTTGCAATAAAATGCTAAGTATATAAAGCAGAAATCTACATCAACTGACACCACACACAGTGGACCAAACACAAAAGAACGCTGATGATGAAGGTTTAGTGGCCTTCAAAAACGGCTGGCTGTTCCGTTCAACTATGTGTTGTTAGTCAGAATATTTACAACAGACTTTGGTGTTATTTGTTCATTAATAATTATCACATGTAATTTGGCTTAAAAAGCGATACAAACTTTAGCCCGTTCAAATCACAAATATAGAAACAAATGGAGTTCGAATAATAATTAAAATTAACTAAAAAAAAAAATAAATCCGTTTTGGTTTATTACTTATGACTTGATTACAGCGAGCTGACGAAAATCGGTACATTGACATTGCGCCGATCGTGTGATCTCGGCTTTAGAGTACAAATGTTTATATGACATATTGAAGTCGGTAGCTTGCTGTAGTGAATATGTTTTCATGCTAAAGTTCATTGTGGCGACCGCTACAGCCATAGAGTTGTGCAGTCGTTTAGACGTGTTGTCGTAAAAATAATCATTTTCATACACATACACACATGTATTCTAATTTTAGTTGATTGTAGTCGCTAGATTGCTGTCATGGATGTCTTTAATGTCTTCGGGTTTAATCTTTGTTTAATCTCGAATAGGAAAACTTGTGCTAGATCTTATTATTAAAGGGTGTCCCAACAAGAACGCAAGATTTAAATTTTAAATAAAACACAGATATTAAAAAAAAAATCATGAAACTTTATTATATCGTAAAATAGACAAAATGAGTTTATGTGTGGAACAACAAATCGGGCAGATGGCCGCCGCGGCTTTGCTGGCACACACGCTTTTAATGAAATTTTCAATGGCCGTTTTGCAGAAATGCTGCGGTATTTCATTAACGCAGCGTCCAATTTCCTCTTTTAAGGCTTGAGTCGTCGTCGGCTTATTCGCGTAAACCATCGACTTCAAAAACCCCAAAGAAAAAAGTCTAATTGTGTTAAATCGCACGATCTAGGCGGCCAATTCTGGTCTCCAAAACACGAAATAACACGACCGGGAAATGACTGATGTAGCAATTGAAATGTTTCTCTGGCTGTATGACATATGGTGCCGTCTTGTTGAAACCACATGCCCTCCACATTCATTTCTTCAATTCTAGGCACGAAAAAACTGGTTATCATTTCACGATACCGAACACCATTATTGACTGTTTGTGCTTGACCTGCGTTTGAGTGACATCATCACGTACAGCTGCGACATTTTCGGTCGATCGACCTGGTCGTCTTTACATCACTAACAGACCCAGTTTCGGCAAATTTATCCATTAATCTCTTTACAGTTGACTCTTTTGGAGCATTATTGTGACCCCAAATTGATTGCAAATTTGCTAACTGTAGCCGCAAAACTTTCACCATTTTAGTAAAACAATTTCACAATGAGAATGCGTTGTTCATTCGTGTAGCGCTTCGTTTTTACTAACCTCGTGCCTTCTACTAGCAAACAATAACAATTGTTCAAATGTCAAACAATGACACTTCGAATGGCGCCAAATTTAAATCTTGCGTTCTTGTTGGGACACCCTTTATATTAAAAGCATTTTCAGTCGCATAAAACTAAAATTTGGACTACCAAGAATTTTTTTTTCACAAAATGCCACTGCAGAAAGTTACATTACAAAATAATATATTTAAAATTTAATTAAAATACAAATATGCTCTTATACACGCAAATGCTTATTATTACGACAAACTAGGTGACTGTAGTGTCAACACCATTTCTGCAATTAATACTTGTGTTACAAACGAAGGAGGGGGTTTTTACATTAAACCTGCATTATTATTAATTTGAATTTAAAAGGCAAATTCTAATTATGAAACAATGTATAACTCATTTTTTCACTCACGAACACTCCACTCTGTAAGTTGTAAAAGTTATATAAAAAAAATAATTTTTCAATCGTAAAAAAGTCAACAACATAAATTTTATGTCGCGTGTTGTTTCATGCAACATTTATCCAGCGGTAGAAAAGTGTATGGTCATTCTCGTATTAAGGTTGGCTGAATATTTTGTATATTTTTTTATGTTTATGAATTGTAATTATGAACTTGGTCATAATGAAAGTTTCTTTTAAGCCACAAAACCGGTAAAATATTGTGTAAACATTTGAAAGCTATTTATTCATCTGGCTGAGTAAAATATTGAAGGTGTGTTTTTAACTGAAATAGAAATAAAATGCAGCTTTTATTTTATTTTCAGAAATTTGTTTAATAATTTTATTCAATTTGAGTTGCTTTCTATATGCATGAAGTACTCCAGAGGCAGTAATTAAAAATTTAAAATAAAGAGGGTTTTTGACATGGTCAAAATCCTTCTTAAGAAGCATATTTAAATTACAATTTATTAGAAGAGATACATACATGGATATATAATATGTAAGATGTCTCAAAATAAATTTTATATTTTTAGGGTTCCGTACACCAAAGCTGAGGAGGAAGCTTATGGCTTTCGTTGAGATGTCCGACTGTTCGTTACAAGCTGTTTTTTTTTCGAAAACCTTAAGTGCTACAAAGCTGAAATTTTCATTCACAAGTACATGTGAGTTAAAAATTAAAGAATGTTCTAATATGAGCAACGAAAAATATTGGAATCCTTATGTAATATACAGAAAATTATATATGGGTGTTTCTACGTTAAGAAGCACAATCGACGGCTACATCAAAAAATCATAAATAACTTGAAAATTTTGCGGAAATATCAAACATATTGAAAAATAAATAAAATATACTTTTTTACCAATAAATTGCAATACCTTAATTAGCTTAATTTGCTCATAACTTCATGTTTACGAAGAAAAAATTATCTACTCTGGCCTGTCCCTTTGCTATTCTGTAACAAATTCTTTGAAATTTTGCACATTAATACTTCATTAAACATCTAGGCGTTGTTGATTACATAAAGTAGTATAAATAACAATGATAATTTAAGTTTAAAAATTTTTTTAAACGCACTAATAATCCCAAATTAATATTTTACTTAATAAGTAAAATATTTTTTATTAAAAATAGATTGAAATTGATTATTGAGGGGTTTAGCTGGATCCTATGCGCATTTCACTGTTGCTAATGCAGATCATCAGGGATCCTTTACCCAAAGTTTCTTAGAGCAACTAGAGTTATTATGTTATAAAGTTTCATTTAAACAAATGAGAAGCTCAATAACAAATAACAAAGTTGAAACAAGAACTCAATAATCAACATGTTTTTTATTTTCTTACTTTACCATTGCTACATTGGCTGACTTTTTTTCAGCTTCAAATTGTAGTCGTAAGAGTATGTAAAAGAAAATAAATGTAAATAGCAACAACAGCTATTTAACAATAGAGTGTTGCCACACAAGTATTTTTCTGACCGGGTGCAGTCAAAATAATAATTAGTGTTTTTTATGGGAATTGTTACAAGATAGGATCCAGCTAATTTTATGATGATCTGCATTAGCAACAGTGAAATGCGCATAGGATCCAGCTAAACCCCTCAATAATCAAATTCATTGCATTTTTAATAAAAAAATATTTTACTTAATAAGTAAAATATTAATTTGGAATTATTAGTGCGCTTGAAAAATTTTAAACAATTTATTTTTAATTTTTTTTTCGGGTTCTCCAAGTACGCATTCAAAACCAGTTCAATCCTACCTTAAAAAAATAGAGAAATCTGACTTTTCCTTGCTAGTTTCTATCTAGGTCAGTTATTGTTCTCTCAGTTCAGTTGTTCAGTTATTGGCCTCTCCAATATAAAACAGTTAACGGGACTAGTCTGTTTTTGTTCGCCAGCTCTACAATTAAAAATTTATTTATGTCAATTACACTTTTGTTTAAAATTTATCTAACTAGGTGGCAGCGCTACTTCAGCTGTTAATTTTTTGCTATATGTGCTTTGTAGCTGAAGAATGTCAAAAACTTCGATTTTGTTTTGGTTTTAGTACAATTTTTTTTGTGCTTTTGACATTCTTCGGTTCTTTATACAGCTAACGTTCGTTAGCAACGAAACTTTTTGTGCATCTTAAGCAAATAAAACTTTTTGTTTAAAGATAATGCTTAGCTTAATGATAAATCGAAAAAAAAAATTCAATGATAAAAAACATGTTGATTATTGAGTTCTTGTTTCAACTTTGTTATTTGTTATGAGCTTCTCATTTGTTTAAATGAAAGTTTATAATATAATAACTCTAGTTGTTTTAAGAAGCTTTGGGTAAAGGTTCCCTGATGATCTGCATTAGTAACAGTGAAATGCGCATAGGATCCAGCTAAACCCCTCAATAATCAATTTCAATGTATTTTTAATAAAAAATATTTTACTTAATAAGTAAAATATTAATTTGGGATTATTAGTACGTTTAAAAAAATTTTTAAACTTAAATTTTAACAATTCCCATAAAAAAACAACTAACAATGATAATTATTTTAAAAAAGATCTAAAATTGCTTTTATATTCTATTAGAAAATATTACGCAAGTTTTGTCTCTCGTATTTTAAGTCTCCTTCCTGCACATTTTTCGTCAGTTTAAAAATGACGCCAAAATGCGTTGACGCTGAAACCTTTAATAGCAGGGCATTTGTTTTGAACTTAATTTAACAATAAACTTCGCTGGAGCCACTAGGGAGCTCTCATTCGGCCTATAATTCGACCACGCTACTCATCTCGCTCAAACGTGTCAGTCATCAGATGCCATTGTAGAGACTTTGCGTCCAGGGTAGATAAGGAAGTGAGATATAACTTCTTTCTTAGTATTTCACGAATAGTATTTATAAACCTCGCCTTAATGCTGGTAATGTATATGGGACTGAAAGTGAACCTGTCCATGAACCACTAATAAATTATAGAAAGTCAAATCAGCTTGTATTATCTTCTCAGTCTTGTTCTCAGGCAGTTTCCGAGAAGGCATGTCAGTTTGTAAACGAACAACCATCAACATACAAGCCGCCAATTTAAAAATGTAAAAACAGAGGATTTTTTTATGCAAAAGTGTTAATATCTTTGAAGAGGCATGATCTCAATCGTTTTATTTTTCAATGTTTGTTTTTATAAGTAAAATTTCTTATTTAAGTTTAAAGTTTTTATCAGAGCATTGATGCTCTATACACTCAAAAAAGAGACATATACTATTATTAAAAAAAAGTTTCTGAATTTAAGCAAAAACATTTTCTAAATTTGAGTAATTTTTTCTAAGTTTAATTAAATTTTTACAAAAATCTAGTTAAAATTACTCGTTTTGATGGCGATTTCGGAGACCACCGATTTGCCATAATAAATCTTACTACTTTATTTAATTAGTGACGCCAACATTGGACTATAATGTAAATTATTTAACACATAAAGTTTAGTTTGAGATACTTTCTTTAATTATCCTGCTATTAACTACGCCGCTGAAATTAAAGGAATTCCTTAAAAAAAATTTGTTATTAAAAGCTCACATTCATTAAAAAATAAAAAAATATTTACTATTTTAAATAAGTAAATAAAGGATACGATCTTTGTTCTTTCTTCTTATTTCTTTCTTTTTTTCCATTTGGCATAATAATATTTATTTACATTTCTCAGAATGCGGTGAATAAGGGTGCGTTGTTTCTGGTAACAGTATCTGAGTTTATATCTAAGTAAATAGGTTTGTCGGCGACTGTATGCGTTCAAAGGTTACGATAACAACTGGTGTATAAATGCTTATGAATCACGGTGCTTTGTTAGTTTTTCATTAGAGGTCGGTATCCTTTTTTTTTTTGTTTTTGTTTTTTGTTTATGTGCTACTTGGGTCAGTCGCTTGGTTGGGAATTCTTGATTTTACAACTAAGTAAATAAATTAGGGGTTGGATGGATGGATGGATGAATGGAAAGTTAGGTGAATTGCTTGGGTGTGTTTTGTATTTGAATGTTTGCGGCTAATTAATCTGTTTTACTGCATATTTATTTTTTTTTTTTATAATATAGTGAGGTTTTTGGTTGACGTACACACCCTGAGATGAACCAACTTCAAACATATTTCGCTCGTGTAGTTTAACGCAAAAAAAATAAAAAATTGAAGAAATGAATGAAGGAGGAATGGTGTACTGAGCATAACGAAATAAAAAGTTTTTCCCTAATTAATAAAAGTTAAAATTTTTTCCTACAGGAAAACGTTTGTTTGCTTGCGTTTATTAATTATTTTTTAAGCATTTGTAGCAACAAAAAATGTATTATAATTTTTTTTTCAACAAAGTTTTGTTTTTGATGGAAGTGCAAGTGTCATCAATTTTAAAATCATTAACCTTCATTATGTAACATAAGCTCATTATAAATTATTTGTGAATAAATTAGTGAAGGCAGCAAAAAAGTAATGTTCAAAATGTATTTATATTATGTGACTTTGTATGTGTGTCTATCAATTAATTAACAAAATGTCAAATAGCTAAACATTTTGCTGTGTCATTTCATTATTTGTTTGATAATCTTTTTTTTTTTTTGTGAGCAAAATGTCGTTAATTTGTGTCCCGTTTCAAAGAGAGAAAGGGGGAAATAGATTTTTATCAGATTTATTTAAAAAGGGAAACTTTTAATTAATGATAAAATATAAAAATAAAATATTTTTAATGAAAGTTTAAACAAACTAAAGTTTGTCTTGTTAAATTAGAGCAAAAAAAAAGTAAAATTATATGCTATTAATTTAAGTATTTTTATAACAAGCTTCAAATACCTGCAGTAATGAGTAGAATAAAAATTTTAAATATTCGCGGGGATGTGCAATAAAAAAACTTTTGGTATTTTTTTCGTTATTGAATTTTTATAATTATTGATAACTTGGAGTTCTTAAATATTCTTTGAAAAACGTAACCTATAGGACATTACTTGTGAACAAGGAAATAGCTTATTTTCAAGTCACGCGTGTTTCAGCATACACCCAATGATGTTATCAATTCAGTTAGTTGAAACAAATACATCTCTTCCAACGATATGCAAAATTTTCTATGGTTATGCATTTTTTACATATTTATAAAAATAGTGAAACCTAAAAAATTACACAGAAAATTATGCATGGCACGATAATGTGAAAAGGGGCAGTATATCCCATGTAATATTATACAAAGTAATGAAAAAATGAACAAAAAAAAAAATCTTTTTAATTAAGCAGTCTTTTAACACACAATTAATCATCAACCCTTTAATATAGTTTTATATTCAAGACTATAGCAAACACATAAACAAACTGGCATGTAATTGTTTGTATACTTCCGTGTCATGCAAACAGACATTAAAATCAATTAACTTAAACTATCAAGTTACAAAATAAATTTAAATCGTTTTTTGTTTTGACAAAAGTCTTGTTTACATGCACACACACATACATGTGCATTAAGTATTTTATATTTTATTTAATAAGCAGTCAGGGGACATTGTATGTACTCGTAATAGAGAAATTCTACTACAGTTTATAATGGATATAAGAAACTTTAGAAGTTTCAAACAATTACTTCATATAAGAGCTGTTCTACCTTAAGCAATTCCGATTATGTAAAATTTTCCTAAAAAATACTTATATTTAGTTCAATATTTTTGTAATCTTATTACCTGAGAACTGGTTTTCTGCGAATGGCCTCATAATAGAGCCAACACATTGCTTCTTGTATCATTTCTAGAAAACATGAAACACAATTTTACGTTTAAAATAGTTGTCGGGTGCAAGTGCCAAAACCAAAAAAAAAAAAAAAGTTAGATACAGCAATCAATACTTCATACTAATATCTATCACTTTATTAAAATTCAGACCTGTTTGATAGCCGCAAACTGAGCTCTATTGTTCGTTTTTTTTCCTAGCAACCATTTGACAGGAAAAAATATTTTGAAGCTTAATTACTCAGAATTTTCTTTTTTGCACTTGTACCCCTTTGCTTTTAAACACCTCAATTAATATTAAAGGTTTTCACGAAAATGTTCAAAAGTCTCGCAAACTGTGCAATTGTGCATTTTTATACTCTCGTAAATCAAATGTCTAAAATTTTATAGACATTTATTTACACAAATCTGTTAAGTTTGCCCAATAATTTTGACAAATAAACTTTTGTAATTGTGCAATTTGTAATCAACCATTTCTTGCTTTTTCGGCTTACTTTATGCGTTTTCAGACACACGCACACAATTTTTCATTTTTATAGAAATATATAAATATTTTTTTTTATTACAAATTTATTGAAATTTTCCAATTTTTCTTTTATTAAATGAAATTTTTGGCGTTTGTTTCAAATTAACATAAACTGTTTGTAGTAAAAATCAAAAAATGCTTCATGAAACAAGTCTCACAAGTTTGCCCAATTGCACAAGTGGCAATTTTAAGAGTTGTCATGAAAAACCTTATTATGTTTCGTGTATTTATATTCCAATAAAACTTTCCTATGATACTGGGTGCTACAGTAACACATTCTCACCACAAAAAAATTTAGCAACTGCCTGTAAACAGTAAACATATCAACCAATTTCCATGCGCTGCATTAAAACAATTCAAGTATTCTATTTCAATTAAAATATTATTATGTAAAGTTGAAATTTTGCATGAACTAAAAAAACATACAATTCAGCAAAAATAGATAAGCAATTAAGCTTTCTCAGTATTACAAACATTTCCATAATTTAACCAAACAAAAAAAAAAAAAAAAAAGAAAATGATAAACATTTGGGCATCGACATTGACCTTGCAGGTCATCTTTGGAACTTTCCGCTGAGCTACAGATTTTAATAATATTTGCAGCATAAGGTTTTACAAATCAGAAGATTTTTTAAATCGATTTAATGAAGTTATTATAAAAAAAAAGGATTTTTTCAAAATTTTGCGTCAACTGTATCTTTCGAGCCATATTGAAGTGAAATTTGCAGCAATCGAGGTATATTTTTGCATATTTTAGCTGATTAGATTTTGAAATTTATTGGCTTACTAGAATAAAATTTGTTTCAAAAGAAGTTTTGCAAACATTTTATTTTCCAAAATTTTCGAAATCTACCGAGCCGAATCGATTCGAACATCTTTCGAATGTGACAAATTTGCGTTCTTAATTTGAGCGATATTTACATAGATACGTACATAGAGACATACATATATACACAGGGGGTCATATGTTCATCCATACATTCCTCAATAATCAGAACCTGAAAATGTCGAAATATGCTGAAAACTCGATTTTGCCAGGTTTCAGGTAAGATCAGTAACTTCCTTACGAGGGAAGTAAGAAATTAAAACTCAAACTAACAAATATATGTTTTCAAAAACTAAGAAAAAAATTCTGAGAACACATAATATACGAGTAACATGTTTTTAAAGGACGTACTGTATTTCCTTTCTTGCCCAACCAACATTAAGGTTTCATATCAGATTAAAGAAGAACCAGTTTTCTAGTTTCTGACAGAGTCTCTTAAAAAATAATATAAAATTTGAATTCAATCAACTCAGCTTCATTTTCCGAACTTTGCTCTTTTTTAGGCATACTTAATGATAACTTAAGTATCATATTTGAGAATTAAAATAAAACTATTAAAAACAATTTCCAATACGACAGAAACGTATTAATTAAATAAATGATAAAAAATCTATTGAGGTTCCAAACAGAGGTAAACTTTATAAGAGTATGATTGTACATTACAAAGAACTATTGTTTCGTTCATTGGGCTATGTGAACGAAACATTGAAAGAACAAATGTGAGTAGAAAAAGAAATGAAAGAAAGTTTAAATCACAGCTTAAACCTCAAGAGAAATAAAAGAGAAATATAAAAAAGAAATATATAAGAAATGATTAGCGTTTATTTTATAATGCATTCTGACATGATATTTGTTTTTATATTTTAAACGTCTAATAAATTATTAGTTTAAGGTAAAAATAAATTCTTAATAAAGTTTTTTTAGGAAGCTTTTATTGAACAAGGTTTAAAGGATACAGAAAAACTTTTATGGCTCCAATTTGAAAAGCACAACGTTGCAGGGCTTAACATATAAGGCTTACGGAAAGACCTAAATTAACGCATTGAGATTTGCGTAAGCAGCCTCAACATTTAAACATGTAAAACTTAAGTAACGTTCAAAGCTCTAATTGAGGTTTGTTGATTAACAAAATGCTTAGTTGTTAAACAAATTTATAATTTTTACATAATTTTACTGCAAAAAAAAGCTGAAAGACCAGTGTTAGAATTTGTATATAAACTAAAATCAATTTTTTAAATAAGAGCAAATGATTTTTTCTCTGCACCAATATTGTAGAGCTCTAGGTTTGTTTTAAATAGGATGACTCCTAGAAATTTGCGATATTTTCAAACCAAACTAAGTGATTTCTTAAATTATGAGTACCTTTACAACATATATCTTTGTAGGACTCTAGAAATTTAAGTTGGCAATATTGTTTGGTATGTGCGCCATTTAAACAGCTGTTACTTTTGATTAAACTAGTTGTTCATTTCGTTATCAATACACTAACAGCCATCTGGAACATTGCATTTAAGTCGTTTTTCAAAGGACAAATAGAACACATTTACGTTTTGGAAAACAAAAATGGAAAGGGATGTACTCGATTGAGGCTCAAAAATGTATCTAAACGCACATCTATCCACTTGGGCTATGCACCCAGTGGGCTATGCATCCACAATACACCCAATGAAATTTATAATTACATAATTAGACATTTTTAGATTAAGTTGAACTGTAGTGAATTTTAATCAGAAATAATTACATAATTAATTTTGAACATTTTCAACAGAAGAGATGCAATTGGAACTGCTTTACTCGTACATTGTTTTAAAAGAAATTGGCTACATAAAATAATAAAATAATATAAAATAAAATAATATAAAATAAAATAATATAAAATAAAATAATATTAAATAAATTGAAATAAAATAAAATAAAATAAAATAATATAAAATAGAATAAACTAAAACAAAATAAAATAAAATAAAATAGAATAGAATAGAATAGAATAAAATAAAATAAAATAAAATAAAATAAAATAAAATAAAACAAAACAAAATAAAATAAAATAAAATAAAATAGAATAAAATAAAATAAAATAAAGCAAAATAAAATAAAAATTATCAAATATTTAAAGTTTTAAAAACCGCCCGATATATCCAGAAAAGACGTGAAGATATCAAACGGCTGGACCGATTTTTTTCAGCTATGGCTAAGAACACTCTCGACTCGTGAAACGTAATTTACAGCCAGTTTATTTTT
This sequence comes from Tachina grossa, assembly GCA_949987645.1. NCBI lineage: Eukaryota > Metazoa > Arthropoda > Insecta > Diptera > Tachinidae > Tachina > Tachina grossa. The sequence goes on from OX465274.1 coordinate 180,750,540, forward strand.
AAAAAATACTTTTTCCCACTTATTTTTGGTTTCATAGCAGGATTTTCCAATTTTGTAAAAGTGGTGAAAAGTTAATTCCTTTGCATTCATTTAAAAGATCATAGAAAAAATTTTATTTACTTAATATCATATAAAATTACTTGTTTTAATAAAAATAAAGAAATCAACAAGACCTTAAGAATAGTAAATTTAGTATTTTGAAATTTTATTAATGTAAATGGTATTGAAATCTTATTTTCAAAAACTCTCCTTATAGCAACTTAAAATAAACTTAGGTTTTAATAAAAATTTCTCAAAGAAAAATATTGCAATACAAAAAATATTAACAATAACTAGTTATTCTTGAAATGTCCTTTTATTTAGTATAAATGGGTGCATCCTTACGAATACATGCACTTGGAAACAAAGTATGCATGCATTCGCATTTATATAGAAAACAACAAGTTAACATTTGTGTTCACATATTCTTTCTAGAATATAGTGAAGATGAAAACAAACTCTTGGGAATTTTTGTTTATTTATAAAGAAATAAAAAAAGCAAAATAAAGCTAAACAAATAAATAAAAAGAGTTTTGAAAAAAATTGTTTGTTACTGCGAAAAGCAGCCTCCATATGTTGAAGCCCCTGAGTTTTATATTGCACGTTTTACAGACAACATACATACAGACATAAATGTGAGTAATGGATGAGACGATTTGAGAGGGAACAGTGTATGCTTTTTTCTATAGTGTTCACACCAACAGCTCTAGACAATGTCATGTTGGCACAAGGAAACTTTCAAAATATAAGACATCACTTTGTTGACAAAACAAAAATTAAAAATAATGTCTGGTGCAGAAAAGGCAGATATGGTGGAATCGTAAAGAGGGTGTTATATGAACTAAGGATTTAAGGTTTTTAATTTAAATATTTAGGGTCTTATGCAAAAAAACTTAATAAAGCTTTGCCAAGCAATGTTAAGTAAAGTTGTATTCTAAAAAAATTATTGTATAAAAATTCTAAAGTAGGCACCCACGTTTGTTAAGACTACTTTAAGTTAATATTTCCAAAATGTGTATTTTGTACCTCAAATATTTTTACTAATATAGCACATACTGATTCATGTTACATCTGAAAATGAAGCTATAAGTGCCTGCTCTTATCTTAAATTTATTATTTCTGTCATGTAATGGGAAGCATCACCAAATTATCCAACTGCTTCGAAATACATAGCAAAATCCATAAAAAAATATTAAAATAAATACAATTATACAAAAATGTTTTAGTGATGTACATACAATCAAAACAAATCGAAAAAAGCTGGATATTCAAATACTCGTTTCATTCGAATAAAACAAATTGTGATAATTTTTCACATTTTTTTACTTTTACTTCATGGTTGTGTTTATCTGTTTTCCTATTAAGTCAGAAGCTCATATGTTTTAAATTAGGTTGCTTTACTTTAAGATAATAAAAAATTATTTAATAAAATAAAAAATATATTTGAATACCCGAATGAAATTGTATTCAATTTTGTACATCATAAGCTGTGAAGTGGTTGTTGAACACCGTGGTGTTACCAGTATTTATTATTAAATCACAAAATATTTAAAGTTGTCTTTTGCATATGATTTTTTGATAAAGCTATGTTAGCCTTAAAGTGCTTATCAAGTACTATGAACTTTAAAGCTAAAGTAAAATATTTTTTTGCATAAGGGGGTTAACATTTATATTTTAATTAGGAGTAATTATTGAAGTAATACTATGTTTATATTTAAAAGCTTTTTTGTGTTGAGGTTCTCAGAATTTAATTAAAATTTAAATTTATATGAAGTAATTATGGAATTCTGCTGCAAAGTTAATACATTTCATTCCACTAAGCTTTTTAGATACTGCCTTAAGTATTTATTTTACAAGTATCTCTGTCTGTTTCTTACTTAAATTGTAAGACTAGATAATATTACAAGAATCAAATTTTGCAAGTTTCGTCTTTTTCAAATATTCATGTCCTTTGGTAAAGTCTCTATTACAACCAGTCTTGAACAAGTTCATATTTGCAAAAGTAAATACAAATATGTATGTATACGAGTATGTGTTAATATATGTATGTACGTGCATTTAATATGAGAATAATATTTGTGTCGCTTAAGGGTGTTGAAAATATGAAGATTGATTTTTATAGATCCCATAACAGTTTGAAGGTTATAAAAAATATTGTTATTTACTCTGCGGTGTCAATTTCATAAAAAGAACACATTATTTGCTTCATCATCTGATATTTTGATTTATAATTTTATTTATTAAGCTTAAGACAGAATTTTGAACATTATGAGTGCAATTTGTGTTTATTTAATGACTTAAAAATTATAACCTTTATATGATTATGTAGCGGCAGCGGTGATTTTCTGTTTTGTTTTTTTTATTTCATCATTTACAAGTTTTGGCAATTGTTGGTAATAAGCCTTAAGGTTCATATTAAAAAATTTCTGCTAAATTGCCTCTCGGTATTGTTTATGTTATTAAACTCTAAAAACTAATTTCACGCTACAAACCACAACCATAAAAAGCTGTATTTAAAAAGAAAGGAAACCAAATAATGGCCCCAACACACCTTAAAGTTTATATAACATTCAAAACATAATACAAATACTTTGACAGACAAGTGAAATACAGAAAATTCTATACATTTATAACCAAAACATAAAAAAAAATTATGTTTGCTATAACTGATAATAGCCTGGTTTTCCACAGATGAATGTTGCTTAAATTTCATATATTTATTTAATTACATTTATTTATATGCCAGAATATAACTATATATGCTTCGCACATATTTACATGCATTTATACAAAAGTACATAATTATTGAATTGTATATAGACACTAGAGTAAAACACAAAATTTTTAATATCCCTCTTGAAACATTAACATGTAAAATAATTACATATAAACAGAGAAAATAGAAAATATAATGGTCAATTAATAATTAAGAGACTTCTAAGTTATTGTGTAAATATTATTTGCACAAAATCAATATATCTCTCATTTACTTGAAAAGCAGCATAACTGAAAAAAATTCAAATTTTGACTTGTTCACTTTGTGTAGAAATTTCATAAAAATATTTTATATACTTAAGCCTTGAGAAAAATTTTGATTTAATTTTTCCATTAAATTGGCATCACTTTCCATTGACGCCAATTTAATCTAGTTTTCTGTAAAACTACTTTTTTTGGGTTACGACATTGTTAAAGTAAATGGAAATACAAGAAGCAAGTATCACAAATTTTTTTGTCACCAAAGATGTTCTTTTTTATTTCTATACCTGCAATAACTGAAACAAATGTCTTGGAAACATTGTTGTTCAGAGTTTATTTTAGGAGACTTTGCTGCAGTAAAGCATTTGAAAAATCCCACATGTCTTGAAAGCTCTTTTAAATGGTCTTCTGCAGGGTTTTATTGCCAATATAAGGCCACAAATGCGGGAAAAAGTCATAGAAAATTAAACCTCCAGCTTAGACTAGGTTCGAGCCATCCGTGACGGTCATGTGCCATAAGTCATATTTAAATTATAATGCCAAACGATTATCTTTCGCATAAAGTGAATTAGATGTCAATTTAGAAAATTTATCTTTGTTTTATTAAATTTCAAAGTTCTATAAAAAAACACCCTTTACATATCTAATTTAATTATTACTGTTGTTACCAACAGCTCGTGCCATAACCGCCAATAAAACTTAAGCGACATTATTTTCTAAATTACTTTTTTGACCGAAAGCGTACATTTGCAATCCTAAATAATTCATTTTCGTAAAAGACGAGGTGCAAAATATGTGTCGTTTAAGCTTGTTTGGCGGTAATGGCTCGAGCTGGAAAGAGACAAACAAATGTTTAATTAAACATTTTAATTTTTAATCTTTCTAAAAGAAAAATTTAACTGACTGTACATTAAACAAAAGTAAATTACAATTCATAGAACTAAAATACACCAAGCTCTTAAATTATGCAAGAAGTGAAAATAAATATAAAAATTGTTTACATTAAAATTTTTCGAATAGAGAAAAACTCACAAGGGCACTATATGCTGCTTTCCGCTACAAAATCCGCGTTCGTGTATTTAATACAGTTTTTGAAACATTCCGTAATTGTTTTCTCAATCTCTTTGCAATTGTAAGGAGGGAATTTTTATAAGGCTTTAAGCAGTATATAATTAAAATTTATACACATAGGTGTTTTAAGAAAAAATTATGATGACAAAAATTTCCCAACCCTAATAAAGATTTTTATGTGTGTATATAAATTTAAAAACCTATAACATACATACTTCCAAGAAAAACACTAACTTTATTTTAAAACTTAATACATTTGTAACCATTTTGTTGAATTTTAATTTGGCACAAACACACTCGCAATTAAACACATGCATATAATTGTATGTATGTATGTATACATATGTATATGGTACAACAACAGATAGTTAGAAGCATTTTTTGAGGCAGGTATTTGACTCTATTTAAGGGGGATATTTGGCATAGTAACTTGTCATTAGTAGTTATGTTCCTTAAGACCTTAAGCTATCCTATAATTAGTGGTTGTTAGATAAGAGAAAACAATAATAATGACAACAAAATTGACAAGAGCAAAGAAAACTTTAAACAAAAATAGTAAATAAGTAAATACACTCATACACAGATACGACTACATGAGAATATACAGATACTCATATGCTTTAAAAAAGTATGCACAAGTATGGAAAATGTACAACATATAGTATGCACAATTAATTCGTTTACTTTCAAAGTGTCATAAGTCATTTAATTCAAAAAATATATTAAAATAGTTGGATCTAAAATTGTTAAGTGTTTTTTTTTTATTTTAATATTAAATTAAAGTGAACAATTTCTATGCATAATAAATTCGTTAATATACGTGTCATACTCATGCATGTAGGGTTTGGTACAACTGTCCAATTTTTTAAATTAAATTAATCTTATAAATTCTTTCAAATAACGTTATAATTTATACATAAAAAATCATCATCTATCTCAAAAACCGTCAAATTTTAAAAATTTTCAACAAGGCCAAAAATAGTGAACACTGAATACACTCTGTGTATTCTTTTAGATGTATACCTCTTAGAGGGCTGCGTGAACAGTCTTGAAATCTAATCATGTCTTGTTTTTTAAATGTATTGTCGGAGCCTGTGTTCTACTAAACAAATAATAAATGACTTCGTTTAATAAGCGAAGCACGATGGATGCATTGATGAACGTGTATATGATTGTATAGAAGCGGTGTCGCGAAGACTTCTTGTTCATAATAAACACCTAAAAGAAGTATTGTTGATGTGTGTATGTATGCTTATGATTTTGCATATTGTACATTTGAGTATGTGTGCGTGTGTGTCAGATGTAGCTGGTAAGCTATTGTGTGTTGAAAGGTGGTTTTTTTAAAGCAAGCGCACACAACTAATGTCAATGTATGTGTGCGTTTGTATGTGCACAGAAAAATTAAAGATCATATGTGCGTATGTACATGCATGACGTTTGTATACGCTCCCATGCATATGAAAAAGGAAGCGTCACAAATTTTTCCATCACAAAGTATTTTCTTCTTTACTCCTATACCTGCAATAACTGAAACAAGTTTCTTGCAAACATTATTGTTTAGAATTTGTTTTAGAAGATTTCGCTGTAGTAAATCATTTCAAAAATCACTCACGTCTTAACAGTTCTTGTAAGTGTTCTTTTACAGGGGTCTAATACCCATGTATAACGTTTTGAGTTTAATCACAGTAATAATACAAAATTAATAATTTCAAAGAGACAGAAATCGCCCTTTATCATTCTTTCGATACTAGTTTTGAAACAGTTTATAGCCTTTCAGTGTTTTAAATATCATCACAACTAGGATAGTTTTGGAAAGCACAAAGTTTTCCCCTGCTTCTATTTGGTCCTAGTTTTGAAAACACATAAAGCGTGTGTGTATGTTTAGACGCAGATGTATTTATGTTTTTAGTTTGATAAAAATCAATTGAATAATTGCGGAGATGTAAACATTTCCTTTTTCCCTGTTCGTAGTTCCAGCTGAAAAAATATTAACCGGTATGCCCTCTTAGACGCAATATATTTATGTTTTAAGTTTTATAAAAATTAGTTGAATAATTTCGGTGGCAGATATTTTCACTGTCCTCTTTTTGGTTCTATTTTTTTAAGAATGTATAATATTTTCTTTGACGCCGATTGATATACGTTTTAAACTGAATCATCGTCGATCATAGCTTTTTTTCTTTTTAAAGATAAGTAACACTCAGGCAGTGAATGCCTACAACTATTACTAGGCATTACCTTCTTTAGGAAAACGATACTGATAGAGAAAACAGGCGGTGATGAAAGAGACAGAGCAAAGCCTATTCTTTGCACAACTCTGCTTTTTGCACGTCTCTGGTGTTAAATGAGGCGTATTAAATTTTTTCGAAGCAGTGGTTAGTAGCCATTTTATAGGTTACTTACTTCACCGATCATTCTGCTACACAATGAAGGAGGACGCTCTGATGTTACATAAGGATTAGTATCTCCTGAAGTCTGTATAGTTCAGTGACTAGTGCTTTCATCACTCGAACTTTCGTACAACAATTGACACAAAGAGACACTAATACATATCAGAAAAATTCGGAGTGTTGTTAGTTAATGAATATTGGATACAGGGGTTGAACCCAATACCTTCAGTTTTATGAATACATACATGATCTTTGTGTATTTTTAGAGCAGATCTATATACTTTTTAAGGTTTATAGAAATTGTTTTAGCCGTTTAGCCGATGAAGGGTAACGAAGAAACTAAATTACTTCTGCATTTAGAAAGCCAACTGGAGGGCTAAAAGATGGAACGCAGGACGAACAAAGTACTTATGTTGAAATGGTTCTGTTTTTCATTTAAATACCGAACTCTAAAACACTCACTCTCTCCCTCTCTCTGCTAAAACGATAATAAATATTCTGAAGCTTCATTCTACATTGTGGTAAATTGTGACATAGTTTTTTATATTTTCAGCAGAATAGACAGTATGTGGTATTCCAATACTCAGAAGAGTTCTTAGAGACCCATCCATGTTGACAAAAACTTGCAACGAAATCGTTTATTAGTCATTGCACAAATTAAATTAATAGCCCAATTCACAATCTTGTGGAAATGGTATTGCATCGTTGCATGTGTAAAATGGTATAGTATATTGATACTCACCACTTAAGAATTCTTAGTGGTGAGTATACATATACTATACCACTTTGCACATGCAGCGATGCAATACCATTTGCACAAGATTGTGAATTGGGCTAATAAATAATATTTTTAATGAACTAGCTTATAGCACTCTCAAAATAAACGGCTCATACGTAGAAATGTAAATATTACTTTAAAAAGGAAGGTCATATGTATGTACATGTATATACGTAAAAGTTGCGTATGTAAAAAATACTTCAAAATTTTTCTTTACTACTATCACAAACATATAAAGAATGTATTTATGTACGAGTAAATGTTTTTCTGTTTTTACTTAAAATCTGCAAATAACAATAATACCAACGGCAATGAAAGAAGAAAATAACAATTATTTGTATAGTCATATCTTTCCCCTACCTTAAATCATACAGACACACATGAGTGTATACTTATTGCAACATACAGTAGTTTGGATTTACGTTTATTTTCATTAATCTCTATGGGATTAAATTACATTCACGTATGGTATTAACTATTGGAGTTTTTTTTTTTTAAATATTCCCAAACAGATCATTTAAAAGCTTGATATTTTTAATTTCATTATTAAGCAGAGGCAAAAATTTTTATATTGAGACACAGAGTAAATGACTTTAAATCGGCAACAACATTTATTTAAGGCTTAGAATGGCCAGAAACTACTTAAAAAATAATTTAATTGAATTGCCGAATAAAAAAATTTATAAAATTCATATTTAATACTTGCAATGAAAATATAAATTAAAATAAAGAAATTTTTTTTTAGCAACAACTTTGCACTTTGTACTCAAACATACTCGAACCATACATAAAGATAAATTTTCCAATTGGCAAACCACATGCAGAAGCCGAAAATATTCGAAAATTTTTGAAAAATTCTTTCTTTTTAGCAGAATATATTCGAATTCCAAAGTTTCTTCCTATGTGAAGGCATAGGTCGTGTATAGTCAGTCACAAAAACTTTTTAAAATTCTGTTAATAGCATCTTGGACATATGGTCTAGTTACTCCGTCCGTACTTGTGCAGCCATATTCTACTAAATTTACTTTATAGAATATGTTATAAATAAATAAATAAATAAATAAATATTCGAAATCCGACTAATATTCTCTAACTACTTAGCAAAAAATTACTTATTTAAATAAAACAGGTAAGAGTGATGTATTCGGCTCTGCCGAATCTTAGATATACATGTGTACATACATAAGAGTATACATAATTGTTTTGTGAAAGAAACATGGTTCATTGATCTTAGCTCTATTGCAATCTATAGTGTCTTATAAGTATTTTTGGACTAAAGAGTTTGATTTAAATATTTCATTTTCCAATAGTTGAATATTTTATTCTATATTCTGCATTTAAGAAATTACTTAGACTATTAATATTTTCCATTTTGAAGTAAATGAAGAGAAACTAATAAGATATAATATTAGCAGAGATCAGCTCCCTCAGTTACAAATTGAATTTCCCGCATTTGAATTTAATGCTTATATATTTATATAACTTAAACATTTGTCAAACCTTTAATACCTAAACCGAAAACTGAATGACATAAGTATCCATAATGATGCTAAAACAATTTTTTGTTCTAAAACATATGCAAGCAACATAAAATAATTACACACACATACATGTGCATGTTTGTAATCCCTGTGGGAAATTACGTTAACTTTAAACTAACTTAAAGCTAACTATTTCGCAACTAGTACTTACTGAAATTTGGATTACTCTTAATATAATAAACTGACTTTTTAAACATTGCGATGTCCTAGGCGATAGTCAGTTGTCTCACTCTGCATTACTTTAATTCATCTTTTTAAATTACCTGGTAGTCAGTAAATTAAAAATTTTTGCTGGAGTTCGAACATGTATCATCACACGTTGTGTACTCAGGGCGCTACCACTCAGCTAAGGTACCATTTAAAATACAACAACAGCAAAATGTTAATATTAAATTAAATGAGTTTCAAAGTAGCTGAGAATAAATTTTTTGGCTCTCATCAAATGCGATTACGTACTCAACTTAAGAATTAGTTCTGGATAACATTGTAGTTAGCTTTTAGTCAGTCTAAGAAAAGTTAATTATAAGTTAACTATTTTTGTAGTTAACCACACATTTTCCGACATACACGTGCATGTGTAAATTGACATATATAGCACAAAAACAATTTTTTTGGATGGCGTTCGAAAATAAAAATTTAAAGTATATTCTTATGTAAAGCACAATATCTCTGAAACTAAACAAACCTATTTTTGTAATAAATAAGGATTAGTTATAGTAGGTAAAAAAAATTATAATAAAAAATTGTAAAGACTATACTAAAAACACACACTGCAATAACACTACAGGAACGATATTTTTTACGTAGATTAATTATCTAGAGAGCATTTTAAAGTTTGGAGGACTATTCGTGAAATATTAACGGAATAATACAAAAAGTGGTGACAATTATGCAAATGCTAAATGTCATTGTATCTTTAAAACTAAAGCTAATAATGAAAAACAAATGACGCCATCGAAATCACGAGATAAAAGTACATAAGGATCGGTAATTTTTATTTAAACATCAAAACCAGTGTCGTGCAGTGTAATTATTAGGCTCAGCCCGACCATTGTCACACAAAGTTTAAATTTTCCAACTCTGGAACCGTTCTTTGAATTTCTTGACTTACAATACTATTCTTTTTTTTCATATATATAAAATATTTTTAATAACAAACAAAAAATAGTTATAGTTACTTTTATATAACGGAGATACTAATAACTTTTCCAACTCTGGATTTACGGTTTTTTTATTTATTTTTTGATTTTTAATACTACCTTACTTATTATAAAAAAAACACAAGAAACAGTTTGAGCTAGTTCCTTATATAATAAAACAAATGTTTAAAGTTTCCAGTTCTGAAGCTGATTTTGCTGATTTTCAATACCATTCCTTTTATGTCCAATTCTGATACATCAGTCTGAGACCGAAGTTTACAGTTTTTCTGGGAACTTCGGAAAACTAAATTCACTTACAGACTAGAGGGACAAACATTTTCGATTTTCTTACTCATAAGGACACACAATATAAATATATTTTATATGCCGTATCTACGTGAAAGTTTGAAAAATATGGTCATATAAACCACATTTTACAGTACAATGCCTAGTGATAATAATTATCACATGTAATTTGGCTTAAAAAGCGATACGAACTTTAGCCTGTTCAAATCATAAATATAAAAACTAAAATGATGATTGAAATTTTTTTTTAGTACATTTAAATATATATATATATGTTCTCGTAAACTAATTCTGTTTTGTTTGTATCTCCCCACTGAGACTTCAGCATAAATCGATATAAAGTGTTATTTATAACTCGAATTTAACTGTAATAATTTCGTTAATAGCCTAATTTTCGAATAGTTTAATTTTCGAATGGAAATATACAATAACCTTTCAAATATAAAAGATAGCTTTTGATTTTTAAACTTTGCCTTTTTTTTGCCATATTTCTGACCTGTTACTGTAACATTTGGTGGGGGAAGAATGAAATAAGGCCAAGACAGAGTGAAGTTTGGTAAATCTATGTATAATACATTGTTGAGGATATTAAAAAGCCATCGTGGTAGCAAACTGCTGTAATAGTTTGCTGTTATCATTGCTCTTTGTTGCTCATACTATTGTTATTGTTGCTGAAGGTTGGCAATAACATATGCTCGAAACTTTTTAATGATAGGTTAAAGCCTAAATCACTTTGGTTTTGTTGCCGTGGTTTTTTGTTTACACACACAAACATTACATATACACACACATACATACATACATACATACACCAACACAATACAAAATCAAGTAACTACCCTCTAGTCAGCCTAGAATCATATGTCTCTCTGTCAATACTCTTTCTCCAGAGGGAATTGCACTAGTTAAAATGTCGACAACTTTAGAGATTAGAGATACGTTAGACAAAACAATTCTAGTGTATCTATTTCTGGTGATATTGTCAATCAACGCGTCAATAGTTTGTTTTTCTTTTTTATTATGTTGAGCAATAATATTAAATAAATATATTTAGACGAGAGTCACTAGAATCTACGAGTGAATCTTCGGTTCAAATATATCCATATGGTTGTAAAAACACTACTTTCTCAATAGTGCTAAAGTCTGCTGGTAGATTCTGAATAACAACTCTATATTATGTGTTAATAGGCATTTACATTGGCTTGGGTACACCTAGTCAGTAGCACTATTGTAATGTCACTAAAAATCACTATAATTTTATTAGTGACGACGAGACAGGATATATCGATATTGTAGACTAGAGCCCCTAAAACTTACTATTGAATCTTTGGTGTCAGTGTCTCCACGTGGTCCCAAAATAACTACTTAGTCAGTAGTGCTACAGTCTAGTGGTGGATTTTCAATGACAAGCTAATGTTAAATGTCAATAGATGATTACATTGGCTGCGGCATACCTGGTCAGTAGTACTACTGACAATGTCACTATTAAATCACTACAATTTCACTATTCGCACTTTCTGCAGGGTACACATATTAAAATACTTGAACACGCACACATACATATAATAAAACGATTCGTATATGTGAGTGTGCAAGTGTGCATTTCCCTGAAGGAAATCTCGATGGTGAAAATGTACTGAGTCGCTTTTGACTTTGTCACCAGTACTACTCTACAATTATTCCCCATACAATACTTTATGCTATAGACATTTAGCATGTGCTTGTAATTGAAAATCTACTAATAACACTAAAACAATTGACTAGGTAGTGAGTTCATAGTTCTTATTGGAACATGGAGGCATACCAACCAGACATTTACTGGTACATTTCTATACCTTACTAGCGGTCTCCACTAGCCATGAACTTGGCATGGGCATCATGTCGGATATCGCAAATGGCTAATGGAGACCGCTCATGTCTAACTTTCGTCCATGCTCTGACATCAATGCCCGAGCATATGTCTGAGCAACAATGTTCGCCATGAGATTTGACGTCCGCAACCATTTGCAATAGAAAGAAAAGAGACATAACAAAATTCTCTGTTGTTCTACCGCAAAATACTTTGATATGCCTGAACATGGACATTGCACGTTTTCACCACAACAAGGAAGTTGATGAATTTTTCACAGTTGCTCTGTCGGCGTCATGTTCATTTTATGTCCATGTCGATGGCTAGTGGAGACGTAGGGTTACGTACATAGAAATTTATGTATGTTGACAAGTTGTGTTCTCTCTGTGTTCTCTCTTTCTTTTGTACTGAGGAATAGAAGAGAAATTGTAGACAATGTAACTACTACTAGAATTTTAGTGTTGACATAGAGACATTTGGCCCCAGTCTGACTGCAGGGTTTAGCACACACACACACACAGACACATATACAGTTTTCTACGTACCAAGAATTTAAGACTATATGTGTATTGTTTAAAAAGCTGTTCAACATCATCGCTTGTGAAGCTCACAGATACTAGTAAGAAAACATATTTACAACAAAACTGGCTATATTGCAGAGTGTACGTAACACAAATGTTGGTAAACAATTTTATATTGCTTGCTATAATTGGCTGTATGTATAAAAGGCCTAAAGGTAGCAAGCAGAGCAAAAAATTAAAGTTAAAGTGTTTCGTACTGTTATCTTTCATGGTTAAATGCAAACATTTTTGTATATAATGCTTACAATTATGTTCCAACATTTAGGCGTATATATGAAGGTATTTTAATCCCAACCTATAACCTATAGGAGGGTGTGTGCAAAAATTTTTGTTTATTTTATGCTTAAATCACATCTAAGTTAGCGCCGTTTTATACAGGCTCCTCGTATATTTACTACCAATATATTAATATCCTTTACCCATTACTATGCTTTGTGCTGCTGTATGGTTTCTGTAGTGGCAGTGGTGGAACAGATTTATTATTGTTAGTTTTTTGACTAAGCTAATTTTGTGCCTTTGCTGGCTTAAGCATACTTGGTGTTCACCAGCATTTGAATACCTGCTCGTAGCGCTACACATACTTATGTCAAACAAAAAAATAAAGTGAAATTACACAAACATATCAATATATTAACACATGCATCATGTATGTGTTTGAATTTAAGTAACTACCTGCTCATATGCCGGAGTATTAAGGCTTGCGAGTAAAAATCTCATTAATTAGTTTTTGTAAGTTTTTGCAAAAGGATGTTACTAATTAATTAATAAAGTTATGAGCTAAATACAAGAAGCTATAAAAATGTTCTATTCATTTTGTGCTTTTCCTGTTTTACCTTGATAAAATATTCATATGATTTGTTCTTTGATTCCGCTAGCAAAGTTATTTCTATGAATAATTTATAGATTAAAAATTAGCTTAAATTTAACTTGAGGCAAAAATCACAGGAAATTAATTGTAAATTTTTTCCTAAATAAATTCATTTAAAATGACATCAGAAATAAAAGATATTATTTTTCTTGAATGAGATTAATGGAAGCTTACAAATTGTTTATGAATAAAATATAAGATATTAAGAATAAAATTATTTGTAAAATTTTGGTAAACAAAATGAAGCTAAGCAACAAAAATTAAATCAATACAAGGAAACAAAATGGAAATGGTTTTAAATAATTTGTATTTAATCAGGAATAATTTCTTAATCGGGCTTAAGGTTAGTATTTTCAATTCTTATTGAATAAAATATTTTTATTAATTAATGTGAGTTTCTAAAGAAGAAGAGAAAAATTAAACTACACTTTTTTAGCTTGGGAAAAAACCTATAGTTTGCTGTGCAGACATGCACTTTATCAGCACCCACGTCTCTATACTGGTGTAAAGAATGTTATGAAGATCAGCTAGTTAACATAAGTTTTTAATGAAATGGCATATGAGAAATTATTATATATAATCTGCCTTATCGTGATTGGCGTATTTCAAATACGACTACTACTGTGTGGTAATAGATTAAAGAAAAACTGTTGAAGTCTTCTTTAATCTATTACCAAACAGTCGTAGACGTATTTGAAATACGCCAACAATGAAGGCAGATTGTTTATACAATTATTGATTTACCTTTGGTAAACACATTTGTAGATATTACTATTCCTTTTCTGTTTTTCCGTTTTTTCATTTTCTATTCAGCTTAGCACTCTACCTAAGTATCTTGTTTATCTTTTACGATCATCACATTAATTATTTTTACTTATTCGATGTATTTATTCAAGAATACACTTAAAAAATATTTATTTTGTACAGCAGGGTATTGAATAGTTGAATACGAGCACTTAAGATGTTAGGATTTTAGAAGTGTTTATTATCTTATGTGAGGTTTTAAAGTAAGTAATTTTTTGGGACATTCTAATGCTTTAACTCTTATCAGTGCGATGAAAAGTAAGAGATAGGCAAAGCATACAGAAAAAAATACTAACGTAAAATCATCCTGTAAACATTTTGATTGGAAATTATAGCTGTCCACAAACATATTTGAAATGTAAATACGTTTTTGTTTTTAAATGTATTGTACTGGCATGTATTACTTTTTGTCATATAATAAGCGAAGTGCGATGGATGTAGTGATGTTTGTGTATATGAGTCCTTATAACTAATATTGCGAACAATTATTGTTAGTAATAAACGTTGGAGAATTTAAATTAAAAAAAATCAAACACTCCAAATATCACAAAAAGAATAGTGTCTTCATCTTTGATAATTGTGTGCTTGCTATTTTGCATATTGTACGTTTGATTGCGTGTGCAAGATATAGATCGTATCATAACGCAGATAACTAATGTAAATGCATGTGCGCGTTTTTATGAGCAGATGTGTATGTGTATGTACATTAGACCGTCTCACCTCACAGGCAAAAAAAAGTCCGCGGTACCCTTTAGATTATAAAGTATTGTTGCAAATCAGTTTCGAAAAAAATTAAATTTTTGCCTGCCGAACGTATGGGTCACCAAAATACATTTTTCGTTATATCTTCGCGAATAATATGTCGGTGTTTTTTTATTCTCGAGAAAACCAATGTTTTGCTTCAACAGTCATTGACCTCAAATATCCCGTTATAGCGGTATATAACACTTTAAGGTACGATTGTAAATGCCAAAGATATAACAGGACATGTCTTTTGATGACCCCTATGCTTGGCAAAAAAAATTTCGAAAATGTCTTTCAATAATACTTTTTACTTGGTGGTGTATTGGCGATTTTTTTTTTTGCATTACACCCTAATGCATGTAGCATGACATTTATATTTTCATCTTTACTATTTGTGCTGCATACAGTATCTGTCAGTGTTTGTTTTTCAAGATTTCACTTCAGTAAAGTATTTGAAAAATCCCTTATGTCTTGAAAGTTCTTTCAAATGGCTGTGGCAACCCTGCCCATTGCGCTGTGTTTAAATGAATTAAATCCTTTTTTTAATTTTGTATTTTTTTTTATTAATTTAAAGAATTTTGTATATTATCGATTTATAATTACCTTTCGAACATAAGTATGAATGTAATCGGTTTCATCTTAAATAGAGGCTATTGTGAATTATCGATCTTTTTTAACGAAAATTATTAAACTAAAATGGCCTTTTAATGTTCTAGCGGTCACTTGCTGTTCAGCTCTCAACAATTTAACAAGTATTTTTTTATCCCAAGTTTTAAGTCAATAAACCACACCTATACATATGTACACATATGCACAAAACTATAGAAAGAAACACCCTGCCTATTGGAAATCTTATCAAATTTATTAGAAATAACATGCTGTTTAAGTGTGTTGGCATTTATTTGCCTTATTCGTACTCAGCGGGAAATTTCAGAAGACTTTCATACTTCAGAACTTATTAAAGGCCTGGTCAGGATTTTTTATTAAATTACTATACTCATCTTACTGCTAAAAAAATACCTTATAGAAGGCTCCGATTCTTTTAAATAAAATATAAGATACACACTCAGAAGTTGCTTCTATGAGAAGGCAGAAGAGAATGAGTAAAATGTTTTTTACCAAAGAAAAAGCAAAATAATATTTTAGTTAATAATTTGAAGGCCTTTCAAAATAGATGACAAAAGAAACGAGAGTAAAAGCCTACCCTGCAATAAAATAGTGAATAAAAAAATATAAGCATAGAATAGTGTCGAGCAGGGCTTTTACATCAAAAATAAGGAGTACAGATGACTTCTAGAAGGCATCTCTACTCCTTCTTTTTCAATTACAATGCACTGTTGTGCTCACTTGTGTGACTTATACTTGTTTTGTTGTTGTTTATTTGGATGTTTGTATTGATTACATAATTGGCATTAGTAGCGAAAACTCAATGTTGCTTGCAAGTAGCTAGTGTACAAGTCTAGTACTCATAAAGTTTCAGGTTTTATTCCTGCGGGAGACTTTGGCTATTTTAGAGATTGCGTTTTTTACAATTCAAACATATTTTATATGATTAAGGCCTTTAATTTATTATTATTATTATTGAATACTGCTAAAAAGTTTGAAAATAAATTTATTTATTTAATCTGTTTAAAATAAAACATCTTGTATGTAATTATGTACTCCTTATGCGTGCATCCTTAAAAAGAAATATTTATCTTACAATTGCAAGTATTTTAGTTTTCAATTTCCCAGTTTTTACTACTAAAAATAAATATATAAAACTCACTCATTTGTTAAATGAGGGTCATTAAATGTTACACAACATCAAAACTAAGATAAAAAAACTTCCGCACAACAACCAGGAGCAAAAAGAATTTCCAGCAGTGGCATTAGTTGAATGGCAGTTGAAGTAGCCATAGCAAAAATTATGAATTACAAACATTATGAAAAATATTATTGGCGGGGAATATTACTAATAAGTATATATTGCAGATAACTTGTAGTAATTGTAAGTAAAATTATATATAATTGGTAAAAAGCATTAACAGATTAAAAGCCAAAGAACCCTTCATGCAAAATGCTTCTTTCTGCTTTCCCATCCTTACGGTACTTCTAAATTGTTTACTAGAGTATTTCATTTAACTCAATAATTAAAATAAAACCAACAAACTGTTCAGAGAGAAGTTTAAGGCCGCAAAATAAAATAAAGTGTAGATTACAATATTATTTGTTACAGTTGCTGCTTATGCCATTACTTGTGGTATTATTATTTTTGCTGTTGCCTGCGAAAATGTTTGTATTATTGTTGCTGCTAATTTATTGCAATTATTGCTGGTATTATTATGATGCTTTTTTAGTTGCTTTTAAAGTAGTTGCATATTTTAAAGTTGTTATATTTAAGGGAAAGCTTATTGAATAATTTAATTTTCACAAATTTGCTTAATTCCAATAATCGAAAAATATTAACAAGGACCTCATTAGGGTTGTTACCAACTTCCACTGTGGTTGAAAGAGCTGCACCAATAAAATATTATATGATATTCCGACGCGTATTCCACTAAAGATTTTAATTATTTCAATTTTTATTAAATAAATATATATACATACATATTTTTATCTCTTGAGATAAATATCAAAGGTGTTTTCTTTACTGATCAGTATTTTTTTCTTTCGAAGAAAAGGAAAAAAAAATTCAATGCTTATTGGAAAGTGGAAATTTATTAGAATTATATAATTTGTTAAACGTTTCCGGTAAATAAATTCTTTGACTCTAAGAAGAAAAGATTTTTTGTTACACAAGAAAAGAAAAAGTGATAAGTACAAGAGAAAAAAATAAATTATATCAGTTAATTTCTGGTATATTGCTTATATAGAGTTATGGGCTAATATTTTACCATAAAACAGTATCCACTAAACACTAATGAAAAACCTTTTGATTCAGTAACGTGTTTATTAAGTTAAACAGGTAAAAATCATACAATTTTAATTGCTCAGTTTTTTCCGCGCTTCGGAAATTTTATTTAAATACCGATTTTAAGAAAAAATTCTTGTATTTTATTCATATATAATTTCCCCCTAATAAAAAACAAAATATGGGAAGAAAATTTCTAATTTGGCAACAATCTACGTATGAGTAATATTTTACTTAATTTTTTGCATATCACTCATACGCAACTGTAACTTAAAATTAGATATAAGCCAATGATTTTTTGAAAACGTTGTGCCTACGCAACGCACACAAGGACAGATTGGGAATTCAGTGCGACAAAATTATTAACTTCATATGGACTCAATAAATTTTAATAAAAATAGGTACCTCAAGGTTTTTAGAGTCGTTGATTACGAATATGATGTCAGTTTTTAAAAATTTTAAATTGCGATTCCAATATTGGGGACAATTTTTGAAAAATTTATCGAATTCACTTCAAATTCATAATTATTAGCTCTAGTTCAAGTAAATTTTTCAATATATTTCATAATAAAAATAGTACACTATATCTACACTACGTATAATTGTTGTTTAAATAATAACTGCAAATCAAATTAGGTACCTGATGCTTAAAAATATATTTAAAAAACTGTAAATTTACAATAAACGCTATAGATGCTATTGACAGGTATAAGTGCATTTAACAGATAATAATACTTTGCACGCACGTACAGACTAATGTGATGCGTTAAAAAAAATTTATAGGTTGATTGCGTACTGGTATACAGAACATATTAAGCGCAATAGTGGTTTACATTTAACAAAATAAAAAATTCCATTTTTGTCGTCCTAATTCGGTCATTTGTCCCTGTGTGCAACGCCAGAAAAGACAATTTGATATAATGCAAAGTAAACATTAGGGCATTCAATCAATCGGGTTTTTGTTTTAATCAGTTAATCGAGGTTTTGTTCTAATCGGCTAATAATCGATTGCAATTAATCAATTAAAAACAGTTTCCATAACTTTATTAATTTCAATAAATAAATTTGCATAAATTAGACAACCTCACGAAACACAATGTTTTGTTTCATCTTAAAAAATTCATTCCATTTTGTTCATACACCTAATGTATATTAAAACACTGCATCATTAGTTTTGTTCCATCACGTCACAATTTTTTTTATGAGCCTATCTAATATTTTCAAGAGGTATGCCAGTATAATTCATCATAACTCGGGGGCATTATGTTCGACGACCAATAAAATACCATCAGGTAACTAACAAAATTTGCTTTAAATAAGTACTAAGAAAATTAATAGTTTCCTAGTTATTCGTAAAATAAGATTGAAAAAAAAATTAAATAATTTTTAAAAAATTTAAAATTGCAAAATATTGATTTTTTGACTATTGTCTTTAAAAGCATAAAATAAAAATAAAATAAGCTAAATATTATGAAAATCAGGTTAAAAGTATAGACTTTATTAGTAATTTAGTGAAAACAAACTGATTAGGAAAAGTTAAGTTTGTTCGGAGCGAGAAAAGAGAAAAACTTCTCTTATTACCTTAAGTCATATTTTGTGAATTTGGGTATTTTAAATAAATTTATATATATTTATAATCGGCGAATTAGATTGTAAACCTGCTATATCCACTTTTTATAACATGTGACATTTTGATGCCGTTCGAAAGAGAAAGATACGTCTCATAGACTTGCTAAAGTATTCATTTAAATTTGAAGCTCTATATATCGAAGAAATTTAATGTATTAGGCCAACTTATTAAGCTTTGTATAGAAAACGTTAATAGTATTTTGTTTCTTATGTAAAATTTGATGGAAGTGAGTTACAAGGTTTTTATCACTTTTTATTGTTTTTTATACTTTTTTATATCGTTTAATTTTCTTTCTAGAACAAAAGCACGTTTCCTTATACATAAATATAACGCATAATAAAACTGCAATATAAAATTCCATTAAAAGTTTTAATTATGTCAATCTACCTAGGCTTGAAAAAAAATATACGAAATTGAAGCCTTATTTTTTTATTTTCATTCATGCTACACATAACATATAAAATTGTGAAAAAAGCAATAATGTATATTTTATAAATTTATAACATCTCTTTTATGGATCTTTTTAACCTTGATAATATACCCGCTTGCAGAATACGATTACGTTAACGGGAGGCAGTTCAAAAATATGTAGCAATAAAAAAAACAGTTCTCAGGTCTTTTTGTTTTAATAAGATATGGCAAAATGTTGTTGTTTGTCAGTGCTAATAGTGCATGTACGTGCATGTGTAGGCATGCATGTATGTGTTTAAAATAAAGTAAACTTCAGTAGGAAGTTCATACAAGTGTTTTATAGCACCTACAAAACGTGCTTTAAGTTTGGTTTAGAATCTTATTATTTGGTTTTTGTTATAAGCAAAATAATAATAGAGCTGCTAATGGAGAACAAGTTTTAGTGTTTAAAAATACAGTATAAAAAATATTCATTAAAACATCAACTTAACTTCTTCTATTTATGAAAAATTATTCTTAAAAAAGTTTAATATTTCAAAATATGATTGAAACTGTAAGTTTAACATAAGTTGCACTGTAACCTTTTCCTCTAATTTATTTTCTTGAGATTATTACTAAATTCAGTTTATTTTTTATTTTCTAGCTTACTTACATTTCAAACAACTTAACTATTTCACATAAAAATTAATAACTATAGCGGTTTATGATTTTTCTTTTATTAGTTTGTAATTACGATCTTGAAAGTGTGCTGTTTAACCTTGAACTTTTCTACATCACTGTATTTCATTCGACAACTTGCACAACAATTTATATCAAGTGAACATACATATAACATTTTCCATAACATTATCTTTTAGTATTCCACAGGCGTCATAAACTGATTGTCGTACATTCTCAAACTGACAAATTATTATATATATATATATATATATATATATATATATATATATATATATATATATATATATATATATATGAACTTATGTGCACAAATGGTTGTTTAAAAATGCTGAGTATTTTGTATGTGTGTAAGTGTGTGCGTATGTTAAAATGTGTTGATGATTCCATAAAACAATAATGTTTGTTCTTCTTTTTCTCATTTCAGTTACTGCACTTCTCAATTGCTTGTTTGTCTTTTGTTTTGTTTGAACTGTTTTAAAGTTAAACATTTGGTTCTAATATGAACAAGTGTTCAAATGTATACCCAGTTGACCAAGACTTTTGTTAATGATATCGATTTCGAATATATCTCGAACATTTATCGTGTAAGACTTTCCAGAATGACACTCAAAAATGAATCGAAAAAAGTTTAACTATCGGTCAGTTTTGTTTCAAGAAATATTCAATTTCGAAATTTTGCTGGCAATGTTAAAAGTGAGCCAATATCAAACTAACGCAAAAAGTCAGCGGAAAGAGTGAAAAAATGTAATTTTGTTTTTTAATTTATTTATTTTAAATAATGTATTTTATTTATTATTTTTTAATTCCTTTCCTCAATTTTAAAAAACTAGCACATATCCACTAGGCTATA
This sequence comes from Tachina grossa, assembly GCA_949987645.1. NCBI lineage: Eukaryota > Metazoa > Arthropoda > Insecta > Diptera > Tachinidae > Tachina > Tachina grossa. Next base: position 180,772,091 of record OX465274.1, read on the forward strand.
TTGCCAGGTTTTTTTCTGTTCAATTATTGGACATATGTAAATATGTTTTTTTTTTATTCTTTAAATTACAGTGCTGTCAATGCCCGAGCTTGATACCTCAGGACTAAAATTCACACAAGCACACATTCACTCGGCTGATGTCACACATTAGAAAAACTATCTAGAGAAATTCGCCTTAGGAACATTTGATATTTTTAGATTTTCGAACATATATCGAAAAATTTTGTTTCGAAGTTTCTTCGCTTCAGTGAGCATTTGCTTATATCGAATCTCAGGTCAAGTGGGTATGTATATGTGCTTCGATATTTGTGTGATATGATTATTTTTTTTCTTTTGAGACTATGTGAGTGGAATTGAGTGAATGACTTAAAAATATTAATGTTTTAAGAATTAGAAATAAAAATTTGTAAATCAAACTTATAAAGCTTGTTCGCGAATGAATGAACAGAAAATTTTGACAATACACAGAGAAAAATAAGGCTAATGATCTCTAATTATAGGTTTTTACCGCATTTTTTCATTACCAGGGAAAGCGGGAATTGTTTAAATATGGATCCATAGAAGTAATTTGCTTTGTATTAAAACAAATTTGATTAGAAAGCTTAATACACTAACCAAAATATAAACATGTTAATTCATTGGGTGTTGAAACAGGAACTTAATTTTTTAAACTTTTACCCCCTATGTTCATAAAATTTAAAATAAGTTTGAAATGTATTTGATTTCAAATTTTTCATGTAAAATTTTCTTAAAATGGATTTCAAACACATTTTTTTTATAAATATGGGGGTTAGTTTTTAAATTCATCAAAGGTTTTTTCCAACACGATAAACTTTGTTATATGAGATCAAACAAGTAAACCCAGAAATATAAGTAAACATAAATATAAACATAACAATTCAGTTAATAAAAACAAGTATAAAATAAATAAAACAACGATATTGCGATTGCAAAATGTCCATACAATTGAGTTTTCCATCTTATAGAAATTCATTTGTTTTTATGAAAAACAAGAGAAAAAAAAAGAATAATAAGTTCAAGAAATTACCTAAGAGCATTAATCTTTTTGACAAAATATCTTTAAAAGTAAAATTTGTTAGAAAAAGCACTGCTCACAATAAATTTTCACAAATGCATATCGAGCCATAAACGCTAAAATAGCTTAATCGACACATTTTCTGGACTTCGTTTTTTTATGAAAATCTACTATTTACGATCGCAAATGATTGATTTTGGTCATAAATGGAAGTTTGAAATTATGCCACTTAAGCTATTTTCGCGGTTATGACACGATATGTCATGTTTGGTAGTTAACAGCTATGCAAATATTGAACGCAAAACAAAAGTAAAAATGTCAATAAGTGGAGTATCAGTAATCGATGCAATGCAAAACATTTATCGAAAGTTTCTAAATTTGAATTAAATCTCGCTAGATCAGTGATTTCGGTGAATGTGCGATAGTGAGATATAAAAGTACTTTTATATCAAACATCCTTAACGTTTAATGTGTTCACTTAGGGCAGTTAGTTATATGCATGTATTGATACGTAAGAAACTGGTTACCATTTCCTGTTTCATTCAGTTTTTCAAAGTAGAAAAATAAATAAATCTCAATTCCCCAAAAATTTTAAACATGCAAAAAGTACCTTTTAAGCCTGGATCACACGATCGGCAAAATGTACCAATATTTGTCAGCTCTCTGCAATAAAGTCATAAGTAATAAGCCAAAATGGCATTATTACTTAATTAATTCTTGAATAAGTTTAAATGGATTTATTACCAATAGAGTGTGGTGTAGTTATGTAATTATATTTCAATTAGTTGAAAAATAAAGCAAATTTACATTGATACTTATGAGTTTGTTTCAGTAAGCCGACAAATATTGGTATATTGTGCGAATTATGTCATTCAGCCTTTAGTGTTGATAATGAAATCACATTTTAATATTTGTATCAACATATTTAGTTTAAAAAAAGCACTACATACACGTGAGCTGGTGCGGCTACACTCAGCACTTTTTCCTCCTGATACAAATTGTTGTAAAAATGTATGCTCACAAAAACATAAATGTGAAAAAAGGCCAAGTTCCTATAAAAAAGTTCGGCCATTAAAAGTAGTGAGATATAAATTTTGACCAAGTTCTTGTTTGGTACAATACCTATCACTAAAATATGCTATTCATTATATAAATTTGTAATCGTAAGGTTGTTATATAATTTCTAGATAATCTGCTAACTTGACAACATTTTTACAGATATAAAGAAATGAACAAATATACGCTATTCTCTCCGTTTCTAGAAAGTTAAAAATATTGCCAAGTTAGCAGATTATCTACAAATTAAATGACAACCTTACGATTACAAATTTATATAATGCATAGCATATTTCAGTGATAGGTATTGTACCAAACAAGAACCTGGTCAAAATTTATATCTCACTACTTTTAATGGCCGAACTTTATTATAGGAACTTGGCCTTTTTTCACATTTATGGTTTTTAAAAAATTTGCTATGATAACATTTTTTACACTTAAAATATCTGTGTGTTTTATTTCTATTCATGATCACTATGCCAGTTAAAAATGGCAAAGTTACATAAAATAATGGGTTAGAGCGTGAGTAAAAATGAATTATTGTATTATTACAATGGGTCGCCATTGTGTACGCAATTTTTTAAGAGTAGTCTGGAAAGAAGCATGTAAAATACAGAGTCAATTTTAGTGGGAGTGATCCCAGCTATGTTCTCAATATATTTACATACTAAAGTCTGCTTAGCCAAAGTACATAAATCAAAAGGATATGCCCGATGTGCATGCACAGATTCAATAGGGTAGGTGGTGCATTAATTTATGGATTTGCCGATTGAATAAATTAATTAGGACTATTTGTCTACAAAATGTCAGCTTTCTACAGTATAATATTACGTAAAATTTTTATGGGCCTGGCCCCGCCGACTTTTATTTCTACTAGTGCTTATGGTTCATGTAAAGTTTCGTAGGAAAACCCTAAGGAGAAATACATGAGTAATAGACTAAAAACTGATAAGCCGAAGTACATTAAAGAAAAAGCTAAGATTTATGGGTGAAATCACGGCCACTTTTCAAAACAGGAAATTTTTACTTTGGATAAGTGCAATCTGTATGAAAAGTTCCAATAAAATTGGACTTAATTTTGAGTTTACTGTGCTTTTTCCCAATCCCTGATTGAAACTTCTGTTTTCTTAAATTTTTCTTAGTGATCTCTGATTTAGATTAATTTTTGTACTAAATTTCAGCTCTCTAGTGCGAAATAGAGTTTTAGCGGATAAAACTTCTTGGTTTTAAGATTTTTCCATTGGCTTACTCATCTACACTTACTTGCGTATAAAATTTCAGCTCTCTAGCATGAACTGTACCTTATAATTTTATGAGCATTACCCCTCCCACTATTTTAAACTCACAATATTTCTGTGAGCAGCGCTTATAATTCATGGTAATTTTCTTCTAAAATATGCTAGACCGAAGTAGATTAAATGCAAGGCCAACATTTTATGGGAGTGATCACGCCCACTTTTTTAGGTGACAGTTTAAAGTATTGTATACGTGTAACGTATATGTAAGTTTTCACTTAAAAGCTGTATATTAACAGCCTTATTTATAAAACTTTTTAAGGCTTTATAATGAGATTTTGTGACAAATTTTTTTAAGAAATTTTTCTTAAAACGCCTTAATAAGATGTATAAATAAGGCTGCAAGTTTTCAGGTTCAAACAATAGTAGCCTAGCTCCGCCCACTCTGGTAATATATTTTGGTTTTTCAGATTTTTCTAGTTGGTTTCTCACCTAGACCTGCTTGTGTATCAAATTTCAGCTCATACGCGCAACTTTTAATTTTTAATTTTAATGAGCGCAGCCCCGCCCCTCTGACTAAGATTTCTGGGTTTTCAGGTTTTTTTTTGTTGTGTTCTCACCTATACCTACTCGTGTATCCAACTTCAGCTCCTTAGCGCAACTTTTAATTTTTAATATTTGTGGGCGTAACAATGCCCACTTTTCCAAGCTTAAGATTTTTTTCGGCCAGTGTTTATTATTTGTTCCAAGTTTCGTTGCAAACGGATAATAATACATACAGAAATAGTATATCTAAATATGCTGAGGCGTAGTACACGAAAATGATGTTGAAATGGTATGGGCGTGTCAACGCCCCCTTTTTAATGAAATATTTTTAGGCTTACCCTATCGCAGTATATATGCCGAATTTCAATGAAATAGCTTCCCTTAAGAGCCTTAGATTTGCTTTTTTAATTCTAGCCTTTATGGGCGTAGACCCGCCCTTCTAGCCAAAATGTTCGGATTTTAAAATTTTTCTAGTTTATTGTCCAGCTAGACCTAGTTCTGTAGCGAATTTCAGCTCACTTGCACACATTTTAATTTTTATGGGCGTAGCCCCGCCTCCTTGGTTAAAATTTTCAGATTTTCGGATTTTTCTAGTTCATTGCTCAGCAAGATCTACTTGTGTACCAAATTTCAGATCTCTACCTATAGCGGAAGTGCTTCATAATATTGATGAGTGAGTCAGTGAGCCAGTGAGTGAGTCTTAAAATATGCACTTTTTGCACCTTCATATCTCCGGAACTTTTCATTGTAAAACTTTTCAGTATGAGGTAACATGAATTTATTCTAATTATGGTTTAAATTTCATAGTTTTACGGTCGCGGGGAACAAAGTTATGAGGGGGGTAAAAACAGCTCGAATGGCTTCCTGTAAATATACACACTACGTGCATTGCCCAGAATTTGGCCTGGCGCACTGCCGTGCGCCTAGATAATATTATATTTTAAATGAGAAAAAGTTTGGAAAATTCTTTGTATTTCATAAAATAAATTTAAATCGTTCTGCTGTGTTAAAATTTTTAAAAAAGTGCTCATCCTTATAAAAATTATGCAGCAGTACACCTTCCTTCTTGCGTAAAGGCAAAGTGAAGCTTTATTTTTTAGCTCACAACACAATTAAAACTTTTAAGAGCCATTGAATAATGTAGCGGCAAGGAATTGACAGCTTATAATACGTCTAGTGCAAGGAATTTCTCTTTTGGTTCTGTGTTACTTATGCAATGATAACAACAGGATTTTCATAATAAAAAATAAAATATGAAGAGCAAACAATAAAATTGCAAGTGCCTTGTATGATAAAATACATACTCATGTATATATCGCACTTGTTCCTCTAAAGGGAGTAAAATGTAAAATTTGTAAATTCTCAACTGTTTAATTATATTCTTAAATCACAAAGAGATAAATACAGCTATGGACAGCTAATTAAGGAAAGTTCCTTTAATATTTTTAAATGTTTGTTTGGGGAAGGCTAACATTTTTCCTTTGGAGAGATAAATTGTGTAATTTTATTTAAGTTTCAAACAGATATAGTTGGTGCAACATTGAAAAGAAAAATATTGTGGAATTTGATAAATTTGCATTAATTTCACATTATGTTATTAAAAATGGTTAGAGAAGATCACTGCTGACTGAAAAAAAAATAAGATTATTAGGTACCTTTATTAAAAATATAGAAAACAAGTTATAATATGGCAAATAATTGGTTGTGTTAGAAAAAGAGTTTGCTGTATTAGTACGGATATAAATTTCTTCAATAAGAAAAAATAAGGAATGAAACTGCACAATATATGAGTATAGGGCTATAATAAGTAAAACCAAACTTGAGTCCTTTAAGTCCTTGCGAAAAATGTTGACCGGAATAAAGGATGAGTTTGGCCTGAACGTATGCACTAGGTTTGTATGAAGGCATCTTAATAAAAATAGTCCTTATGAACGTGTTGGTATAAAGAAACTAATGCTTTAAAAAAATATTAACACGCGTTTAGATTTAGCAAATAGCAATCGTACTAAGAAAATAATGTATTGAAAAAGGATTATTTTTAAGGACGAAATCCATATTAATATCGTAGTTCCTGATGGAAAAACTTTTGTCCATTCAAGAAAAAACGAATTATTAAATCCCTGTTTTGACCATTTGTAATAATAAATATTAGAGCTTTATGCGAGCAACGCCATGAGCATGCCCATGTGTTTTCAGTTTAGTAAAATTCAAATAGGCAAAATAGAATATTACTGAGACTCGACTATTCAGTGCAGTGCTCCAATAAATAACAATATAGCTACGGCAATAAGGAAGAAGTGCTTAAGTCATATTTTACTGTTTTGCAGTAGAGCACTTTTAAACTTTCAAGTCGATTTTCAGAAATCTATTTCTTTTACAATTAAATTAGAAAATTCGGTATTTACTCACCATTAGTAATACATTTGATTTAAAATCTACAAAAGTTTAAGCTAAATTAATTTACTATTGCATATAGTAATATAAAACGAAAAAAGATAAGAAGCAAGTCATTGCGCTTTAACTTTCTGAAAAGGCGCACAAAATAAATGAAATTTTTCCCAGAGGTACTTTCGAATATGGAAGTTACAAGAGTACCGTTAACTAAAGAACAACTTATCTCGACCTAGCACTTTTTCCTTTGTGACACATGTATATAACTTTGCATATTTTTAAATCTTTATTTCTTTATTCGATGGAAGCATATTGTTTCGAGAAAATGCCTTTAAACTGGATAATCATGACACAAAACGTACAGCGAACAGTTAAAAAATTTGATTCACAAATAAGCCATTGCAATTCTTGTTTCACCTTCACAAATCAAAGATCTTAATCCCATAAAGAAGTTGTGCAAGAAGGTATAAACTAAAGCTGGGCAAAAAAGTTTAAGAATTGTGATGAACATTAAAAAGGATCGATGACAGAGTTTAAGAGAAAGCTTGCCTCGTAAGTAAGACTCAATGAAAAAACATAAAAGATATGCTACAAAGTATTTATTTAGTAAGTAAATTTATAAATTTCTTTTATTCAACCGCAAATATGCTGTAAACAAAAGCACAAAACGCATTCAATATGCAATATCAGCTTAAAAATATGCCTTAAAAACTCAAAAAATATGTTCTTAATAATAATACACATAAATTGATTTAAATATATATGATTTGATTAAGCTAAGCTATATAAAGTGTGATAATTATTAATGAATAAATAACACCAAAGTTAATTGTAAATATTCTGACAAACATTTAGTAGAACGGAACAATTAGCGGTTTTCGAAGGTCACTACAACCTCATCATCAGCATTATTTTATGTTTGGTCCACTGTGTGTGGTGTTAGTTAGTTGGTGTAGATTTCTGTTTTATATACTCAGCATTTATTGCAAATGGAATATGTGAATTATTTTGATTCATCGTATTGCAATTTGTTGAAAGCTCTTTTTGTAATAAAAGTTCAATTTTACCATCTCTTAATTTACAACAGTTTTGCACTTGCCGTTTGTTTTACTTTGGACAAAAATAGTTGGTTTGTTATCTTAAGTTACTATTAATATCATTTATTTGGAAAAAATATGTATTTAATCTAGCACTTCAAGAACATTTGCATATAAAATAAGACAAAAAATAAAATTAATAAAAAATACAATAAAAAAATTTAATAAAAAAAAGAAAATGTATCAGAATTAAAACTTTGGAACTATATTTTGGATAAATAATCACTTTAGATAAAAATCGTTGTCTGCCACATTTAAATAAACTTTTATGTATTGATTTTTTTTTTGCTTTTGAAAAGTTATACACTATGCACTACACGCATAGAACAGTTGAAATGTAGTTAGGACGGTAAAAAATAAAGAATAAAAAGTTTAACCAACATATTTTAAATTGAGCAAGTATATTAAGATAAACAAATCTATAAAATATCAAAAATGCTCTAAAATTATCACTCATGCCGTAAAAATCAAAAAACAAAAATGCTAAATATATGCGGTTAAAACTGAAATATGCAAAAATATGCTTTAAAGGAAATATTATGCAAGAATATGCACTAAAAAATCTACTCCAAAATTCATAAACAGTTCTGAAACGGATAATACATCACACAAGAAAAAAGATGAAATTGCTTGTTTGCGGTTTCCTTGGTAATAACTTTGCTTGTCAAAAGCTAATAGTGATTGCGCTATTTTGGTGTTCCGCAAATTACAGTAAAAATAAATTTTTTTTATGAATTTTAAATAATTTAATATTGAACTGAGTTCCTTCCTTTCAATGTGTTTTTTGTTAATTAATAAATAAATTGAATAATTTACCCATAAAAAGATGCTTGAAGATATTTTAATTTATATTGAATTGTAATACAGTTAAATCCCGATAATTCGTAGTCGCAAGGGGCCGGACATTTCTTACAAATTATAGGGTTTTTAGATTTAGCGGGGTTTCGATTTAACGGGGTTAAAATAAAATAAATACGAGTTAACGGGGGTTTTTAATTTATCTACTAAAACGATAAAAAAGCATAAAAAAATTTTTAAAAGTAAAATACAAAATAAAAATTTGTTGTTTTTGTAACACCGACAGAGTTTTATGCGTGCGTACACACAAACAAGCATAAGCAAAAACCCACGCAAAAAATAGCGGTAAACAAAAAATCATTCTTTCCATGTTTTTGTTGTTTTTATTACGAATTATAAGTGGTAGTTAGCAAACAATTACGATTTATAAGAGGTAAAGAAGATTTTATTTGAAAAAAAATATTACGAATTAGCGAGGGGACCAAAATGTATGGAAATTTTACGAATTAACAAGATTTTTTCAAAGGACCGACAGTTTAATACGAATTATAGGGAATTACGATTTATCGGGGTACGAATTATCGGGATTTGACTGTGCTATCCAATCATAATTAGGTGCGCTATTTTGGTGTCCATAGCTGTATAATATTGCTCATTTACTCAAACAACGCCATAACTAAAAATAACTTATCTCAATGTGATTTTGCAGCAAAATCATTAACAAAGTAACAATAACCAATAAAATGGCTACTAAACACACATTTGAAAACTTAATACGCCTCATTCAAACGAGAGGCGCTGCAACACTGCATTATTAAAAACGTGCAAAAAAGCGGAGTTGCAAAGGAATGAAGTTTACCTCTATCTCTTCCTTCATAAGGTAATACCTAGTAATAGTAGTAGGCATTTATTGCCTGAGTGTTACTTTTCTTTAAAAGAAAAACACCAGTTAGCCAAAAAACGAGTTTGAAGTTTTCAATTTACACACAATTTAATGGAAAAATAAAACAAGATATTTGTATGAATTTTATACACAATATGAATAACAATATGTACAACGTTTTCTTGTAAAAAAGTAAAAATTGGCAAACGTTGATCCCCTTTAGAGTAACAAGTGCGATATGTACTTGAATGTATTAATAAGTATATGTACCTATTATATATATTGCTGAAATAAAAAAAAACCCACACATACACAAAATCCCATTCATATATAAAATATATATATGATGCTTGATTGTTTTTAAGAGCTGTTTCATTTTTGTATATTTTTTTACAACAACAAAAAAAGTATATTTACCAGTCTGCTCACATACACAATGTTACACTTATACACACATAAATCCACTCATTCCCATTTGCAATAACATTAATGGAGTTTTCTTTATTTTTTAAAGGTAGGCACGTTTGTATTATCTTCAGCTTAGAAAAAGAAGCTCTTACTTTTTTTTATTTCTTCATAAAGTTTTTTGCTTACTTTTTCTTTTATATATATATATATATATTTTTTGTATTTGAGCATTAACACATATACCAACATGTGAAAGAAGAAGTAGTAGTAGAAGAAGAAGAAAAAAACACATCATGTATGAGAAAATTAATTACCAACATTCACATAGAAAACGTGCCTATAATGCTTTATTTTGACACAATATTATCATTGTACTAGTACTATATGGCACACTACCGCCACCTCACCACCACAACGACTCTTGTGTGCGTTCCTGGCAAGATATTTTTCTTTTATTAGCCGCAATTTTTATGCGAAAGGAACAAATATTTAATATTCTCTGTAGATCAAAACTATACAAAGTAAGCATAAACTGGCAAACTGACATCCATAACAAGCACTTTCTTTTCATTTTATAGTATATATATATTTTTTTTTAATAAAGTAACAAATTATTTTTAATTTTTCACACTCAAGAACAGGTGTTAGAATCTAATAAAGTATCATTGTACGTATCGCTTAGTCAGTTACTGTAACTTTTTTCAAGTAATTGTTAATTAGTTGTAAGCATTAGATGAAAAGACATAAACAAAGAGAGTGCGTGTTTGATAATATTTTAACAGGGGAGGAAAGAACGTGAGTGAAAGAAACCTTAAAGCTTTATTTCAATATTTGCTGAGAACTATAGCTTAAAAGATTTATTTGGAACTTTAATAACATCAACAAAAATTCAACTCAGTTATATTGCACAAACAAGTTGGGTCTAATTATAGTTTATAAGCTCTCATGTAAACAAAATTAAAAAATGAACAATTGATTATATTTTCTATCGCAGGAATTTTGGTGAAAAATTAATGTTAAGTTACAAGTAAAAAATTTGTAGCTGATAAACTAAATAGAATATATATGTGGCGCCCTGTTTTAAATGCAATACTGTACACACTTGTGTACTACTACCAATTTTTGGTATACGTTTAGCAACTTAAAAAATCATTTCTTGTTATGATTTAAAGTTAAAGTGTAAAAAACTTAATTAATAAATTTACTCTGTTTTTGTTTATATTAGAATAGTAAAAAAAACTATTAAAATACAACTGCTCTGTTAATTAATTGGAAGTCAAAACTGAAACACTCCAAACATGTATCAGGCTACATGGGAGTTGCAGGCCAATCCAAGTAGACTAGATAGAGTACTTTAGCAGTTTGCTTTAGTTATAAAAGAAGACGGTTTACATACTACTCTTTCGGAGTCGCTAAATGATGTTATAAACGCTAATCCTATAGACCAGCATATAATGGCTACATCTGCAAGCAAAGCTGTACACAGAAAAAATCAATGTAAAATTAACATGAACAAATATTGATTAAAGTGTGTGTGAGATATTATCGAAGATTTTCAAGTATTTCAGAGGTCTTTATAAATGATATATAACTGTGGTGAAAATTTATTGATTCAGCTTTGCTGGATGATGCACTTCCAGAATTTATATAATGTAAGTTTGGTATAATAAATAAAAATAAGATTATATTGGGTTTCATGGTTTTATAAGGAAACAATTTATAATTTAAATATTTTTTTACGACTTTTTTCCCTATCATTTTAAACAAACTTTTTTTAACAAACAAATAATTAAATTTATCCTACAATAGTATAAATATAAAGGAATTTTGGTTTTTCAAATAAACTATAAATATAACTATAACTAATAGTCTCGGTATAGCTGATGGCTTTAGTAGCTAGTGCTTCTACCAATCTTATATTGTTGTTGGATTTATCTTTAATATCAATATTAATAAATAAAAAATAATAACAATAATAACTAATAGTCTGTAACTAAAACTATTGAGTAAAAAAAAATTAAAATAAAATCGCAACTTTTTAATGCAGACAAGATAATATTGTTAGTATAAATTGTAATAAAACCAACAATTTTATTTTTTACAAAAACAATTGGGGTATTCAAACGGTAGTGTTAAATTCATAGCGTCATAATGTTCTAAACTCTTAAACTAGTTTAAAATACGACTGCTGTGAGCAAGCCATCATATTTTAGTGTGTTAGTTGAAACATAAACAATACGATACAAAACAAATGAGAAAAAAATATTACAAAAATTAAATAATATTTAGTACGAATATGCAAAATTATGAGAAAATTATTTAACGGCTTCTATTTGTTGCCGAAAATTATTTGCGAATTTTTGCAGTATGTAAAACAAAATTTTTTCGAGCATTTGACCTTTTAAAATTTTAAAGCTTAAATTAGACGTGACATAGCCATAACGCCATAACCATAACCAAACCAAAATTCAATTGGTTTCTATGGTGACAGTGTTGCCCATTAGTTTGGTTCGCACGGCTGCTATCTATGGCTATGGTTACGTCACGTCTAATTGAACCTTAAGGCTTTGGAATTTATCTGCAAATTTTCTTAATTTTTGCGAACTTATTGCTCTTGTGTGTAATTTTAACAAATTAGGATTGAATAAAGCCACATCCTTGTCTGATTGAATATTTTTGTTGTTGCAGTTTTTGCCTTTTTTACACATTTGGCGACTTTTATTGATGTGTAAAAATCTATACGCTAGGGGGTAAAAATCTTTTGACTTTGATTTCTTTGCTGAGATTTCTTTGCTTTTTTGCTTTTGCTTTGCATTGTCAAATCGGTATGAGCTATGTATGAGTGTATTAGTGTTTGAAAGAAGCAATACCAAGCAGAGAAACAAGTCGACCGGCTCGAAGCCGACGGTGCGCCGCCGCCGGTTATTTTTTTGTATATTTCCGTACACCAAAGGTGAAAATGAACCGTAAGAGCTACGGACTTGAAATTTGGACACAATATGTAGACATTTGGCCACTACAACAACAAATACATGAGAGTTAAAAACTAAAGGGTTTTCCAAAACGAGCAACGAAAAATGTTGAAATACCATGTAATATACATACAATTGTATGTACATATTAAATGAATGTATTTTTATACAGACTACAAAAATTAACACTAAATTTAAAAAATTTAAATCAATGGGTGTTCCATCAGTTAATGCAATTTTGACTTTGTAATTTTGACAACTTGCTGTATCTTGGAAACCGTAGGAGCAAAATTCTTGAAATTTTCAAAAACGGTAAAACTAAAAAATCAATAAAATATAAAATCGCCAAATATAAAAAAATCGCCAAAACGAAAAAAGCACCAAATTAAAAAAAATCTCTAGGACTAAAATAAATCGCGAAAAACCGCAAAAATCGCCAAAATTAAAAAAATCCTTAAACAAAAAATCGCCAATATGAAAAAATCCCCTAAATAAAAAAACCCCAAAAACAGAAAAAAAATCGCCAAAATGAAAAAAACCCCAAAAAACAGAAAAAAAATCGCCAAAATTAAAAAAATCGCCAAAATGAAAAAATCGCCAAAATCCAAAAAATTGCGAAAATTAAAAAAACCCAAAAAGAGAAAAAAACGCCGAAACGAGAAAAAAGCGATAAAACTGAAAAAATCGTTTAAACTGAAAAAACTTAAAAAAGAAGAAAAGCTAAATCAAAAAAAAAAAAAAAAATGATCAAAACCGAATTTGCGCGAGTCAAAGTCGCACTTTACTGAATTTATTTTAATTGCAATGCGTACAAAACAACAAGAACAGCAACAACTAAGCCATGAACAACAGGAATTAAAAATTAAAAAGTAAAAGCAAAGGCATTTATCATAGATGAGCACTGCAGTACCACTAAAGTTTCAGTAAAAACAAAAAAAAAAAAAAAAATTACTGATTACTAAAATTTTTCTCTACAAATTTTATAAATTGCCTAAATGATTTGTTATATGATGTGAAGCATTGAATTTTCAGTAATCAGTAATGCCCGTATTCATAATGAAATTCTACCAAGTGGCTAAATGTTTTTTAATACAAAAGTTTTAAAATTTGAATGAAAAATCTTTGCCACTTGCTACGGCCTTACGATTTTACTAGTAATGCAAAGTAAATTTACTGCTTACTGCAATTTTGAATGCAGTACATATACATATACTGCAGTGTGCCCATTTACTAACCAAATAAGTTTAATAAAACAAACAAAAACCAACAAATTCATATGTATTTACAATATTGAAAGTTTTGATATTTTTAATTAATTAATTTAAAAAAAGATACTAAAATCGTAAGTAATTACTTCCAACTTAAAAAAAAATTTCATTGCTAGATGTTTACACATCTCCTCTGTGATCGGACTCACATTGCTTTTTTTTATATCACACGTTGCTATCATTTTGGTATTAGCAAGTTTTTGCAAATTTTCATTTACGTGAATTTTTCCGATTTTTTGGAATTTCTTATATCTTTAGGTATTTATGTGTTATTTTAGGGCTTGCCTTTTTACCATTTTACCGATTTTTAAGACATCTATCTATTTGTGCGAATTTTCATAATTTTGTAAATTTTCTGCGATTTTTGGAATTTCTTAGATCTTTAGGTATTTTTAAGTAATTTTGGAGCTTGTTTGCAATTTTGCAATTTGTTGCAAATTTTTGCAATAAAAGTGATTGTTCCCAACTTTTTGTTTTTTTTTTAACAGTTTTAAACTTTTTTATAATAAGTATCAGACTATAATATATTTTTGATGTTACCAAGTCTTTGCGAATTTTCGTAATTGCGGATTTTTAAAAGCTTTTGCATTCCTTATATTTTAAGAATTTTTTTAAATAAATTTTTGGTTGTCTGTCAATGAAAAAATTATTCGCGAATTTTCCATTATGTTTATGTTATGTTTCCATTATTTTAATCCCTTGCGAATTTTTATATTTTTTGCAATATATAATGATTTGAGTAAAAATTTGCTAAAGAAAAATGCCACGTTTTTAAACGTAAATGGACATTTTGTCGAAAAAGAAAAGTAAAAAGCAAAATAATTAGTTATGACAGTAACAAATACATAGAGTGAAGAACTGTATTAATATAGTACTCCTTTTATATGAAAGAAAATAAAAATAATTTTAAACTGGTTTAAAATGTTAGGACTTTATGACTTTTTGACACTTAGGAGACCCTTGTGAATACCCCAAATGTACATATTTAATATTACGAATTCAAATTACAATTAAAATAATTTTTAATATTTTAAAAATATTAAAAAAGCAGTGAGTAATTGATTGCTTTAAATATTTTTGTTTATAAATATTATTTATTCAACAAGTGGTTTTCTATCAAGTATTTATTTTGAAGGCACGACAGTACTCCCGCTCCAGCGTTGTTATACAGCGAATCTGAATTTTTTATTTTCTTTTGTGACACCACCCATTACAAACTGCGACTCCATTTGCTTAAACCACAGCATTGGATCTGAACGCCAAAATGGTGGTGCTTTAACAGCAACTCATGAAATCTCCATTTGAGAAATGTTCGATACTGCAGAAGAATAGCTTCCTGATGTTGACGGTTGTTCCGATGTTGACATAATTTTTGCATAAACGCGGGGTCACCAATTTGTTAGAATAAATTGTAATAGAACCAACAATTTTATTTTTTACAAAAACAATGTATTTAATATTACGAATTCAAATTACAATTAAAATAATTTTTACTTTTTTAAAAATATTAAAAAAGCAGTGAGTACTTGTTTGTTTTAAATATTTTTGTTTTTAAATATTATTTGTTCAACAAGTGGTTTTCTATCAAGTATTTATTTTGAAGGCACCACAACATCATGAACAAATTTTTACTATCCTAATTTTATAATTTTTTTTTTTTTTTACAAACGCAACTCGCAAAGTGAATAGCTTTCCTGCGGAAAACCACCTAGGGTATATGGCGGGAATTGAACCCCGGACCTCTGGACTGAGAAGATAGCATCGCTACTACTCAGCCACAGGGAAGAATTGCAGTGAGACAGTTGCGCAATACATCACCCTTTAATTTTTTTATGTAAAAAAAAAAATAAATTTTTTAATCAGAAATAATTTTTAGTCAGGCTTAAGTTCAGTAATTTCAATTCTTTTTATTGAATGAATTATTTTATTAATTAATGTGAGTTTCTAAAGAAGAGAAGAAAAATTAAATAAGACTTTTAAGCTGGGGAAATACCGATATTTTTCTGTGCAGCAACGCACTTCATCAGCACCCTGGTCTATCTACTTGGGTAGAGATTGTTATTAACATCAGCTATTTAACTTAAATTCTAATGAAACGGAATGCGAGAAATGATTGTTGTGTACAATTATTGATTTAACTTTGGTGAATACATATGTAAGTATCGCTATTTATTTCCCCTGTTTTTCCATTTTTTCATTTTTCGGTTTAGGTTAGCACGAAGTTATATTACTCTACCTACGTCTGTTTAACTATTCTTGCTCATCTTTTACGATCATCACATTAATTATTTTTACTTATTCGATGTACCGTCGGTACATACATATAAGTATTATAGTAGTGGATATTATATTACTTTGTTGTTGCATTCTCCCGTTTATTTGGTTATCGAACATTAGTGATTGCCAAGTGAACAGTGATTGCCAAGTGAACATATTTTTGTCACGTGCCCATGATGAATTGAGACATTTTTAGATTTTTAATTGAACTACAGTGAATTTTTTAATCAGAAATAATTTTTAGTCAGGCTTAAGTGCATTATAAATAAATTTTTTATTTATAATGCAGCTTCAAAAGCTATATACCTTCTTTTGTTATTCACCATTTCAGTTTGGCTTTAGTTCAATTATACTAATCAGTTTTTGGTAATATTTATTTAAAAACTCGCTTTAGTTTAACCATCCCCCATTGTAAGATCAAATATATTACAAACATTTAGTCAAATAATTAAAACAGATTTTATTTATTTTCCTGTACACAGTTAATATAGTCATGCTTTGCTGTTAACTTTCTACTCACGCACAATAATTACATAAAATGTATTTAGTTTTAAGACTCTAAGGTCCACATATAAGCTTGTTTTTAATCCACTTAAAACATTATATGTGTATTTATAGTTACGAGTTTTTACATAACATTAGGATTTGAAGAGCATAAGCTAAACGCAATAATTTTAAAATATATTTTCCTGTTTCTTATTTTATTGTTTAAAACTAAATATTTAAATCACAGAAAAGAAAAATACCAGCTATGATCGGCTTATTAAATAAATACATAAGCACATTCAAAGTTAGTTTTAAGCAATTAAGAAAGTGTACATATAGCCAAGGGAAGGTGCACTTATCAGTGCTCGTGAATGATGATTTATTTGATAGCAGATATAAGATATTTAGAATTCAGTTTTACGTGTTTACCCTTTAAAAACGGTTTTCCGTAAAGTCGAAGATTCACAAATGAATAAAGACTCAAGTGAAGAGCTTAAATACATACACATAACTGAAATTACTGCAATATACTACGACTTGATACCAATGCGTCTATTCCGCTGTTATATACACACGTTGCCTTTCCCCATTTTTGGTCCGTCTGTAAAGACTGCACTACCCTCATACAGCCTATCGGATTTGACCCAATAGTACCTATTCAGAATAACCATTAAGGGTGTTCTACTAAAATCGATCTCAGCAACCTTATAGTCCGTAAAACCAAGGGTTACGGAATCCTGGTCACCAAAACCGATTTAATTTAAGATTAATGTGTTACCTGCTATTCCTGTCCCCACTAAACCTGTTTCTACGAGTCTAAGGAGACTTCTAGTTGCCGTTCCCATCACATCCTCTGCTGTACGTCGCACACAAAACTAACTCTGCTGACTCACTGATTTTCTTTAATACACTCATACACGACTATCAGCTGCGTTGTTCATTTGACTCTTCATTCAAGACAACAAGACTTCACAATAAATAACTTTATGATCGACTATTGGCAACTGAACTGACTTATGGTCAGGTGATGATAGACTCATCCGCTAGCAGATGCGCCGCAATCTTTTAATTTCACACAATGCTTCCAGAAAGTGACAGCAATGTCTAGACAATCTAAGCAGTAAGTGAATGGTTTCCTTTCCTTTGTTTGGGTGTTATTTCAACATGGGAAACATCTCATGTGAGTAATATTTAAGATTAGTGAGTATAAATCTAGTAATAGTACTAACAATTTGAAAAAAATCCATTCATTACTTAAAGTAAAGTATTTTATCCAGCTTTCTCATAAATCTGCATTATATGCGCTACTAAACTTTTATATACACTTCAACATTAAGCTACGTAATTACATAACACATACATACTAAAAAAAGTAAAGTAAAAAAGAGGTATTAAAAAGTTGTTATCCTTAAGCATACAAAAAAAAAAAAACATCACACACATATAAAAAACAAAGAAAATCTTGTTTAGTGTTAAACGATACATAAGGATATATTAAATAAACACATACATACCTATGCATAGTTTATGATGTTGTTATTCTTAATTAAAGTGATTTCCGGTTTCAAAAGGGACTTACTAAAAAATGGAAAGAAAAAAACGATTAACAACGACGTGTGTTTAATTTTTCCTTTTTTTTTGTGGGATACGTGGAACTATTTAACTGACGTAAAAGTACTCGTATATAAAAATAGGAACAAACTCGAACTTTTTTGTTTGTATAAAAAAAGTTAAATTTACAGCTTAACAACGGTTGTTATATTCCTAGAAGGGTTTAATGTGGTGCTGTGAATTTTTTAGAAAGTGTGTGGTAAGCTGATCTTTGCTGCTGTTTCTTGTTGCTTTATTATTCTATAATATTTTTATATGTTGCCATTTTTTAGGGAGCTGTTGTTGATTGCTTTGACTTTAGGGTCATAGTGTCGTAATAAAATATAAATTAAAGGTATACATTTTCTTCATTTTCCCACATTTCATAATCTTTAGGATGCCGGTAAAAGTTTGAAAAACAAAAACTATATGAAATCAATGCTTCTAATTTAAATGCCTTAAATATTTATGTACGTGTAGTGTACACTGGGAAAGAGTAGAAAAGTACGATTCTGCGAACTTCCTTAATTCATATTAGTGTATTGAGTTATATCACTACATCTAAGTTATTCAGTGTGACACATTACATACATACATAAAAGAAGGAAAACATATAACTCAGGATACTTAGAAGCCTGGTTTGTATCTTCCATAAAGTAAACCATTGAGGCTCGAAATAAATAATTCCTTTTCAAAAGCTAAGAGTATATTTGACAGCTATTCAAACAACTGGGTTCAAATGACTTTATAATCTTTTTGAAAACTTACATCTAAATCGGTTGAAGTGACCCTTTTCGCAATTTTTGCATGCAGCTGTGGTCAACATAAGAAACCATGAGCATTTTTAGTGAAGCAAGTGTTCAACACTTTTGTTCAAATGAATACAACAAACTTTTTTGTAAAATATTTTAAACAGCGACCTGTTCTAATATGGATATAACAAGTTAATATGTTAAGCAAAAATATTCGCCATAAAATGTGTGGCATCTCTTTCAATTAGTCTTAAATTAGCTACGTCCAAGTCAAAGTTTTACAAAAGAGCTATTGTGCTTTCACACCGACGAAAAAACAACACAGCCAATCAGATCCTAGTGACAACAATGCTTGAACTTACTTTGCAAGGAAACAAGAACAAATTTAAGAGCTTTCAAAACTCTTTACCTAAAATACAAATATCAGAGTTTGCGTGTTTGGACGTAGCTGCCGTAAAGCTATTTGATAATGTTAGGAAAGCTTAAAAATATAAAAGATATAAGTGATAAGAACAGTTTCAAGTTAATCCGCTTAACAAATTACGTACAATATTACGCACAATATTATTTTAGTACACTTATTTTTCGATGGAGTTAAGGAAGTACAAAATGTGGCATATATTACACGATAGTTAAGAAACCACTCAAGTCCGCTTTTTAGTTCATTGATAAAAATTGCTTTAAAGCCTATTTATGTCTTGCTAAAGAAAAAGTAGTTTATTACATATAATTCCAGTGTTTTTTTATTTATTTATTTTTTCAATTTTACCACGTTTTTGCTCCTTGTGCTGTTCGCTGGAGTGGTTCGTGCATCAACTAAAAGTAAATGATGCTATTTGAGAACGCGAGTTCAAACCCTGACCATACCCTGTCATATCAACATTATAGATATTTCTGATATGCGTTGGTGTCCATGACAAAGATTCTCCTTCCTCTATCTGTTTGCCATATCTCTTCACCATCCTACACGCAAGTGTTACATAGGGAACTATTATTTGTACCCAAGGGAGCTGAAAGCTTGCTTTTAACTCAACTGCGCGACGCAAAGAAGCGTATTGTGTTTATCAGCCTATGTATGTATGTATGTGTATTGCTTTGCGGCACTATGTAAACCGAAAACGATTTTTCGTAATCCTGGAAGTGTCACTTAAGATATGGTAGTAGTCAAAACTTAATATAGCGGCCAATAGACGCCATTTTGTTAATACGAAAAAAAAAATTAATAAAAGTCGGCTAACTATATCAAAATGGTCATCATTTGAAAAGTATTTTAAAATCATCTCTTATGATTTTTCATTTCGAATGGCATTACGGTTCAGTCGTTTTTTTTTTTTTTTTTAATTGCTACTTGTTCTACTCCGTAATCTGCCAATTTAACCTAACATTGAATTAAAATCTATGCATAAACTATAACTTTGTGGTTGCTAAGATAATTGAAATGAAGGCAATTGAAAAAGTTAAATTAACAGCTGCTGGTTTTCAATTGAAATACTTAATAACATTATGAAAATTGCCAACGCAACTAAAATTTGGTTGCCATTAATAACCTTAGCAATATAATTGCCCAGATGAAAAAATATGCCTGGAGCATATATGATATCCTATATATGGTTCGGATCCGAAAAATGAGGATCTATGGCCATATGTGATAATATATATTCATGCATTTGCATACGTGAATGTGTATTCCCTATATAGTATGCAAAGTTGATATTTATACTCCCTTGACTAAAAAAAGCACACTACTGTGAAATAAATTCAATTATTTAAATTACTTTTTTTAAGATTTTCAATATTTAATGAAACATTTAATTGAACAAATATTTAGAAACGAATTAAAGGACATTTTATAAGTCATTTTAGAGCAAATGTGAATCAATTATTTAAAAAACACAAAACTCATATTCGTACATAGAATTTAATTTAAGAAATTCAAATTAAAAACTAATGCAATTAATTATAAACGAAAAATAATCCGCCTAACAATAGTTTTCAATATAATTTTTTGCAGTAATATGAACTTTGTTTCTTATCTAGGGAATTCTGTTATTTTCTATCAAATTGATTATTTGATATATTAAATGGGGCCGCAATGTGTAAAATCATATAAGAATGGTTTTTTTTTGTAACAAAAGTTTTTCTTTTTTAAACGTTGGGGGAACGCATATAACCTTTGCATACCGTATGTATTTTCTAATGGATTTCCAATTTACCAGTGATAAAATCCAAGCTTTTTTTATGTGAGATATCATGTATGCTCCATATATTAAATCTTAATTCTATATATGGATCCACATATGAAGAGCTTCATAATGAAATTTCCATATATGAGCTCACATATTACAATACATTTCATATATAAGTCCATATATTAGTTCATATATAATAGTTTTGCAATGTATAATCCCATATATTTCCATACATGAATTCATAACTACATATTCATATATAGTTATATATATAATTTTTTTAGATGGGTGCTTATTATCTGAATTTAAATATAAATGAATGCTACATACCTTACATAAAATTTTTATTAAATGCTTACCTGCAAAGAAAAGAAAAAATACATTTTTTTTAATTATTCACGACATTTTGCAAAAGTATTTATAATGGATCACTTTACTGAATAATTCACTTTCGTCAGATTATAGAATTTTTATTTCAGTTTGTAAAGACATTTCACTTTTTAATTTCATGTTTGCAATTAATCTTATTTCCTCTCATTAATTTAATATATGTAGATTAGATACTTATGTTGTGCTGAGAAATAAATGAGTCAAGTTTTGATATAAAAGATCTTTGATTTCGCCCTTCCCATCTTTATATTTAAATAAATCAAAGTAGTTTTGATATATTATCAAAATTTTTTGAGCGTTTCAGAGTTCTATTCATTTTATATATGATATATAACATTCTGCAAATTTGTTGACTCGGCTTTGCTGGGTGGATCACTTCCATAATTATATATAATGTAATATTGGTATAATAAATTAAAATAATATTTTATTGAATTTTATCGTTTTGTTAGGAAACAACTTAAAATTTAAGTAATTTGCTTTTAACGACTTTTTGCTCTCTCATTTTATACATTCTGTTATTTTTTTTAATACATAACAAACACGTAAAAAATATTTCTGTACAACTTTAATATAAAATGAACCAAAAATTAACTAAAAATTTAATTGAGTCAATTAAACATTGTACTGAATTAAATTTTTAAACAAAAGTTTAATTGACTAAAATACACTTTAAGTTAATTTTTTGTTTAATTTTCAATTAAAGTTGTTTACTGCAGGAATATTTTTTTCTGTGAACTTAAAAAAATTAATTTATCCCAGAATAGTCTTATAAAGAACGTTGAGTGTAAAAAAAATTACAAATTAAAACTAAACTAAACTAATGAAAATTTTTAACTATCCAACATTTTTCTTATTTATTTAAAAATATTTTTATATTATATTTCCTTTAGCTTAAAGCCAGCTGTTTTTTACTTGAATAATTTATGGTCACATTTCTTCCTAAATTTCATTCCCAAAGTGACCCGTATCTTTTGATATTGAATGTTAAGAAAACTAATATATATTTATATATATATATATATATATATATATATATATATATATATATATACATATCTTTTACATTATCATTTTTATAATAATTTAAAATCAGAAAATTAAAAAAAGGGAGAAAAATCAAAATATGTGCACTCAAAATGAAAATCATCCATCTAAGACACACGAATATATGTATATGTAAGTATATGGCCACAAAAAAATTCATAATTCAATATTGAGCCTTTCACATTTCACATAATGTATAAATGTATGTATGTATGCACATAAATTTATAACAGTTGAAAAACCAATCGAATGTAAATAATGTTTTCTATCTTATTGATGGCCAAGATTTATGCTCTTTCAGTTTTTATAATTTCATGTTTGGATAATAAATCGAAACTTGAGTTTGTAGAAACGATAAGGAGCACTTTATTTTAAAATATTTGTATGTATGCTTTTATTATATATATAGTATATACACTCAACATCACGGAATTTATGATTTATTCTAACCAATACCTTAAATAAAAATTTAGATTTTTATATTCTAGGTATTTCTTGTGCAAAAAGAACCAAACATAAAATTACAAATATTGATTATAAATAACATAAATTATTATCATTAAAAAAATACATTCAAAGAAATTCCAAAATATAATTGGTTGATTACACTATGCAACAAATGAAGGCTTTTGGAAAAATGTACTGTACTATCGATAGTAATATCAAATGGTAGGTAGCAAAACCCAATACTCAGTTTGGCCATTTAGGTGACCAAATTTTTTTTTTTAGGGACTCTAAGAATTCCGGAAGTCAATGCGCCCTCAACAGCAAATTCAGACTGCATCTAAGAGTTGCTAGGAGTCTATCAAAGAAATCTTGTAAACATCTTACGCAAAAAAAATGATAATTTGTTCGTGCACTTATTTAGCAAAATATTATGAAAAAAAATTTTTCACTTATTTTCAGAATAACTTGTAATTTTTCAAAAAAGCAACTGTGTTTAAAATTACTTTTCTCAAAAAGTACTATTTTCCAAATACTTTTTTTCAGAAAAGTACTATTTTCCGAAGACGAATGTCCAATGTCCGTCTGCCCTTCTGATGTACGTGAAATCGGTTTTCCGAAGCTCCCAAAAAAGCTAGAGACTTCGATCGTAGAGAAGATGGTTTCAGAGCTAGAAAACTTACTGCCTGTCCCACGATGTCACTCGCAAACGTTCGATCGACAACTTGTATTGCAAACAAAAATAACATTAGAAAATTTGTTGTTGTTTTCAATATAAGTTGTCATTCGAACGTTTGCGAGTGACATCGTGGGACAAGTTGTTAAACTGTGTTTTGCCATATAAAAGTAACTAGCTAAAACTAATATTTTTTTTTAAATAAACTTATTTTATATTTTAGTAAAAATAAAATTGGTATTGAAAATTAAAAAAGAAAAATAAAAAAAATCAAAAAGGCATTTCCAGCGTTGGAGAACTTTAACTTTTTTTCTGATATAAAATTAACCTACTAAAACAAATTTTTGCTTTTTTTCTATAAATTAAATATATCTTATACTCTAAGAAAGATAAAGTTGATGTAGTAAATCAGAAACGTCTAAAAGAATGATTCCAGGGTTGGGAAACTTACACTTTTTGTGATATATAAAAATAACTAGATCTAATTAATTTTTTTCTTGTGCTTTATAAATTAAACATATTTTATGTTTTGGAAAAAAATTTTGCATACAAAATTAGAAAAATAAAAACTCACAGCTTCAGAGCTGGAAAATTTGAACTTCTTTTTTTTTGTATATTAAAGTAACTAAATAAATCAATTTTTTTCCTTATTTCCTTTTTTTCTTTGTTCACTTAACATGGTTTACGTGGCTGCCTTCTACACGCAGGCGTTAAAGTAAAATCTAGATGATTCCGTTTTGAAATAATTTAATATATTTTATACATGTTTTGAAAGAACTTGATTGGTTTAGAAAAAACATAAAATGTAAAAGGATGATTCCATGTTTGCAAAATATAATTTTTTCTTTGTATTTAAAAGTATAAGTTAAGAATAAATAAATATATATAAGAACCAGAAAAATCAAAATTATGGCTCCACGGTTGGAAATTGAAAAAACAAAATATTTGGTAAAAAAAATATATTTTTTTCAGTTCATTCGGAATTTCAGGTTCTCATACAAACTGTATGTAAAACAAATTACGGAAATTCAGGTTGGTAAATTTCATAAAGAAATTTTCATTTGCTAGTACGGACCAGCATTGCCACGACCAAAAAAATTTTGTAACCACAATACAAAAAAAAAGTAACCAAATGCAGAAAAAAGTAACCAAAATTTTTATGTATTTAAATACTGTTTTATTTGTACTTCAGTTGAAAAATATACATACATATATTAATATATGAAATGGTATAATATAAATGGACCATTACATTTAAATTTGTACTTCACGTATGTATGTATGTATGTATATAATGTAATGTAATGTAATGTAATGTATTAATGTAGTTAATAACACATGTGATATTTTTTTGCTTGAATTATTGAATTTGCTAAATATGGTAAATAGATTGCAAATAAAAGTGGAACAAAAAAACAAGTTTTAAAAGTATATCTTATTATAATTAACAATCAATAAAATCAATTTTGTAAAAAAAATACTTCAGGTAAATTATTACAAATTTCAAAAATTGGCTTGTTTTTATGGTTAAGCAATTGTCTATATGCAGTTTGTTCCCGCTTGTAGAACTAGTCAGTAGACTTAAACCAAAAAAAATTTTTGAATTTAGTTAACAAACTCCGTATGTTTATAGTAAGACTCTTAATACTATATTGAGAATCACAATATACAAACATAATAAGTTTAAAAACCTCAAACAAAACAAGCATCTTTATTCAACTGTGCATCTATTTTATTTATTAGAAATTCCAAACCAAAATATTTTTAGTAACAACAAAGAATATGTAATTTAATTACATTCATTATTAAAACACAAGACTGTATAGATAAAGTATTAAGCAGCAGCCGAACTGTGTGGCATTGACATTAAATTTTACATTAAATTAATTAAATCATAAAAAATCAATCCATTTGTATGTTTTGAAAACGCATCCCAAAATTCAACTATGTCCATATCATCACTTGCTTCTAATTTAGAAATTTTGCCAGCGGCGGGTGTTAGCCGACTCACAGATCGGTCGGCTTCGTTCCCTGCTTGTTACTCTCTCAAATAAAAAAAATTGCTTTTAACTTTTTACATAGTGTTTGACGTTTAAAGATTTTGCAACCATGAATGCATCTGACTTTTGAAACCAGGCTTGTTATGTTCAGCGACAGACATGTATTTGTTTAACCCGCCAATGGTGACGCAAATTTGACTTTGATCAATGGTGACGCCGGTCTCACGCACCGGAATTTTCAACTGAAGATTTTTCCAAATTTGTTATTAATATTTCGTTATTTTTTTTTTAATTTATGCTCTTTGAGAATAAAGCAAAGATGTTTAATCAATTTAAGCTCTTTTATTTCAATATTAACATTAAAAAAATTGTTTTATTAGAGCATTAAAAACAACAGCAATTTTAGTAATACATTTTTTCAAAATTAAGAAAAAAATAAAAAAAATCACATATTTATAAAGGAAGATAATGTTTTTTAATCTTTCGACATTAGGAACTTTTAAAAAATAAAAATAAAAAAAAAAATATATTAAAAAAATAATGAAAAATGTATGCTTGGTTATTTTATTCACATACACGGTGACACACGCTCTCATGTACCGGGTTAGTAAAAAAATACACAAAGTGTGCTCACGAAGCAGTTTCGTCATTAACTAGTAGTAGGGGATGTGCAATGAGGCAGCTACTCGAAGTTGCAACCAAAAATAATAACAGGGAATAATGTTATTCGAATTGTTTAACACACCCGGTCTCACAGACCAATAGGACACCAATGGCGGGTTAAAAGCTATGTTGATTATCCAGTGTTGTCTTTACAACGTAGTAAAAACGCTTAAATTGTGATTTTTTATCAAGATAATTAGTTATGTGCAAATTTAAAATACCACATATGTACATATATGCATAAAAATTGTTATTTTTGTGTTGAAAAAAAGTAACCAAAATGGAAAAAAAGTACACAAGTACACATTGGAAAAAAGTAACCAATTTTGATTACAAGTAACCAAAACGGCAACGCTGGTACGGACTTTCAAAAGGAAAATACACGGAATTTTGAAATTTATTGCCTATCTTAGGGATGTTATAAATATAAATGGAGACTTTTTTCAGTCAACTGAAACAAAAATTAATGTTCAAACAATTGTTTGGTCAAGGAATTTTTGACATTTCTAATTTTATCAATTTGTGATTAATTTTTAGTGTTTTTGTGTGTTTTAAATTGAAAAATAAATGATTTTATGTGCATGCAAACATAATTTTCCACAAAAGCCTACACGAATATTTTTCCGTGTAGAAATAAATGTAAATTTACAAACGTGAAATTCCGTAAGAAGTCCGTATCGGGCTTTAGGAAGAAATTTACTCAAGATTTTTTTATATTTGTTAAATTTTTATATGGATATCTGAGTTAAGTATAAACGAAGGTCTCTGCCATGTTGCTTATTATACTCTCAGCGCAGTTATGCTTCAAATCGATGGTCTTTAGGTGACAGCTTATTAACTTTTAGTAAATGGAGATACAAATAAAATTTATCACTAGAGAACAAATTGAAGGAAATTTTCCAATTCATTTCCCTGAAAAATTCTTTAGAAATAAACCATTTTCAAAATACCGCAAAATATTGAGACACTAAAGAGTTTTGCAACATCAAATATTATTAAATACGGGAAAATATAAAACAATTTTGTTAACTTGGTATAGAGGTACAATGCTTAGACTATTTTAGAGTTATTAAATAGTAGCACGGTTATTGAATATCTCGAAACTGAGTAAACAAGTCCCAATTTTTGGTATTGTATTGACGTAATGTCGATGTTATCAACTGAAATAAGGGTGAAGGGTGTATTTTACATATTTCTTAAATACAGAGTGTAGAATAAAATATTCAACCATTGCTTATATCAAAACTAAAATAATTGAATTAAATTCTTTGGTCAAAAAATACCGAGAGCCTACCTATTAAAAATTCCACAAGAAAAAAACTTTTAAATGTTTTTAAAAAACATATATGTATGTATGTATGTACTTATGTATGTAACTGTATACTTGGTATACGTACATATATGAAGTGCTTTGTTCGACATAGCCAAATATATCACTCTTACTTCCCAGCAAAAAATTACACATTACCATCAGAACTACTTGTTATATAATGACTTACTTTTCTGATTGACAAATTTCATTACTCGCTTACAAATCTCATTACCTATAATGTAAAAAAATTATGTACAAGTTGCTAAATGAAGAGAATGATTTCTTTATCTTAAATAGATTACGTGAACAAGTTTCCAAATAAAAAGGTAAGTACTTCTCAAGAATCGATTATTTTAGTCTCACGCCTTGTTAAAATCATTAAGTTGGTAATTCAGTAAGGAACAGCTTGCACCAAAAATGCTTAATTCCAAACTCGATTACCTTTTTTGAAATTTTTTGCTGGGTTGTTTTAATATGGATTTTTCATGTGGTTCGTCATCGGCTGGAATATACAAGCTACGTCCAGTAAATGAGCAATCACAATTTTTATTTATCCTTCCAGGACAGGGATTTCAGATAGTTTTTTCTTCCTCCCCGAATTTCAAAAAAAAATATTTCCCCAAAAAGTCCTTTGTTAAATGAAAAAAATTACAAAAAAATCCCTACTAAAAAGTACTTTCTATCATATATGATCACATAATTAAAATAAAAATTTGGCAATTTGTTTCTCATTTTCGCATAACACACACATACTCGTACATGCAAACAAAGTTGTATTAGTTAATCTTACCAATTGCTAGTACGTCCCAAAGCAAATATTTTGATAGAAAACCTCATTAAATAAATTAAATTCTCATTTCATTTGCAAAAACTAAAAAAAAGTACAGACAAACTCTTTGCAGATATCCTAATGCACACACATATATTTTTGTGACTTTAGGTTTTCTTTTTGGACAATTACTAAAATAGAGATAATTAGTAAAATAATTTTCAAACTGACATTTAGTGAAATAATTTTAATAATAACTTTTAAAAGCTTTTTTGAATTGAAGCCAAAACATCAACCCAGAAAAGTGACCAGCAGCAAAGCTGAAAACAAATTCTCATACACATGTAACACAAATTACAAGCGCAAACAAATACAACTCTTATGAGACTAATTAGACAATACTTCCACTCATTTGTATTAAGCATAAAATAAATGGACATAAAATAGAAAAAAGGAAACTTTTACAAATCTAACAACAAGCAAAACAAACAAATTATGACTTTAAATTAAGACAATAAATGATTTTATAATATATGAACATAAATAATAAAAAAAACCACTGCAGGAAGTTAAGTTTGCCACTAAAGTTAAAGACAAATATTACAAAAATTAAATTATCAAATTAGTTAACGTTCATTTTATGGCTTAAGCTATTTTAAGGCCAATTTAATTTTGTCTTTTCTTGCATTTATTTAAGCGCTGTGCAGTCATTTGTTAAAAAAAATAAAAGAAATTTGTTGCTGTTAGAAGTGGCTACTTAAGACAAAGAAAGAGAGAGAAAAAAACAACAACACATACTTCATAACTTTATTTAAAACTTGTTCTTTTGCTGGTGGTTATTGCGTTTTTTTAGAAATATATATATATATATATTGTTATTTTAAAATTTTTGTTCATTTGCCTCAGTAGACGCTCAAACGACAGCCAGACCGCCGGCTTGTTTCCGGCTGTAAAGCACCCACAATTTCCTGTTGTTTTGCAAACAAATCTTATTTTCTTAAGACTTAAAACTAAAGTTGGCCAGAAAAAACCCCAAAGCAATTTCCTCCCCCTCAAAAAAAGAACATAAATAAAAATTATATAACAACATTTAGCAACACTACCTTGTTAAAAATGTAGAATAAAAAATAAATAACACTGAGCTTTGTTATTTTTAAAAAACATTTTATAAAGTTAAAAAAAAAAAAATAATAAAAATATGAATAG
The DNA here is from genome assembly GCA_949987645.1 of Tachina grossa. NCBI lineage: Eukaryota > Metazoa > Arthropoda > Insecta > Diptera > Tachinidae > Tachina > Tachina grossa. The sequence goes on from OX465274.1 coordinate 180,801,582, forward strand.
TTTTAGTTTCACAAGCAGTTTAAAGTTTTTCGTTAGTTTTGCTGTAGCTTTTTTTGTTTTCATAAGAGACACAAGCTGAAAATGATAATAATCAAAAATTTAAATAAAGTGTTAAAGTAAAGTTTTGAGGCACACACACTTTATTATAATCAAGACCTTTTTATTAAAGTTGAAATAGAAAGAGTTAAGAAGAAAATTAGATTGGTTTCTTCTTTTATTTTGAATTTCTTTTTTGGCATTTCAACACAGAACAAGTTGAAAAGTTTTAAGCATTCATACAAGTATTGAAAATATTTAGTTTGAGCTACAATATAATATAAAATTGTATTACGAGTAATAATTTAACGCTAGATTAGAATTTAAAAAATTTAACATGTCAGTGTGTCTAACACGTTATTTACAGAACACATCAGTCAAGCCAGAAAATTGCACATTACATACATTTTCCTGGTGCCAGTGTTATAAGACACAGCGGTACGTTTGTCAAATAATTAAGAAAATAAAATTACTAAATTAAATAACATTACATTACATTATTATATAATTAAATGCATTACATGTTATATCAACTTGAAATAAATTTGATTCTACATGGTTCTGACTGTAGCTGAAATAATCAATTCCAAGTTGTTTCAATTAGAGATAAATTTGATTCAACGTATGGTTTGATTTAATAGTACTTCGAATACTAACCTAACATAATATCGAGCTTTATTTTCGATTTAATCGCAAGCGATTTCAAAAGCAAAAATTTTCTTTGAGCGTTAATTTAAATCATGTTGAATTAACATGAAAAACATGTAAAGTAAAATCAGTACTGAAAAATCTTAAACTTGTTGTCGTAGATTTTAATATAAAAATTTTTCTGTATGTATGGTAATAATAATTTTTTCTTACAGTACTTCATATGAATCAATTATTTTCAACTTAAAAAATTTTAACACATTTTATGGCAACATAAGACCCCAAACAGTGGGGATTCCACTAAACCATTAAACTTACAGATAAAAATGTAAGTGAATATCAATAATCAGATTGAATTGACAACTTATTTTTCGCAAAACAAATTCCGTTTTCTGTGACATTCTTTGTTTGGGTTCCTTACAATTCTCGCTATGCTGTCCATCTGCCCGCCACAGGCTGTTTTCGCGAGAACCACAAGCGCTACGGAAATGAAGTTCCCACAGAACACAAAACCAGCAACGAAAAATGTTGAAATCCTAATGTAATATACAGACATATATAGACTAAAGGGCTGCGTAAATGGATCTAAAAGTTTTGTATTCTATTTTACACTACTGCCAAGCAGTCTGTTTTAGTGCAAACATATATAACAAAACAAAACTAACAAAACATGACTCTCACTAAAATCAATCAAGCATCATTCGAATAGTTTTTCTCTGCAGTTTTGTTAGTGCTTGTGTTCTCAAAACAAGTAGAACATCAAAACGAAAAGCGAGAATGAAACAAAACAACACTAAATCATAGCAGAAACAACGAGTGCACTAGAACACGAACACAAACATGCAAACTATGTATGTTTATGTATGTATATATGTATACATATATTGAAAATAAAAATTAACAAAATTGTACAAAATGTACATAAGTATGTATGATATTATTTCATAGTAAATAAAACCTCTTTTCAGCTTTCATATTCCTAACGAAGCGCAATGTTTCTTTTATATGGAAAATTGTCTTTGCTATCAGAACATTCAAGCATGTTTTGAATGTTCTGTGTGAATTTTGATGTTCTATTTCATTTTTGTTTTGAAAGGCTTGGTTTTACTTCAACATTGTTCTATTGCAGTTTTGTTCTGTACTGCAGTATTCTTATCGTAAAGCAAAACACATCTCTTTTGAAAGTTTTGTTTTAAAATAACGACGCAATATACACACACATTTTGAAATTAATGAGAATGCTTGTAAGCCTTTTTTTTAAGGCTTGTGCCACGCTCTAATATAGACACCTGAAATTTTCAAAGTTAGTGTATTTTTATGCAGACTACAACATTTAAGATGGAAACAAAAAAAATTAAAATTAAAGGGTATTCCAAAAATAAATGGTAGTTTTTTTTATGTAATTTTAAAAAATTACTGTTTCTTGGAAACCGTAATGGGCGAGGCGAACGAACTTCTGAAATTTTCAAAAACGCTAAAACTTAAAAATTCCTTATATAAAAAAATCGCCAAAACGAGAAAATCGCTAGAAACCGTAAAAATCGCCAAAACTAAGAAGAAGTACCAAAAATAAAATAACCCGCCAAATATAGAAAAAATCATTAAAAACGATAAAACGGCCAAAACTTAAATAAAGCCGACAACTGAAAGAATCCACAAAAACCAAAAAAGGGCCAAGAGTAATAAAAAGCACTGAAAGTAATCAAAACTCCAAAATTAACTTAATTTTTTTTAATGTCTACGCCAGGTAAGATATTCGATTATATGGGCTAAAGTTCGTATATTATTGCTTATATACTGTCCGTACGGAACCCTACGTGTGCGACTCACACTTTACTGAATCTATTATACATTGTCAGAGCGAAATAGTAATAAATAAGTGCATCACAATCAGTGTTGCCAGAAGTAGGAAAAAATCCTTACATGTAGGTATTTTTGATACTAAAATAGAAGCGTAGGGAAAATCGGACAGTTTTTTTTATATTCTCCAAACTGTAGAGATTTTTTCGTCATGTCGCATTATTTATGAAATAAACACAAACATGACGTTTTACTTTTGTAATATTTTCTTTTTCAAAACGGTTCAAAAATGTTATTTTCCTTAAAATCGCTTAAAAATATATTTCCAGAGTTGTATGTATATGTCAAGGCGAACTTATATACCAAGTGGTGTCAAGCCTAAAACAACAAAATCTGTCTAGTACTTTATTGCAATGATAATTGACAACTCAAAATTTCTACAAATTTTATTGCTATGCAACCTGACAAGCCAAACTTCCTAAAAAAAGCAGCTGTTAACTTGGCACCACCTGCCACATGAATGCGCCTTGGTAGATGTTTTTTCTAAGATGTAATTCAATGTTGAAAGATGATTTGAATTTATCATTTTAAATTTAATTTTTTAATTACAGCCCTTTTCACAATGTACAATTAAAAGCTAACAGGGACGTTAACGGCAAATTTTGTATGGAGAACTGTAAGTTAAAGTTCACGTTAACTGTTAATTATACATTGTGAAAAGGGGCGTTAATGTTTTAATTGAATTTATTTAAAAGTATATATTATTTGTTTTTAGTTTTTTACTTATTTTTTAATCAAGGCTTTAATAAACATATGGTTTTTTGTTTGTTTTTTTTTTCTATTTTATTGACAAAAATATGTAGGGATTTTTGTATGGGAAATTTTTTCAACGAATAGGGAAAAATTGGATTTTTTTTTAGCACGTGAAGGTATTTTTTCGAGAAATCTATTGGACACACTGATAAAAATTTTAAGGTTACTTAATTAATCTTCTCAATTGACTTTAAATCGAAAGCGATTTAAATAAAATACCTGCATATTAACTTAGTTTTGGCTGATATTTCCATTATTTATATTATTTTCTAAAAATAATTTGGTTTTGAACAGTTATTGCAATTTTGTATTTGGACATTTCTGATGAGTCAAATCGTGTTATATATACAAAAAAAAATGTAATTCTTGCGTTGTTTAAAATAAAGGATAACATTCGAATCTATAAATGATCTATAAATTTAAACAGTAAAATTTTTGGGGATCTTAGACATCATAGTAATACTTAAATATGCCATAAGATGCAATGGCTTTTCAGCAAGCTACAAGGAAGAAACTTTTTCCATCTTCACCTTAGTTTCAAGTTTCCGGTATTTGTTCAATATGCGCATATTATTCCATTTGAAAAAAAAATCACGCTTTAAATTCCCATAAGTATATATTTTTTATTTTTTTTTGTAAAACGTTAATACCTTTCACTATAAAAGAGTTACATAAATATTTTGCTTTTCTATCAGCAAATATTTTTTTTTTTTTGACTTTTTAATAAAAAAAAAAAAACAATCATAATCCAAGGTTGACATTGAAATATTTGTTTGATAAATAAAGCCAACAAAAAAACTCTCTTCTTACAAAATATATTTGTGAAAAATTGCACTAGCAATTGCTTACATTTATTCATACTAAAGCAAACTGAATATCCCGCACTTTTTATACTTTTATTTCAAACAAAAAAAATTTTCCATTTTATAACAAAAACTAATTTTATAATATCGAATATTTTGAAAACAAGCAAAACCGAAATACTTATACTTCATGTACAATTTATATAATTTTAAATAAAAAAAAAATGAACAATAAAAAATTTTACAATATTTTAAGGGTTCTATGTACATACATATACGAGTATATATGTGTTTTGCTGATGTTTGATGATGTTAGTGTGGCTGTTGCCGTTCTTGTATACTTCAGATGCACAGTATAAATATATCGCCAGCTTAAGCGACAAATGGCATATTGAGTGTTCACAAAACAAACTCTGTCATGCCTGCAAGAAAATGCATGACAGGAAGAAGAACAGTGATAAAAAAATATTAAAATAAAAGATGCGTTGTAATAAACACTAGACGTGAAAGAAGAAAAATCAAAAATCAATTAAAAAATTTATTGAGCCAATTAAATTTTTAATTAAATTAAATTTTTAGACAATAGTTTAATTGACTAAATTACATTTTTAATTGAGTTCTTTTTTCAATTAAAAGTGTTTATTGCAGGAAAGTTTTTTTTTGTGCATAACAGAGTGAAACATAATAATATGGCCAAAAAATTATTTAAAAATATTTTTTGGTATTTTGTCTACTTATAACTGAATTATTTGTAAAAATTTGTTATCTTTGAGTAATTTGGCAAAATCGTTCTCGGTGCACTTCACGGTATATCTATTTTTCGAACAAATAATGTGTAGAAAGGGGTTACGGAATATTTCTAAATGCCTCAGGTTTAACAAGTCGGAAGACAGAGAAGAAATCAGACTTCACCATAAACTTGATTTCGTAAGATATATTTGAGACAAGCCAGCCATAACCTTCAGTCAATGCCATAAAATGAGCCACATCGGCAATATAACTTTTATTTGTAAGTTACACAAATGCAAATGTAAGTTGCAAATGCACCTTTTTAATTTCAGCTCACTATAACTTGTTTGTTCATGTAAGTGTATATGTTTTAAGAATTGATTGATTGCAGCTTAAATATTTTCAAGTGATAAATTACAGTCTGACAGCATAAATATAAATCACAGATTAGCTGTTTTTTATTTTTTATTTTATTTTATTTTTATTAAACCAACAAAGCATTAAAAACCAAAAATACCATATTCTTTTAAAATAACAAGCAAAAACAAATTGTATTACATAAAAACAAACAAAAAATGCATTCTGCATAAAAAATTTACTAAGTATTAAATATATTGCAAATGAAATTTCACCGAAACTCACTACCGTTCTGTTCTGGCAGCTGTATTTAAGTAATATTAATAATAATAGTTCCTTAAAAGTGCAGCTTTTTATAATAACTAACTCAAGGTCACTTAGTTACAACCTTAAATTTTTACATTTCAAGTTAAATCGCTAGAGTTGAAATTTAACAAAAAATAAATACTTGCAAAATTCAAGTACAAGTTCGTACTTATTACAGAAAACCTAAAAAGCGGAAAAATTAAAACATTTGTAATGAAAGTCCTAACAGCAGAAAATCGCTTTAGCACCAGAAAAATATAACTAACCTAAGAATTAACACAGGTAAGTAATTATTAAGTATATAAAGAAATTTCTCTCAACGTCATTTTTTTACCACAACTAACAACATTCTAATGGCACAGGAGCAACAAAAGTTGGAGTATGGAAAATCTTTCTCAGCAAAGCGAATTGATTTAATACAGCCTGGGGTTGTACCACCGCTAAAACTAACATTACATTTAATGCTAATTAAACTTTTGCACACACACATCCATACACACTCTCACATACACATATACATATAAAACGATACAAATATAAACAAATATACATTCATGTACGGACTACTCCATAAACGACCAGCACTATTACAAAACTAGTCCAAATGTATGGATAAAACATGGTCTATTTAACATTGCGATGTCCTAGGTCCAACTTTGCATTACATCGGACCACTTTCAAAACTACCCCATATGGGATAGTTATAGACTACTCACATACAATTTGTAAGTGCCTAAGAAGAACGATCATAATCGTTTAAACACGAACACATATCGTACAGCATTGAATGCTTGTTGCGAAAACGACATGGTCCATAGCTGCATTACATGGGACCATGGTGTAACTAGCCTGTTTCATCTAGATTGTACCACGTAGTCCAATTTTATTTGCAGGGTATTTGTAGAGATTGACTGAAGAATTTTGCTACACAAAGAAATTGAAATAACTTTGTTTTATAATTTATATAAATTATTCAAGTGTACTATCGGATATGCGGCATTTTTCACAGTGTAAAGGGATAAGAAGAGAGCAGACAGTTGGTGATGGAAGATATAGAAGAAAGCTTCATTCCTTTAGAACTCTGCTTTTTGCACGTTTTTAATAAGGTTGCAGTGCCTCTAGTGCCAATGAGGCGTGTTAAATTTTCAAAACTGTGTTTTATAGCCATTTTATTGGTTATTTCACTTCGCGGATTATTCGCCTCCACAATACCGACAAAGGAGGGCGCTCTGATGTTACACATTAAGATTAGTCTCCGCTGAAGACGGAGTAGTTCAGTGACCAGTGTCTATTAGAGGCCAGCGTAAACAGTCTTGCAATTTAAAAATGTCTTGTTTTTTATATGTATTCTAGTGGCAAGTATTATACTAAACAAATAATAAATGATGTCGTTTAGCAAGCAAAACACGATGGATGTATTGATGTTGGTGTATATGAGTGTTTACAAGCGATGTCGCGAAGACCCTTGTTCATAACAAACAATCAAAAGAGACAGTGATGATGTGTGTATGCCTGTTATTTTGCATATTGTACGTTTGAGTGTGTGTAAGATGTACGCTATTATGTCTTTAAGGGTGGTTTTTTAAAGCAAGCGCACACAACTAATGTCAATGCATGTGTGCCTTTGTATGTGCGCAGAATAATAAAAGATCATACACACAACGTGTGTGCGTATGTACGTATATGCATGACGTTTGTATACGCGCCCATGCGTATGAAAAAGCAAGTATCAAAAATTTTTCCGTCACGAAGTATTTCTTTCTTTACTTCTATACCTGCAAGAACTGAAACACATATCTTGCCAAAAGTGTTGTTTAGCGTTTGTTTTGTTGTAGGAAAGCATTTGGAAAATCCCTCATGTCTTGAAAGTTCTTGTAGGTGGTCTTTTGCAGGGGTCTAGTGTCTGTGCCTTCATCACTTGAACAAAACAAAATTTTGAAGATATCTAACAACACAATCTTAAATACAAATTTAAAACAAGAAGTTGTTCAAGATTACTTCTTAAAATTTTAAGAATGTGATCGTAATTTAAGATTTTTATTAAGAACAAATGCTCAGTAAACGAAAAATCACTCAATTGATCATGCACCAAACTAGTTGGTAGATATTGTCCCTTGGCAAGTTTTGCAACCTTCATTGTAAAATTGTGTATAGTTTTATTTACTAAAATGTTATATAAATTGTCAATTATACTGGGACAAAGAAAATATGAGCGAAAGTGTCGCTCTGTTTGTTTCGTTTGATCATAGCGGCCATTTGTTCGAAAATTTACTCAATGATCGGTTCTAGCTGTCGCCAACAGGTCCTTCGCAGTTCGTCACTGTCGTACATCCATCTTGCAAGATGTCTGAAAGGCATGGCCAACTGGGTGCGAATTAAGTGATACTATCACACTTATCTACACTCTCGTACCATCTGCATACTTATGTATGTACATAAATATTTTTGGCAACAAAATTAACGAACTTTAACGTTTTCAAAAGTGTTTTCCGTTAAAGACATCCCGTATAAGACACTTAAGCGACATTTATTTATTACCTGGATTTGTAAATGTTAAAACCACTCCCACGTATATAAAACGTAGAAAATGACAACTTGTAAGCAGACATTTATAGAGAATGTTTTCTTCATTCTTTCTTTTGATACAAACATTTGTGTATGTAAAGGGTGTTTTTTATTGAGGTATAGAACTTTAAGTTGGCATCACTTTTTTAACTGGCGGCCATTTTGTCAGCTGTCAAGTGATTAATATTTAGTTTGGTTTGCCATTTCATCATGAACAGGTTGACAAAAGAACAACGCTTGCAAATCGTGCAAATTTATTTCGAAAATAATGGTTCAGTTCGCGAAGTTTACGGCAAGCTCCGTCCATTTTATGGTCGACATAATCGTCCATCAGAGCAATTAATTCGGTTAACCATGGATCGTTTTCGCACTACGTTTACTCTATGTGATAATACGCATCCGCAGAGACGTCGAACAGTGCGCACCGAAGAAACAATTGCCGCTGTAGAGCAAAGTGTTGAAGAGGACCCGAATGAATCGATTCGCCACCGTGCACACAAATTGGAGCCGACTAACCGACTATTTTGTTCCCGAATTGGATGGCATGAATGTGGATGAGTTGTGGTTCCAACAAGACGGCGCTACATGCCACACAGCGCACGTCACAATCGATTTATTGAAGGAAACATTCGATGAGCGCATAATTTCGCGGAATGGACCTGTCAATTGGCCACCAAGATCGTGTGATTTGACACCATTGGATTATTTTCTTTGGGGATATGTGAAGTCGCTCGTCTACGCCAACAAACCAGAAACGTTAGGGGACTTGGAAGCCAACATGCGGGGCGTTATTGCCAACATACGGCCCCATATGCTCGAAAAAGTGGTTGAAAATTGGACCTGTAGAATTGGCTTTATTCGAACCAGCCGCGGCGGCCACATGGCCGAAATCATATTTAAACATTAATGGCATAAAATTATCCTTCCAATAAAGCCAAATTGATGGACATTAAAACGATTTTCTTGTGTTTTATTTCAATTTGAAGCTCTATACCTCTAAAAAAAACACCCTATATATGTAAGTGTTGTTGTGCGCACGTTTGTGTTCAAATGAAATGTGATGCGAATGCATGCAGACATTTTAACATTCAGGCATAAAATTAGGCACAGTGGTTTCGATTGCATGAACAGAAAAAGAAAAATAGTTTTAAATAGAGCCTTCGAAAATTTCAGTGTTAAATAAATGTTCATATAAAAGTTTTTTGACAGTTATTTTCGCTGTTACACAAAACAAGATTAGCAATGCTGTGTAATTGTAAAAAATGTTTGTTTCGTTTGTTTGTTTCTCGATATTAAACGAGAACCAAAACTATTATGAAAAGGTGAACAAGTTTTTATACAAAAAAATCAAAAAACTGACTGTGATCTAATCCTAAAGGGTCATTCAAAATGAAAAATCATAAGAGAAACCCAAAGATTATTTTAAAATGCCTCTGGAATGATACCCATTTTGATATAGTTTGTCAACTATTTATTTTTATTTTTGTATTTACAAAAGGGCGTCTGTTTATTGGCCGCCATATCGAATTTTGACAACTGACATAATTTTAGTGACACTCCCGGCATTAAAGCATATCGATTGATGAAAGAATCATCAAAATCGATCCACGCGTTCGGTTTATATAGTGCCGCAAAGAAACACACATACATACATACATAGACTGATAAACACAATACCCTTCTTTGCCTTGCGCAGTCGTGTAAAAAGCTTTACATTTCACCCTTTTACAGAACAAGAATTGACCAACATGACCCATAGTAATTTAATTAATTAATCATTCATTTTGATATATTTTCTTTCTAACCCCCGACTAAAAAAGGAGTGTTATAAGTTTCTAGTGTATGTCTGCGCATCTGTGTATCTGTGTGCCTGTCAGTATCCACGTACAGGCCAAACGGCTAGACTGATTTTCATTTAGTTTTTTATGTTTGAAAGATGACTTGATCGAGAGGGTTCTTAGGTATGATTGAAGAAAATCGGTCTAACCGTTTAGAAGATATAACATTTTTCCTGAAAAAAGTCGGGGGTTTTTTAAATTTTTAATTTTTGTTATTTAAATATACATATATGCATGATTTTGACTTTAACAATTTTTTGCTTTATAAAATCATTATATTTTTAAAGTTTTGACTCGCATAGTTATTAATATTTTGTAAAAAATTTTTATTTTTGCAATATTTGCCGTCAACTCTACTATGCAGTGAAAGCTACATATATGTGCACAAGTACAGAGCAAACATTCACGGAAACCATCACATGATATCTCTTTATGGTTTCGCATGCATCAGTAAAATACAAATACTTGCGCATCCAGGAATAAATGATATGAGTATATTTGCGAACATGCACGTAATGCGTGTGTGTGCAGGGAAAATTATGTGTGTGTGCACCCCGTGTGTGTGTGTGTGTGTGTAAGTAATTCTGTAGCAACACTAGTAGGTAGCACTGTCTTGACTTAATAAATTGTTGAAAAAGACTTAAGAATAAAATTCAGAAGTGCATATTTTAGGCCATGCAAAGTAATTGTCAAGAATTTTTAAAGGTTAGTAAGAGGAATTTCATGAACAATGGGGAAAGCGTATTTAAACTATAAATCGCAAGTAAATCATTTATTAACGATAGAAAATCTGAAAAATATTGTGCTTTCAGTTTTTTCCGTACTCCTAACATTACGTTAAAATGAACTTGTCTTATATTACGCCATTACCGCCACAAAAGCTTAAGTGACGTCATTTGATACAATTATTGTAGGAAGTTCAAGTGATGAAAGCATAGACACTGGTCACTGAACTACAGCGGCTTCAGCGGATACTAATCCTAGTGTAACATTAGAGCACCCGCCTTCGTCAATATTGTGTAGCAGAATCATCGTCAAAGTAAAATAAATGGCTACTAAGCACAGCTTTGAAAATTTTATACGCCTCCTTGACACCAGAGGCGCTGCAACACTGCATTATTAGAAACATGTTAAAAAAACAGAGATGAAAAGAATGAAGCTTTCCTCTACATCTTCTTTCACCAGCTCTCTTCTCTATCACTATCCCTTTCCTAAAGAAGATAATACCTAGTAATAGTAGTTCGCATTCTTTATCTGAGTGTTATTTCTCTTAAAGAAAAAATTCAAACTTAATTTTTTGATGAAAATTTACTGTCTCCTATCGTAAGTAATCGATTTTCGGCTAAAAAAGAATTTCAGAATATATGTCGCTTAAACTTTTTTTGGATGGTATAGCTCGATATTTTTCATCAGAGAATATCAATTTTACTTGAAAACAATATGCATGATTTGTATTAAATTAAAAAATATTTTTTAAGAATGAACAAATACATCGAGTCTGTTATAAACTTCGAAGGCAAATTTGAGCTTTCATTATAAAAAAAATGATTCAATAAATTTTGTTTCAATAAATCAAAACAATACCTGGAGTCTATTCACTATAATGGAAGCCGCATTTCTTACTTTAAATACTTATGAAATTTGTAAATATTTATTTATATTTAATTAAAATATCCCAGTGTCTGACCTTGTAAAAGAAAGCAGTAGTAAAATTTTTGGATTTGTACTCAATACAATTATGACTAGGGAAAGGATTTTCATGTAAATACATGTTTTCTGTCGTTGGTCTTAGATCAACGTAAATAACATATCTTTGCGAATCAACAAATTTGTGACAAAATGGCATCGATTTGTTAGTGCATAGTTTTGCATATTTTACAATAAATACATATTTTTGCATATTTTACTATAAATGTATATTTTTAATACATTTTTTAGTTTTTTCATGTTATAAATCTAATTTTATTTTTTTTATTACTTGAAAAGTATTTAAAAGCTGCAGTTTTTACGACTGTGTAAGAACAAAAAAAGAGGAAAACGAGAAAAATTTATGATCGTATTTTTTGTGATATTATTCGATATACCTTGGGATAAGTCAAGAATACCAACACCATTGAAAATTAAAAAAAAATAGCATGGTATGTGTAATTTTTTTTCAGCCCTCTCTTCTGGTTCTTCATTAATTTCATGTGGATATAAAGTGCTTTTGAAAGCACCTTTGCGTGTTTCAGCCTTTAATGAAAAATATCAAGTGGTATGATACGGATACATCCTATAGTTTCTACATTGATGGGGAACGTGGCAGAAGGCTGTCGGATACTTAATTTCTATTAATAAAATTAAAGAAATTTTAAAGTCAAAAACTGTTCCCTGATATGCAAAAAAATAACGTGTGCTCGAAGTGTACGTTAAATTAAAATTTCCATACTAAAACTGGTTTCAACGTACACTTGAAGCACACGCTGTTTTTTGCAATTAGAGGCTTTAATTATTAACACATCAATTAGAAATAGTTATACAAAAAAATTGTGAACTTAAAATATATGTTTTCTCGTAAAATATTTATTTCGAAAATTGCCAAAAAAAAATAAAACCAAAAAAAAGAGATTAGAAATTTTATTATAATCGTTATAAACCGTATTCAATTTATTCGATTTAAAATATAGCACGGTGTTTAATGTACAACGTACCTTAAGCGGGGTATACAATAGTATAGTTTGTAGCTTAACAAACGAAACTCATTTAGGCGACGCGATTAACCAAAAGAGAGTTTCGTTAAGCTTACAATAGGTATATTCGTTTACTGTGCGCGTAAACAATATACATATGCAACAAATTTGATAGTCAAAAAAATAGTTTATAGTTCTAAGAACGAAAATTTAGAAACTGAATATTACACAAACGAAATAGCAGCATCTAAATGCGCACCAATAACTTCTGCTGACGTGGAACATAATTCTTATTACATAAAAATTTTTCAGAAAAAATCTTCAAAGATTTATCTTTGACAATAAAAAAAAATATTTATTCATTCGTGTACGTAAATAAAAGTTAGACTGAACTTTATTTTGAATTGCATATGATTTGCCAAATATATATTAAAAAGTCATTGAAACTAATTTTTTTATGTTTTTTTAAGTTTTTAATGACAAAATTTTTGTTAACAAAGCAATGAAGGTGATTTTGTGAAGTTTTTAATGTAATTAAATCTTGAAAAAAAGTTGATAAATGCATATTTTATTAGTTTTAAATGCATATAGTTATATTTTTACTGCATATTTTATGTACATAAAACGTGATTTTAAATGCATGAAAATCCTTTCCCTAATTATGACAGTCGATATCGCAAGAAATTTTTTAATTCTTTTAAATAAGTTCTATTAAAATATTAATAGGAAGATTTAAAAAAAATTGTTTCTGAACGTATAAATCTTGTTTGAAAAATAACGAAAGTTTGATCCAAAAAAAAAAAAAAAAAAATAAAATTTTCCCATACAAATTTCAAACCAAACATTTTTTTTGTATATACAAAATGTACCCTTAAGAAATACTTTTTATATAATTCAATTCTTGGAGAAGGAAATATTTTGAGTAATTAATGGGATTTTTTAATGAAGACAAGAAAAATTAAACTGGGCTTTAGCTGGGTAAAATACCAGCATTTTTCTATCGCACCACGCATTTACATTTTCAGCAGGACCAATCTCTGTCTACTTGGGCAGAGATTCCATGTTAACATCATTTACATATTTTGTCATGAATTTTCAATTAAAAAAAAAAAAAACATAATTGTTTTTCATTCATTCATAATAAAAAATATAAATTCTGAATAAAATTCTGGCATAAAATATCGCTCATTTACTTCAACAGTGTCAGTCACAACATCAAAAAAAAAAAAAAATAGTATTGCAGAAAACGCTTTTAAACTTTGCACTTTGCATGGAACTCAGTGAAGACCTGATAAAATATAATTCTCGTAGAAGTAATTAGGTACACCCAGAAAAAAGATTGGTTGGAAAACGGTTAGTCCAATAAAATATTATTTGCATTAACTATATTTCAGTTCGCGCTATCAATTTGCTGTTAATCCAAAAAACGATCCATGTTCACTGCCATAAAAGCATAATTGTAACAAAGACATCATTGTGACAATACTTAAATTGATTGCATCAACGGAGCGTATGCTTTTGTCATGACTAATTAACTGATTGATTAGCACAACCGTATAAAATACAGGGTGGGCCAAAAGAAACCAAGGGGTGTAAGAGTTTAATAACTTTTTTGTTTATTAACTTTTTTTTATTTTTTCTTTCAGATTATATAATATACAAAATGGAAAATTTTTTACACTAAGTATGAAAAATGATGTCTCTTAAATGACCACCGTTTTCGGCTTCGCACTGATGGGCTCTTTTTAGAGCATTTTCCATAACATCTTTCAAAACTTGTGGCTGTAGCGTTCGAATTTCTGCAACAATGTTTGCCTTGAGTTCAAGGATTGTCTCTGGCTTGTTCACATACACTCGCTCCTTCAAAAAACCCCAAAGAAAATAGTCGGGTGCTGTCAAATCTGGCGATCGCGCTGGCCAAATAATTTCCGAATTTCGAGAAATTATTCGACGTTGCCGATGATCTGCGGGTTTTAATTCTTGCACCTTATATGGGTATAACTATAAATCTTTTTTTAAAATGCGCCGTAGTGACGTACGATACATTTCTAGCTGAGCAGAACGCCTTCTGCCAGATGTTGCTGGTGCTTCGTTAACACTTTGCTGTGCTCGTTCAATATTTTCTGCAGTGCGACTTAAACGTGGTCTACCGGTTCGAGGCAAATCTCTTACGCTGCCATGTTGGTGATGACGATTAACTAAGCAACGAATCATCGCTTCAGAGGGTGAAATTCTGACGTTAAAATGTCGACGATATGCTCTTTGCGTTAAAATAATTGATCTCTGGTTTAAATAATAAAATTTTATTGTTCTGGTTCTCTGTTCAGTTGTGAACCTCTCCATTATAAGTTCTCCAAGTGTTGTCTATATAATCTGAAAGAAAAAAATAAAAAAAAAAAATTAATAAACAAAAAAGTTATTAAACTTTTACACCCCTTGGTTTCTTTTGGCCCACCCTGTATTAGGAATTGGATTTTAGTACCAATTTTCGGTATTGGCAACTAAAAAAATTGTCTGTCTACATTTATGTTAAGATAAAGACTTTCTATCAGTTGGTGCAAGTAACTAGAGGTTAATGTAACCATCATAGTTTATAGCAGCAAACTAAAATTAAATGTTAAGGTTTGGTTGATATTCCTAACCAAATAATTGGTTCGTATTAACAATTGTCTATTATTGTTAATGTCCGTGAAACACTATCATACAAAGTCGAGCGACCTACGAAAAAGTACAACGCTGGTATAATGGAGCTTATGAAAATTTTCAAAAAACAATAACAATTCATCACACCAGGGTTGTATATTTTCGTAGATCGCACGACTTTGTATGATAGTGTATCACGGCCTTAAACATTTTTTTTTAATAAGTAAAAAACAAAATACTATCAGCATTATGTATAACGAAAAACTGGCATGAAGTTAACGTAAATAAAGAAATTAAATTAAATTAAAAATATAGTTGTACCACAAGAAAATTGCAGTCGTTATACCAGAATTCTATTAATTCGATTGGCAACTAGTTCGGGCTTCTCAACCAATTTGTTCGCTCTGTTAACCAATTTTATCTGCTGTTGCAAATATTGGGTTAGTGGTAATAATTAAAAATATAGTTGTACTGTAATAAAATTGCAGTCGTTATACTAGAATTCTATGATAGTTGCTGCAACCGCCAAAATTTAATTGGCAACAAATTCGGTTGTCTCAACGAATCTGTTTTCTCTGTGTAGTACCAGCAACGTATATGTATTCATAACATACAATACAAAATGCCGAATTATTCTGCATAGTATTGTCTACACAGCATTAAAGCATCAACAAATATCAACGCAAATAAAATCATGCACTTTATTTAAAGTTTACAGATGCGTTAAAAACTTTCATGCTCCTTCATCCCTACACAAATACGTTTGTGTATAATGCAAAAAAACGACAGGATGCCGCTGTGTTAGACGTCACTAGTTAAATGTCACCAAGTGAATGATACTTTTGTAAGAAATAGTTGAAAAGTGTTATCAGCATTTTGGTGGAAATGCTGGTAAAACAGCAGCAGTAAAAAAATTGGACTAAAAAGTACCAACAATAAAGATAAACAAAAAACAATTCCTTAGAAAAGATGCAGTAGTATGTGCTGTTCGAGGAAAACCTTTATGGTCTTTAGAAATTTCAGGTGTAAAAAAAACCATCAACTTAAAAAAGTTTTTTCTGTTAATCCAACATATGGCAGGAGAGAAATGTATAAAAAAACAATGCAAAAGTATATTGCTTGAAAATATAAAGGGAAGAGAATAGGCAAATCATAAAAGAATTCTTACTTTAAATATCATAAGATTGAAGGAAGATTTTCTTAAAACAGAGATGCAAGTTATTTATAAAAATATGTGCAACATAAAGATAATGTAAAATCGTAATACAAAGTAATACGATTTCTTCTTTTTATTACTCGAACCATTATCTGAAGAAGCTATGTCACTACAGCTTCAATTAATACGACTAACTATTTGCTGTGTTTTAATATTGAGAAGTATAGCACCATTTCACAGAACATACATGTTTTTCGAAAAAAATTTCGATACCAAAAACCAAATAGTGTAGTTTTATTAAAAATTATTTAAAATTCTGACAACAGTTAGTTCAAGCAGAAGAAAATCATAGATTGACAATAAAGCAAAATAGAAAAATCTTCAAAATTGACCACGAAAAGATTTTTTTTTTTTAATTCAAGAAAAAGTTTTCAAATTTGGTACCTACACTTTTTGGAATAAAAAATTCCCACCCCAGTTTCTTCAAAGTCGGCAAAACCCACCACTCACTACCCATACACATTTTTTAAATTACGCAGCACAAACAAGTAAGACTAAAATTTATAGACTGTATGACTCTAGGCTACATATGCGTATAAAAATACTCTGGATATTATCCGGCTACACAAGCGTATATACAGTGCTATTTTATTTACACACAGACATATATATACGATACTATACATACTATGTATACGATGGCGAATGATGAATAAATACCCCGAGTATCTGACGCATATTTTTTGTCAGATTATATATCCATAGCCTGAGTACAAACATACTAAGACTATATGTTTAGGAGAGAGTCAATGCACTTGATACGTATGTCTCTTTTTATTTCCAGTTGTAGCGTATTTTAGTTTTTTTTGCATAAATGAAGTATAGATGCTCTTATATATTGGAAACGGCTATGGTCCTAGTCGCCTGACAATTATGATTAGACGCTTTTGATAAAATTAAGACTATTAACTTATTTACATATTGTTACGTAAAAATATTCCTACAGGGTTAAAGCAAAGAACTATCTGGAAGTATTTAACTAAAGCACTAAACGTACACACGTATTTACGTACAAATACTATAGCAACAACAATAATTGTATACATAGCTACAGACACACACACATGCAAATAAAAGTGCGAGCACTGTACTACCAGTAGCAAACCGCATTGCCAACATAAGAGTCGTTACTTTGAAATTCAAAAATAACGACCAATCCAATTATCTACAAAACGCCTAGAAGCAGCAACATGAATTTTCCCGATTGTGCTAGAGGACTGTTTGAACATCTGGCTACCAATAGTAAATGACAATACAGATGGCATCATGCACTTATCGGGCGAACATTCGAGAACCGGTTCCTGTATTATAAAAAGTGGCAGCATGTGCGAGAACAGAGCAGTATTAATCCGGAAGTAGTCAAGTTAAGACCTCGTTGAAAGTGGATAATAACGATAAGAAGTAGTTAAGAAAAGACAAGTTGTAATTTGCTTCGTTAAGAATAAAAGGAAAAACAGTAGCAAATAAAAATTGTGAATTATTTATTTTTATTTTTGAGCAATCAAAAGAACTCACACGTTTAATAAAATTTAAACGTAACAATATATATTTCTTTCTTTAGTAGTCATTGTCATTAAATTATACTTCTGCTACGATAAAACTGAAATCACTCTCATATAGTCTGCAATTTTAATTACACTCAGCCCTTTAAATCATACGGTTTTAGATATGCTAACAAATTTGGAAAAAAAGGTGGCAAATGCCAAGCAAACGCCTTTTTCAACAACCGAACATATTCATAAAACTTTACTAATGTTCGTATGTGTATGTGTGTGTGTATTTGTGTGCTCGCGTATTAGTGCTCTGTATGTCTATTTGTGCTCATATTTATTATTGCTGCTGCTTGTGTGTCATTTTGTTTGTAGTCTTGCAGTGCGCTGCCACTGGCAATATTATTTTGTGAATGTAATGATTCCGTGAAGGGGAAATACGTTTTACGCGGAAACTGCATTGATAGTCACAAAATTTCCGGTGATCTCGCATGATTTAAAATGCGGTAACTAAATTTGAAACTAAATGTAGTCATTTCTACACTTCTATCTTACAGTTTTCTTTAGTTAAACTGCTGCACGGTTTATGTGAAACACTTATATTTATACACATACTCGTATATATAAATAAATAAGGTGTTAGTGTATTTCGTTGAAAGAAAAAGTTTTTTTTCTTAATTTATATTTGTGTCTTTGGTAGGAATTCTAATATTCGAGGCATTTAAATCATGACATTCTACACTACTGCTGGTATGCATGTCCTTTGAAATTCTTTAGTATCTTATATTTTTATATAACTTTTATTTTAAATCTTCTCTCATCACTTGTATTTTCTTTTAGTTTTCTTTTAAGCACTTTCTTTCTAATTGAAGTGAAATTTTGTGAGTCATGAAATATATGTATTTGAGGTTTCTATTTTAGATTTCTTTGATACTTTCTGAGATAAGTTCTTTGCATGAAAGTGCTCCCAAATATTTTTGGTACATACAAGATGCGACAGGGACTCTGCTATATGCCATTTTAGTAAATATATTTTAGCAATACTGGTATTAGAATTTTCAGCGACACAATTATCTTATATATGAGGAATTAAAAAAAAATACAATTGCTTTTCTATAGAAGTAAGGAAATATTTAATATCAGTTAAAAAAATATATTATTTCATTTATTATGGTCTCAGTCAATTATTAATGGCAAACCCTGCTCTTTCACAGTTGTTTATTCCATAAATATAGGATTATTTTATTTTGAGGCTAAACCATTATATTTGTTATTGAATAACACCATTGACTTGTGATAAGTTTTGCAATAATGAATGTAAATATTTTGGTGCGTCAAATAGAATTTATAAAAAAAAACCAAACACTTTAGAGAATTATTGCTTTTTTGTTTGTTTCACTTAAAATTTACCGCAACTTGGCTTCTTCAAAATATGATCCTTAGCCTACTCAAATCTAACAAAGTTAGTTTTTTTTTAACAAATTGTCTATCAAACGTTTTCTTTCGTCATAGTGGATTGAGCACCAGCGTATAAGCAAAAATATAGCTAAATTTGCTTTAGTGTTAAATTAAAAACTTTATTAAAAACTATCCATCACTCAGTGAAAAATTTTATATAATAACAGAACAGACAAAACAATTATTTATTATTTATTTATTTAAATGAGAAATTTTAGTGAAATTTTTTTAGAAATGCAATTACCAAAGGTAAATCAATAATTTTATAACAATAACAAATTCTCATATACCATTTCATTGAAAATTTACGTTAAATAGCTGATGTTAATAATAATCTCTACCCCAGTAGATAGACATGGGTGCTGATGAAGTGCGTGACTGCACAGAAAAATATCGGTATTTCCCCGCAATAATAAAGTCTAGTTTAATTTTTCTTCTTTTTTTTTAGAAACTCACATTAATTAACAAAATGTTTCATTCAATAAGAATTCAAATTACTAAAGTTAAGTCCGATTAGCATATTAGCATATTAGTTAGCATATTATCTAAAAATTATATGACACCCTTGCGATTACAAATATATATAATGCATAGCACATTACAGTGATAGGTATTGTACCAGACAAGAACTTGGTCAAAATTTATATCTCACTACTTTTGATGGCCGAACTTTTTTATAGGAACTTGGCCTTTTTTCACATTTATGTTTTTGTGAGGATATCAATTACAAAAATATATTAATTAGTTAATTATGGTCGCAGGCAATTATTAATGACAAACCCTGCTCTTTCGCAGTTGTTTATTCCATATATGTAGGATTATTTTATTTTAAGGCCGAACTATTATATTTGTTATTGATTAATAACACAATAATGAATGAAATGATTTTAATGTCTTAAATAGGATTCATTAAAAAAAAATTACCACATGCACTTTGGCTTCTTCAAAATATGATCCTCAGCCTATTCAAATCCAACAAAGTTAGTTTTCTTTAACAAATTGTCTATCGAACATTTTCTTTCGTCATAGTGGATTGAGCACCACCAGATAAGTAAAAATATAACTAAATTTGTTTTAGTGTTAAATTGAAAACTTAATAAAAAAACTATCCATCACTCAGTGAAAAATTTTATATAATAACAGAACAGACAAAACAATTATTTATTATTTATTTATTTAAATGAGCCATTTTTAGATTTGATTGAACTGAGTGAATTTTAATCAGAAATAATTTCTATATACTGATACTTAGAAATGTAATTACCAAAGGTTTAGCAATAATTGTATCACAATAACCATTTCTCATATTCCATTTCATTAAAAATTTACGTTAAATAGCTGATGTTAATAATAATCTCTACCCCAGTAGATAGACATGGGTGCTGATGAAGTGCGTGGCTGCTCAGAAAAATATCGGTATTTCCCCCCAATAATAAAGTCTAGTTTAATTTTTGTTCTCTTCTTTAGAAACTCACATTAATTTATAAAAATATTTCATTCAATAATAATTGAAATTACTAAACTTAAGTCCGATTAAGAAATTATTTTATTTTTTTTAAAGCTAAAAAGTCTACATTTTAATATGAAATCTGCATTCATATGAAATATTAAATTTTCAGCATTATACTATTATCTTAAAGCTCTATAAAGGCTTGTACAGTATTAGCTATACTTACAAATATTTTTTAATCAGTATCTGCAAATTGTTTATCTTATTTGGAAATTTTACTCTTTATTTTTCAAACATTCTGAAAAAAAAGATATTTTTTCACATTCAAAATGTAGAAAGATAGCATGAGCTTTAGCTTGGTATTCTTCGGAATGCTTTGGATAAAACTTTCAACAAGATAACACTAACATAGATATATATATCTAAAGGAACGCATTTTGTAATCACTTAGATTTAATTACTTTTCATTTGATGTTTCGTTATTCTGCTTTCAAGTTTACTATTGCAAGGAAGACTTTTGGTTTGTTGGCTCAACTGCTTGCTTGTTTAATTAAATTTGTTAAATATTTTATGCTTTCAAAGTGGAGAAAAGAAAAAGTAACAGCAGAGCTTCATTATGTTAAAAGCTAAACAATTAAGAGATTTTAAGGGTAAAGTACTTTCTATTTAGGTGCAATTTACTTGTCATTATTATTTTGATCAATTAACAGTTTAGATTTTCTATTCGAAATCAATTTACAAAGTAGATTATTTAAAAGATAAATAATTTTTAAACATTTAATGTAAATAAATTAAACGAAAAAACGGGTCAAAAGCTTTGTTGTCGCTGCAGATCTAGGCGCACGGCAGTGCGCCAGGCCAAGTTCTGGCCAATGCATGCAGTGTGTATATTTACAGGAAGCCATTCGAGCTGTTTTTACCCCCCTCATATCTTTGTTCCGCGCAATCGTAAAATTATAAAATTTAAATCATAATTAGAATAAATTGATGTTACCTCATGTGCAAAGTTTGAAAGTTTTACAAAGAAAGGTTCCGGAGATACGGAGGTGCAAAAATTGCATATTTTAAGACATACTCACTGACTCACTCATCAATATTACGAAGCACTTGCGGTATAGCTAGAGATTTGAAATTTGGTACACAAGTAGATCTAGGTGAGCAATGAACTAGAAAAATCTGAAAACTCGGAAAATTTTACCAGGGGGGCGGGGCTACGCCCATAAGAATTAAAATTTGTACTATTGAGCTAAAATTCGATACAGAGCTAGGTCTAGGAGAGAAATAAAATAAAAAAATCTGAAAATCCGGACATTTTAGCCAAGAAGGCGGGGCTACGCCCATAAAGGTCAGAATTAAAAATGTTAATTTAAGGATTGGCAGATTATCTAGAAATTATATGACACCCTTACGATTACAAATTTATATCATATATATATAATATATTTCTGTGTTAGGTATTGTACCAAACAAGAACTTGGTCAAAATTTATATCTCACAACTTTTAATGGGCGAAATTTTGGATAGAAACTTGGCCGTTTTTCACATTTATGTTTTTGTGAGGATTACTATTAAAGTGAAACCAAAAAAAATATACTGAATTAAAATTTTTGTAGGGTTTTTGATTTAACAAATATGATTTTTTTTATTTATAATGAATAAATAAATCTGTGGCAATCAGGAAGCAGGAAGTAGAAGAGCACTTTTAAGCTTTCAAGACGCTTTTTATAGTACGTTTCCGCTATGAAGAAAGCAAGCTCTTTTTCTCAGAACACTTCAAAATATTTCCATTTTGTTTTTTTTTTTTTTTTGTTATTTTAGTAAACGAATTTTTTAAATCAATTTGATTTTATTATCAAGGCAGCAAACCTTATTATATAGATTAGTAAATTGTTAACTTAATTACATATCGTAACCTTAATATATAAAGGCTCTAACTCATTATTTATTGGAAATCGAGTTTTTGGTATATTTCGATAGATAATAATTATAATATAATATAATAATTATAATATCAAAATTGAAACAAGAACTCAATAATCAATATGTTCAAGAGAATAGGGAACGACTATTTTGATAAGTTGGTGATATAAAGAAAATTATTATTAAAATTGTTTCAAAGTAATTTATCTTCAACGCTGTTATTTTCATTAACTCTTTTTGACACACTAAAACTTTAATAAATATTATGAAATTTTAATGGAAAGTTCTTAAGCAAAGCTCCATTTATATTTCTTGACATGTTGAAGAAAAATGTCATTAATATATTAAACTAAGGTTCCTCAATTTAATTTCTGTCTGCCTAAGCAAAACAAATAATTAAACATTCAGGGGTATGCTAAATACAAATCTATATACACAGAAAAAATTATTCCCAAAAATTTTTCAAACAAACGTGTGTTTTGAAGTATAATTTAGTTTGAGTAAATATTTTTTACTGTTCCAGTAAATTATTTGTTTAAATTTTATTTTGTGTAAAAAAACTGTAGAGAATGAAAATTATCTATATAAAGTAAAATTTGTAAAAAAAATTTTTAGAATTTTTTTTATATTTAAATTTGTTATTTTCAGTTAAATTTATTTTTATATACTGTAAAAAAATTTGTCTGATTTCTTTTAATTTTTTCAGTTAAATTTATTTTTATATACTGTAAAAAAATCTAACTGCTTTTTTTTAATTTTTTCTACAAATTATTTTATAGATATAAAAAAAATTTTATTTTTTTTTAAAGATTTTTGTTTGCGGTTTTCAAACTTATTATATTTGTATATTGTGATTCTAAATATAGTACTAAGAGTCTTACTATAAACATACGGAGTTTGTTAGCTAAATTAAAAAATTTTTTGGGTTGAAGTCTACTGACGAGCGGGAACGAAATTCTTAACCATTAAAACAAGCCAATTTTTGAAAGTAAAAAAAAATAGTTGAACCTTTCATTTGATTCAGTTATTTTTTTCAAATAAAACTTTTACTAATTTTTTTTTAAATTTTTAAGAATTGTTATTGATTCAGTTCATTTATTTTCTGATAATACGGAAAATTTTAGTGAATGTCTTTGTAAATTATAAAAAAAAATTTGCTGAATAATACAAAAAAAATCTGCAAAAATGTTTTTCTGTTCCTATTAATAAATTTGACTGAAAATATTTTTAGTTTCAGTTAACTTTTTTCTCTAATGCCATAATAAGTTAACTAAAAATAAATTTTTTTTTCAGTTAAATTTTTACAAAATTGTTATCAGAATCTAAAAATTTCTTTTAGGTCCGCATTCACACAAAAAACTTACTAATTCAATGAATTTGGTTACTGAAAACGAAATTTAGTTTTTTCTGCGTACATACATAAATAAGTCAATTCAAGTTCTCCTTTCATGCTGATATTTATAAATAATTTTTAGTAGTTTTCCTTAAAAGAAACTGCAGACACAAAAAAACAAAAATGAAGTAGAAGTAGTCAAAAGCTTTCCAACAAAAAAGTGAGGAAAAAGAAGTAGAAAAAGCACCACATCTAATGAATCGAACCACTTCAAATTTAGATAAAAAAACCAATGAATTTTACATTGACGTGTCATTGGAAGTAAGTAGTTTGCTTTTGAAATTTTTTAACCTCAATAAAGATCATGTTATAAAAATCCGAAATTCGGGAGTGAAAATAATTCACTTCAAAAAAGTAGTTAAAAATTGCTTTTTATTCACTTGTATATGGTTTGAAAAGAAAAACAGGTTAAATTATTTAATTTTTTGTTATTTTATTCCATTGTTATTTTTAATAATGCAAAGTTTTTGATTTGAAAAGCCTTAAATGTAATAAAAAAAAACATTTGTGTTTGTCTTGAGCCAAAGAGCAATGACTTTTCTGAAAACAAAGTAGTGATTTAAAATTTTATTTGATATGTGGTTAAAAATAACTTCTTTAACATCTAAAAATATGCATTAGGTACTTTCGAAGTAATTTAAAAGTGGTTGGTAAGGAAGTACTCCTTTTATTTTTTGCTGGGTTAAATTAAAAAATTATACTCGTTACTGGTTATTGTCCAACAGGCAGACTTGACAGCAAACCTAATGGTAAATTAAAAACATAAAGTAGTGAATAAAAGGATTCATATTTTCTGGAACTGAAAATGAAAATTTTTATGCTTTCTCTTGCTCACACTGTTTGCTTAGTTAGACGCTGTGAAAGAAAAATTTTCTTTGACTTTCTCTAACATTTGCTTGTCATTTTTATTAGTTTTTTGTTTGCACCAAAGTGTCTGTGGAGTTTTAGCTATTTCTAGTCATCTCATATTTAAAAAGGACTTTCTTTGCATTGTTATCATATTCCGAACTATGACCTTTTTAATCTTCTGGCTATTTTAGTTTATTAAAAAAAAAGTATTTATGCTGTATGATTTTTTTTTCTATTTGCAGTGAAATTTCCAAAAATTAAAAGCTATTTTTTAAAGGAAATTCCTTTTTTTACTCTTATAACTTTTGTTTCCTTTGTCGCTTTTGTATATTATACATATTACATAAAAGCTGTTGTGAAAGTGGATGTTTTGCGGTTGTCACGTTCATGTCATTTTCTGCATTCATTTAGAGCTGTTTAAAAGCCTTTTTGTAATATTTTTTTATTTTCTATTTTTATATGGTCTGGTTTTATTTGCTGCTGCTAATTGCAAAAGACGTCAGGTCATTATTTGTTGTATTAGTTGACAGCGGTATATGACCACCACTGGTATAAATTAGTTAAATTGCTTGAGGTTATTTACTTAATTCTTCTCTCTTCTCATTACTCGAATATTTGTTACGTATTGCGTTTTCCCTTTGGATTTATCAAAATTAGTCTGCAAATGTTTATAAGTATTAAATTTTTTTATTTGAAATTATGGGATGCCGTGTACATATTGAGCCTTTGCTCCATTGTATTCAAAAGATTATTTTAAAGCAATTTAAAACTGGTAAGAGTGCTATATTTGGCTGTAACTGACGTACGTGTACACACATGTTTGATTTGTGAAAAAAATGTATCGTGTATTTTTCGCTCCAGCGCATTTTTCGACAAACGAATTTAGTTTATAGATTTTATTTCCAATATTAGCAATAGTTGAATATATCATTCTTCACTTTCTATTTAAGAAGTTTTTTACATTATTAATATTTTCTCTTTCTAAAAGGAATGAGGATAAAATAATTAGAGAGAACTTTCTAATGGCAATTTATTCACCCACATCTACAGCAACTTAAATCAATGATGTCAGTTTCATGGCACAATTGTGAAAACTAAAATCACACACATTCTTATTCTCTTCCATTTAGTCGTCAATGAAACAGCGACGATAACACATGCGTAGCGGGTGTATTAAATTCTTTATAGATACAGTGAAAGAAAAAAAGTGGTATTCTATGATCAGTAATGCTTTTTGTGACATCCAATGAATTTTATGTTACAGAACTTTTAAGGAAAAAAATGAATATATATTAAAAAGACATTTTGTTTTTTTTTTGGAGCAGCTTCACTAAATTGCATTTAATATCAAAACTTAAAAGACCAATAACTCGGAAAATATTGGTCGCAGATAATTTTTTTGTTTAATTTTTTCTTCTTATTTTTCAAGTTACTATCAGATAAGCTATTTAAAAATTTATGTTTGGAATTTCTTCACAGTTTCCTATGAAAAGTTTACAGCGCCGTAAGTCGGAAAATATGGGTCGCCCGCAACTTTTTTATTTAATTTTTATTCCTTATTTTTTAATTTTCTACCATATAGACTCCTTTTTATATATTTTGAGCTGCTTCAATAAATTGCATTTGTTGCAAATATTTATTTTTTTTTGATGTACTTCAGAGACGAATGAGACAGTTTTTCTCACACATACAACTATAGTTTTATTTTTGACACCACTGACTTAAATCATCATATGCTTATAGACATAACTTAAAGATTTTGGCATCCTTTAACATGTTGATACCAACACTGAACAAATAATTAAATAAATTTCCATAATGGTACTAAAACAAATTTTTCTTTTAATGCCAAAATGATCCTAGTACTATACTTCCATTCCAAATAAACTTACTTATATCATATTTGCTAATATTTAATAAAATTTAATACTAAAATACTGTCTAGTGTCTCAATTCAAACATCTCATTGCCAATGTCGCACGTTCATTCATATAGCGATATTATGTAAACTTTTTATTATTAAAGAACTCTTCGACTTTCTTCGGCAGAAAAAAACAGGTTCTGGGAAAGGAACTGACTGAAATAAGTGTTCTTTTGCGATATATTTTATATCTCCATTTACTAAAAACGAATAAGAACTCGTTGCAAGCTGTGAACATTTTACCATCGAGTTGAAACATAATTATACTGAGAATTTAATAAGCAATATATCACAAGGCTTTGTAGGACTAATGGGCGCCCATTAGTAAATTAGATTTTCATATCAAAGTTGAATAAATATGAGAAAGACTCTTGAGTAAAGATCTTCCTAATATATATCCCTATCTAGTTACTTTTTTTTTAAATTAAATTTCTCAGCCCTGGAAGCATATGTTTGATTTTTCTGATTCTTAGTACAGATTTATTTCTTTCTAAAATACAAAATAAGAAAATAAGAAAAACAATTTTTTGTTAAGTTACTTTTATGTAAAAAAAAAATAGTAAATTTCCCAGCTCTGGAACTGTGTTTTTATTTTTTTTATATATTAAACTTTTTCTCTTTAAAATATCAAATATATCGAATTTATAAAGGGTAAGAAAAAATTAATTGGTCCTAGTTACACAAAAAGTGCAAATTTCCCAACCCTGGGCTCATTGTTTCAGAATTTCTTATACCAATCTTTTTCCTTTAAAAATATTAAATATGTTTAATTTATAGAGAAAAAGAAAACATTAATTTTAGTTGGTTACTTTTATATACAAAAACCTGTTCAAATTTCCCAACCGTGGAATTATCTCCTCATTTGTTTTTTTTTTAGTTTTTTATAATAGTTTTATTCTTACTGAAATGTAAAATAGATTTCTTTAGTAAAAAAAAAAAAAATAGTTTGTCAAAAAAAATTAAATTTTCCATTTTTAATACGGTTCCAGAGCTGGAATATTTAATTTTTGTTTTGCCAAACTAATATTTTTTATGATTTTCAATATCAATGTAGTTCGGAGCATTTCTGACACAACAGTTCTAGCTTTTCTGAGAGCTTTGAAAAAGTGATTTCACGTACAGACAGACGGATAGAAGGACATCGCTTATTCCACATCCCTACTCATAAGGATCCAGAATATATCTACTTTATGGGTCGCATATTAAATTGTGGAAATAACACACGGAATGACAAACCTGTATACACCCTTTACCATTTTTGGTGAGGGGTATAAAAAATATTTAACTAAAAAAATGTTTATATGCACTTATGTACTATTTTGAAAAACTCTGTAGTAAAAAGGAAAAACTGCTGAAGTCAAAATAAAAGAATTCCGAGTCAATGACACCCCTGTAGTCTTCATATTCAAAAGTACATCTAGAAAAAATCTCGACTATTTTGTGTATTTTCAGGAAGTTATAACGCAATGAATTGCTGATTATTTTCTTTAGACTTATAATCTTATATGAAATGAAAGTTTAATTTAGCTTATACTTTAGAAAATTTCAAATTTAATTTTTTTACTTATTGTGTACAAAAGAATATTTTTAACTAAAAAAAAACTCAAAAAGACACCGAATTTTCCAATTTGACTTGAAAAAGAATCAAACTTCTGAAAATCGATTTAAAAATTTATATATATATATATATATATATATATATATACATATATATTTTTATATGTTTATATATTTATATATATTTATATATGACTTAAAAACTTGTTCCTTATTGCCACGGAATTATTAAGTTTTACTTACTCTGCAGAAGAACAAAATAAAACAAAAGCCGAAAACTTTGGCTGTCGTTCTATCTATTTTCGTACTCTGATAAGAACTCAGTTTAACTTACTATCGAAATAAAACATAATTTACACGTTTATATATTTGTGTGTCCAGAGCTTTCTTAAAATATATAGAGCATTTTATATGGAAGCAGTGCCTAAGCCCACCTCTTTTAATTAAATGTACGTGATGTCAAATGTTAAAAAGTTGGATGGGAAAATAAAAGCCATAGGTGAACGTGTTGATGGAAAATTTTTTCCATTTCTTTATTTACCTTTTCTTTTGTTTTCTTTCTCCTTACGAGTTTGTTTTCTTTTTCTTACCTGACGACACACAAAAGCTCAATTGTCATTATGTTCTAATTGAAAACATTTTTAAATGACAAAGACGTGTTAATGAGTGTACGTCTAAGAAAAATAAATAAATTTTTATGCTTACAGAAATTAAAGTTTGTTTAAAATAGAGATCTCAAAAAAGGGAGCAAATTACTTTAAGTATGTGCATGTGATTTGATATTAGGAACAAGTGTGTTTGTCTTCAAATGTGGGGAATGAGTATAGCGAATGAATTAATCTACAGGTAGTTTTTGATGCCCTCGGGTTTTTGAGAAGTTTGTAATTAGAACGAATTGACAGAAAATCAGTGAGTTAGCTCATACCAATATTGATGCTGAAATTTATTTTCTTGGGCAAATACATCTTGTGCTGTTTTCTCGAACGCTTTTAACATCTGCGAGGTCTGAAGAAAGTACCTACAGGTTATCAATTGTTGTATTTACTTATAGATTACACATATGAAAAACAAAAGACAAATTATTTGTGGCATTCAATACACTAATCAACAATTTGACAAAAAATTTATAAGCTGGCATGACTCTCTGTGGTATGAAATGCTTTGAGGTTGCTTGCTAAGGTCCTAATATTAGAAAAAAATCTATTATTCGAGCGGAAGTTTGGCAGTTTGCATACCACAAAAAAGCTGGATATACCAATAAACATATTAATGGCAGAAAAATTTTAATTCATTAGGTAGTACCTGAGCTATATGAAAACCAACTTTAATTTTTAAACGATATAATATATGTTATTATGTAATTGATATTTATATATAATAAAATATAAATTCAGTAAAGTGAGACTCTGACTCGCGCACTAAGGGTTCCGTACGAATACTAGATATGTAATTTAATACAAACTTCATCCTATATAATATATAGTTTTGGCATTTTATTTTTCGTTTTTGGGGTTTTTCGGTTTTTTTGTTTTGACGTTTTTTGCGTTTTTTCGGTTTTGGCGATTTTTTAAGTATTAATTCTTTTTTTAGTTTTGACACTTTATTTTCTCGTTTTGGCGATTTTTTTCGGTTTTTGGCGTTTTTTCATTTTGGCGATTTTTTTTTATTTTTGGCGATTTTTTTCATTTTTGCGATTTTTTTATATAAATTTTTTTTTTAGTTTTGGCGACATTTTCGCGTTTTGGCGATTTTTGGCGTTTTTTTATTTTGGCGATTTTTTTCATTTTGGCGTTTTTTTTTTCATTTTGGTGATTTTTTCGAATTTGGCGATTTATTTTAGCGTTAGAAAATTTTTTTTTTAATTAATCGTTTTGGCAATTTTTTTTAATTTTTGGCGATTTTTTTTTTTGGTTTGGCGATTTTATAATTTTCGGTTTTTTAGTTTTACCGTTTTTGAAAATTTCAAGAGTTTTGCTCTTACGATTTCCAAGATATAGCAAATTGTCGAAATTATATAGTCAACATTGCATTAACTGATGGACCACCCTTTAATTTAAATTTTTTTAAATTTTAGTGTTATTAGTTTTAGTCTTCATAAAAAACATTAATTTTACAAAATTCAAGTTTCAATATACATATGTACATACAATTGTATGTATATTACATGGGATTTTAACATTTTTCGTTGCTCGTTTTGGAACACCCTTTAATTTTTAATTATCATGTATATTTTTGCATAATTTGGTCATAAAAACATGTTTTATGATTTCTTGAATTAAACTTCAAAAGGCCTGGCTAAAGTTTAAAAGTCTTTTCTGTTTTTCCTTTCGATATTTGAAATACACACACGCTGATTTTGTGAAAACACAAATAGAAAAAATTATGAAAACTCTTTTTTAGGGTTCCCTACACCAAAGGTGAAAAGGAACCATTTAGAAACAAACAAGTTGACGCAACATGAAAAACTTGAAGAAAAAAATATATATCAACAAACATAACACAAAAATACATGAATAGAAGCACAACTATAAACAAGTTGAAAAACTACACTAAACAGCGTATCCCGTAATTTAATGTTATGGTGAAAGTGGCAGATAAGGCGGTTTAAGACTGTTCCTGGAAATATTAAAAAACAATTCTTGAAAATATAGGGTGTCTCAAAAGATATTTTATATTTAGTGCATCGATTAGAAATAAGTAAAAATTTTATCGCTACAATATAAAAAATAATTTAAAAAATTCTAAAAGAAATACTTTTAAATCCACTTACAGTTATAGACTATGTCTGGATACTTGTGAGCATTTTATACAACTTTTGGGTCACTCTTCGCACAACGCGAAAAATATAAATATATGCATACCTAAATGTATGCATTAGGCCCCTGCAAAAGACTACTTACAAGAACTTTTAAGACATGAGGGATTTTTCAAATGCTTTACTACAGCGAAATATTATAAAACAAACGCTAAATAACACTGTTTGCAAAAAATTTGTTTTGGTTATTGCAGGTATAGGAGTAAAGAAGAAAATAGTTCTTGACGGAAGAATTTGTGATGCTTGCTTCTTCATGCGCATGGGAAGAATGCCATCAATGTACATACGCACACACGTTGTGTGTCTGATCTTTTATTTTTCTGCGCACATACAAACTTACACATGCATTGCCATTAGTTATGTGGACTTACTTTAAAAAACCACCCTTTTCATATGCACGAACACCAATGCATCCATCTATCTTCGCTTTTTAAATGACATTATTTATTGTTGGTATAGTATAATAAATGTTACGACATTACATTTAAAAAACAAGACGTATTTACTTACATTTCAAAACTGTTTACGCAGCCCTCTAGTCTGTACATATACCTACATACCTAGTTGGTCATGTCTGTCAGATATTTTGCATGACAATGTTAAAGCATGTAGGACCCGTTGGCGACTGCTCAACTAAATCATTGAGGACATTTTCGAACAAATGGTCGCTATCTTCCAGCATGATAACAATAGCGAGACACTCTTTCATATTTTCCTTGTCCCCTGTGGAGATGAAAATTTCCATAAAATTTTCCTTAATGAAATTATACAAAATTTTAAAATTAGCTTTTCAAGGCCAGTTTGCGGACAATATCCACCAACAAGTTGGATACATGAACAGTTCGATAATTTTTCTTTTACCGAGTCTTTGAGTAAGTTTTCTGTTGCATTGTCTTAAAGGAAATTGTAATCCACAAGTATTGTGCATAAAAACTGTAGAAATTTCCTGAAGCAGTTGTTAATGAAAGTGTCATATATGAGAAGTTGGTTAACTGGGTGTATGCGTGCATGTAGATATCGTCAGCTGAAATGCAAAAAGGCGTAACTAGCAAAAAATTAAAAATCAAGTTTTTGATTTATTACTATGAATAGCATTAAACTACATGTCTATCAATCAAAAACTCAATTTTAAATTTGTTATTAGTTACGCCTTTTTGCACTTCAGCTAACGATATATACCATATACATATGTAAGTACATACATACATAAATGTGTGTACAATAAACTTTTAAATTTTCACATATATAGAGAGCATTCAAATTGACATAGTTTTAAGATTTTAAGAAGTTAAAAAGCAATAGAAGGAAAAATGAAAACAATATAATGTAAAAAAAATATAAATCAAAATACATAAACCATAAGAGAATTTTTATCATAGAAACGAAAAAAAGAGCAGAAAAATTTTCGAAGTTGGTTAAGTAAGAAACTGTTATACAAGAGTAAAGACAAAAAGGATTTTTGACTGTGAGAAATGATTTCGAATAACGTTGTTATGTCATTTACTCAAGGGAGCATTTTAACGAAAATTCCTTCACAGCTTCTTTTAATGCGAATCTGCTCTCACTGAATGGCTCTTTTAATTTCTTCTCATTTCTAGGTGTGTTATAGTCGCCGTTGTTTAATATTTTTTTTTCCTTTAATTTACTGTACAACTTTTATGTTTGCTTCACACTTATTTTATTTTATAACCAATTTCGTAAAGGAAACGAACGAAACTTTTAGCTTAGAATTTTAAAAGGATGTATGAACTTTGTGTGAATGATGAGAGAGAGAGAGAGAGAGAGAGAGAGTTGCAGGAGTTATTAACTCTTTATTTTATTTTTTTTTTATTTTTGCAGGCGCAATTCGTAAACAAGATATTCAGTTTTCTAACATTTAGTAGATGCGTTTTGTTGGTCGGTTAAAACGGTCCAATATTAAAAATAAAGCAAATTATATATAATTTAAAAATAACGTAAATATAGACAATAAACCGCTAAAATATCTATGTATGCATACAATACATAAAAAATTTTAATTAAAAATTAAAGCAAATATGTTTAAAGTTAAATAAATTGTGCTAAAAAGTTATCCACCATTTTTTAAGAATTTCATAAAAATAAAAATAGAAAAAAATTTATTAAATAATTTTCATAATTAAGGTTTAGTTTTACTTAAACTTTTATCGTTTAAACAGCAAAAGTGCAACAAAAAGAAAGTGTATACATTTGCCTTCAGTGGGCAAGTGTGTGTATATGTATTTATATGCATATGTATACATAAATTTTTGTATGAGTGTGCAAGAGTGTTTCGTGTTTTCATTTTGTAGATAAATCCTTTTGGCATTCACAGCGGGTAAACATGACTTTAATTTTCTTCTTGGTATGTTTTCAAGTTTTTAATATGTATCTTTGGTATTGCATAAATTCCATGTAGATATGTGCATACAATTAATTTGTATGCAAGCTTCACTTGCACGCTACATTTATTTATAATGGCAATGTACAAACATTTTGGTTTGTATATTAATATAAAGGGTGTTTTTTTAAGGTACACATGCAGCTCTTAATTGAAGTAATGTACTAAGATTATATAATTTAAAAAAAAATCTTTAATAATTTTGCACTGAGGCTGTTGTTAAATTCGATTTTGTCGTAATGTCTGAGTAAGAAAAGCACGGGTTCTAACCTTCAATTTAATGTTGTTATTCGAGCATCATATTTTTCTATTGAATTTTATATAAGTACAATAATATACCCTAGGCTTGAAAAGCAATTAAGTAAAGGGCTGTTTTAAGGTTGTAGTAAAAAAATAAAAATACGCTAGCATGTGTTTATAGATAAATATTCATGTATGTACATACTGTGTCCAGAAATTTGTGTTTCGAATGAAAATTATACACAAACATTTATTTTAATTTTTTTTTAATTTTCAGTTTTATTGTATTAAAAAGTTCGTACCATGAATATGAAAAGAATAACACGAAATTTATACTCAAGACTATGGACAAAAAATTATACGCATGATAATCAGAATATTTATTCATCATTCACCACTGTCTACTTATGTTTGCGTATATAAAATGGAATGCATAATGTGTTTTGGCTGTTTTTAAGATATGCTTTATGTGTGTGTTAATAAAATAGCCCTGTATATACGCATGTGTAGCTTGTTAACAGTCAAGAGTATTTTTATACTCATGCTTAATCATAAGCTTATACAGTCTATAAACTTTAGTTATAGTTTTTTGTGCTATGTAATTTAAAAACAAAGTATACAAACATAGTTGTTGGATGTTTATAATTATAAGTACTCGATTTAAGTTAAATGCGTGTGTTTGCGTATGCTCATGTGGTTTTCTTTTTAGCTGTACGCATTCACAGCTGTTTAAGGACCAATACTCAAAGAGTACTTAAAATTATACTTTTGTGATTCTATGGTTGATATGCAAAATATAAATATTTTTATTTTAAATTCTTGGCAAAAAGACATTTAAAATATGCTTAAAAAAGCGACAACTTTCTATTTCGTTCTTTTTCACACATATATATGTGGTCAAGTTTTTGCACACATACGAAGTCAAATGGTAGAATTTAGATCATCGGATGATCCCAGTTGAATTAAATGTGACAAATCTTATAGAACTTGAATAAACAAAAACTTGTCACACAGAATTTAAAAACAATATTAGATTGAAATATTTTCAAAAGTTAAAGTTGGTTTTTACTTTTTTTTCGAACACAATAGTCCACTTTTTGTTATGTTATGTTACTTGTTGTTATAGCTTATTTTTCAAAGAAAAATTTTGTTTTATATTATTTTTTTTTAATTTTTTTAGAACGTCTTTAGCTGCACATTTAGTAAAAATAGAATAGCGTGACTTTAAGTAACAAGCTTAATTTCTTGCTGACGTAACGCGGTTGTGGAAATGCCCATACACAGATTTTAGGTGTCCCTGTGCTATAGAAAGCTCATATATAGCAACTGAAGATATAAAAAGATATTTTTAGCCTGTCTTACTATATAAAGCCATTTCTAATATTCTTTTGTAAGTCGACTATGTTATCTGTTTTGCCAGTACCTGTCAAACACTGATGACTTCTGGAATTGCGCAACAAGTGAGTTATACCGAAAATTTCAATGAAATACATTGTTACAAAAAAAAAAAAAAAAAAAACATACATCTTACCATTCACTTAAATAAATTCTTATGAGATTGAGTGTTACAAGTATTTATGTACATTAGAGTATTCAATCGATTAATAGTTGTTCGATTAATCGAGGATATTCTGTAGAACGATGAAAATAGCCAATTTCGATTAGCAAACTAATAGATTAATTTATTATTTAATCGAATAACTCGAATAACTCGAATAACTCAAACTAACTAAGCAATATTAATGCCTCAAATTCTCTTAATTCCTTACTTGAACAAAACAAAAAGTCAAATAATTGCATACTCTAATATAAATATTACATGCATAAATTGTAGAATATACACATATTGCTACATAAATATCTCCATACTAGACCCCTGCAAAAGACCACTTGCAAGAACTTTTAAGACACTAGGGTTTTTTCAAATGCCTTACTACAGCAAAATCTTCTAAAACAAACGCTAAACAACACTGTTCGTACGAAATTTGTTTCAGTTATTGCAGTTATAGGAGTAAAAAAGAATATACTTCGTGACGGAGAAATTTGTGATGCTTGCTTCTTCACACGCATGTGCGCTCACGTTGTGTGTATGATCTTTTATTTTTGTGTTGTGTGCGCTTGCCTTAAAAAAAAACTCCCTTAAACACATAACAGCTTACCATCTACATCATACACACACTCACGCGTACAATATGCATCAACACTACTTCTTTTGAGTGTTTTTTACGAACAAGAAGTCTTCGCGATATCACCTGTAAACATTCATATGCAAGTACATCAGAGCTGTCCACATAGAGAAAACCGAGAAAAATGTGTAAGCATATGTGTATTAATTTCTATAAAAGCCGATTGATGTTCGGCACTCTTTAGCTTCTCTGGGCAGCCAGGACGTACATCAACACATCTATTAAGCTTCGCTTACTAAATGACAGCATTTATTATTGTTTTAGTATAATAAATGCCACTAGAATACATTTAAAAAAACAAGACGCTTTTACATTTCAAGACTGTTTACGCAGGACTCTAATCCATACGATTTTATGATAATGCTACTATTGTTATTATGTTTCTATTGTCATCTTAAACTTATTAAAATTTCAAAAGATTTTAAACTAAAACAATCCTCTTTAACGATTATTAATGAATGTTGTAATACTTGTAGATACATAATATGAAGTCTCTATATGATTTGTTTCATAACTACAATCTGCATTGTTAACAAAATATTTTTGACAATCTGTTGTGTATTAATATGTTGTGGTAGTTCTTGCAAAAGAAATTTCAAGTATTTTGTGTTTCTGCCAGGTGTCAAAATTTATGAAAGCATGTACATGCATATATGTGAGATATAAATTATCATTTAAGCACCGAAGTTTATGCAATAAGGAATTACGCTAGCTTATTTGTGCGTATGTATACAGAGAGAAAAGACCGCTCAAAAAAAAAAATGCGAAATTGAAACTGCTCGTTGATTGAAGCACGTTTGTTATCAACACAAAGACCAAAGTTGTTAGAATTTTAAGAATACTTATTTGACAACAACTTTATTTTTAGGTTTCACATTCCATGTGTAATTTCTACAAGATTTATATATAAATTATATATATTCTGGGTTCTAGTCGTCTTAGAGCAGTTTTTGAAAGGGCATACTCTTAAGAATCAGCGTTGCCAGAGAAAAATATTTTCCCCAACAATAAGAAAATATGTGTGATGAGAATTTACTAAATTTTTTATTTTCAGAAAATTATTTTGGCAAACCAGAAGGTTTGGTTTGTCAACCTACGTTGTCATACATGATAAAATAGGACATGCAAAGACACTTTCAAGCATATATTTAAATTATTTTAAGAACATTTTCTGCAAAACTATCTCTTTACTCACCACTACATTGACGAAGCCACGACAAAAATATGTCTTTCTTTATAAACCAAACTTGAGTGTTTCTTTTGACTGTAATAAAACCAAGTTGGGTTTTGTAGATTTAAGATTTCAAGTTAGGAATGTGAGACGAAAATTTTACTGGCAACACCGGCTTGTGGTGAGAGTATAACACAATAACACAAACAATTGTAAAATGTATTGGTATAGGTTGCCGACCACGGCAATAAGCCCTTCATATGTAATTTATAAGTTGGTTGCCTTATTAAAAATTCTATTTTCTAAATAAAATATACATTCGTGTGTGAGTAAGACAACGAATAATACAAATTCTTCAACAGTATCGAATACAAATGATTAAAACCTTTGTTATATGCAATATACCTGCAGTTTCGGTTCCTTTTTCCACAATACATAAGAAAATTCAAAAGAAGAGACTTTGGTTTTTGTTTTAAAGGTAAATCTGCAAGTGATTTTTTATTCGTGGCTTTCTTTATCAATTATCAAATAAGTTCATAAAATAGTGAGTCGTATAAATTAAATAAAATACTATGACTTATGAATTAATGGAAAAAATACTAAAAACTTGTCATTCGTTACTTGAATAATTATTTAAAAAATTTGGAAGAGTGTTGAAAAATATCAAAAGGTTTTTCGAAAATAAGAAGTTGTGTTTTAATTTAAAAACTTTAAATGTAAATAAAATCATTTGCTTCAAATTTGTTTGTGAAGAAAAAAAAAACATCAACATAAATTGTAATTCGTGACTTATCAATTTGTATGGATTTAAGTATAGTTTTTAATATCTGATTTCGATGAGTTTGTATTAAAGCAGAGAAAACTAAATGTTATGGAGAAAAATTAAAGCAAAATGCAAGGGAAAAGTAAAGGAAATAACTCCTACAACAACTTATTTAACTATTATTATTTTAATATTTATTATTTATTTAATTATCTTATTTATATATTTTTTGGCTTTGATTTAAAGGACCTATAAGCAGTCGAAACGAAATCATAGAGTCATAAAATGAGGTAACGAATGACAAAAATATTAGGTAATTATGAAATGGTTACACATATACGATTTTTTAGTGGACTGTTGTGTTTCCACATTCTACAGACAATTGATATATATATATATATATATATATATATATATATATATTTGAAAATTTCTATTTTTTTAATTTGATAAAGCTTACATTTTATTTTTTCCCCTTTCTGTACCAGGTTAAATTAATTTTAGCCATATATCTATGTAAAATTGTGTGTTCATATATATTTATAAAAAAAGTGTACCAGCATATACATGTGCAATTTTAGTAACATTTTTCAATGTATAAACACAAGAATTTATTTTATCGCACCTTAATCAAGTAAATTTTAAATATTTATTTCACATTCACAAATTTTTCGTGTGCAATAATTTTTTATTATTTTTTTGTTCTTAAACAAAAATTATACCATAAAATTGCTTAACAAATTTGTCATTGTATGTATAACAAAAAAAAAAAAAAAAAAAAAAAAAAAAAAAAAAAAAAACGTTTATAAAAAGCAAACCAAATCAGCAAGTGCAGAAAGAAAAAGAAGCTGAAAACATTTTTCATAAATATTTTAACAAATTATATTACTTAAGCAGGTATTATGCCATTCCATTAACATTTTTTTTATGTCATGGCACAGCCAACTCCTCAAAATGCTCAAGGTATATTGTTTTTATCTAAAGCTAGGATCAGCTTAAAAATAAAATAAAATTTTATAGCTTTAGCACCTTCAATATGTCAACATAAGTTCTAGATAGGAAACGGAGCAAAAAGTTACAAACATAAATACGAATTATTTCTTTTTTTCCCTAACAACTTCCATTTGTTCAAAAGTAAAGAAAACAAAAACAAGTGAAGAGCATAAGGAAGAAACGTTAAGCAGACGAAAATAAAAACAAAAACGAAAAGAGTGATAAAACTTTCTAGTGACAGACACAAATCAAATTAATTTATGTAAATTTTTTCAACATGCAAACGAACAACATTTGCTGATGGCAAATAAAAAAAAATAAATAAAAAGTTGGGAAAAAATATAGAAATAAAAACCAAGGTTTAAAAAAAGTTACTCCGGCTGCAACATCAACACAAAAAAGAAACTGATGAAAGGAATTTGATTTGGTTAATGTTAACGATGGCATGCATAACGATACTAACTAACAGGGATTAAATATTGTGGAAATAAGCGGAATGTCTCAAAGTCAATTTACATATATATATATATTTTTTTATTCTTTATATTTATTCACGATACATAATAATTGAATACTAATTGTGGTTTAAGTATCTAAAGTTGATACAAGAAAATCAGAGATTCAAATACAGGAACGTTCCATTTTCTTGTGAACAAGCAAATTTTTGTTTTTCCTCGAGCTGAAATTTAGTCTTCTTTGGGTTTTGCCTAGTTAGGATAAATAGAGAGCTTCCTTTACTCTTTTAATAAACATTCTAGGCTGGTTCTCTCTTATTAAATTAAAAAAAAAAATTAATAAGATTCAAAGACCTGTCCCCATGTCTACTAGAGGGCTTTGTAAACAGTCTTCAAATGTTAATAAGTCTTTTATTGTAATGTACTATCGTAGCTTGTATTATAAAGAGCTGCGTGAACAGTCTTGAAATGTAAATACGTCTTGTTTTTTAAATGTATTGTCGTAGCATGTATTATACTAAACCAAAAATAAAAATGTCGGTTAATAAGCGAAGAACGAGGGATGTATTGATGTACGTGTATATGAGCGCTTTTAAGCGATGCCGCTAAGACTTCTTGTTCGTAACACACACTTAAAAGAAGTAGTGTTGATGCTTGTATACTTTTTATTTTGCAAATTGTACGTTTGAGTGTGTGTGTGTAAGATGTAGAAGTTAAGCATTTATTTGTTTAAGGGTGCTTTTGTAAAGCAAACGCAACCAACTAATGTCAATACATGTGTGCGTTTGTATGTGCACAGAAAAATAAATGATCATACACACAACTTGCATATACAAAAGCAGGCACCACAAATTCTTCCGTTACGAAGCATTTTCTTTTTTACTCCTATACCTGCAATAACTGCAACAAATGTTGTTTACCAACAGTGTTGTTTAGCGTTTATTTTAGAAGATTTCGCTGTAGTAAAGCATTTGAAAAATCCTTCATGTCTTAAAAGTTCTTGTAAATGATCTTATGCAGGGGTCTAGTGTCTACATAAAACATTCCATCGACAACATATATTGAAAACATTATCAAAATAAAAAGAATTTTAACTTTTTATCGAAATAGTGGAATAGGCTGCAAGTTAAAAAATATATGCGGCTTGAAATCACAAACAAATATTAGTTAGTTTAATTGTTATATTTCGAATTTATTTATTTCGATATTTTTGTGGCAAAAAGGAAAAAGTGCTTAAGCTTAGATAAGCTAGTTTTGGGGGAATGGTACCTCTGTGATCTACATATTCGAAAATACCCTTGGGCAAAATTTTACTTAATGTGTGCGATTTTTAAGAAGAAAAAATTATTCCCAAAAAAATTTTTAAACAAATATTTGTTTGAAATCAAACTTAGTTTCAGTAAATATTCTGTACTGTTCCACTAAATTAATTTGTACCAAAAAACTGTGTAGAGAAAAAACAGGCCACGACGTTTGTCGGCTACTTTTCGGCATTTACATGTATACAACACGATCAATAAAAATAAACAACAACAACCGCACAACAGCAAGTTGTTTGAAGTAACATTTTCCCTCAACCAAACTATGATTATTAATTTAAATTTTTACAAAATTTTTATCAGAATTTAATAAAATAAAATATTTACTCATTCAACGAATTTGGTTACTGAAAATTAAATTTAGTTTTTTCTGTATATATTTCAACTTGAATGTGTTATTTAAAGTGTATAAAACAATGTTTAATTAAAAAAATGTAAAATAAAAAAATTCCTGAATATTGACTTGAACGCTTAAAAATGCTCTCCAGCAAAACAGTCCAATACAGTTTCAGCATTTTGTTCCTTATTGCCAAAGATTTATGATTTGATTAGACAAAAGTTCGTATAAATTTGATACAAACGTCAAAAAGATCATTTAATAAAAATAACATAAGAAAATTTCAAGCAATTTTTAATTTTCATTGGAAATAAAAAAGTGTGCATGTGTCTAAAAATGCTTAAAGAAAGTATAAAAAAAAGCATTGAGTTTATATATTTATGATTTGGTGATCGCTTTGTAATCCAAGTTACATGTGATAATTACTAATGAACAAATAACACAAAAGTTAATTGTAAATATTCTGACAATCACGAAGTAGAACGGAACAACTAGCTGTTTTCAAAGGCCATTATACCCTCATCATCAGCGTTTTCTATGCTTGGTCCACTGTGTGTGGTGCCAGTTGTTGAAGTTTGTAATTTATATACTCAGATTTTTAGTGCAAATGGAATGCGTGAATTATTTTGGTTCCTCGTATTATAATTTACTGAAAGCTTTTTTTGAAATGAAAGCTCATTTTATTCGCTCTCAATTTACAACAGTGTTGTCATTGTCGTTTATTTTATTTTTATTTTTTGCTAATTATATACATGTATGTGTTAGTTAATAAATAAGTTGTCGCTAGTGTTTGTCAGAATATTTACAATTAACTTTTGTTCATTAATAAATATCACATGTAATTTGGATGACAGAGCTACACGAACTTAAGCCTAATCAAATCATAAATATAAGAACAAATTTAATTATTTTATTGTTGTTGCCTAACGAACTTGGAATGGCCTGACAGTGCAGAAATATATATGTGCACTAATAGAAAAATAACGATCTAAATTTAAGAACAAAAATCTTCAATTTAGATTGTAGAAATCTTAAAATTTTTTCGGTAAGATTGACATTCTCAACTTTAAGCATAAATTCTTAATTTATAGAATGAATTGTAAAAAATCAAGAACGCATTTTTAAAATCAAAAACGTAATTTTTATTTTAAGATTGTATTCTTACCGTCTTATTCATAAACGCTTCATAACAGCTTAATAAGCAAAAATCTAAAAAAGAATATTCATAAATGCTTAATAGCCTATTAGACGTTTAACAAACGTTTCATAACTCAGAGATTTTTAATATAGCCTCTATACTACTTTAAGCGTTTGATAAACAATTATAAATAATATTTTCTTGATTTTTTTATCCCTTATGTGAGATTTTCTGTGGTTTCTCACTTTTATTTATCTTCATTATTCTTATGTATGTCTCCTGAATAATGTTCTTGGACAAATGTATTAATTTATGTAAGTCGGTACATGTATGTATGTATGCATAATGGTACAAAAAGAAAAGTGCATACATATAAACATCGTTGAAAATTAAAGAAATCCCATTCATTGGCAAAAAGACAAATAGAATTATAAGCATAAGGGCATATTTAAGTACAAGCATACGTATGTTTGTATGGTACTGCATGCTTACATATGTATGTACATATGTATGTACATTGACAGCCTTATTTATAAAACTTAAAAAGACAAAGAAAAATTTTGTATAAAAA
The DNA here is from genome assembly GCA_949987645.1 of Tachina grossa. NCBI lineage: Eukaryota > Metazoa > Arthropoda > Insecta > Diptera > Tachinidae > Tachina > Tachina grossa. The sequence goes on from OX465274.1 coordinate 180,844,429, forward strand.
TTTGTTTTAAAAAACCTTTATAGAGACTTTTTAAGTTTTTTAAATTAGGCTGTAACATTTTAAAATTAAAACAAAATAGTGATGCATAATCGACCGCAATAAAATGGGTATTTGCCTACCCCTGTACTCAGCCGAATATAAATGTGTTTAATTAAATACAATTTTTTGTGACATATAAATTTTTTTTTGGTTTATTTATTAATAAAAAGTGAAACGCCTACTTTTTAAGTTACACCTAATTCACACGAAGACTTTTATGAAGTCTATTTTTCGACGTCACTTTTTGTTTGTAAGCGAACGGGGTAGAGAAGAAAGAGGGGTAGAAAAAATGACTCGATTTCTGTTTTCCATGGTTTTTTTCATATTTCTCTTTACATTGCTCTTGTTGTTATTGTTGTTACGTTTCAATGTTACTCTTCTATCTTATTGTTATTTTTTATTGTTACTCTTCTAGCTTACTGGCTATATGAGTGGAGAGAAGTAAAATTAGACGTCCAAAAAAAAAAAAAAAACATCGTATGAATGCAAGGAATTTTTGGTAGCAACTTCAAAAGAGAATTAAGAAAAATAGAAGTCATAAATTTCACCGTTTGAATTAGCACTTACTTTTAAATAACATTATGCGTAATGATATACTTTTTTTCGACTCAAACAGACTACCTCGATAATCGATTCTTCGTTGTATGCATCACTAAACATAATAACATGATGTTACCAACATAAAATTACAAAAGATGCAAAGTCGTTTAATAGTTAATTCACTGATATTAATCAGTTATGAATACAAATTTTTATTAGAGCTTAATAAAGCAAAATCTGTTTCATAAGTAATGTACAGATTAAAGCTGAAATAAGGAATTTTTATGAATAAGACCGTTAAATTTTTAAAAATATGATTTTTATTAAGAACAGAATCTAGAAATCGACCTTAAAACTAGATTTAATTCAATATTACAATCTTAAATGCGATATTAAAAAAAATTAAAATTTTATTCTTGAATCAAAATTTTTGCATTTAATAGACTATTAAGTTTGAAATGATTTTATTGAAAATGATTTTTCTTTTAGTGTAATTAATATTTTTTTTTTCATAACAATATTTGCCATCGTACCAGAATTAAAAAACAGTAATATATTTCTTTGTTGTTCAGAATACGGATATAAAGTTTATAATTATTTTGCTTTTTCCCGCATAAATTTCTAATGAAAATTTTAATTTTTCAAACATATATTCAAGCCCCATAGTGCATAGAGCTGTTTGCTTCTCCACTATCGTTTGTTGAGTTGTTCCCTTTAAACTTCGCTCTACAACAGGTGAAAGTACTTTCACAAAAAAAGAAGGAGATTGTGAATATTTATAATATCACATCCTCAGGGATATAAAAAAACAACAACAAAAATGTTCCTAACATTTCTATTCACGAGAAACTGAAGGAAACTTAATTCAATAACTGAAAGCAGCTCAAACAAAAAATACCCAGTTAAGCTCTTAGTAGCAACAATAATGAAAGAACAATAAAACGGTAGCAAAAAAAAATAAAAATAATAATAATAATGAGAACTACAACTTCGATGGCAGTGCCTTAAAAAAATTCATAAAATAAATATCAATAAGACTTTCTTTCTCCTTTGGAGTAGCTGGCAGATGCAGCATGGCAATAATACTTTTAACTTCACTCAGTGATATTAAAACCGGAAACAGGAAATAAACTTGAAGTAAAATATTTATTAATTTAAGGGTAAATAAACATTTTTAGCAAAAAAAAAAGAAAAAATATAAATACACATTTATAATTTCGTGATTTTAAAATAAACGTACTGCAATCAAAATTATGTAAATATTAAAAGGTTTCAAGTTTAATTAATGTAAAAATAAGACTGATTAATTTTATGATGTTAAAATATTAAAGAAACTTAAATATAAGTGTACAAGAAATTTATGTAACTGAAATACGAAGCTTAAATAAAAGTGTGTAAACAATTTATGTAACTGAAACCATATTTTTGGAATCGACAAACGCACTATGTAGCATTTTCATATAATGAGCAGCAAAAAAATAGAAGCAGTTATGCTAGATTAATAAAATTCAGCAGGCTCATTCAAATGGATTTACATTAAAAGATTTTGCGAATATCCGTGCAAGGATTTATATCCCCTTTAATTAGAGGGATGGATGTCATATGACAAAAATAATAACTGCAATTTCGTGAAAAATATCCTCAAAACCTTAAAAAATTAAAACAAATAATATTTTGTTTCGTTATGTACTAAAGGGGAATTCGTGGGAAATTGCAAAATCCATCCCACTTTACCAGGAAATTAAAAATTTCGGTTAAGGAAAAACTCTGCATATAACAAATATTTGCAACTGGTGCCAGAATATAAAAACAAATCAGTTTATTTCTTTATAAATTTTTCGGGAATTTTAATATGTATAGGTTTCGCAATTTCTTCAATACATTTAGCCATTTTTCGCCAACTTGCGTTTTTTTCGCGTTTTTCGCAATTTTTTCCAAACTTTTTATATTTTTAATGGCTTTCGCGATTTCTAATCAATTTTAGCGTTTGCTTCCCATTTTGCAAATTTTCTCGATTTTTTTGCAAAGTTCGCGATAAAAGCGACCTTTGTATGTTTTTAGTTTCCTAAGAGTTTTGCCGATTTTTTAAACAATATCAAACTTGCTTATCATACCGCTGTTAATAAGTTTTTCCGAATTTCCGCCATTTTCGCGATTTTTAGCGAATTTTTAGCATTCCTTATAGTCTTGGCAATTTTTATCAATAGTATGGCTTGTTTAAAATTTTGCAACTTCTCGCGATTTTTTACAAACTTCGCGATAAATTTGAATGTATACATTCAGTTTTGCCAATTTTCAAACAATATTAGACTTTGTTATCATTCCGCTGTTAATATTATTTTTTTTTAGCTTTTCGTAGTTATGGCGATTTTTGCAGAATTTTTTGCATTCCTTAAAGTTTTATCGATTTCTAATTAATATTCTGGCTCATTTAGAATTTTGCGAATTCTCGCGATTTTTTGCAAAGTTCTCGATAAAAGCGGCTTTTTGCGCGTCTTTTAGCTTTCTAACAGTTTTAGAAGGTACTTAAACATTTTTAGACTTTCCCATTATTCCGCTGTTAATAACTTTTTGCAAATTTTCGTAATTTTCTCGAATTTTTTGCATTCCTTACAGTTTTAGAGATTCTTAATCAATATTATGTTTTTTTTTTTTTTAATTTTGCAATTTGAACGTCCCTTTTCACAATGTATGATTAAGAGCTAACGTGAACTTTAACTGACAGTTCTTCTTATAAAACTTGCCGTTAAGGTTCCTGTTAGCTTTTAATCGTACATTGTGAAAAGGGCCGTAATTTGACTACAACGAAAAATGTAGCACCAACAACAACATGTAGCCTGTTGCCTTGTTGCCTTCAAAATAATCATTTTCATATAAGCATGTGTATTCTATTTTTGACATTTTGTAGCCGGTAGCTTGCTGTGGTGAATGTGTTTAATGCTTTAATAGTGTAACGTAGTTGCTTTCAAAAATTTTAATTACAATACAAATCACAAATTGTAAAGTGAAAAAAAAACGAAAAAAGCAGCAGTAAAATTTCTCAACAAACCCAAGGAAGTCAAAGGAAGGATTTGCTTAGCAACTTAAATTTTTGTATTGGCATTTCCTAGTTATGTAGAGAATTTTTAGCGCTTAACCTAATGTCTATCGATAATACTCTAAGGGCCAATTTCACCAACTTATTTAAATATCAATTCATGTTTAAAAATAATTTGTCCATACAAAAATTAATCAAAATCGACATTTAAATATGAATTGATATTTAAGTACAGTTATTGAAATTGGACCTGAAATTGTATGCAATTTATATAACTAATTATATTCAATATTAAAAAAAATCTTTAAAATAAAAAAAATTTTAAATGCTTGCTAATTTCCTTACCGCATATTATTTCAAGGCTAAAGCACAATTGAAGAAGAAAAAACAAAAACTATTTTTTTATTCAAGTTAAGCAACTTGTTAACATATTATTTAATTTCCATCTTCCTTTTTTTTCTTAAAGCGAATCAAAATAAAATTTAGGTAACCCAGTTTTAAGCAGTTCATAAAGAGACTGAATTTTATTCATGAAAAGGAAAATAAAATACGAAAAAAAATGTGTGCAGTGAAATCTTTTGTAATGTGGTAAAAGAGAGAAATGTACACACAAAATAAATGTTATTTTATTTTTTCATCAAATCCTTAATGCTAAGAAAGCAGATAAGAAGCCAAGAAAAATGAGTCGCTGAAAAATAAATGCTTTCTTTTCGTTTTCAACTGCAAGGAAAACGAATCGCTGTAATGTTTATTTTGCATGTTGGACCATACAAAAAAAAAAAAACAAATTTATGTATAGACATAAGCAATGTTTAAGATTTGAAATACAAATCCTTAAGTAACTAAAAATGAGAAATAATGGCTGCGCAAATCAAGGGAATAAAAGCAATGAAATAAAAAAGCGAAAAATTTAAATTATTGCCAACTATAAGCAGATGTCACTGTGAATATTTAAAAAATAATTTAAAGTTACGGTAATAATATGTTAGTGAAATTAGATGAAACTATAGGCATTTCAAAAGTTATAAACGTTCCATATTTACCGAAAATTTAAGATGAGAAAGTTGTGTCGTGAAGATGTTTTAAGGGAGCATTTGGCGATATTTCGCCACAATAAAGCCGGGTTTTTTTTTTTTTTTGTCAATTCCTAACAACAAATGAGGTATGGGTTCCACCACTTTACACCTGAGACAAATATGCAGTCAAAGCAGTGACACGCAGGCAGAGTCATGGCGACTGTTTCGGAACGCGCTTTTAATATTTTTTATTGATTACACAGTGCAACACGAAAATATATAACTATACACAGACACCACTACGTGTTAAAAGTAAAAAAACAGACCCGTGTCTTCAAGTTTTGCCCCAAGTCATTAAATTATTTTATGGGCCCCCAAAGATTTGGGGCCTTGGTATAATTTTTGCATTTTCTCAGGCTCATCTTGCAAACCGTTTGGAATTTTGATTTAATCTATGAAGCAAAGTTGTAGTTCTTGTCATAAAGAACAAATCTATGCACACATAAAATAAAAAAAATAAAAAACTTAATCTTAAAGATCAAAATCGCAAAGAATTTTAAAAAAATCGATTTTTTTTATAGGTAGTAAACCGTTCAAAATTCAAGGAAATAATCAACCACAAAAACGTAGCTAAGATCTCAATAAATAACTCTCTGGAACATATAAACTTCCTACGAATGATTCTTAATACTGTTAAGGTAGCGCTTAGGTAGCCGCAAAAATGAAAAATTTCCCGACATTTTTTAATTTTATATGTTTGAAAATTTTTCACTTTTTCCGACTTTTTTTTATTTCATATGTTAATGGGGTTATTATTTAATGTCTGATATTCATAAGTCATGTCCGAAGAAGTCCATGGCTGCACAGGGAATATGGCTTTAACCCAGCGCTGCTAACCTTAAGATTAAAAGATTTCCAAGTAAGAAATACTTGAAATTTCAATATTTTTAATTTAAAAAAAGGAGAAGGTTATCAATTCATCTGTGTTTTTTTTTTGAAATTGTTACTTTAACACTCGGTACATTTTAGACCGATTGCAAAATTTTTTTTTGTCTGAGAGCGTATAGCTTCCCTTTATACCCACTGTAAAAAAGTGGACGGGGACACGCCCTTAATTTTATTTAATTTCATTTAAATTATTCATCGAATAAAAACTAAATTTAATTTAAGTCTAGGTAAGTAATAATAAAGATACTATTTCATAAAAAAACGAGATATAACGAGATAGGTTCGAAAACCTACAAACGAAATATAAAATTCACTTAATTAAATGTGATTATATATTAAAAATGCCTTTTAAGAAATTATTGTGAAAAATAAATTTAAGTACTTCAAACTCAATTTGATTTGGGGTAATATCTTCTAACAAATTTATCTCTTTTAATAAAGTTCAAACCGACCTTTTTTTTATTCATCAAAAATAAGACAAATATTTACTAAAAAAATATAAATAAGTTATCTTAAGAGTTGTTTGCTTTTGTATTTTCCTTAAAAAGTTATCAAAAATATATATTTTATATTTATCTATCAATAGTACTTTCTTTTAAGTGACCGAAAAAAATGATTGATGACGGCTTTTCTGGCCATATTAATTTTTTTTTATCTCCAGGAGTCGCGCGCAATTCCTCGTCTTTGTCAATTTTAACTTTTTTTGTGTATTTAAGTCCTCAAAATTTTCTTTTGATGTGGGTAAGCCTGAACGAGGGTTGATTAAAATTTAGTTTTGGAAAATTATATACAATTTAAAGTCACACAGAAAAAAATTAAAAAATGTTTTTTTTTAAATATTGTTTTGTTGCATATAAAAGAAGAGGTCAACAAACTGATGTATTTGATTCAAACAAAGTCTTTATCAAAAGCATTACTCTGTATACAATAAATACTATTCACAAACATGAAGTTGCTGAAAAACGTGGCATTCATCGACACGTACACTAAAAATTATCAGTGAAAATAAAATTTTACTTAACTACCGTTTTGTTTGATTCTTTAAATTTCTTAATTTACTAAAAATATATATATATCTTCAATACCTGCGCATACAATTTTGTGTATCAAATATGTAAAAGTTACCATTAAAAAAAATTCAACAGCGGAGTTCGATGTTTGATGCAAATTGACTTGCGAAAGTGCAAATGCAAAATATCGTAGCTTTTCTTTGGATTGTGTGTGTATTTTGTTGTTGGATTTGAAAGAAAAGCTACGATATTTCGCATTTGCACTAACGCAAGACAATTTGCAACCAAACATCGAACTCCGTTAATAATTTTCTTTTACTAATTCAGTGATTTTCATGTTCAAATACCAAAATCATTTTTTTTCTGTGCAACTGAATATTATTTAGAAAAAGAAAAACAAAACTGCTTAACTTTGTAATGAAATAAATTTTTTATGGAAGTTTGTATTACCACTATATTCACAAAATTAATAAAATTTGAATTCTTTTTGGGTATTTCCATTGTGACGGGTTTGACTAAAATTTTTAATTTAAAAAAAAGTTGCGTTTTCTAAATATGTCAATCTATACGCATTTAATAATAAATAAGCAAAAACTTAAAGATCATAATTTCTGCTCAGAATGGCCAGCAGAAGGCTAAGACGGGTGTGGCCATACAAATCTCATTTTTTACAGAAGTATTACTTTCCTTTAAGAATATATTCTGTTAAATCTTCTGCAGAACGAACGTAACAATTTTTTTAGTAAATTATATTGTAGGTTGTTCAAAATTTGTTTAATTGTATTATATACTTATTGTCTGGAAAAATTATTTTTTCTTAAAAAAAACTTTTTTGCAAATGTTACGGATGTAATCTCTTTATTTAACTGCTGTGGCAATTTTTTCTATAACGAAGAATTTTATTATATTATTAATTGCGCTCACCTTGTTATTCTGAGAAAGTTATAAGTATTACTTATCGTAACGTTAATGTAGAAAGGCCTTAATTCATTATTTTTATTAGAAGTATACAAAGAAATCGATTTAAAAAATAATGAGTTGGGAGCTTTCTATATTAAAGTAAACTTAGGTATGTACAGTAAGAGTTTTATTAAAATTTTTTAAATTAAAACACAAAATTCTCACTATAAAACAAGCAGTCGTCATTAGTGATTACGCGTGGAATTGCCCTTTTGTAACCAAAACTTTTAAAAAGGTTTTTTATACACATTCATCAATGAATATTGAATGTTGTCTTTTATATTACCATTATCACATTTTCAAGGTAATTGATTGCATTGTTGAGTTTTTGTAATCACATTGATTCCGATTGATAGTTCCTCTGACGTTGCTGTGCAATGATATTGATGACAAATACAATCGTTAAAATTTCAATATAAGGACATATTGAATAAAAGGTTTACATCGCAGTACAGATAAAACAAACCTTAAACAAATCAAAATGTAGATTTCAAGTTATGCTGACATAGTGACGGGTTTTCAATCAGTATTAAGTCTTTTTACCCGATCTACCCTCGTTAATCTAATATTAGCATTATTATTAATACATATATACAGGTTGGCCTCATCTAACACGTCTTTTTCTGAAACACAAATTGGACTCTTTTGGATTATATTTAAAACTTATTCTCTTTAAATCATGGTTTCTTATACCATTCAAGATTTTTTTTATGATATACTGCATATGATATTTTTTAGCTTAGGAAAAAAGTTTTGCGTTAAACCAAGCCTACCTGTGTTTTTGTTTTCTTTTTTATTTGAATTTCTATGTGCTGGTGCAGAAATTTTCTGTCTTATGAATAATAACAAAAATATATTTGAAGTTGTTTGGCTAAGCCATCTTGTTGATTTCTTTATTGTTTTTATTATTATGTCTAAAATAAATATTATTGTTGTGGCTTTTTGACAGTTAACGGAGGGCACTATAAATATACCCGAAACATTATAAATATGCGTGAGTATGTATGTATGTATGTACATATGTCTTTGCATGTATATCTTTTTTAGTCACATCATCAGCAAGGTTATAATTTTATTTGCTATCCTCAGTTTTTTGTTGGTCTACGGCCGGTAGACCAACAACGGCAACCTTTGATGTCTTTTCAAGGTAATTTTTTTTTAAATGTTACATGTACGTCTTTTAAGTTTGGCACTGCTTGTTTTTTTTTTTTTTTTTGACATTAGGTTGCTTTTAATAATTTAGAGAGAAAGTTTTGTAGCATTTTGTTGTGTATTATTTTTTTATTTTTATTTCAAACCATTTACTTACCGCTCATTGAAGATTTGTTTTTGTGACCTAAACGTTTCAAATGTTGTAATTTATATCTACTGAAATTCAGCTTATATGACGAAAAATAAATTTATAAAATTACATTGCTAAAAAATGTGTTATTTTCTTTATTGAGAAAATTGGTGGAAAAAATATATATTGACTTTTTTTTAAAGTAGGAGCAGTACTTATGGGATAACACCTACTCATTCAATGCATTATGCTAGAACTAGGAAAATAGGTTATGAAGAGGAAGATAAAGGAAGTAGGGTCTGTGGACACTCGATTTAAACTCTCCCACGCTGAAAGTGACAGGAAATACTTCCGAAGGTAGTTTATTCCACATACGAGCAGTACAGCTAAAAAAGGAATTCTCTCTGTAATGTGTAGCGCAATTTCTTAGCTAATCGACCACAAAAGGTTGTGTCCTGAATGAAGCACGTATTGTGCGTAAAAATGTTCGGGTTTTAGGAACAAGTTCTCTGATTTCATTACAACACATTCCGTCGTAGTAACGATAGAGCAAGGAAATGCACCACACATTGCGTCGATGCTCCAGTGACTCAATAGATTTGGATATTCTACTGTCACTCATCAGCTTCTTCATCATCTTTTGTACGTGGTCGACCAACCACAAAATAGACTTAGAAGCACCGGCCCATACATGAGATTTTTATTCTATTTTTGGTCGGATAAAAGTGGTATAAATAGTAGGAAAATCAGATGGGGTGATGTATTACTTGCACTGTTTCAAAAATCCTAGGCACTTGAATACTTCTTTTGAGATTACTGAATTTTAATCCCAAAAACATCAAGAGTTTCCGATTCCTTAATATTTAAAGGAAACGTTTGATTTCGTATTAGTGTATTATGAGTATACATTTTAAGAAAAATTAAATTATAAATGAAAACTCCTTTGAGTATAATGCATTAAACCTATAATGTTCGGTAAGCTTTTAAAGTATAAGTTCACCTATTGGTCAGGCTAGACGCCAATGATAGTACCCTCAAAATCCAACCAAACTGGTAATCAAATAAACCTCTTAGGGTTCCGTACCGTAAAGGATGTGATGTCCGTATATCTGTAAATCTGTCACAATTTGTCATAAGAGCTACAGACCTTAAATTTTCACAGAATATGTAAAATTTTGGCCGCTACAACAAAAAAAAAAAAAAAAAATTTATGATATTCTAAAGCGAGAAACGATAAATGTTGAAATGTAACAATTATATTGTTATGCAAAAATATACGAATAGTTCAGTCTATTACAAACTCAGTCTGAAGCTCAGTTGTTTATTGTAAAGAGTTGTTTACTAAAAGTTCAGTTGATTATTGTGAAGAAAGAGTAAATCTCAGTTGAAAGCCTGACTAGTAGAAACCGGGAATAAATGTAATGTTTTTTAAATTTTTTTGAAAACAAAACAAATGGGTGTCGAAAACCTTGAAAATTCTTAAAGAAATTTAAGCTTGAAAGCTATATTTCAGACAACAAGAAAATTTAAAAAAAAAAAAATTTATGGGAGTAGTATTCACAAGTATTTGTTTTTTTCTTTCTTTATCTTTGTCAAGATGCAACGCAGCAAATTATGTCACCGTTGATACACAAGTACAGCGCAAATTCATTTTCATATACAACAACATCATAACTGCTCACCATAAAGTGATGTGTTGTGTATGTGTGTGTATGTATGAGTATGTTCTAAGTCCTGCGAAAACACAAAAAGAAGTCTTCAGAATCCACACATTGAAATAAAGACTCAAGCATGCAAACACAAGCTTTTCAACACACTTGTAATGTGTTGCAAATACAAATGCATTTACATTTATGCCCATATTTACATGTGTATGTACATATCGCATACTAAATTAGAAACAGTCGTAACTTCCAAAATCTCAGATGTTCAGGGGTATTCAAATGATGCAAGTGTGTAAATTAAAATAACAAAATTTCATTTTCAGTTATCAAATTCATTGAATCAGTTAATATTTTTTAGAGCTGGGTTCAGTCCTTTCTTTTGGACACAAACCTATGAAATTTAAATGGGTTTGATCAGAGGTTTGTGTTTAAAACGAACTACTGAAGGATTTCGACACTATATTTTGTATGCATGAGAACCTTCAAATAATTGTATAATTGTAATATCAAATGTGTTTAATTGTAAATTCTGATAAAAATTTTGCAAAAATTTAAATTGGACAGAGTTCTGATCAAAGAATTTGTTATTTAAGTGCATTGGTGTTTGTCCTGTTTATTTATAGGTACAAAACACTGATGTACTTTTCTTGCTGTTTATTTTGATTGATTGTGTTGTAGACATGAAAAAGCTGACAAGTGGCCAACAAAGGTCGTGGCCTGTTTCTGCTCTATACAGCTTTTTTTAACAAATTTTTTTTTTGGAATATTAAAAAAAAATATTCACTGAAACTAAATATTATTTCAAACAAACATTTGTTTGAAATTTTTTTACTAAATAATTTTTTTTTGTATAGTAATAACGATATTTTTGATTGTTCGAGAAAAGCGAGTTGCAAAAGAAACTTTTACGATCGTTGAAAATTTATTCAGTGAAAAAAAAAACATGAAACCATTTTGATTATTTTGAGTTGCGATACTGTTTATGATTTAGTGTGCGACATGTATGTATATGTAGACATATAAGTTTGTGAATGCATACCTAGAAAAAAGATAAACGACTTTTATGCCACGTTGACTATAAATGTCGCTGTTATGTATAATAATTTTTCTCTTACGTTTACGTTTTTTCTTTTGCTATTCGTGTTTTTTTTTTTTATTTATTTTCTTTGTTGCATTGCACTGGCAGCCTCAGTAGTATGAATAGCAGTTTCATTTTTCTTTTTTAGACTCAACCTACACATTTTTTGTCATTTACCATATCACAGCAGATTTTTATAAATGAATTTAATTTGTACCAAACCTGCACAGTAGTGAACATGCTTTGAAAGGTGCAGTAAAGGGTTCTTGATTTCAGTTGGTTAGAAATCGAGTTTATTATTGAATTAAATGAAATGACTTGTCTTCCATTCATTTACTTCTCTCGAGTATAAAATTTTAAGAACAGCAAATATATTTAATTGAACTCTAGCCTACAAGATATAAGTACATATTTTCAAAAAAAAATTCATATTAAAGTCTACGAAAACAAAGTTAATTTAAAATTCTTAGGCAATGATTTTGCTTCAAATGTGTGTCATGTAACAGCAATTTTGAAGGAAAATTTTTCTGTTTAATATAACTTTTTTTTCATTTTGATTTAACATTCCAGCACTGTTAAATCAAAATAAAAAATGATGTTGAATCAAAGTTATTTCAAGTTGAAATAATGTGAATCTTATACTGAAAAAATATGAAGAACCATGTTGAATAAAAGTCATTTCATATTGAAACAACATGAATTTAAGTCAATATTAAATGGAGTAGTCTTATTTTATTAATTATTTAACTAACATGATAATATGTATTGGACCATTTATACATTTAGTCATAACAAAAACGATGCTTTGTTATAGTATTGCCAAAATTTTTTCAGCAAATTAGTTTTATGTAAGTGTGATATTTATGACAAGTTTTGTCAATGAATTGATGGCTGTTTGTCAAGAAATTTATAATAATTGGTAGCTTTTCTGTTGTCAGTATGGCATTAATTTGATGACAAAACGAGAACGAAATTTCACATATAAAAATATTTATGTCAAGCTACATTAGTTTTATAATGAGTTTCTTATCATGGCATGATAGCTTGACATTCCATTTTTTTATGCAATTTTAAGGCACTTCTCTTATAGGAGCGCCATACATTATTTTGAAACCAGTTTTATATAACAATTCACACTTTTGCCACAGTGCAATGAAACCATAGTATTTAGATACAGCTTCAAAACAAATCACTGTTCAAAGTAATAAATTTCTTTCCTAAAATTATGCCCGAATATCTGCATTCATTTCACACTAATACTTAGAGAAAAATGTGCATATGTATGTGCATGTATACGAATGCATATATACTTTCTCACATGTGTAAGAAGAGAAAAAAAAATTGCATTTAGAGAAAAACTTTTTCTTTCATGACCGTTTTAAGAGTGAGATCAAAAGAATTTTTAACACTAGAATAAAATCTCCAAAACTGGTTGTTAACAAAAAAAAAAAACAATTTCTTCAATTAAATAAGATCTATTGTTAAAATTATGTATCTGTAGTAGAATTTTACAGCTTTTTAGCAAAATTTAAATTTTGTAACTACTTACAACTTGTCTTCCAAGACTACTTATATGTATGTGCATAAGAAATTCAAGGAATAAGTGGTACCCCTCACAAAACTACTTACTAGTTTTGGCATAATACACCAGTAAAAATATTCACTTTACGTAATATTTTTTAGTTATTTCAGATAGAAAAAAGCTTTAGGATTTTTTAATCACACTCCTCTTAATAAATGTATGAGTAGTTTATGAATGTAAGTAATAAAGTAAACTTTTGTTATACGTAAACATGTGTACGAGTGTGTGTGAGTGTATGTGCTTTTAGACATGAATATGTGTTGCAGTCCCTGTATGTGTCATGAGTTATTGACTTTTTGTGGCTGCCAGAGTATATTAAAGTTTCTTCCTTTTCTTTTACTGTCAGCTACCCAGTTTTATGATAATCGAGTTAAGAAAAAACAAATATGGTGAAAAATGAAATCTATAAATGTGTATGCACTTACACATATTTGAAGAATAAAAGGTTTCAATACAGCGAGAAGGTACAAAACAAACAAAAAAACACATATAGTATATTAAATCGTTTTCCAGAAGGTTATTGATTGGCAGTGGTTTTTAAAAGCCATAATAAATTAAACTTAAGAAAATTTTTATGTGGCTCTGGTAACACACACACACACACACATACACAAAAACATATTTCACTCATTACTTGTGTGCAGGTAAGAGAGAAAAATATACAAAAGTGCACATAAGCTGAGAAGAAGAAGTATTAAGAAACTTATTTTTCAGCATAAGAACAACATTAATTCTTCATATGTAGTGTGTAGTAAAAAAAAGAACATGTAAAACTTTTTAAATACTTTTAGAGTTTTCAAGCTATTGGCAATAATTTTTAATTGCAGCTGATTAGATGAGTGGTTATGAAATGGCTTTAATGAAGCATAAATATAATTTTTTATTTGCTTTTTCTTTTTATGGCACATACAAGTTTTTGAATAGGTACATTTATGTTCAAGTTTAATTGGTATTCGTAGAGTTTTATAAACAGAATTTTTTGCAAGAACATAATTTTATCTTAGTGTTTTAATTAAAAAAATATATAATAGGAACATTTTAATATTTAAAGCACATTTTCTTACAACACATTGAAGTAAATTAATATATAATTAACCTTTTTTATATTCAAAGTAATTGAATTAACTAACGAGCATTGTATAATGTAATCTTTTTTTTTTTTTTTTTTTTGGAAAATATTAAGTTTTAGATAGACGAGGTAAGCCGCTTTTTCCTACAATTGCTCCGCACAGGTCAGCACTTCCGCCTTCTTAGCTCTGAGAGGGCGGTTTCATTACGAAATTTGAGAAGAACAGCATAGTGTTATGGACAATCTAAAGAAAATGTACAATACATTACGCTATGCTAAAGATGAAAAAGTTTTCTTCATTACTTTTTATTTCTTGAATAGTATATTCCCAAAATTTCTTCGTCATAGTCTGTATTCTAACTCCATTATAATTCATTCAAGAGACATGCATATGTGCAGTTATTTATTCCATAACCCAACAGAAATTTGCATAATTAAACTTCTATTTCCTTTAGATCAGTCTATGAAGTTGAACCACATCAATACTGATATTAAAAACTTTTCAATACACAATGTTAAACTATTTCCTACTGGAATACATCGATGTTAGCTTTGCGGTTTTTACACACTACTGTCTGCTTAGTGGACGCATCACCCTTTTTACACTAGATAAATGCAAGCAAAGTCCAGTAATTCAAAGTAATTAGAACAACCTCTCAATATTGCCTTTCGATTATGTCATTAGTTCGTAGTATATTTCGCTGCCTTAGTTTGTGTGTATGTGGTTTGACAATAAAGCAATTAGGGTCTATTGGCTTATGTGTTTGTGCACTTGTTTATTTCCTAACTAGCACACGATACAACATTATATAGTAAGACTCAATCGATTTTTGTTTATTTAAAAGCGTTTTTTTTTGTTAAAAACTGTGTTTCCTAAGTACATACGAAACTGTGTATGTGCATATTATATATCTAGCCTGCTAAAATATATTTATTTTAAACTTTCGCTTTTTGGCAGCATTTTCTACAAAATGCCGCTTTTCAATTGCTCTTGTCCCGCTTTTTGAAAAAAAAACACCTGGTCACCTTGCTCATAAAGGGTGTTTTTTATTGAGGTATAGAACTTTAAGTTGGCATCACTTTTTTAACTGGCGGCCGTTTTGTCAGCTGTCAAGTGATTAATATTTAGTTTGGTTTGCCATTTTATCATGAACAGGTTGACAAAAGAACAACGCTTGCAAATCGTGCAAATTTATTTCGAAAATAATGGTTCAGTTCGCGAAGTTTACCGCAAGCTCCGTCCATTTTATGGTCGACATAATCGTCCATCAGAGCAATTAATTCGGTTAACCATGGATCGTTTTCGCACTACGTTTACTCTATGTGATAATACGCATCCGCAGAGACGTCGAACAGTGCGCACCGAAGAAACAATTGCCGCTGTAGAGCAAAGTGTTGAAGAGGACCCGAATGAATCGATTCGCCACCGTGCACAGCAATTGGAGCCGACTAACCGACTATTTTGTTCCCGAATTGGATGGCATGAATGTGGATGAGTTGTGGTTCCAACAAGACGGCGCTACATGCCACACAGCGTACGTCACAATCGATTTATTGAAGGAAACATTCGATGAGCGCATAATTTCGCGGAATGGACCTGTCAATTGGCCACCAAGATCGTGTGATTTGACACCATTGGATTATTTTCTTTGGGGATATGTGAAGTCCCTCGTCTACGCCAACAAACCAGAAACGTTAGGGGACTTGGAAGCCAACATTCGTGGTGTTATTGCCAACATACGGCCCCATATGCTCGAAAAAGTGGTTGAAAATTGGACCTGTAGAATTGGCTTTATTCGAGCCAGCCGCGGCGGCCACATGCCCAAAATCCTATTTAAACATTAATGGCATAAAATTATCCTTCCAATAAAGCCAAATTGATGGACATTAAAACGATTTTCTTGTGTTTTATTTCAATTCGAAGTTCTATACCTCTAAAAAAAACACCCTATACTATCAAAAGGTAACACCGTATGAGTAATATTTAATAAGTTGGGAAATATATATCACTAATACGTCTTACCATAACTTGAGTGAGAGAAATTAATATGTACTGAAACAAATTTATTGCAACCGGCCAAAGAGGCTAATTTAGATCGTAGTGAAAGTCGAGATCGAGCTGCGTTCATTTCCGAAATCGATTTATTTTATGTTTTTTAAAGTAATAAGTCAATAAAGTGCTTTAAAAGCAGTGAACGTATATGAAGCAAACTGTAGACAAAAGGTGATTTAAGAGTACCACAGCAATGCATGTTTAAAATACTGAAATTTAGTTTATGTAATTTTGAAAAGCGCTTTTGTACATAAGTAAATAAGTTTACATTATTAAGGAACAACTTTTAAGATACAAAGTAGTCTTAATGCAGTATTTATGCTGCCTAGTAGAGATGATCAAAACTGAGATTTTAAGATAATGTTGCTTCTTTTTAAATCGTTGTTCTTTTAAACTCTTACTGTGATCACAGTTTGGCACTATTTTGTTTGTAGCAGTTGTGTTATTTTGGGAAAATCTAATAATAATAAAATTAGCAGTGAAATTAAACAGTGACTGTGATCACGCTTCAATACATTTCAGATCTTGTGCTTTTAAAGGATTTATTAGGTTTGGTATTATGATAATTACTAATAAAAAGAATTACAAGAATAAATAATTATCAATCAACTTCATCGAAATATAAGAGACAGAGAAAATAAAATTGGAAATACAAAAGTGTGAAAGCTGTACATAGTTGCTTTAAAAACGCAAAAAAGCTGAAGGTATAAGAAAAACTTTACTTATACCTTTATTTACTCAACTGGTTTTGAAGTACGGCTCTAGTGCCTAAACACGTTCAGATTATATTGATGTGTTAACAAAATTTATTAAACCTAACAAAAAAAAAAAAAACAAAATAAGGAGTGCAGGGAGAATTTATTTTTCTGACATAAAATGTGAAAAGGATTTATTAAGTGAACTCTTAGCTATATTACTGCCATATATATTTAAGCGGCATCACTTAGTCTGAATTAGCTGTTGGCCAAAAACTTATGGCATCAATTTTTGCAGAGCATAAAATCTTTGGAGGTCCCTAAAAATAATTGGGCAACAATTTTCGCCTTCCTATTTATATTGAATCCTAAGCGCATTTCACTGTTCCTAATATATATTATCAGGGAACCTTTACCCAAAAATTTTTAAGGTCAACTTGATTTATTATGTTAAATTTTAATTTTTGTTTGCCATATATTTAGACAGATATGAAAAAGTTTAACATTAGCAGCTGTCAGGGTGACCTTACTTTATTGTAATGCTAATACCAGCTAAACAGCATTAATCCAATTGCACGCTTGAAAATAAACCCGCCACAGCAAAGTAAATGGCTACTAAGCACAGCTTCAAGATTTTGTGCGCCTCATTTGACACTAGAGGCGCTGCAATACTGCATTATTAAAAAGAGCGTGCAAATAGCAGAGTTGTTAAAGAATGCAGCTTTGCTTTATCTTTTCCCTACCACCCTCTCTCACTAACTTCTATTCAACTCACAGGTAGCACAAATGGATCATTGTATTTGACCAAAGTGAGATGTATTCAAAAGTTCATATAAAATTTATGATGAGTCAGCAAAAGATAATGCCTGAAAATCTCGATCAGTCAGATTAAAGTCCGCGAGATATTGACACTCGTTATCTTAAAGCGACACTACTGCGGGAATATAATAGCACAGACAAATATTTCTGATTGTCCTCCATAAACTAGCAGTGAATATATGTACACTCAAAATATTATGTAGGTAAATTGTTAGGGAAAATAAATGAAAAATCATTTAAATCAAGTAAAATGTCATTCAAAAACCCTTTCGCTTACATTTCATTTGAATCAAGAGAGTTTTTCAATTATTTTTTAATGTTAATTTTTTACCGAGCACAATATGTAAAAATAAACATAAAATCATTTATTTTATTTAAAAAAAAAATAAACTTATTTATAAGTTAGATATTTTGGAATTATTTATTAACAATTGAAAAAACTGAACATTTTGACTGCATAAAAAAATCATTTTAATTTTGTAGTTGTTTTTTCAGCAACATACATAAAAAGTTAAAATATAATTTTTTTCCTAGGACAACTGCATTTTTATTTAAGTTTGACCTTATGGTAAACTTCTGAAGCAACTACAAACAGTTAATGTAAAACTTTTTTGGGTGTAGCTAAACGAAGTATAATTTTCACATAAATAAACACACTCAGCTACAAATACACATACACACAGACATACATTCTCATACACATACACATACTCATATAACTGAAACCCCATCTATTTCTATTGAATTTTGTTCACTGTACGATAAAGACAAACAAAAGAATTTTCTAATCACTACGTTTGGGGAGAAAAGGTGATATGGTTATATAGAAAAAAAAGTAAATATACGGAATTTTATAAACCATGACATGGCGAATTTTTTTTCTGTTTGCTATTTTGTTCTAGTTGTTGCCAGATTGTAGAGAAAAAAAATCGTTGTGTGCAAGCGTATGCATTAAGTGTGTTAGCATTTTATTAGACGACGCCCTGCATTCATGTGCAACGAAATAAACTAATTGCTTTACATTGTCTTTTTTATTTTGTGTTTGTGTGTGTGTGTGTGGGTGTGTTTGCTTAATTTTTTTTTGTTGTTTTGTTACAACAATGTTGTTCTGCTTGTTGCCTTAGTTGTTGTTACATATTGTTTTTTTTTTGTTTTTTTTTTGTTTGCTGTTATCGCATTTGGGTTTGTTATTCGATTTTCTAAATGTTTTAATGTCTTCACGCTGCTGTTGTTTTTTTTTTTAGTTTCCATACAGACTTTTAGTACATAAGTATGTGCCTGTCCATACTGATATTTACTTCAGTTGTCAGTTAGTTTTAGCTCAGTTTTGTTAGTTTGCTTTGCAGTTTGTGTACATGCTTGTTTGGAGTTGTATTTTTTTCATAACAATTGATGGCATTTCATTAGAAATGTTTGGTTTTTTAATGAGACTGAACAGCAAAGAAGCAGAATGCAGGAGAATTGCTGTTATCAAGACATTTCTCTGCTTAAACATGTCTGGACAAGCTATTTTTTAATATTGACAATGTAGTTAATGGTTTGTGTTTGACAAAGATTTTTTTTTTCATTTTAAATTAAAAGCAATCAGTTCAATTTAAGGGGTGTTGTAAGAGAAAAATAAGTATAATTGTGGTAAAAGCTAGTTAATGACTTTTAAAGTTTTAAAGTGGATTTATTCAATAGTACTTTTAAGTTTAAAGTAACTAGAAACTACTAAATTAATTATTCATTGAAAAAATTATTTATTTTCATTACCATTATATGGGTAATTCCAAAAAAATGTTAATAAAAAAAAAAAAACCCAAATATTTTTTGCTCAAAAATTTTTGTTTTGTTTTTAATAGGGAGCTGCGTAAACAGTCTTTAAATGTAAAAACGTCATGATTTTTAAATGTATTCACGTCGCATGTATTATACTAAACCAATAATAAATGCTGTCGTACTATAAGCGAAGCACGATGGATGTATTGGTGTATGTGTATATCAGCTGTAGCAAGGCAGCTTGTCTGTAACAAACACTCCAAAGAAGTACTGCTGATTAGTGTATGCTTGTTATTTTTCATATTGTACGTTTGAGTGTGTGTGTGTAATATGTAGATGGTAAGCTATTATGTGATTAACCGCATACAAATAATGTTAATGCATGTGTGTGCCTTTGCATGTGCGCAAAAAAATAAAAGATCATACACACATACATGCATGACGTTTGTACACGCGCTTATGTACAGAAAGAAGCTAGTATCACAAATTCTTCCGTCACGAAATGTTTTCTTCTTTACTCTTATACCAACAATACTCAAATCAATTTCTTGCAAACAGTGTTGTTAATGTTTGTTTTATAAGATTTCGCTGTAGCAAAGCATTTGAAAAATCCCTCATGTCTTAAAAGTTCTTATAAAATAGCTTGTGCAGGAGACTAGTTTTTAATAATAAAGCAAAGGTAGTTTTAGTTTTTGAAATTTTTTGACCAAAATATACAACTTTAAAATAATATTATTTGTTTTTTTTAATTTACAAATTTCTAATTAACAATAACCATACTCATTAATATAAGGAAATTAATGAGCGAAATTCTAATATCTGGAATTTTTTGAGTCTACTTTCACTTAAATCTTAATGTCGCGTCCGTAGCCGAAAAATCACTGTTAGTTATTTTCAGCAGTAAATAAGCATTTCTGTGGCATTAAGGAAAAAGTGGTTAAGTCATATTTTACTGTTATGCAGGAGAGCACTTTTAAGCGTTACAGTCGGTTTTCAGAAATTTATTTCTTTGACAGTTAAATTTAAAAATTCTCTGTTAATCTTTATTTTTTTAAGCAAACATCATTCTACACACTATAAATAATACAATCGAGTTGAAATATACTGAATTATAATTTAAATTAAGCTACTATTCCAAATGAGATTAGAAGTCTAAAAAAGATAAGTCCTAAGTCATAGTTCTATAACTTCCTGAAAAATCACACAAATTAATTGAGATTTTTACCGGGGGTACTTTCAAATATGCAGACTACGGAGGTAACATTAACTCAAAATCACCTTATCTCGACTCAATCACTTTTTCCCTTTTGCTACAGATTTGTTATTATTCTATTTATTTCTTAATTAAAATTCCATCGTTATTATTAGGAATGTTACTGTGTTTTGCTCTCTTGGAAATAATTGTTTCGTCCGTTGTTCTCATCTGTATTTGTGCTTTATCCAATTTAAAAATATTAAAACAAAATTTTCATATCACATAAATATACATATATAGGGTGTTTTTTCAGAGGTATAGAACTTCGAATTGAAATAAAACACAAGAAAATCGTTTTAATGTCCATCAATTTGGCTTTATTGGAAGGATAATTTTATGCCATTAATGTTTAAATAGGATTTTGGGCATGTGGCCGCCGCGGCTGGCTCGAATAAAGCCAATTCTACAGGTCCAATTTTCAACCACTTTTTCGAGCATATGGGGCCGTATGTTGGCAATAACACCACGAATGTTGGCTTCCAAGTCCCCTAACGTTTCTGGTTTGTTGGCGTAGACGAGGGACTTCACATATCCCCAAAGAAAATAATCCAATGGTGTCAAATCACACGATCTTGGTGGCCAATTGACAGGTCCATTCCGCGAAATTATGCGCTCATCGAATGTTTCCTTCAATAAATTGATTGTGACGTGCGCTGTGTGGCATGTAGCGCCGTCTTGTTGGAACCACAACTCATCCACATTCATGCCATCCAATTCGGGAACAAAATAGTCGGTTAGTCGGCTCCAATTGCTGTGCACGGTGGCGAATCGATTCATTCGGGTCCTCTTCAACAGTTTGCTCTACAGCGGCAATTGTTTCTTCGGTGCGCACTGTTCGACGTCTCTGCGGATGCGTATTATCACATAGAGTAAACGTAGTGCGAAAACGATCCATGGTTAACCGAATTAATTGCTCTGATGGACGATTATGTCGACCATAAAATGGACGGAGCTTGCGGTAAACTTCGCGAACTGAACCATTATTTTCGAAATAAATTTGCACGATTTGCAAGCGTTGTTCTTTTATCAACCTGTTCATGATGAAATGGCAAACCAAACTAAATATTAATCACTTGACAACTGACAAAATGGCCGCCAGTTAAAAAAGTGATGCCAACTTAAAGTTCTATACCTCAATAAAAAACACCCTTTAGAACATGATCTTTCACTTTAATTTCCAAATTCACAAAAATAATTTTTCTTCACAAATTTCGCTGAGTTGCCTAAATTTTTATAAGTGCACAAAAAGAACTTTTATTTTTGTCGCATCCGTTTCTCGCTGATAATTGCTTATATATTTGTATTATATTATTGAATCCGCCAAATTTTTCCAAATATTGTACTCTTCTCTTGCTTCAAAACGCTGTGAATATATGTATATCGGACCTTTCCATTCCTTTCCTGTTTTTAGCTCAATTAAAAGTCTACAAATGGCGCGTCCGTCGGCTAGGAATTGCCCATACGTATTTAAATATTTGTAGTATTTAAACCTGTTAAGTAATGATTAGCAATCGTGCTGATTACTAATTTGATTACTTGTTTTTGAAAGTTGAAGTAATGATTAAATTACGATTATATTCAGTTTCGCACGATTACTAATTGATTACGATTACTAATATTGAAAAAGTAATCTGAATTACTTGAAATTATAAAAAATAATCAATAATAATTAAAAGTTTTAAAAAATAATCCGATTACTTTCAAAGATTACTTTTAATACGTTTTGATTATTTGTTAATGATCAAAGCTAATCTTTGAATGTAGTCGGATAATTTTTTGATTACTTTGGATTCTTTTTGATTACTTTTTGTAATTTCTAATAATTCAGATTACTTTTCGATTATTAGTAATCGTAATCTATTATTTATCAGAACTTCTTTTAAAGGGATTATATAATAAGTACAATTCTTTTTAAAATGTTATCTAATTGATTAGTAATCGTAATCGAAATTTAACAGCTCTGGTAGTATTTTTATGTGAACTTTAATTCGGTTAAATATTTTGATGCATTTTATGAAACTTTTAAAATATTTATTTTAAAAGATTTATTTTAAATTTTCATTGTCATTCACTGTACTTCGTACTGATTTAAAAATTTTCCTTAGAACGTATAAAATAATGGCAATATGTAATAATAGCTTAAGTCGACTTAAAAAAATTTAGCTTTATTGTGCTCTATTATGTCCCAGTTAAAAAACTGCAGCTGTTACAATACTACATATCGTAGCGTTAAGTTAAAAAACCGTATTTTTATTTCTTTTACAGGAGAAACGAACAATCTTATAAATTTTTATTTATATTTTATTATTTCTTAGATGCAAGATCTTAAAATTAAGGCTAGAGAAAACAAAAATGCATATGATTCTATAAAAAATAGTGAATGTGACTTGGAATAAACCTTTCAGAATTACAGTTCACGTAAAAAGAAAATCAATTATTGTTCATTTTTATGTTGATTATTCAATTTTAAACTAAACAAAATTAATACACGCATTCACAAACACCACTCAGACTTAACCAACATACTCAAAACATTCATGTCAAAAGGAATAAAACAACAAACCCAAATTGTTTGGTTGTTTTTTTTGTGTGGTGAGAACGCGTTTGTATGTGTGATTATACGCCATAATATTCCGTTATTTAAGGATCTATTATTCCCCCAAGTATTATGTATGTGTATTCTTTACAGTTTTGATGCGAATAGTTTCCGGCACGTTCACATTTGAACACTATGTTTTATTGCTGCAAACACAAGCGAACATACAATCAACCACACATTCACACACATTCAAATTGGGTGTACGAATTTATGCAAGTGCACACTAACGAACGTATAGAAACCCAATCGGAAATTTGGCTAACTTTTTGGTACTGACTACACTTGGATTACTTTGCAATGTAATCAACTGACTATTTTAACATTGCGATGTCCTAGGCGGTAGTCAATTGTCTCACTAGGTACTACTTTAAGCTAACTTAAAGTTGACTTTTTTAAATCACTTGGTAGTCAGTAAATTAAAAAAAAAATTCTGTGGCTCGATCATGTAACATCACACGTTGCGTACTCAACGCGCTACCACTCGGCTAAGCTGCCATCTAAAACAACAACAGCAAAATGTTAATATAAAACTGAAATGAGTTTTAAAGTAGCTGAGAATAAATTTGTTGGCTCTCACCAAATTCGATTGCGTACTCTACTTTAGAATTAATTTTGGGTTTGTTCTGGATGACTTTGCAGCTAGCTTTTGGTCAGCCTAAGGAAAGTTAACTATAAGTTAACTATTTTTGTAGTCAACGACACATTCTCCGACAGGGAATGTGTAAGAACTTCAGTAGCAACATCATCATGTAACACCTTAATATACGCATATTTTCTCCATTCCTTGAATGCGACAATACACCTTACAACATACGTAAATGCAAAGCCTTCACTGATGGAAGTGTGCTTGAGAGCAAAAAAAAAAGAAGAATGGCAGCCAGAGCAAATGAAAGATTCAAAAACAAACAAAAAATACAAAACAAAACCCAACACCCACAGAGACTTACACTCGCATAATGAACGTATGTGTATGTACCATATATTACTGAACATCATATGAATGTGTATTTGTTTATAGTTCGTACCACATATGTAGATAAAATGAATTACAAGTGATAAAAAAAAGTAAATAGCAGCATTTGAAAAAATTCCAACAAACATAGTGAGACACATGAAACATGTTTTAAAAACACTATTATGAGGAATAACATGCGACAATAGAAAAAAAAACAGAAGTGGCGAGGAAGAACTACATGTTATATCTGTGATGATGATAATGACAGTGACACAAAAACAAGAGCAGCCAAGAAACACATGTACAGGACAGTCGTCGTAATGACAACAGTGTTGTATTCAGTAGTCAGCAAGCAACATTTGCTGTGGCTGTGTTTATGATAATGCTTTAGGTAACAAACCAAATAAAAGGGAAAAAGGAAAAGCACACCCACATTCAGTCAATAATAAATGAAGAAATACTTCATGCGGTAAACTTTAATTTTTATTAAATTAATAAGTATTCTAAGTCACTTATAAAAGTAATTTATTACGATGGCACATAACAAAAATTAAATAACTCCCTATTTTCACAACCCAGACGGTCAACTTGAGTAGAAAATTTTGTAAAAAGCAATAATTTTTTATAGAATTTTATTAATGAGTCAAATGCCTGCCTGCCAAGCTTCACCAAAATGGTATTCTCGAATACGAATACGAATGCGAATATTATCTATATGCAATATGTAATATTAAAAAATTGTTATGAAAAAGGACCTCACACTCTTGTTGGCGTACTTTAACGTTAATAAAAAGTACCCAAAATTTTAATGATCGTCATTATATAATATATGAAAATGATACAAAGCACAAATTTCTATAAAAAATTAATGTATTTGTACAAACTAAAATTTTTAGTCATTTATTTAAATTTATTTATTTAATTTCTTTGGAAAAATATTCGTATTCGTATTCACCTGAAAGTGGCCGAATATTCAACAATTCGAATACGAATACGAATATTCGTACATCACTACTATATATAAGTTTGTCATTACGTAGAGTATATATAATCTGAGTACTTATAAATAGGGAAATCGGAAAAGTGATGTTCGTTTGTCTGTGCAAAAATTCGTTTATCCGAAGTCCCAAAAATGCTACAGACTTCGATCTTTGATTTAGATCTCAGAATTGTTCCTAAATATAATGGTATTGAGAATCAGGAAAATCAAAAAACAAAAATTCCAGGGCTTGAAAATCTAATTTTCTTTGAGAGGAAAATGTTTAGAGCTATGCTTTTTATGCCAGACACAGGAGCTAGGACATAATTTTCGTAACAAAAATAATCGACACTATTACAGTTACACATTTATTTATTATTATTTTTTTTATTTAATTACACTTTAAACAAGCGTACAAAATAAATGAAATAAAATGTTTGTTTTTTGTTTGTTTCGTTTTTGGAAACAAAATCAAAACAGAAACAATGAGAAAGATTGCTCAATTTGTTTTTGTATTCTTTTTGCAAATGAGCACAGACAATACATTACCTTAATCGTAGGCAGCTAGAAAGGAATAGAATATAAATGGAAAGGTTTTGAAATATTTCGACGGATTTGACGTCAGTATATAATACAATTTTATTGCATTGTTTTAATTATATAAAATTAGTTTTATATAGCTGAGAGCATAGCTCTAACACTCAGCCGCAGGGGTACCCAGACACATCTCTTCTTCGTGTTTTTATTTGCGGCTGATTATTTTAGCGTCTCCAACCTGATTGACCTAGAAAAAAACATAAGCTTCTTTGGGCTACTTGTTGTACAGTACAAGTGGTCAATAAGAATAAATCATTAAACAATGACAATATGAAACAAGTATGAACTCTACTAATTCTAAATACAAATGGTGATTGACATGTTTATATGTACGTCTGCTTTGAGGCGTGGAGCATACAATACTTACTCATACTACCTACTTAACGGATTTATTTTATGGTCTTTAGATTTTTAAAAGGATTTTCTCAGAAATTTTAAACCTACTTCGATGTTTTTGTCTATCAAGGCATCTCTTTTGAAATTAATTGTGAGTTTCTTTGAACTATTTAGCTACTATTTTAGCGACGAGCTTTGTTGCTAAATTAAGTGCCTTGTTTTTGATGGCGGCGTTGGTTGAATTAGTTAGAACGTTAACTACAAAATCGAAGGTCCTGGGCTCGAGTCCGGTTCTGAAAGTCCTTAAATAACAACACCACGCATTTTTCTGGTATACATTAGTGCTCCTTTGTGTCAGTTATTGTAAGAAAGTTCAACTGGTGAAATCATAAACACTGGCCACTGAAGTAATCCTGCTTTAGCAAATACTAATGCTAATGTAACATCAGAGCATCCACGTTCATCAGTATTGTGTAGCTGAATAATATTCGAAGTAAAATAAACCAATCAAATGGCTACTAAACAAAGCTTTAAAAATTTAATACGCCTCATTGACACTAGAGGCGCAGCAAAATAATCACTACAATTAGTTTCCCTGAGACATTCATGACAGCCAGAGTATTTTTTTTTTTTTAGTTCGCAGTTTTAATAATATTTAAGAGTAAAAGCTGATTGACAAAAAATATAAAATATAAAGGCTTACATCTGAAACTTTAAAGAAAGTTTTCCCAAAAAACTACCAATTTTGAATCAGATCCAATCACATCATCTTTAAGAAATTCACATATCATTAAGGCCAAGTTCTCTCAGAACGATAAATAAAATCTGTGCAAAAGCAGATGTATTACTCAGCAAAACATCTAAAACATGTATGTACAATATCACCATCAATTTAATAAATGACCTGAGTACCAAAGTGCCCTTAGTTATTGCTCTTTGTAAACGAACATTAAACATAGAAAAAAGAAAAAATATTTATAAGCACAAATACATCAACTGACATTAACAAGAAGACAATTGCAGATACAGCAAAAAAATTTGCTTGACAGCTAAATCAACACTTTTTCACTCAACATGATTTCAAAGAGATATGCTTGTATCTGAAGGTATTTGGTATTAACAACTTTTTGATTTCTCTCGGTTTCTCCCTTCCCCCCTTGAATAATTTAAATCAAACCCCTATTCTGGAAAAAAAAGATGTGAAAGAAAAAATAACTCATTTCAAGTACTCGTGTTTAAACACTTGCTTCTTTGTGTTTGCTAATAAATATTTGTACAACATTTATTTCATTTCACTTTTTGATGTTTTTGTTTAATTTTACTCATGTTGTTGTTTATTGGTATGAGAAATACCACAAGTGTTCTTTTTGGCATTCTTTGCTTGTTTCTATTTGATTTTGAAATAATGCTAAAAGATACAACAACAGCAATATTTTTTTTATGTTACAACAATGTACGTTACGGCGAAAGAATTTAATTTTTTGTTTGCTGAAGGATCATTTTTTGGAACTTAACTCTAACAGAAAAGTCAAATGTGAAAGCAGTCAATCTGGTTTGCAAAGAATTGGGGAATTCGCATATTACGCCAGAGGGTAAACCTTCATTTAGACCCTAAGTTTTAGGATTTCAAGTATACCGTATCAGATATCTCAACGCGTAGGTCTGGATCTCGTACCTATCACGGGACCAGGGGGTCGACTCTGGTTCTGTGGCAATGCGAAATGAAAAAAAAAACTTTTCATTTTCATTTTGACAACCATTTTTCATAATACCTTTCCAATTACATAAAATGCGATTCTCGTTGCTATTATGAAAACATTGTTTTATTCCGTTGTACCTATGAAACTTTTGTTTTTATGCTATTAAAATATGTCATGTAAATAAATAATATTAATTATTAGTGATTTTTTATGGGAATTGTTAAAATATATGATTAAAACTTTTTAAACGCATTAATAATCCCAAATTAATATTTTACTTATTAAGTAAAATATTTTTTTTAATTAAAAATACATTTAAATTGATTATTGAGGGGTTAAACTGGATCCTATGCGCATTTCACTGTTGCTAATGCAGATCATCAGGGAACCTTTACCCAAATTTTCTTAGAACAGATGTGCGATAGCTTTCCGTGAGCACCTGCCATTACGGCCTTATCTCACGGGTGCCAAAGCACCGGGTGTGGGTTAGACGCCAGACCAACGCCACCATGCACCTTATTAGAATGAACCTATGGCCCACTCCATAAGGCACATAGGTTGCAATCTTTGAATATAGTTATCACTGTACTATATTCAATTACCTTGCTGAGGTAATTTGAGCTATCTAAACTCTGCTGCTATGTGCGTGCCCATAGCAGCTTCTGTTGAATGGCAACAGCACCTAGAATAGTGTCTGGCTGACCGCGTCAGACCAACCACTAGTATTGATTTCACACTGGGAAGCCAAGACTATTCTCCCAGCGATTTTGGTAGCAACCACAGCCACCACGATAATTCTCCGGCTTCCACGCCAAGGTGTTGTGTATACACCCATAGCGAGGTCCCCATGAGAATTCCTCAACCATTGCCGGCACAGCTCAACCACTCATCCGAGATGAACCCATGCCTGTGTCGCCAAATAACCAGTGCCTACTCCACACATACCAAAATCATCCTTTTAACCTCATGAGGTAGGACGAACTCGGCATTTTAGCAAAGGAAACTGACGACCACTACATGCACTCAACTCTAAGCAGCTCGGCTGTCGGGCCACCGGCACCCGTGACACCAGAAGTAGCCTCTGGTTAGACCTCGAAGTTCCACCACAAGGGCTTTACCTCTATCGTCTTTTGAACTCAGGGGCAGTTCTAGGTGACGCTGTACCTAATTGACATCAACAGGACCTGTCTCCCTTTTGTTATAAATATGTGCACATCCTTTGCTCTGTTTATATTCAGAGATTAGGTAGTAACACATAAGTTCTATGGGTAATGTACCAAAGGTACGTCAATGGAAAAAGCCACATCACCCTAGCTGGGGCCCCGGGGTTGCCACACCCGTAGTCTATATGGACTCCCCTGGGGGGAGTTTCTTAGAACAACTAGAACTAGCTGTTGTTGTTATTTACATTTATTTTCTTTTTACATACTTTTACAACTACAATTTGAAGCTGAAAAAAATTCAGCCTATGTAGTAATGGTAAAGAAAATAAAAAACATGTTGATTATTGAGCTCTTGTTTCAATTTTCTTATTTGTTTTAAGCTTCTCATTTATTTAAATGAAACTTTATAACAAAATAACTCTAATTGTTCTAAGAAACTTTGGGTAAAGGTTCCCTGATGATCTGCATTAGCAACAGTGAAATGCGCATAGGATCCAGCTTAACCCCTCAATAATCAATTTAAATGTATTTTTAATTAAAAAAAAAATATTTTACTTAATAAGTAAAATTTTAATTTGGAATTATTGGTGCGTTTAAAAAATTTTAATTAAATATTAATTATTATTTATGTACATATTGCAAGGAACTCGGTATGAGCATAGGTAAAAGTGTTTAAAAGCTTATCGCTACATAATTAAACTTAATATTTTTCTCTTCTTTATTATAGATTGAGTAAAATTTACGCTTCCAATTGCAAGGCCCGCTTTCGATGATTCTCATAAGCAGAACTTAGGACAAACTTTACTTTAACCCATAGGAGTTATTATTCGTTTCTTGTGTAGGAATAGGGAAATGTGTTATGCCGTGCACGTCTCCTGTCGAGCTTAAATATCGAACAGTGGCTGTGGTGAGTAAAGGTTTTCTTTTTATCTTGCCTGTAGCCTTTAATAAAGAAAACCTTTGTCAGCCATTAATTTCTGCAAAAGGCTGGATACGCAAAAATACGCTTGTGTACCTGTTGTCGAAAACAACTAACTCCTGTTGGCAGATTTATGGTTTTTTCTTGACTTAACGGAAGGGAAGTAGATTTTCAGTTGCAAGCCCCAATATTTTGGTATTGTGTTAAAGTGACGTCGATGTGGACAACAGGAATAAGGGTGATTATTTTTCATTATGTACTTAAATTTCGGACTTTGTAATAGTTCCGACATCCTCTAAATAATTTGCAATCAATAAATTTGATTTTCGCTATTGTGCGTGTTTTTTCTAGCTTCTCTACTGTTTTTCACGTAAATATTTTTTGTGTAAAATAATTTATCATATGAAAAGTTTTTTAAGATTTTTTTTCACAGTTACACTAAACGAGAATCGACAGAGTTATATAACTGTGAAAAGTTTTGTTCCATTTCCCTTTTTTTTCATAATGAAAATGTATTAAAATTCTTTTCATTTTTCACTGAACGGAATCAAAAATGCTATGAAATCGTCAAAAAAGTTTTCATTACACAGTTTCACAAAACGAGAATCGACCCCCAGAATACTTAGATATGGTTTTACATGGGTTGACGCTGGCGACTGGAGTGGTCTTTCAAAAGGGAATCATCTATATTCTACTTGAATGCCTACGTCTAAAAGGCAGCCACGTAAGTCAACTAGCCAACCAAGGATTTCAAGAAAGAGAGTTTATTTTGTGATATATGTTAAAATCGACTCGGCTTTGCTTAAGCAGGTCGTACACGACATGTTTTTTACGTCTGTTATTTCAACTTTTCAACTCAGATGTAATTCTGCATGTCTGTCAAAATTGTTGTTTTACAGAAGGTTTATAATATTCGGTCACAAACCTACATGTTAATTGCTTCTGACATAGTCTCTATTGCTTTTTATATCTCTCTCTCTGTAAATATTAAGCACAGCTTTTATATAAACCAATGAAGGCATCCGTTTCAAACTGTTATTGCCGCCACACAATTTTTTCTTTGCGCCGTAAAAAGGTTCAACCATTTTAACGATTTTTTTTTCAAATTCGAAGATACCAAGTTAGCATATAATAATGCAATGCTATTTATATTGCATGTACATAATTGCTATTAAATGGTTTAAAAAAACATAAATACATACATCGGTATTGTAATATATAAACTTCAGCCGGCTAATGTTTCCATCAATAGTGAACCGCCGCTACTTGCTCCCTCACGGCAAAGATTTCGGACGACATATTTTTTATAATAAGCACAGCCGATGTCAGAAGAAAATAGAGCACGCTCTAATTGAAATTTTGTCAGACGGCTTTGTGTCTGACTTTAACAGAAGCAATGTTTTAAAGGTACCACACGACATGTACATGTTTTACACTGCGAAATTTGACAAGTCAGACGTAAAAACATGTTGTCTACGGGTGGCATTATAAAATAGAAAAAACTACAATGAATTTAACTAGAAATTTTACTAACGATAGTTCAGTTTTTGTAAATCATAATCGCTCAAAGTGGCACAAAAAAGACCCGAAATTTAATCGGCTCTGTTGTAAAAACAGTTTATTATTTTATATTAGCAAATTTTATTATTATTATTGTTATTATTTTACCCTCTTTTTTGATATACGCCAATAATGGTTTGATAAAATTACATTCTTTTCTTTCGTTATTCCATAATTTATGTACATCATTAATATATTTTTCCATGTTCATTATTTTAAAATAGTTTTATTTCTGTTATTCGAATTGTCCCCAGTGACATCATATCATAATGCCAAATAATGTTTATAGAGGATATACAAACAAAAAATAAATTTTTCACAAATTCTTTCATTTCAAAAAAACATTAGTTTCTAACATCGTTAGAGTGAAATTTACTACAATTAATTTCAAAGCTACATATCGTTGCCTAAATATAGAAAGGTCCTAACTTATTATTTTTTTTTTTGTAATGAGTTTTTTTTTTTGAATATTTCAATAGCAGAAGAATGTACAGAATAATTGAGAAAATCTCGATTTGAAAAATAAACAAAAAATAAACAAAAATTAAAAATAATGACTTAGGGCCTTTCTATAGTAAGATATCGATGTGTACATATGTATGTATGTAAACACAGTAATGGAGTATTAAAAAACTTTTGTCATCTACAACAGAACACACTCAATAATGACATGTTTAGTTCAATCATAATCAAAATCAACATCATCATCATCATCATCATCATCAATGATGTGCTCGAAAGTCATCAATAATATTTAAATTGTTTTGTAAAACTTTTTCCAGTAAAACTCATTCATTATATTTAAGTATGTTGTGAAAAAAAAAACTAGAAATAGCATTAAAAAAAATACAAAATATCTACAAATTCTACTCTCCAAATGAGTATAAATTTTTTTTGCATGTTTGTAGTATGATGTACACATTAGAATATGGAAATAACATTTGCTTTGTGTTTGCTATGGCTAATTTGAAAAAAAAACAAGACTTGGAGTATACACAATATATTTCAATATAAAATTTTTAGTACCACGAAATTTTCTTGTTCGATTATAATGAACCATCGTAAAATTAATAGTATTATGAACAAAAGAAAAAAAAACTATTGGAATATATAAAATCAAGGCCATTCACTTATTCAAAGGTTTTTCATACTCCCCCATTTTTAATTTTTTTTTTGTCATTAAATAAAATTATTAGGTTATTCTAAAGTTTTAACAAAAGTTCTACAAAATTAAGCTCACATTACAAAAACTTTTTTCATAAACAATGTTAACTATGGCAATTTTTATTCATTCTTAGGGTTTGCACTTAGACAAAAGTGGGTTAAAAAAATTAACTGAATACAATTATGGCAATTTTAGTAATGCAGTGGTAGATAAAAAGATTTGTTATTTGCGATTGCAGTTAGTAATAGATGAATAACAGTAGCAGAAAAGTAACGTTTTTATTAGCAGTAAAGTAGTAAATGATATTAGCAGTAGTATTAAAACAAAGAAGACTTTTAGTAGCATAATAGTAATGTCACAAATAGTAACAGTTTATATATTAGTAAGCAGGTAAAATAATAATAGCAAGTAATATAAGAGTAATGGTAGCAGTAGCAGCAAATAAAAGAAGAATAGTAGCAGCAGAATATTAAAATCATAAATAGTAATAACTTAAATATTAGTCAGCACCTAAAAGCATAATAGTCAGTAATATAAAGGTAATAGTAGCATGAGATATAAGCATAGTAGTATCATAATAGTAATATTAAAAATAGTAACAGTTTGTGTATTAGTAAGCAGGTAAAATAATAATAGCAAGCAATATAAGAACATAATAGTCAGTAATAGAAAAGTAATAGTAGCAGTAGCGGCAAGAAATAAAAGAAAAGTAATAAAATATAAGTAACATCATACAAAGTAGCACCTTAATTATTAGTACGAAAGTAAGAACACAATAGTCAGCTATAGAGGGAAAATAGTAGCAATAGTTCTTAGTTATAGCAAAATATTAGCAGTATAATAGTATAAGCTTACATCATAACAGCTCAAATATGAGTAAAAAAGAAATATAATAATTTTAATTATTGGAATAGCAATAGTACCAGTAGTAGCAAGTAATAGCAGAATGGTAGTAGCAAAATAGTAACATCACATTTAGTTCAAGGTTACATATTAGTAAGCAATAAATTCAAAACAAATAAGTAAAAGAATAATAGTGTGTAATAGAAGAACAAAAGCAGAACTAGTTATAACTAAAAAAATAGTATTAGTATAATATTAAAGGCATTAATAGGAACAGAATAAATGCAAGCAGGTAACTTAGCAATAATCAGTAAGAATATTTGAAAACAAAAATGGTAGCAGCTTGTATATTATTAGGCAAATAAAGAAAAATAGTAACTAATAGAAGAACAGCTGCAACAGTTGTAGCAAGTAGTACCGCGGTGTCTCCTCCAAGACCGCGCCACTTCACTACTAATATTGGCGTTGTATCAATGAATGCCTCCAACACTATACATAATCTACTT
Source organism: Tachina grossa (assembly GCA_949987645.1). Lineage (NCBI taxonomy): Eukaryota > Metazoa > Arthropoda > Insecta > Diptera > Tachinidae > Tachina > Tachina grossa. The sequence continues at coordinate 180,878,559 of OX465274.1, forward strand.
GCCATGGTCAGCATTATCTTAGGTCATCATCGTATTGTTAGATGAAGTTCACCGTTAGGGTGCAGTATTGTGCTTGATTGTGATGACACGTCAAGGCCCATTAAACCCCTAGAGCAGATCCGCTTTCATGCCTATGATACCCGTAGTACCAGTTTTAAGTCACTGGTTGGACCACGAAGCTACTTTCATTCTCTGTTATTCCAGAGATTGGGTAAATAAGCAAAGGCTAATTTACCCCAACTAGGGTCCGCGGGATTGTCACACCCGCAATCATCGAAGAGATCCCCTTGCGGGAAGTTACAAAAGGCAGATATTATATCCTCCTTCTTCCTCTCTCTCTCTCTCTCTCTCGCTCTCTCTCTCTCTCTCTCTCCACCTCTGTACTAAACCAGTACGTTCTAATTTTCATCAAAATCAGTTTAGCTGTTTAGCCATTTAGACGTCCAAGAGTAGCAAGCAAGGTTGCTTTTGCATTCATACAGGCGAACAGACGGATAGGCGAATAGATGGACAGACAAACAGAAGGACAGGCAACCAAATGGACAGACGGACTGGTGAGCACATAGCATGGTCACGTTAATAGCGCCCTAAAATCTCTTGCTCTAATAAATAAATTCCAAAAAGATATTAAAAATTTTCTATGTATTGGTTGCCTACCTCCCCAAGCCCCTATCCTAAGCACTACTCTAACGAAACATTAAAAGTCTCCATTCAAAATTATTTCTGAAAGAACTATACAAATTGGACCGGTGGTTCGGTAGATTACCTCTTAAAAGCATAGTTTTTGTTTAAACTTTATAATATAAGTACCCTCAAATGTATAATTATACTTCAACTACACTTATTTTACAAGCGAATTTTTTCAATTATAATTCAGAAAATATTAAATACTCACATGCTTCCTAAATCCAGGTTGAAGAATAGCAATCAAAGTATAAAAAAAAATGCCTCTTCAGTTAACTTGGAGAAACTAGTTACTCTAAAATGTTAAAGCATTTTCAATGGAAACCCTACTTTATAAGAAAAGGGATTTAGCATAAAATAAATAAAGTAAAACAAAAACAAACAACCACAAAAAAAACAACATGGCGATAGTTAACATTGTATCGACGCTGTAAAGTATAATGTTGAACTGAAAAAAATCAACATTAAATTTACATTTTTATTGAAAAACTTTTAAACAAAATAATTCAAAAACAATATTCTTTTCTATTGCCACACAAACTGTCACCACATCGCACACATACACGGACACACACACACATACGCTGATATATAACCACCCAACTTTACTGTTATACTTATCTGCTTCACTAACCAGCAAACAACTAACATTCATTCATTCCCTTTACATAGAGATAAGTATCGCACTTGATGAAACAAATCTTATAGCCATCTCCATTACACACACTCACATATATGTATATACATGCACACTAAAGTCCTGACCAAGACCCTTTACAAGAACTTTAATATATGAGGGATTTTTCAAATGCTTTACTACAGCGAAATCTTCTAAAACAAATGCTAAACAACACTGCTTGCAAGAAATTTGTTTCATTATTATATTGACGGAAGAATTTGTGATGATTGCTTTTTCATACGCATGGGCGCGTATACAAACATCATGCATGTACACACATATAAACACACATAATCTAAAGTGCTTCGTTTATTAAATGACATCATTTATTATTAGTTACATGCTACAACAATACATTTAAAAACGAAACGTGTTTACATTTCAAGACTTTTTATGCAGGTCTCTAATGCACACACACTCATATCTACGTATGTATGTACACGCTCGTATGTATGTATGTATGTGTGTCTTTTATGTGCTTAAGATAATATAGTTTGTAGTTAATAAATATAAAACAATGAAGATGATGAGCACAACGATAAAAGTTTTTTAATTTTTTTTTCTCAGATTTGCTGGAGTATATTAAAAAAACATTAACCATCATCTACTTTCCCTTTTTAATGTTCAAACATTGACTGACAGGAAGAGAGAGAGACCCTTTTTAAGTAAAAAAGCCCAGCAAACTAAAATATTTTTAAACTGCTGAACGCATTTAAATCTTGTTATTACTTTACCATGACGTTATTTCATTTTAAAACAACATCATTAAGAGTTTAATTTTTTTTTTTCTTTGAATACAGAGCACAAAGTATTTCATTTAGAATTGTTCAACATTACAAATTTTGCTTGGTTGCATAAAAAATAAAATTAATATCGACATCCTTATCATTGTCAACAATAAGAAAACAACATTATCACTGATTGAAGCAATCCTTAAATAAATATTGATGTTGATAGAAAATGAAGAATCAAACATTATTTCAACTCACATTCAGTTTGATCACAAAACAAACAAAAAAATAAAAAATATAAATACAAAATAACAACATCAAAAACTACAATAAAAGTGATTACGACAACATAAAAGAAAATGTCATTTATTTCTTTTATTTGTTTAATCCAGTTTTTCAGCAAAAATTCCAAACTGTGATTGTTGTCGATACGCCGCGATACTTGTAAGAAAGAACAACATGATTTCTATGCAAATTTCGTTTAATGTTGGCATTAAGGTCTCATTTTTATCTTTCGCTCTGCTGCCGAGTTGCTGTTTAAACTATTTTTCATAACAGCAAAGACATTATCTATTGTTGGCAAATTTTTAAATGTATAAGCATATCTTATGGAAATTTATTTATTGTTTTGAAATTATTTTTTAATTTTTCTTTTGCTGCTTGCTACATTGATTGAGCAATAAATAAAGAGTAGAAATTGTAAAAATGCTACAAAAAAAATCGACATGTCAGGGCCATTAGAAATTAAGAAAAAAAAATTATAGGTAAAATTGCGTATTTATACTGTAAGTAAAACTGTGTAAAACTTTTGCTCAGAAAGTTAAAAATATATGCGTGTGTAGAAGCGATACTACCTAAATCATTACGAATACTAAAATAAAAATGTAGCGTTTAAGCCCCAAAAGCGGAAAAAGGAAACGGATGCTGGAATGGTCTAATGGTCCACGCTTAAAATAAAACTTAAATAATTGAAACAAAAAATTTAAGCAAAAAATTTTTTTTGAACGTGCTCCGCCGTGTAAAATGGAATTTTATGGGCAAAAAAATCCCAACAAATACAATATAACAATAAATTGTTGTAATAAAAATCAAAATAAAGAAAAGAAACATAAAATGTGTAACAAGGCTAAAAAATGGAACGTTAAAAAAATGTAAATACAAATAGAACAAAAATATTACCAACATTGTGGACTCAAGAATACAATAGATTTGAAATAGAAAATAAACAAAAAATTATAATTTCTATGCCGTAAAATGAAAACTACAACCATTAAATAGGAGTATATCATGGCTATAAAACTGAAACAAAGTTAACAAATCAAAGCAAAAAATAAATAAAAATATCATAGAAAATAGAATACAAAAAAAAATGATATTGTAGAGTGGAGCAAAAAGTTTAATTTTAATTTTAATTTAAAAATTTTAGTAAAAATTGAGACAAAAATATGTTTAACATTCTGGAAAAAGTATTTTCAACGTAACGCAATGTAAAACGAATGCATTTTGAAGTTTTCTTGAAGTTTTGAATTAGTTTAATACACAGTGATCTGCACTTGATCAATCTACATGTATAGTGTACAATTTCTTTATTTTAAGGCCAGTTCAGAGTTTTTTATATCACAATAAATAAGAAATTAAGTTAATTTAGACGAGAAAAAATACATTGCGCAAGTGTCATCTATTATTAACTTCGTCATGATGTTAACAAACTGTTAGGAAAATATTGAAAATAAAATGAAAAGACTTCAGTTTTGCAAGAACGATCTCGAGCTTTACAAATATAAGAAAATTTACAAAAAAAATCAATAAAAATATAATAAAAATTAATATTTATATAAATAAAATAAAATTTGTATGTTGGCACAACAAAACAGCTGATTCAGGGAGTTGCCACAAGCTAAAAAAGTTCTTTCACAGTATTGTGGTAATTATTGTCCCTATATCGATTTGCGCTAAATTTGTTTTAAATGCGACAATCGTGTGAGAAAAAACATTTTATTGGTACAATTTATATATTCAGCATAATATAATTTAATCAAATTGGTGAATAAAAACAGTCGTGTGATCTTGCCTTTAGACATTTTCATTGACTTTATTTAAGATTTTAGAAGCTATCGCTCGAATTTCTTTTCGTAAGCTCTGTGGCTTATTAGCATATACACTTTCTTTCAAATGCCTTAAAGAAAAAATTAGCAGCAGTTAAATTTGGAAAAAGGCGTTGCGTTCACCGAACATTTCCTATCACAGCTTCACTGTCTCAGAAATAATAAAATATTTTTTTTCATTAAACTATGTTAATTCAAACAATCAAAAAATTGGTTTAATTTTTAATAATGCGTACAAAAGTTTAATTTTCGTCTGTATGCTTGCATATTTGCTAACATCCATACAAACATTAAACTTTTTTGTTTTCAATCAACAAAATTTAATTGGGACAATTATAAAATTGTTTGAAACAGCATGAATTGATTTAATTGCAAGCATTTTGGCTAACATTTTTTCTGTGTAGTTATAAACATGCGGTCACGAACGTATTCAAAATAGAAGTCAACTTTGGCTGACAGTAGTGAAATGTAAAAATCTGCGAAATGGAACAGAATAATGAAGAGTGATTAATTTACCTTAAAAGTGTATTAATGTAGGTCTTTATCCAGTATTTACAAAATAAAATATCTCTATTGGTTTTTGTTTAATTAGCTTAATTACCGGTCGCGAACGTACGGGTCACGAATGTACGATTTTTCGACATGTTTTTTTTCATTATTATCACCATGCCTCCTTCCCTTTTTCGAACTTTTTTTTTGTTTTCCTTACACTTTTCTCTTATAACTTGATTGTTATAGAGAGATTTTGAAGAAAGAGTGCAAACATAAAATATTTTTTGCATGTAAAATAGTTATATATGTATAAAAACGTCTTTAGAGGTAGCCTAAAAAGAAAATATAAAATTTTGCGGCTTCCAGCCAAATTTTCTCAAGTAAAACAGCTGAGATATGCTAGTAAACCATTCTTTTATATAACCATAGACTTTTTTATAATTAAAAACAATAAATCACGATGATAATCAACATTTCATTTTTCCAGCCTGGTAGACCATTCGGGGGAAATGCTCATATTAAATTCGTATTTGTAATCGCGAATATCGTTTCAAATATTCGTATTTGTGAATATCAAAAATTGGCATTAGTTACTTCACTAGTATTAATGTGATTTATACAAAATTTCAGCATTGCATAGCATAATTTCTTTAGATAAACATATTCTAAATCATACTCTCCTCTCGAAATTAATTTTGAAAATGAAATTTGAGTCTTTATTTATTACTAAAGAATTAATTGTTACGGCCCTATGCTCCTTGTAGGAGTTGAGAGGAACAAATATATATATATATATATATATATATATACATAAAGAATTAATTCTTACTACTTAAAACTTTCGCAGTAAAACTTGCAACTTATTTTTAAATCTCGAGTAGCAGTTGTTAACGACTTCAAGTTATTAAAAAGATCTCTTATCTTTAACTATTATATAAATGCAATAAAAAACAATTTCTTTAAATATCTAATGATTATACGGTGTTAAAGAGCAGAAATTACATTCTCCTTAAAAAAAAAAAACCTACAGAAAACCCAAATTAAAAAGACTTATAAGAAATAAACAGGCATATAAAGTCTTTTACAATATGAAACCTATTATAATCGTTTATTTAAAAGTCGGCATTTAAAATGCGTGTTCGGAATTTCTAAAAATCCTTTTTAAACAAATTTACGTGTAGATTGCTTATAGAAAAATACAATTTGAGCTTTTGCACATTACACGAATATTGTTTGTTTGCTCTATGGCACATTGAATGCGTATTTTCGAATAAAGTCCAGTTAATACTTTGAGCAGTTTAGTTTTTGTTTTCATTAAAGATTATATTGATAAGAAAAAAAAATACTGTGTAATAATAACCTTTGGCTATCATCTATTATATAGCCAATCTCTCAATTATAGGCTTAAAAAGTTTTATATTTTTGGGTTTTTTGTAAATGTGCTTGTTCCAGCATGTTCGATTTAGAAAATTAATCCTTTATTCCTTTTTTTTTTTTTTTGTTTCACAATATGACATTTTAGTTGTATTTATATGTTTGTAAAAAAATTCCATGTAAGCCCTTGGATTTAAAGAAATGTTGGAAAGTTTTTTGCCTGCAAAATTAAAGTTTGTTGCTGATGTTGTAGTCGTAAATATATGTGGCACCGTAACTAACTCGCTTTAAAAATTTTGGGGTGATTTTTTGCTTAACTTTGCTTTAGGAAAAGGCAGGAGTGTAAAGTGGTAAAAACCACGCACTATAGTATGTTGTCCACCTTCTGTATGACTGAGAAACATTTTATTTTTATTGGTTTATTTATTTTCGGTTCGCAACAAGAAATTTCTATTGCAGATTTTTTTATATATCTGAACGTGGGTGCCTAAACAACGTTAGTTTGCTCAAAACGGCAAAATCACCAGAAACGAAAAATATGTACAAACCGAAAAAAATCGCTACACAATTTTCGAGACGGAAAACTCTGAGTATTGAATGTCAAAGTGCTATTAATACATACATTATTCGCATTTTTTTATAAATTATGTTAATAAATTTTTATTTATTTCTCTAAAATTTAGGTATATAAAGTTATTTAAATTACTGTTGATGGAATTGAAGAATTCAAATTCAAAAAAATTCACTTTACGTAAAGGAGCGTTTTTAAAATCTAACATTAAGGAAAATGGCTTTAGTTCAAAATCTACTTTTCTGCTGCCTTAACTGTTGAAAATTTTGTTGTTCTGATTACCAGCAGGAACATATTTTATTACCAAAAATTCTTACAATAACAACAACGTTGCATAAAATACGACATATTTAAAAATCAAGTTTTTATAGGTAGAAAGGTACTTAAAGAAAAGTGTGGCATGTAAAAAAATACTTCTTGAAAAGGCATTTTTTAAAAAGAATTTTTTGTTTTAATATTTAAAATTTAAAAATGCACTTTTTTAAGATGCACTTTCCGAAAGGGCACTTTTTCAGGAGGAAGCTCTGAAAAAGGTACGTTTTATTAAAGGGATATTATTTGAAAAGATAATTATTGAAAGAGTACTTTATTAAAAAATACTTTTTGAAAAGATAATTTTGTAAAAGTAATTTTGAACAGGTACTTTTTTAAAAAGAATATTTTGCAAAGGCACTTTTAAAAAATGGAATTTTTTTGAAAATTAGTTCTTGAAAAAGTACTTTTTAAGAAGATACTTTTCACACAAGTATTTGTTTTTTAAATGTGGTCCTTAACAAAAGGTTTAAAGGTACTTTTTAAAAAGGTACTTTTTGGAAAGGTAATTTTGAAGAAGAACTTAATAAAAAGCGGCGTTTTATGCAGGTAATTTATAAAAAGTTTTTTTTTCCAAAAGGAACTTTTTGAGAAGGTTCTTTTTAAAAAAGACTATCAGCTTGACTTATGATATCGACAACGTTCGATTTGTCGCACTCTTACATTTGAAACAACAACAAAACATTAAAATTTGTTTTTCGTGGGTTTGACCCAATTTATAAAAAAATGACTTTTTAAAAAGGTAAATTCTGTTAAGGTAATTTTTAATAGGTACTTTTTAAACAGCGAATTTTTTTAAAGATACTTTTTGCAAAGTCAGGTATCTGAACAGGCAAATTTTGAAAAAAGGTAATTTTTAAGGTAGTTTTTGAAATAATACTTTTTAAAAAAATACTTCTCAGAGAAAAATTTTTTTTAATGTGGTCCCTAACAGATTGTTGAAAGATAAAGTTTCGGAAATTATTTTTGAAAGTTAGGTTCCTTTTTAAAAGTCTCCAAAAAGGAGGAAATTATGCTTATTCTATACATTAGTTTTCAAAAAATATTAATGAACAGAAAGTTCTGAAAATTATTTTAGAAAGTTAACTTTTAAATGACTTCAAAAAACGGGATTAATGTGAAGTTTCTATAAATCAGGCAGGCGACTCGTCTAGAAAATTTTTATGAAAATCACTCAAGAAATGAGTTCTTTTCACATAAATTGTATAAACAGAGGGTAATACTTTTTTATATAATATAAAGGGTCCGCCAGATAACTTTTTTTTTTGAAAATGCTATAAAAAAAAACTACTGAAGTTTCGGCTGTGTGGCACGTAGCGCCGTCCTGTTGAAACCAAATGTTGCCAATATCCTCCTCTTCAATTTTTGTGAACAAAAATTCGTTCAACATGGCCCGATAACGATCGCCATTGACTGTAACGGCCACTCCTTGCTCAATGGCCCAATTATGCCTCTGGACCAAAATCCGCACCAAACAGTGACTCGTTTTGGGTGCGTCGGCTTTTCAATATGTGAGTGCGGGTTTTCTGTGCCCCAAATGCAACAATTTTGCTTGTTTACATACCCGCCAAGATCAAAATGAGCTTCATCTGAAAAGATAATTTTTTTTTTTGGCAAAATCGGCATCTTCTTTAAGTCGATCGCAGGCCCACTTAGCGAAGCGAAAACGCATTGGATGGTCAGTTGGCTCGTTCAGCGGAAGGACAAAACTAATTATCTGTCAAATCAGACATGAGCTAAGTGTTACCATTCACGAAATAAGCACTAGTTGAAAAAAAAACGTTAGATGGCGGACACTTTATATAATTCTGAAAAAAACATATTCGTGATCATATATGTATACAGTGTGATAGTTAGGCAAGCAGAATATATGCAGCTTAAAAAATAATGCCGTTTGCAGTTTACTGATTTTATTTGTATTTTTTTAATCAATGATTTCCGAAAATTTATTTGACCTTTTGTTTTAAAAATAGTAACTATTTTATTGAGCTTGAGGTCTTTTTAATAAAAATTAACAGCTTTTATTTAACAATATTTCGACACGCCTTTGTGTGTCTTCTTCAGGTAAAAATTTTTTTGATTTGAAAAATAATTTGATATACATACATTCCAACATGCATACATACATATAAAAAATTCAAATAAACTCAAAAACAATTTTATAAAACAGAAACATTAAAATAAATTAAATTTGATTGGGTAGCATATAAAACATACAAATACATTAATATATATATACATATATATATATATATATATATCTTATCAACTACTTAATCTAAAAGCTATATAATTTTGATTTGAAATTGGATCCCTTAACTTTTTCTTTTATCTCTCGTTTTTTGTTCGTGCTCTTTTAATCAGTGATTTCCGAAAATTTATTTGACCTTTTGTTTTAAAAAGAGTAACTATTTTATTGAGCTTGAGGTCTTTTTAATAAAAAAAATTTTTGCCTGAAGAAGACACACAAAGGCGTGTCGAAATATTGTTCAATAAAAGCTGTTAATTTTTATTAAAAAGACCTCAAGCTCAATAAAATAGTTACTATTTTTTTTAATCGCTAAAATAGGAAAACCAATATTCTTTTGACAACATATAAATATAAAAAATATTTTTAATTTAAAACATATACACAAACATTTATTTCTATACTTTCCATCCACGTTTATAAGTATAATGTTGTGTTCTCTATTAAATCCTTATTTAAAAAAACAAAAGAGCTCTTGTATAAATTTCCCATAAAAATTCTGATTAATAATAATCCTTATGGTAACATATTTCAGCAATTTTATGTCGTTATTCTTTTTTTATTTCAAATCGATAAAAAGCTATTTGTGTGTGTGCGTTTAATTTTCTATGAAACGACTTAGTAAATGTATCCCTTTTTGTAATCCGCAATCTAACATTGACTACCAAACATATTCAAATCAAATAAAATTGTGGTTTACATAAAAAACAGCGTATGTCCAAAAATCGAATTTTATCTGTAAAGCCAAAAAAAGTTATTTTTGAAGGTTATTTAAAAAGAGGTAGAGGTTATATTAAAGTTTTACAAAAAAATGAATGTACATTTTCTTCAAAAAATATTAAGACCTTTATAAAAATCATTTAAAATATAGCAATTTGACGTTATAAACTCAAAATGAGAAATATTACATAGGTTGTTATTCATGAAAGCCACAGAAATATATATTTTTTTTATTCCATGTTGTCTTTATTGGCATATGTATGTTTAGTATACGAAGGGTTATAAAAGGTCATGTTGTTGGTTGTTTAACAAATTTTCCATAATCTGCGACAATTTCTTAACTTATGGTTCATCATTTTAGGTTAATATGAATTTTATTATAGGACATCAATAACAGCGGCAGTAATATACAAGCAATAATAAATTTTTGTAAATCAAAATCAATGTATAAAGGGTATAATATGTAAAAGCACAAGATAAGTAAAATAAACTACGTGAGACATTTTTAGATAATTTCTAATTAAAACAGAAAAAAAAATTCCTTGCAATGCTAAGAAAACATTTCTCATTTGCCGTATTTTTTTTAATATATACATAATCAAAACGAGTATGGAAAAATTATATATAATATTCGTATGAATTTCAATATGCATAAAAAATAAGGTTTACCAACCCTGGAAACGTCATTTTAATTTTTTTAATTTTTTTTTTTATTTTGAAATACCAAATTCACTTGTACTGAAGTATAAAATAAGTTTATTTTATAAAAAAAATAAAAATTAGTTTTCGGTAGCTACTTTTTTATATCACAAAAAGTGTGGGTTTTCCAACCCTGAAATCAAACTTTGTCATTTTTCTGATTTCTTATGCTAATCTCTTTCTTTTAAGAATATAAGATATCTTTAATCTATAGAAAAAAAGGGAAAATTTGCTTTAGTAAGTTACTTTTCTATAAAGAAAGGTAAGGTTCCAGTTCCAGTGTTGGAACTGGAAACATGTTTTAAAGTTTTTTAAATTGAAATACCAATTTTAAAATAATTTTATTTATTTAAAAAAAATTAAAATTAGTTTTCGGTAGTTAATTTTTTATATCACAAAAAGAGTAAGTTCCCCAACCCTGGAATCATCCTTTTTAATTTTTCTGATTTCTTACACCAATCTATTTCTTTTGAGAATATAAGATATCTTTAATTTATAGAGAAAAAGGAAAAATTTTCTTTAGTAAGTTACTTTTGCATAAGAAAAAAAGTTAAAGTTTTCCAACCCTGGAAACATCATTTTAATTTTTTGAAGGTTAATTTTTAATTTGAAATACCAATTTCATTCGTACTAAAGTATAAAATAAGTTCATTTAATAAAAAAAAAATAAAAATTAATTTTCGGTAGTTAATTTTTTATATCACAAAAAGTTTCAGTTTCCCAACCCCGGAATCATCCTTTTCGATTTTTCTGATTTCTTACACCAATCTTTTTCTTTTAAGAATACCAGATATGTTTAATTTATAAAGAAAAGGAAAAATTTGTTTGAGTAAGTTACTTTTGTATAAAAAAAAAGTTAAAGTTTTCCAACCCTGGAAACATCTTTTTAAATTTTTAAATTTTTTTTTATTTGAAATACCAATTTTATTCGTGGTGAAGTATAAAATAAGTTTATTTAATAAAAATAAATAAAAAAATTAGTTTACGGTAGTTAATTTTATATATCACAAAAATCGTAGGTTTTCCAACCCTGGAATCATCCTTTTTGATTTTCTGATTTCTTACATCAATCTCTTTCTTTTAAGAACATTAGATATGTTTAATTTATGGAAAAAAAATTAAAAATTTGTTTTAGTAAGTTACTTTTGTATCGGGTGTTTTTTTAAAGGTATAGAACTTCGAATTGAAATAAAACACAAGAAAATCGTTTTAATGTCCATCAGTTTGGCTTTATTGGAAGGATAATTTTATGCCATTAATGTTTAAATATGATTTCGGGCATGTGGCCGCCGCCGCTGGCTCGAATAAAGCCAATTCTACAGGTCCAATTTTCAACCACTTTTTCGAGCATATGGGGCCGTATGTTGGCAATAACGCCACGAATGTTGGCTTCCAAGTCCCCTAACGTTTCTGGTTTGTTGGCGTAGACGAGCGACTTCACATATTCCCAAAGAAAATAATCCAATGGTGTCAAATCACACGATCTTGGTGGCCAATTGACAGGTTCATTCCGCGAAATTATGCGCTCATCGAATGTTTCCTTCAATAAATCGATTGTGACGTGCGCTGTGTGGCATGTAGCGCCGTCTTGTTGGAACCACAACTCATCCACATTCATGCCATCCAATTCGGGAACAAAATAGTCGGTTAGTCGGCTCCAATTGCTGTGCACGGTGGCGAATCGATTCATTCGGGTCCTCTTCAACACTTTGCTCTACAGCGGCAATTGTTTCTTCGGTGCGCACTGTTCGACGTCTCTGCGGATGCGTATTATCACATAGAGTAAACGTAGTGCTAAAACGATCCATGGTTAACCGAATTAATTGCTCTGATGGACGATTATGTCGACCATAAAATGGACGGAGCTTGCGGTAAACTTCGCGAACTGAACCATTATTTTCGAAATAAATTTGCACGATTTGCAAGCGTTGTTCTTTTGTCAACCTATTCATGATGAAATGGCAAATCAAACTAAATATTAATCACTTGACAGCTGACAAAATGGCCGCCAGTTAAAAAAGTGATGCCAACTTAAAGTTCTATACCTCAATAAAAAACACCCTTTATAAGAAAAAAAGTTAAGGTTTTCCAAACCTTGAAACGTCTTTTTAATTTTTTTAATTTTTTTTAGTTAGAAATACCAATTTTATTTATACTGAAGTATAAAATAAGTTTATTTAATAAAAAATTATTAAAAACTAGTTTTCGGTGATTATTTTGTATGGCAAAATGAAGTTTAAGTCCCCCAGCTCTGAAACCGTCTGATCGATTTTGCTGATTTTCAATACCAATCTTATTTTGACCATTTCTAATCCACCAGTCTAAGAACGAAGTCTCTAGCTTTTCTGGGAGCTTCGGAAACCCGATTTCACGTACAGACAGACGGACGGACAGACCGACATCGCTTATTCGTCTTCCCTATGTATAAGGATCCAGAATATATATACTTTATGGCTCGATTATTAATATTCTGGAAATTACAAAGGGAATGACAAACCTACCCAGCAAAAAATTTCAAAAAAGGTAATAGAGTTTGGAATTAAGCATTTTTGGTGGAAGCACTTCCCTACTGGATTACTAACTTAATGATTTTAACAAGGCGTGAGACTAACATAATCGATTCTTGAGAAGTACTTACATTTTTGTTATTTGTCAACATTTCACGTAATCTATTTCGTCTAAAAAATCATTCTCTTCATTTAGCAACTTGCACGTCATTTTTTTAATTTTAGGTAATGTGATTTGTAAGCGAGTAATGAAAGTTGGCAATCAGAAAAGTAAGTCATTATATGACAAGTAGTTGTAATGGTAATGTTTAATTTTTTGCTGGGTATATATGTATACCCTTTTACCATTTTTTGGTAAAGGGTATAAAAAAACTTGTGTGGTCAGACAAATTAAATAAAGTATACCAACTGATTGTCAAAGCACGCGAAAAGTTGAGAGTTGCCTAACTTTTCGCTTCGCTTTGCGTTAAAAGTTCTTTATGTGACATGTTTCATATATGCACGTACATTTCATCTTAAATGTCAAAGCGAATCTTCAACGCAACGCGAAGCAAAAGTTTTATCGGAGATGGGCTTAAGGGGTATTATTTAGCATGTGTTGCCCATTTCGTTTTTCTACTAACTTTAAGGCAAAAATGAAAGTAAAAATTAAAAACGCTGCTTATGAAATATATATTTTAACATTTTATTTTTATTCAAAACTATGCTGAAACTTATGTTTTGAAACGCAAACATTACATTTGAAATATTTATTTTATTGACGCTTTGTTAGCAAATTATTGTGTTTATAAAAAATTCAGAGCAATTCTGTCTTTTATTTGCTATATTGTTTTCAAACAATATATACATTTATATATAATTTAATATTTTTTAGGCAATGACTAGTATTTAAAATAATTTTTCCAAGTAACTACATTTAAAGCCACAGAAAGTTGCCAAAGTAATCACAAAATCAATATATTGAAATGTTTAATGCAAAATTTTTTCTTTTTTTCTTCACACTTATTTGGTTTTTCAGATTATTTTTATTAAATAAAAAAACCCAATCGGAAATTTTTTTTTCTCAGATAATGCGTTTTGCGTTTCTGATAGCGATATTTACGTTGTCATGTGGCATATGTATGTTACTGTGTGTATTATATTCATTTAAATTTATATTAAAAATTTAAAATTTTTCTACGCTCACAATGATTGTTTTAATTAATTAAAGCTGCATAAAAATTTCAATGAATTTTTCATTTGTTGACAGATAATTCAACTGACAAAAAATAAATATTTATTTAAAACAGTTAAAATATTCACGCAATTGGACAGAGCGAAGAACACGAAATACAAACAGTATTTCAGTTTCAATTGAAATAACTATCTGAAGAATGAAACAAAAACTTTTTTAAGTAAATAATGGTTGATATTAATGCAAAAAAAAAACTTGCTGCCCACAAAAATTTTAGGTTAAACAATTAAATGAAAAACATTTTTATACACACACATACCCAGAAAAAAATTTAAAATAAGGTAATCGAGTTTGGAATAAACCATTTTTGGTGGAAGCTGTTCCTTACTGGATTACCAACTTAATGATTTTAACAAGGTGTGAGACTAAAATAATCGATTCTTGAGAAGTACTTACCTTTTTTATTTGGAAACTTCTTCACGTAATCTATTTAATCTAAAAAAATCATTCTCTTCATTTAGCAACTTGTACATAATTTATTTACATTTTAGGTAATGAGATTTGTAAGCGAGTAATGAAGTTTGGCAATCAGAAAAGTAAGTCATTATATGGCAAGTAGTTCTAATGGTAATGTGTAATTTTTTGCTGGGTACTCACATATACATAAATATATTTACTCAGACAAGCTGAATGTTTTCGGGGCTATTATGCAAAATATACATATGTACATAAAAAAATAATTTATTCAATAAATTAACATACTTTCACATATTTTTTGATAAAGAAATGCACATTTTTCAGTTTTCCTTTTTCACTGCTTTATTCATAAAAAATATTTCAGGTTTATTAAGCGCTTATTTGACATATTTCTATGAGAAATTTGTCAAATAAACCTGTAATAAAACTAAAATATTTTTTATGAATAAGGCCGTAAATATTTAATTTGAAAACAAAACACGGAACAGCTGTTTGGGTAACTCTTGCAAGAAAAAATTTTCCTAGTAATAATCTATAATAATTTTTTGTCTTTCAAATTTTCTCTCTCTCTCTCTCTCTCTCTCTCTTTTGGCGCTCTCTCCTGAAAAACTTTTTGAATTAATGAACACTTTCCAGCAACAATTGTTACAAATTCCTAACAATTTTTAGTAAACGAACAAACCTATTATGGAACGCTTTTATTTTGATTATTGTTTGTAGAGATGTGCAAATGTCATGATTTTATCATGTCACGCGTGAGTCACGTGATTCACGTGATTCGTGATCAAATATTATAACTAATCACGCGTGAGTGCGTGAGCGTGATTGAAAAAAATTTACTCGTGCGTGATCGTGTGTGAGCTTTTTTTAATAATCAGGCACGAATTCTCACGCTCTCACGAGATAACATTCCTGCATAGGTACATATGTAACTGTATTCAATCATTTGAAATAAATTATTTTGTAATAATAAATGCATATATGTATGTATAGTAATATGTATGGTAGTATGAGCTTATAAACATACTGAATACCCCTAAACAAAATATTTCGACTTTTTCGGAAGTCAGACTTGTCGTACCGAATTCGTTAAGCCATTTAGGTAGTTTCTCTGAACAATTTTTTTAAACATTAAAACTTTGATTTTTGAGTACATAAGTAAAAGTTTGTGAATTTTTTTTTTTTAAATAAATATGTATATGTTGATAAAAAAAAAGGATTGTAACAAATATTAAAAAACGTGAGTATGTGCAATTATTTCGACAATAGCAGCAACATAACAGTGAAGCGGTACTCTGCTATAAAAGCAAAAAGAAATCGTACCTACATCTCGTTAGGAATTTGTACCGACTTATCGTAACGAATTCGTACCGACATATTGTTACGAAGTCGTGTCAACCATTTCATACAAAAATTGTTACGATTTCGGTAATATTTCGATGACGAAGATTTTGTCGACCAATCGTTACGAATTGTTTACGAATTCGGAGCATTTTGTTTTGTATACATAAACCTTTGTAAGTATGTATGTATGTTTCTTAGATACCCTTTAGGAAGTATCAAATGAGAAATGCTACTGATTCAAACGTGCCTTTGTCAACAATACTACTGACGAATTGTACCGCAGAAAATGTTTTTTGCTTTAGGGGCTGTCCATATTTTACGTAACGCTGTAGGGGGGAGGGGTGGGGTTCGAGTTTTGTTATGATTTGTTATGGTGGGAGTGGGGGAGTCTTTGAAAATGTTACGTAACAGAAAAATTTTTGTAATTTGTATGTTTTCTCATTTAATATGCCTTTCTCATTTATTTGATTATCATTTATTTAATTGATCATACGTCATACCTTCACATTTATATTATGTATGTTTACATACATACATGTGCGCAATGTCAATTTTTGATATACGAGAATTCGAATTAGAATAGTTAAAATGATATCCGCGAATACGAATATTTAAAACGATATCAAATTAACTTTGCTTTATTTTAATTTACATTGTAAATTTTACAAAAACACGAGCATACATATATACATACGTATTTATGTACACATTTATAATATACATATTATGTAAGAACCTATTTTTCAACCAAAAAAACATGAAAATTATATTATACATATACTTTTTCGTGAGCGTGCGTGATCGTGATAAGTTGTAAGCCACTCGTGCGTGATTAAAAATATTTGATTCGTGAGCGTGCGCGATCGTGAAAACGTTCAAAATCATTCGTGCGTGAAAGTGCGTGAGTAAAATATTTTTCTGCGTGAGCGTGCGTGTCGTAAGTCAGAAAACACTCACGTGCACATCTCTAATTGTTTGTTATTCATTAAACAAGGTGCTCGCACATTTCTAACAGAATGAATTTAGTTGCAAGGCAAAACAATAATAACATGCTGTTGCTGTGCGGCTATTTTGTTGAGTTCTTCTTCATTGTTCAATATGGTTGTACATACATATTTTGATGTTAATTTTAATAAGTTTACAAAAATCGCAATACCAACTGGCACTATTTTGATTTACAAACACGTCAAACAAAAGATTAACATACGTCATAATAAGCGAATGAAAACTAACGACATAGTGGAATGAAAATTTATTAGAATTCACGCGACTAGTTTTATTTCGCAGGGTTTTTCTTGCGACATAGTGGAAGAGCCAGTAAGTTTTACTTTTATTTAAAAAATTTATTTAATCTTATTATATATATTATTATTATATATATTATAATTATATAATTCTAATTATTATTATATATTATAATTTATTATATAAGAACTTTCCACATGCTTCAAAGAAATTTACTTTTTACATAATTTTCTCTATACACGCTATGTATTTCTTCAAATGTAAAATCATAAAAGATTTCCACAATTGAGATGAACACGCAATGCGACCTTGCACAATCCAAAATATGCCCCTAAAATTGCATAAAATATCAATTTATTTTCTTTAAATGCGTATTATAAAACAATGTCACACTCACTTGACAAATTATGGCCAAGGAATGTTATCATGACATCAAAGCTAAAGCAGCAACAACAGCAATAACAACATAAAAGCACCAACAGAAAACCATCAAGAATGGCTTAAATGGCAGATATGAATCAACAATGTCCATAATTTTGCACGTGGTTGAAATACGAAATGCAGTAGAGTTGGCCAAAGAATGAAATGGTATGCAAAACAAAAGCCTTGGAGAATAAATTAAATAAATACATGTGTATATTTAAAACAACTTGCAAAACAAAAAAACAAAAAATACTCAAACAAACGAACAACGACAGCATAAGCTGAAGCAATATATACAAGTAAACAGAGCATAAGTCCACAAGCCAATGTATGTATGTATGTGCATTCCTTTAGATAAAGTTAATTCACATGTGAATCGTATGTATAAAAGACCCCTGCACAAGAGCACTTACAATAACTTTTAAGATATAAAGGATTTTTAAAATGCTTTACTACAGCGAAATATTCTAAAACAAACGCTAAACAACACCGTTTGCCAGAAATTTGTTTCAGTTACTGCAGGTATAGGAGTAAAGAAGAAAATACTTCGTGATGAAAGAATTTGTGAAGCTTGCTCCTTCAGACGCATGGGCGCGCATGCAAACAACATGCATGTACATACGCACACACGTTGTGTGTATTATCTTTAATTTTTTGCGCACATACAAACGCACACATGCATTGATATAAGTTGTGTGTGCTTGATATAAAAAACCACCCTTAAACACATAATAGCTTACAACCTAGATCTTATACACACTTACTCAAACGTACAATACGCAAA
The DNA here is from genome assembly GCA_949987645.1 of Tachina grossa. Lineage (NCBI taxonomy): Eukaryota > Metazoa > Arthropoda > Insecta > Diptera > Tachinidae > Tachina > Tachina grossa. The sequence continues at coordinate 180,897,128 of OX465274.1, forward strand.
ATAACAAGCATACACGCATCAACACTACTTGTTTTGTTTGTTTATTACAACAAGAAGTCTTCGCGACATCGCTTAAAAGCACTCATATACACGGACATCAATACATGCATAGTGCTTCGACATCATTTATTATTGATTTAGTATAATACATGCTACGGCAATACATTTAAAAAACACGACGTACTTACATTGCAAGACTGTTTATGCAGCTCTCTAATTTATAAGTGTGCGTGTATGAACACATACCCAAACATTTATGCATGAAAAGCCGTTTATTTGGGTATGTACAGTAACAGTATGTTAGTAACATTTCTTTTATGTAATTAGCTTATAATTTAAATATCTCAACAAAAGACTCCGGGAAGACTAAAATGGTTGTTTTACAGCTTATAACCGTTTCATTCGTATGCATTCAACACACACATTCACCACAGCAGTCTACACGAATACTCGGCTTTTCGCCTTATAGCCAACTACTTTAATATTTTGACAACAGCAGCAGCGCCATAAGCAGCTGATATTCAACTATAAGTTCCAATTTACATTATGCAAGTCTTATTGCTAAGCTGATTAGTTTGAGGTAGAGACGGACGAGAGGAACAGGTGTCATCTTCATATATTTTACTTATATCAAAATAATATTAATCTTCTTACTTTTACTTCTATCACGTAAAAGTATAATAATTATCTATTTATATATTTCTGTTAAATAATATTCATTCCACATTTTATATCATATTGGCAGTAATCTATTTACTTATTTATTTATTTATTTATTTATTTATTTGTATGTTCAAGTCCTATACAACAAGAATTAATCTTATATTTAAAGTACAGGAATCCATATCCATAACTAAATTACGGCAGCAAACATATAGACAGACATTAAGATAATTAAGATAAGAAAATTTACAAAATTAACAAAAATTAAATAATTAGGTGTATATATTATAGAAACAATGTTTTGAATTTCTAGTTTGAGAAGTAATTAAATAAAAATTGCTTAAAGCTAGTTGCGTTGCTATTAAGTTGTTGTGTATGTGGAAGAATATTCCAGAGACGCGCAGCATGTATATAAAACTGCCATTCGGAAACTAGGAGACGATGTAAAGGAACTATAATCTTTTTCCCCCTAACTGATCTTGCAAACCTTATTTTATCAGTAAGATATCGTGGCATTTCAGAATAAATAACTTTATGAATAAATAAAAGCACACGTATATTAACAAGATTGTTAAACGAAACGCCATATAGTTTCGAGGAAAATTGAGAAACATGATCATATCTTTTCAACCCGTACACATACCTAATAATATTGTTGAATAAACCGTTAAGCTTTCTTTTGCTAATAGAGTCACAACTAGCATAAAGTTCACAACCGTAGATTAAGGCAGGAATAATATAAGACTTAGCAATAAGTTGCCTTATATTGAAAGGAGTATAGTGCTGTGATGACCAAAGACATCTCAGCTTTGAATAACTCTGACCTACAACTGCGTTAATATGGTGTGACCAGGTAAGGTTGTTATTAAAAATTATTCCAAGATTTTTGGCAGTATTTACAAGAGTAATTTTTTCTCTGTTTATTAAGATCTCAACATCAGCAATATTATTAATTGTTTTCTTACGTACTATGATACATTTTGATTTTTGTGGGTTTAAACAAAGTCCATTTGCTGTTGCCCAAAGATAAATTCTATTTAGATCATCATTAAGTCTTGAAATATTTTCAGCAACTGAATTGGCTGGACTACTTAAATACAACTGCACATCATATGCATACATATGAATTTTGCAGTGCAAAAGTTGTTTAGGTAAATCATTTGAGTATATAGAAAAAAGTAGTGGTCCAAGGATTGACCCTTGAGGCACACCCCTTGATAAATTTAATGCTGACGATCGGGCGTTGTTCGCGTAAACAAATTGCCTACGGCTAGAGAGATAAGATGATAGCAGTCTTGTTGACGTATTAGAAAAATTAAAGAAATACTAAAGTTTCATGCAAAGCGTACTGTGGTCAACAGTGTCAAAGGCCTTAGAATGATCTAGAAGAATCAAAAAATTAATTTTTCCTTCGTCAAGTTCACGTCGTATGTTTTCAGTTACTGTCGTCAACAAATATAGAAATTAGTTTAATTGGACTACAACGACAAAATCAACACATAAAACAACCTGACGCAATGCTATTTGACATTTGTATTCAATTTTTGATATACTGAAGGCGGTAGCTTGCTGTTTTTGTGTGTTTAATGCTTTAAAGTGCAACAGTGTTATTATATAATCTCCTTTATAATTAAAAGTTCCCTTACATGCCGACCACACGAGCAATAATCTTGGCAATTATTGCCGTGGCAACTGTCAAATTCGATTGCCGACACAAGATATTAGCGTGTGGACCGTATGAATATGTGTTAAAATATATATGAAGCAACAAATGTTAAAATACATTGCTGAGCAACAATTTCTTAACACATGCTATCAAATACAAATTATATTAATTTTTTTTTTCAACGCAGAAGTAAAAAAGAAAAGTTTTAACTACATAAAACCAAGAAAAGTTCAATTTAAAATTAGAAAAGGATAAAATTATTGATAATTTAAGTATTAATGTGAATAAAAAGCAAATATATTTGAATATATGTACGTGCTCACCACCTCTAGATACATTGTTGAACACAAGCAATCGGACGTCATAATTCTGCCGGCGTTATTGCTTGTGTTTAGACACATCAAAGATATAGCATTCGATTTATACTTTTTTTATTTACTGCAAAGCAATTTGTTTTGTCTCTTAAATAAAGCAATAACTTTTTCTTTGCAAACTCACCGACACACAATTGTATGTTTAAGGCCACCAGGAAAGTAAAGAAGTCACTCTCAGTGGCCATTGTAATGGTGTTCACGGTCTCGCATAAAATCGCAGAAAATCATATTGACAAAAAATAAACGAGAAAATCATGAGACTCGTTATGACAATAAACGCATACTCAAACAAGCAATTTTAAACAGCCAGCGAGCGAATCAAGGAAAAACGATGGAATAGAAACTCAAAAGTTACTGTGCAAATAGAGAAGTAAGTGTGGAAGTTGAAAGTAAAAAGGCAAAATGCTGGAAAACAATAATGTGCATAGAAGCGTACAGACGTAAATTACATTTTAATTTTCACAAATTAGCTACGGATTATAAATCAGTTACGAGTATTTCTTATTTCCATGCTTTTGGATGGATGATTTTTTCATTAGCAAAAGCTATGCAAAGAGGTTTAATTCCATGAACGAGGTTTTGTTTCTGTAAAATTGGTAAGAAGTTTAAATTTTGTTTTTTGCTAGTTGTGCTAGATTTGCAAATAAAAATTTATAGACATTACAATTTTGGCAGGCAGTGAAAAAGGTCCACTTTTGTTAAATCTGTAAAGATCTTTTGCTTACTTTATCTCTCATCTCAAAAATATGTGCAATATTTGTTTAAGGAAATAAATTTGAAGGTATTATGCAGAACGACTTATTAGCAGGATACTGTATGTATTTAAAAGCGAATATATTTTTAGTATTCCGTACGCCAAGGGTGCACTGAAAGTAAAATCATTCATTCATATCATGAAACGGTTTCATTAAATGTTCTGCATTATATTAATTAAACTTTTCATTAATACAATGAACAATTTCATTGTATGCATGAAATCTTTCAATCTTTTGCTCTTCATGTGTTCTTCATAGTTGATTGTATTAATGAAAATTGTTACATTGATTAACCGAATTTTCTTTTTGGCGAATTTGGGGCAAATATAAGTAAGTTCGACACATTTTATCTACTTACTGTATACAGTTGGTCAAACATAAATAAATCAAAATTTATTTTGTTAAAAAATGTTTTCTATTTCTTACTTTTCTTATCCCTTTTAATTTCAAGGCTGTATGGTCGTCATAAATGCAATGAAATCATTTCATTTATACAATGTAATATTCTTCATTGTATAGCAGATATCTCTCTCTTTCTCTTTTTTTTATCCATTCACGTCCCTCACCTCTATACAAACACAAAAAGGCTGTGCCAAACAGTGATGCCAACTTTTTTGGCTCTAAACGCACATAAAAATTAAAAAAAGCACTTAAAAGCGTAATTTTGATATCTAAAAAGCGCAAAAAGCACTAATGTGAAAAAGGAGTGAAGATTCAAACGTTTGTTTAATATTTCCTAAGCAATTCTCTATTTCTGCAATAATGTCATCTTTAATGAAATATATCAGACGAAAACGGTATGCTTTAGACTGAAAAAAATAAATACACCAAGTTTTTATTAAAGTAATTTTAAGAAATACTCAAATTTCTTAAAAGCACTACTTAGTACTTTTTCTTAGTTTGACACTAACGCTCAAAACTTGGCTTTTTGAGTCTTTAAAAAGCACTAAAAATAGCGCCAAAAGCAACAAGTTGGCATCGCTGGTGCCAAACATCTTATGAAGATGCTTCTTTTCTTAAGATTTTTGTTTGATTCTTTTAAACTTATGTTTATGTATTGTGATTCTCAACAACATATTAAGAGTTTTACTATAAACATGTAAGTTTTTCGGCTTTCTTAAAGCATTATTTGGGTTGAACTCTACTGATGAGTTCCTTAAATTTTTAATGGTTTACTTTAATAAATACATACATATGTACATATATTAAGTACATATGTATTTGTATATACTAAATAAAATTAAAAAAGAAATCGCCAAAATGGGAAAAACGCCAAAAGCCTAAAAAATCGGCAAAACAGGGAAAAATTGCCATAACTAAAAAAAAGCGCCAAAAACAGAAAAAACGAAATAAACGAAAAAAAGGCAAAACTATTTGTTATATAGGCTAAAGTGTCCGCACGAACCCTTCGTGCGCGGGTCAAAGTCGCACTTTACTGAATTTGTTACTAATTGTCGTACATTAAGTTATCATAGGCAAATAAAACAAATTAATAAAATGAATACAGAAACATTTAATTTTAATAACTTTTAAAAAGATTTTTTGCACTTTTAATAAGAAATTTGCTAAAACAAAGCAAAATAAGGAAAACAAAAACCTAAACTTGTCAAACTAAAAGTCTTCATCTTCTTTGAGATCGTCATTCATACGGACAACAAGAAGTACAGAGAAACTTAACAGCTTCATATAAACACCATCTTGTGTGCAATAGTAGCTACTAATTTTCACTAACATATAATTGTGCTAGCGCTGTATAGTTCGAAAACCATTGCTGTAAAATAACTACATGCATTACATTTCATTAAACAGCAGTGTGCCCATTTACTAACCAAATAAGTTAAATAAAACAAACAAAAACCAGCAAATTCCTATGTATTTACAATATTAAAAGTTTTGATACTTTTAATTGATTAATTAAAAAATATTTCTAAAAGCATAGTACTTCCAACTTAAGAACATTTTTCATTACTAGATGTTTACACATCTCCCCTGTGATCGGACTCATATTGCTTTTTTTTTATTTATACTACCTACCCATTGTCTCTACATTTTTGTTTGAAATCAATTTTTCACTTCAAAGATAAAAAAAATTGTTAAAAATGTCATCTACTTTATGATGATGATGGATCATACAAGTTTCATATCAAGCCGTACCTTAAATTTTGAGACAGTTTCAATATGTTTGCATTAGATTGATTTGAACAATATACAATATAATGGTTGGAAAATCAATCAAAATAGCAGTAAATAATTGCTTGCTATTGTTTTTCCTTGTTATTTCAACTTAAAATTACAGGCAAATCCCGGTATAACGAATCTTGCCAAAATGAAAATCCGATGCAACAAATGACCAAATTTGTTTACATTTCTAAAAATATGTCGATTAAACTTTATTTATATGTATATGCACATACATATGTGCATATTTTTTGTTTCATTTTGATTTATTTATTTTTTTTTTTTTTTTTGCTTCTAATATGAAAACTAACAGCCTTATTTACAAAAATTATTAAGGCTCTATAAAGGCTTTTTAAGAAAAGTTTTGTATAAAAATTTGTTTTAAAAACCCCTTTATAAAGCCTTAATAAGTTTTATAAATAAGGCTGTAAACATATTAAGGGTTTTCATGAGAACTCTTAAAATTTCCATGAAGCCCGTTTTTAACTTTTGCACAAACAGTTTAGTTAATTTGAATGAAATGTCAAAAAAAATTAATATAATAAAAATAAAAAATTAAATTTCAAGCAGTTCTTAAATTAAATACATATTTATATATTTCTATTAAAATAAAAAGTGTGTGTGTGTATCTAAAAATGCCTCAAGGAAGCAAAAAAAAAACCAAAAAGTTGTTGTTCAATAAATGAACAATTGCACAGCTTAAGTTTACGAGAGAAAATTGTTGGGTTTGTGTAAATAAATATCCATACAATTTTCGACATATTATTTACGAGCGTGTAAAAATGCACAATTGCACAGTTTTCGAGACTTTTGAACATTCTCATGAAAACCCTTATTATTTTTATAATATGTATGAACTGAATTTTTTTTATCTACATTAATAATAAAAAAAAATAACACTTAAAAAACAAAGCGATATAAAGAATTTTTCAGTATAACGTATGGAACTGGACTAACATTATATTTTTTGTTATACCGGGACTTTGCTGTAATTAATTTCAGGACAACCGGCATGGGCTGTTAATTGTCTCCTCTTTCTTTAAAAAACAAGATTCTTTTTAATTGGAATACCTCACGATGACTGTTTCAATAACTCACATCATAATCGCCAAAAAAAAAGCTTATGCAACATATTTTTCGAAATTAATCCATTTTCTTCAGAAAACGAAGTTTAAAAAACTTAAACTTAAGCTTAAACTTTTCTTATTTTCGGTTATGGTTTGAACTGCGATTTACAAATTTATTCATTTTCTCTTCAATATATAGATATACCATAATTAGTTATATTCGAAAAATATTTTATTTTAATAAGTGTTTCTAAATCGGTGGAAATATGAAGTAATATCTTAAGTCGACTCAAACAAACCAGTGTTTTCCGCTAAGAGATCAAAAAGCTCTCATATCTGTTTCTTCCTTAGTAAGGCGTTTTCTTTCCACACGTAAAGAACAAACGACAATGTCAAGACTGTTGTAAATTTAGAAATGGTAAAATTGAGCTTTCATTACAGCAAAAAACTTTCAGCAAATTGTAAATAGTACAATGAATCAAAATAATTCACATATTCCATTTGCAATAAAAGCTGATTATATAGAGCAGAAATCTAAATCAACTGACAATACACAAAGTGGGCCCAACACAAAGAACGCTGATGATGAAAGTGTAGTAAAGTGTTTCGAAAAGGATTAAAGGATTAAAGATAATGTAAAAACAATTCCAAAGATATATTTTTTATTTTTGCCACGCCTACAAATACCGCCCCTTTAGCATTTTTTCACTGTATCGCCATTTTTAGTACGATCAAAGCATTTTATATACCGGTGTTCATGGCTCCGTAAGTGCTACATTTCTGTCTTTAACATTCGGCTGGCTCGAATAAAGCCAATTCTACAGGTCCAATTTTCAACCACTTTTTCGAGCATATGGGGCCGTATGTTGGCAATAACGCCACGAATGTTGGCTTCCAAGTCCCCTAACGTTTCTGGTTTGTTGGCGTAGACGAGCGACTTCACATATCCCCAAAGAAAATAATCCAATGGTGTCAAATCACACGATCTTGGTGGCCAATTGACAGGTCCATTCCGCGAAATTATGCGCTCATCGAATGTTTCCTTCAATAAATCGATTGTGACGTGCGCTGTGTGGCATGTAGCGCCGTCTTGTTGGAACCACAACTCATCCACATTCATGCCATCCAATTCGGGAGCAAAATAGTCGGTTATCATGGCTCTATACCGGTCTCCACTAACGGTAACTGACTCTCCAGCATTATTTCGGAAGAAGCATGGCCCAATGACTCCACCAGCCCATAGAGCACACCAAACAGTCAGTTTTTGTGGATGTAATGGCGTCTCAAGGGTCTCATGTGGATTCTCTTCACTCCAAATGCGGCAATTTTGCTTGTTGACGTAGCCATTCAACCAAAAATGAGCCTCATCACTGAACAAAATTTTGCGATGAAAATCAGCATCGAGATCAATCTCATTTTCGGCCCATACACCAAAATCACGACGCATTGCATGGTCTCGCGGCTTTAATTCTTGCACAAGCTGGATCTTGTAAGGTCGCAAGCCAAGATCTTTGCGCAAAATCTTCCATAAAGTTGATGGACAAAGCTGCAATTGCTGTGCACGGTGGCGAATCGATTCATTCGGGTCCTCTTCAACACTTTGCTCTACAGCGGTAATGGTTTCTTCGGTGCGCACTGTTCGACGTCTCTGCGGATGCGTATTATCACATATAGTAAACGTAGTGCGAAAACGATCCATGGTTAACCGAATTAATTGCTCTGATGGACGATTATGTCGACCATAAAATGGACGGAGCTTGCGGTAAACTTCGCGAACTGAACCATTATTTTCGAAATAAATTTGCACGATTTGCAAGTGTTGTTCTTTTGTCAACCTGTTCATGATAAAATGACAAACCAAACTAAATATTAATCACTTGACAGCTGACAAAATGGCCACCAGTTAAAAAAGTGATGCCAACTTAAAGTTCTATACCTCAATAATAAACACCCATTATATAAACTCTCCTCTTAACAGTCAGCGGAGACAAATATTTAAAAAAAAACTTTAATAGCTTTGCATCGCTCTTTAAACTTCTCCTGGTGCTCGTTTTGGTATGAAATAATAATAAAAAAATTTGTTTCAAAAAGTAAATGAAATTTACATTAACAGATTGTTAGAGCTTGAGTAAATTTTTGGGTTTTTTTTTGGTCTTTTTAATATTTTGTTTTTGGCAATTATAAAAGACTTTAGTTTGAAAAAAAGAACATAATAATAAAATAGAACGGTTTTCGTGGCTAAACAAAAAATTTAGCATTTCATTTAAGCAAAAAAAAAAAAAAAAATCAGACGGCAACTGTTGCAACGCAACGCTGACCAAACCAACGATCAAAAACGAAACGTGGTCAGAAAGTTTAAACTAATTTCGTTAAAAGCTTTTAATGAAACATTTTTTAAAAAGCATAAAAAACACCCTCGAACACTGTCTCATACACAAATTACAGTAATACACTGACACACTGATGAAATTTGCACTTGTATTGTTGGCAGCAAGAGCAACACACTGACAATATGTTTGTTATTTTACAGGATGTAAGGAAAATGTACGTTTTGTGTGTTAGTGAATTGAAGTGGAAGTCTGTAGTGGTATTCTTCTTTCTTCTCTTGTTTTTTTTTTTTGTTAACAAACGTTAGACGGACGCAAATCGTTTGAGAGGTCAACGATGAGGCAAACAAAAAACACAAAAGAGCTGGAATTTACCACAAAAAGTCAAAGCTGTAGCAACTGCCAAAGCAGCTTACAACAAAAAAATCTTTTCCAGCAACCAACAAAAAAAAAAATAAAACAAAAGAGGAAAACACCCAACATCCGCAACAGCAACAACAAACAAGCCAAGCAACACTTAACATTTACACTTTGAGTTATAATACACGCCAAGTGTGAGAATTTTAAATAAACGCAATATAAATATGAATAACTAGTACAACAAACTCACCGACAAATATATTTATTCCTAAGCAGCGGGACAGCCCGAGCTAAAAGGCTAAATATAATGATTTGACTTTGGATGCTGCCTCGTTGGTTTTCTAAATGGCAGCACACCAACACACAGGGATGGTTAAATACAAAGTAATAACAAAGATTATCCGTAACATTAATAACTTGGTTGTGTAAATTATTTAAATTATTTATTTTTGGCAGAAGTGGTGCGTGCGGTGGTGGCAGAACGTTGACATGACTCGAGATGGAAAAGCGTAAAGAAACTTAAAGCAGATGTCTTTTGTAACAGGGAGCAGGGGATTTTTTTTATATGAAAATAATTACATAATTTGATTTTAATGATCTATGGACAATAATGAACTTAATGACTTAAATATCATTTAATTAAAAAATATAAATTTAATTTAATTAAGTTTTAAGCCAGATGTGCAAAGTTGATTTAAAATGAGATTTTAAGTAAGTATTCGCTCAGTTTCAAAGTTTATGTTTTATGTTTGAAAAAAAAATATTTTCTAATATTTCTTAATTTAACCTTAATTCCCAACCTTACCGATTTCAAAATTTGGCGGCACACAAAGAAAAAGATAAGTTTAAATATTATTTAATTATCTAATAATAATCTCAAATAAGCGAAATAAAATAACATATACTAGAGGGCTGCGTGTACAGGCTTGACATGTAAATACGTCTTGTTTTTTAAATGTATTGTCGTTGCATGTATTATACTAACCCAATAATAAATGATGTCGTTTAATAAGCGAAGCACTATAGATGTTTTGGTGAACGTGTATATGAGTGTTTTTAATCGATGTCGCGAAGACTTCTTATTCGTAACAAACAATCAAAAGAAGTTGTATTCATGAGTGTATGCTTGTTACTTTGCATATTGTACGTTTGAGTGTGTCTGTGTGCAGAATGTAGATGGTAAACTATTATGTGTTTAAGGATGGCTTTTAAAGCAAGCGCACACAACTAATGTCAATGCATGTGTGCGATTGTACGTGCATGACGTTTACGCGCCCATGCGTAGGAAGAAGCAAGCATCACAAATTCTTCCGACACGAAGTTTTTTCGTCTATACTTCTATACCTGCAATAACCGAAACAAATGTCTTGTCGACAGTGTTGTTTAGCGTTTGTTTTAGAAGATTTCGCTGTAGTAAACTATTTGAAAACTCCCCCATGTCTTAGATAATTTTTGTTAGTGGTCTTGTGCGGAGATCTAATGTGTACTATTGAAATAACAAATTGTTTATCAAGGTATTAATTACAAGTCAATAATAAAAATATTTTTAATGCAAAATTTGAGCTTGTGGTTTATTTATATTTCGGCGTAATAATGACAATGCTACTCTCATATCGTACGAATTCACACAAATAAGATGAGGAAAATTGTAATATGCTTATGGTCTATTTCTCACCTGCGAAAGAAAACGTTCGACTTCCAATTTATATTGAAAACAACAATAATATATGAAAAATTGTTTTTGTTTTCAATATAAATTGTAGGTCGAACGTTTTCTTTCGCAGGTGAGAAATAGGCCATTAAAGTTTTTTTTTCGAGCCACCTCTACGCACATCTACCAGAAGTTGGGCAAGAAGCGATACTGAAAGAGGTAAAATATTTGCTGAGCACTTAAAATCCGTTTTTACGCCGAACATATTTGCTGGTGTTGCTGATTTGCCGAATGTAGTCGCGCTACCCCGTCAACACATAAAGTTTAAGACGCGTGATTTACAAAAATTAATTGCCGAACTCAACCCGAAGAAAGCTCCGGGTATTGATGGAATTAGTAACCAGATGCTGATGAACTTGCCTCGTATTGCAATGAGAATCCTATTATTCATATTTAATGCCATTTTACGACTGGAGTACTATCCACACAGCTGGAAGCTTGCAAAGGTTAAAATGATTCCAAAGCCGGGCAAAGATCTAACCAAGGCTAAGTCATATAGGCCAATAAGTCTACTATAAACTATGTCGAAGCTTTTCGAAAAACTGCTCAAAACAAAATTGTCCCCAATTCTAATTAGTAGTGGGTGCATACCAGACCATCAATTTGGTTTTAGAAGTCAGCATAGCACCATTGAACAAACTCACAGATTGGTTCAATTTATAAGAAGAACTTTTGAGGAAAAAAAGTATTGTTCTGCGCTCTTTATTGACGTTTCCCAGGCATTTGATAAAGTGTGGCATGAAGGCCTAATTTTAAAATTGAAGACTTACTTACCACTAAACATTTTAAATCTTTTGGAAAGTTACATTATTTCCCGTAAGTTCACAGTTGTGGAAGGAGACTTTACGAGTAGGTCTGAAACTATTACAACCGGTGTGCCACAGGGGAGTATACTGGGACCAGTTTTATATTTGATTTATACTTGTGATATGCCTGTGAGCAGTAGTATCCATACTTCCACATTTGCCGACGATACAGCCTTCCTTAGTATGCACGAAAACCCTGATGAGGCATCCCGCAAACTCCAGCAACACATTAGCCAGATGGAGCTTTGGTTAAACTTATGGAGAATTAAAGTCAATGAACAAAAGTGTGTCCATATAACGTTCACCTTAAGAAGAGATACTTGCTCCCCCATTCGGATTAACAATCAAGTTGTTCATCAACATTCACATGTGAAATATCTTGGCATACACCTTGATCGACGACTTACATGGAAACACCACATTGACTCTAAGTTAACTCAAATGAAACTTAAATTAACTCAGGTACATTGGCTGATTGGTAGAAATTCAACACTTAGCCCACACTGCAAACTTTTAATATACAAGTCGCTTTTAAAGCCAATATGGTGTTACGGAATTCAAGTATGGGGCACTGCTTCAGCTTCAAATGTAGAGAAAATTCAACGAAGGCAAAATAAAATTTTACGCATGATAACATCGGCTCCATGGTACATCAAAAATTCAAATATACATCGCGATTTGAATATGCCACTAGTGACTGAAGAAATTGTAAAATACGCAGGCAAATATCTAACAAAACTCGGGTCACATCCTAATCCGCTTGCTCGTAATATTTTGAACTTTACTGGACACATCCGCTTAAAAAAGAGAGATACACGGGCTCTAATATTCAACACTCTAGATGATGAAGCTGCTTGAAAACACTTTTTTCTTTTTGTTGCTTATCACTACTTATGTATTATTAACAATTATCACTAAGCTTATGTCCGACATTGGTCGGGCCTAATAATTTTTATATAGATTTAAGATTTGAATACTTATTGTTAGTTCATATTTGAAGATACAATAAAGAAAAAACATGCATTAAAAAAAAAAATGTATATATATATAAATATATCGTGTATCGACCTAAGAAATCTGCTTTGCTTTAAAAATTTTTTCAAAAATAAAAAGGTTCCAGATATTATTATCTAAAAAACATAACACACAAGCATACAACTCTAATGTTATACCTTCTGTTTATTAAGAAAAGTACAACCACGAAAACACTTAAGCCAATGAAGACGAAAGTTACGCACATCAACTATAACGCTTCTGCATCTAAAATCTACATGCTCTATTGTCAACGGTCTTACAAAGAAACTAACAATACGAATTATTTCAAGGAGCGATGGTGTGTTCGAAGGCTAGTACTAAGCTGGGATCACACGATTGGCACAATGTACCAATTTTCGTCGGCCTATATATATATATATATATATATATATATATATATATGTATTAGTGATGCACGAATATTCGTATTCGTATTCGAATTGCCGAATATTCGGCCATTTTTAATACGAATACGAAGCATTCGTATTCGTCAAATTCAGGCGAATACGAATACGAATATTTTTTCAAAACAATTAAATAAATTAATGCATAAATCCTAAACGAAATACAAATAAATGGATAAAAATATTAGTTTTTACGAATCCATTAAATTCTTTATAGAAATTTGTGCTTTGTATCATTTTCAAATATTATTTACTGATGATCATTCAAATTTTGAGTAGGTTTTTATTAACTTTAGGTACGCCAGCAGGATTATGAAGTTCTTTTTAATAACAATTTTTTAATATTTCATAATGCTGGCGTAAATAGAGCCCTAATTTAATGACTATAAATTTCACATGAAATATTCGTATTCGTATTCGCGAATATCGTTTCAAATATTCGTATTCGCATTCGTATTCACAAATATCAAAGATTGATATTCGTTACATCACTACTATATATATATATATGTTATATATATATTATATATATATATATATATATATATATATATATATATATGTATATATATATAAATATATAATATATATACATTTCTATTATAATACTGATTTAAATTTTTATATTATACTTTGTTTTGACTATGAATATGTGCCAAAGTTTCCACTAAAAGTTCTCCCTCCATAACTTAAGTGCCTAAAAACATAATTAAAATAAAAATCTAAGCAAATTTAAATAATTTTCTCTCAAATTATTGCAAAAATTTACTAAAACAAGCGAATATAAAAAAGCAAAAAATTTTATATTTATATAGCAGTTTTTCTTCATGTTTATTTTTCATTTAATTCTTTTAATTTTATATAAAATTTTTAATGTTAACTTTAGAAGGCCCTATGCATGTGTAATGAAACCATATGTGCTCGTTTGCAAAACAAAAAACTTTTATACAAACTTTACAACTCACAATCATGCACAAATTCACCCTATATCAAACATGAAATGTATAAAGCTGTTGCCTTCAATTTTAAACTACTAAAAATCTTTAAAGGCTAATTAATAGTAAAAAGTGGCAAAATATCTTTCTTTAGATACTTTGGTATCTGGGGATGATTTTTGGCTGAAGTACGAGTAGTTATTGCATCGACTACAAGGCAAATGATGATATTTGAGAGCCCAAGTTCAATCAATGGCCTGATCCAGTTATATGAATATCATAAAAAGATTTTTTTTTTTCAGTTTGAAGTTACCTTGTTTAATATTAATTTAACTTTCCAGTATTTTTAAATCAAAATAAATGAAAATCTAATTTTTTGTTAAGGAATAAAAACATTGAAGAAACATTCGACATAGTGCTCAAAAGATAGGTCGATAATTTAAATAATTTCGTATTTAAAATCCTACTTCACCCGCCTTTGTATTACATTATTTCAAATAAAACGAAAGCACTTATTTCCTAGTAAGGTAAACTCACTAAACAAGTGGATACATTGTGCCTACTTAAGACCAGAGGAGCTGCAACGACACTATAAAAACGCAACAGGGGAATGGTAAAATAACAAAATTAATTAAGCTTCTCTTCTCTCTATCTGTCCATCACTTCACCATTGGTACTTACTCAATAGCAAGTTACTCACACGTTTTTTTTCAATTTTGCCCAAAATTGCTCTTTCACTTGGGAATAAATTGCGGCATGCGATATCGCACAATTTTTATATAAAATCTTGATTGTGTTTGTATGGAAATCTCATAGATATCAAATACCGTAATTTACCTCGCAGTTTTTTCCCCAAATAAATTCCCGAGTAACTATTTTTGTTCCCAAATCTTAGAAATGGTCTTGCACAAGGACATTTGGCTAGATGCTCCTTCTAGTCATATTACAAAAAAATTCATATTTTGATGACTGTGATAAATCTAATTTTTTTAAGAATAAAAACCTTAAAGAAACATTGAAATATAGGTTGATAAATAAATGAATTTTTTATCTAAAAATCTGTTTCATTCCAAAAATCACAGACTTACTAGCCCGACTCTGTATCACTAAAATAAAAGCTACGTAAGTTTATAGAAAATTTTCCAAAATATTAATGAGAATTACTTAATTACTTATGCAAGTATTTAAAATCACAACATAAATCTTATTTCAATTATATATATTATAATTTTTAATAGATTCATTAAGTAACGTTTATTTAGCTGCTTCCAAGGTCTCATAAGTGTGACAGTTGAGAAAGTGAGTAGAGTCAGTAATAACTTCGTCTGTAGTTAAAACAATAAGGCCATGCATACCCCAACTTATATTTCATATTATGTATGTATATTTAAACAAAGGAATTTTAAAAATATTTAAATATGTATATGCACACACTCACAGGTTTTTGTTTTATTTTCTGTTTTTTTTTCTTTCTTTTAATTGACGCAAACTAACACCAAACACTTGTGCCAAAAATAATTCCAAGCACAACAAATTAAAGAAGTTAACATAAACAAAAGCTGTGCATTGTAACCAGAACTACATACGTACTAAAAATGCAGAAGCATTAGAGTTTATGCCCTGAAAAACAGGAAACAAAAGTTTTAAGTTTAATCCACCAGCCACAAGTAAATTTACATGTTAAAAATATTTTCAGAGTTTTTTTTTTGTAACAGGATTTTAACAAAATGTTTATAATAAATTTAATTAAAAATTAAATGAGTTGTTATGTTACTAATTGGTTGTTTGCAAAAGCAAATTCTCGGAAATTTTTCTAAAATTATAATAAATTCGAAAGGGACATCGTAGCACTATGAGATTTTCTAGATGAAAGCTTATGAAAATGTAGGTTGTAAAAGCCTAATTGGAGAAAATTTTCCAAAGAAGACATTACTTATTATTTTTTTAATGGACATTACTTACCTGTGCTTTACTGATCAACAAAAATATGTAAGTGAAAATTTGTCCTTAGGAACAAAACATTTTTGGCCTTCAAAGTTTTTTTACTAAGTGCATTGTTTCTACTACTTTGGAAAAACAAAACTTTTAGAAACTTAATTAAATAAGAGGAAATTTCCATTGAAATATAAGGAGTTCATTTGTAAAGAACGCCGTCTAGAAGAAGAAAAACTTCAACGGTTTCAATAGAAATCAATATCAATACTTTATACATTTAAAGCAAAAACTATCTATAGTGAATTTGCCCTTATAAAACTGCCTGGAACAAAATAACAAACTATTGTCTGATAATTTTAAAACAGCTGGTGGTAAATCACAGCTCTCAATACAGTACAAAATTTTATAATAAGGTATGTGATGAAAAGGGATTTAGACACAAAAACAATTTGAAAACGATAAAAGGTGTGATATGTTTCTTATAGTCGTTTTGTCAATAATTTTAAAACTTGTTTTTAATAGTCTTTCCAGACATTTTTAATAAATTTCTTTTCACAGTTGAAATATGTGATTTATGTTTTGTCTTGTAGTGTGCTTTTTTAGAAGTCAGTAGTTTAAGATAAGCTCAAAACTGAGGCTCAAAATCTATCGTTTTCCATCACATACCTGAATATTTCAATTCAATTCTTATGGCAATATTTTCGGCCAATATTATCGAATGCCAAAAATTTTCATCTGTTCTCTGATCACAAATTTTTTTTTTTTTAATTACCGCTATAGGAATTCTCCTAAATCGAATTTTCAACATATTTCGACATTCAAAAGTTGAACATCTAATACCTTTAGAACGTGTCAGTGGATAAGAATTCAAAAGATGCCGTAATATAATGAATTGATTTAGTTCAGTAGATTTCAAATATGTTTGGAAATAATATTTTCTCAAAATGATTTTTTTGCAAGACCATTTTTATTAAAAATTATGGGGAGTGCCAGCCATTGAAAGTATTGTATTATCTTCCATGAACAGAGAATCAGAAAAATAAAAGTTATGAGCCTAAAGTGAAGTGAAAATGAATCGCTGCACGATTTAAAATAGCATTAAAAAAATACTGCGATTTCTCGCGGATAAAAATTAAAAAAAAAAGTGTAATACAGTAGAAAAAATCGCCCAATAAACACCTTCAATTGAAAAGAAAAATATGTAACTAGTCAATTAAATTTTTAAACAAAAGCTAACTCTCTGCACACAGAAAAAGTACCAATGTAAAATCACCATGCAAAAAGTTTGATTCAACTTCATTCAAATCACATTAAATTTACAAGAAATAATATGTTGTTTAAGTGTTTTGGCATTTATTTGCTTTGTTCACAGCTGCAATACACTTTTGTGCTTAGTTGTGTGAGCCGTCAAACTGGTACTGACTGGTAAGCAGAGTACTAGTTTCGCAGTCGGAAGATCCATTGTTCGAATCCTGGATTTAAGTCAAAGCATTTTTTTTACCAAAAAACTTTTCAAGTCAAAGTATTTTGTATTTTTTTTAACTAAAACTTTTCAAATAAATTGTAAGTTAAAAGATTAATGAAATAATATTGATTTAACATTTTATTCATAGTGGTAATTATTTAGTGTGTATCTAAAATATTTAAATTTGTTGTGGCTGAACGTTGACTAGGTTGTCCTTTTCAACCACACGTAAGTTAAATAATTAATAAAACACATTTACTACATTAAATTAAATTTACGTTGTTCCAAATTGAAATAACTTTGATTCAACATGATTCTTTATTTAGATTTGAACAGTACGTTAGTGTTAAGTCAACGTTAAATAAATTTAATTTCAACAGGACTAATTTTCTTTGGAAATTACTTAAAATCATGTTAGATTAACATGAAACACATATGAAGCAAAATCATTGCAGAAAAATATTAGATTAAATTTGTTTACGTAGATTTTACGTTGAAATTTTTCTGTGTGTGTTTCTACAACCCAGACGGTCGAGTTGTGAAAATATTTATATGGAAAGCACTAATTTTTCTGAGTGATTTTCATACAAATTTTCTAGACGAGTCGTCTGCTTGACTTGTTAAAACTACTCATTTATAAAATTTTCAGTTGAACTTTAAATCAGTTTAATTTATAAAGGGTAAATTTTTTAAATACAAATGATTTTCACGTTTTGAAAATTGTATGGGAAAAATATTTTTTGAAACAAGTTTTCATTATTTTTCATACAAATTTGAAATATTTAGAAACAAAATTTTATACAAAAGCTGCCCATAAATTTAATTTAACTAACTAGATAGAAATTTTACATAAAATTTAATTCAATCAATCAAATTTTTAAACAAAACTTACTTATTTAGATAACATTTTTAATAAATTTTAAATAACTAAATTAACGGCCAGGTTCACGATGTCAACAAAATAAATTTCTATCGATTTCTTATATTAGGTTAGGTTTGGGTAGCAGTAAGAATCCCGGGCTCACTTAGACTGTTTTGGTTCATTGTGATACCATGGAGACTCTGCTTATGCTGAGTACCCACTGTCGAACCAACCAGAGTTCAATATAAAGCTACTTATAAGTTGAAGTTCAACACTGGACACGTCAGAAAGATCCCGGAACTCAAGAGCGCCCATTAATGACAATCTCTTTCTTTCTAGTCCAGGACATCGACACAGAAAATGTCCTACACTTTCCTCTTCATTGAAATCTTAGTAGCTGCGGTATGCCTACCTATTAGACAGTGTCTGGTTACCACTGACTATAATCAAGATTTGTTATGGACTCATTTAAGATGCTTTTTTGTAGCCCATCTCCTTTTTGTTTCATCTTCTGTCTTGCATCTGAGTCTGAGTTTACAAAAGAGTGGGGGTAAACCCACACATTTCAATTCCGCTGGAACAAGTTGTTCGAGTTCTAGCAATCTCATCATCATCATGATGTTCCCCTGAAAGCCTTTATGCGACGGGATCCAGATTATGAGTTTTTTTTTGCAGACTTTACGGAATATTCAATACCGAATCAATATTACTTATGTTGAAAACAAAAATAAACATAATTTTTCTATTTGATTGTTGTTTTCAATACAAGTTGTCCATTGAAAGTTTTTTTTAGAGAAATAACAGAAGGCGTTCTCTTCTTTAGGAAATTGATATTGATAGAGAAGACAAGTGGTGAAGGAAGAGATAGAGGAAAGCTTTATTCTTTAACAACTCGGCGTTTTTGCACGTTTTTAACTAAGCTGTTTTGCAGCGCCCCTGGTGTCAATGAGGCGTATTAAATTTTTCAAACTGTACTCTTTTGCAGCTTTTTGATGTGTAAACATCTATACGCTAGGGGGTAAAAATCTTTTGACTTTCGATTTCTTTGCTGAGATTTCTTTGCTGAAATTTCTTTGCTTTTCTTTCACAGCATTGTCAAATCGGTGTGAGCTATGTATGCGTGTATTAGTGTTTGAAAGAAGCAATACCAAGCAGAGAAACAAGTCGACCGGCTCGAAGCCGACGGTGCGCCGCCGCCGGTTATTTTTCTGTATATTTCCGTACACCAAAGGTGAAAATGAACCGTAAGAGCTACGGACTTGAAATTTGGACACAATGTGTAGACATTTGGCGACTACAACAAAAAATACATGAGAGTTAAAAACTAAAGGGTGCTCCAAAACGAGCAGTGAAAAATGTTAAAATCCCATGTAATATATATACAATTGTATGTACATATATACACTTGAAATTTTAAAAGTTAGTGTATTTTTATACAGACTACAACAATTAAGACTAAATTTAAAAAAATTTAAATCAATGGGTGTTTCATCAGTTAATGCAATTTTGACTTTGTAATTTTGACAACTTGCTGTATCTTGGAAACCGTAAGAGCAAAACTCTTGAAATTTTCAAAAACGGTAAAACTAAAAAATCAATAAAATATAAAATCGCTACATATAAAAAAATTTACCAAAAAATCAATAAAATATAAAATCGCTAAATATAAAAAAATCGCCAAAAACAAAAAAAAAAAGCCAAAACGAAAAAAGCACCAAATTAAAAAAAATCTCTAGGACTAAAATAAATCGCGAAAAACCGGAAAAATCACCAAAATGAAAAAAATCCTTAAACAAAAAAAATCGCCAATATGAAAAAATCGCCTAAATAAAAAAACCCCAAAACAGAAAAAAAACGCCAAAATGAAAAAAACCAAAAAAAAACAGAAAAAAATCGCCAAAATGAAAAAATCGCGCCAAAATGAAAAAAATTGCAAAAATTAAAAAAACCCAAAAAGAGAAAAAAAACGCCAAAACGAGAAAAAAGCGATAACACTGAAAAAATCGTTTAAACTGAAAAAACTTAAAAAAGGAAGAAAGCTAAATCAAAAAAAATGATCAAAACCGAATGAGCACTGCAGTACCACTAAAGTTTCAGTAAAAACAATAAAAAATGTTTAACAAGTAAATCTTTACTGATTACTAAAATTTTTTTCTACAATTTTTATAAATTACCCAAATGATTTGTTATATGATGAGGTGCATTGAATTTTCAGTAATCAGTAATGCCCTTATTCGTGATGAAATTCTACCAAGTGGCTAAATGTTTTTTAATACAAAAGTTTCAAAATTTGAATGAAAAAACTTTGCCACTTGCTACAATTTTATTATGATTACGGGCCCTACGATTTTACTGGTAATGCAAATTAAATTTCATTAGCAGTAAAAATATACTGAATTTTTTTAGTAATCAGTAAATTTACTGCTTACTGCAATTTTGAATGCAGTACATATACATATACTGCAGTGTGCCCATTTACTAACCAAATAAGTTTAATAAAACAAACAAAAACCAACAAATTCATATGTATTTACAATATTGAAAGGTTTGATACTTTTAATTAATTAATTTAAAAAAAGATACTAAAAGCATAAGTACTTCCAACTTAAAAAAAATTTTTCTTTACTAGATGTTTACACATCTCCCCTGTGATCGGACTCACATTGTTTTTTTTTATTGGTTCTTTTACTTTACCGATGATTTTGCTTCACAATACCGCCGAGGGAGGGCGCTATGATGTTACATTAGGATTAGCATCTGCTGAAGTCGGTAGATCACCAGTGACTAGTGACTATGCTTTCATCACTTGAACTTTCCTACAACAACTGACATAAAGGGCCACTAATGAATATTAAAAAATGTGTGGTGTTGCTATTTCACAACTTTCAGAATCAGGCTCGAAAAAAGAGTCTTAGGTTTTGTAATCAACGTGCTAACTGCTTCAGCCAACGCCACTTTTAACATCGTGGACCAGGACTTAATTAATATATATAAATTTATATATATTTATAGGAGAAATTTTTTTCTGTGTATGTCTCCCTCCTCTTCTATATATTTTTACTCTTTAAGTGTGTAATGTGTGTGCCAAATTTTTTTCTTCAGTGTGCAGTCGAATAAAAAACATACACCATATCCACTGAATATACAAAAAAAAAAAAAAAAAAACAAAAGTTATAACAGTTTGTTTTTCAGTTTATTATTATTATTATTTCGGTTTTTGCTCACAAATATGTGCGCTAAAATTAGTTCTCTTTTTTGTGAATTAATGCAAGTAATTGCCTGTGGCAGCAACTTTCATTAAAAATAAAAATATAAAACTTTAGATTTGAAATTGTCGGAATTTCTGCTCGTGCCTGTAACTATAATTTGTGTTTATTTAATAAAGAGCTGGTGATTATTACATAAAAATAAAATGCTATTAAAAAAGTGTGTACAAATAGTAAAATTTAATTTGTTTGATTTAAATATTTTGCAATTGGATGTGATCATTTTTTTTCTTGCTTCGTGTTGTTTAAAATTTTTAATTTAGTTTATATTTATTTACCATATTGATTTGCCATGGAAGATTAACTTTATTGCATAAGTTTTAGAGGATTTAAATATAATTTTAAATTTTATAATATTTTTATTATATAATTTTTTTATTATTGGTTTAATTAAATTCTCATTTACAGGAGTATTTTCAATTAAATTAAAAAAAAAAATTCATTAATTCGAATATATTCACATTAAAATTTTTAACCAAATTCAGCAAATACAGTAGTGGTTTAGATGAATAAAAGCTTGAGTCGATTCAAGCTAAAAACTAACAGCCTTATTAACAAATTTATTAAGGCTTTATAAAAACTTTTTAAGAAAAATTTTTTATAAAAATTTGTTTTAAAAACCCTTTATAAAGCCTTAATAAGTTTTATAAATAAGGATGTTAGATTATATGTAATAACGTGTTTAAAGTTTCTGATTTAAACTCAGATTTTTATTTAAAATATATGGAAATTTACTTAAAAACTTGTCTACTTATTTCTCATTTATTTACAGCCTTCTTTATAAAACTTATTAAGGCTTTATAAAGGCCTTTTAAAACAAATTTTCATACAAAATTTTTCTTAAAAAGCCTCCATAAAACCTTAATATTTTTTTTATAAAAAAAGCCTGTTAAGGTTTAAAAATCAACCGTGTTACGTTAGGTTACCAAATAAATATTCATATTTTACAATTACCCGGTTCTGCTTATAGTAGAAGAAGAGTTTCCTCTTAACTTAAATTAATACTGAGAAGGCATTAGAGGCCTTAGAAAAAAAAGGATGCTATAAAATTTTTATTTAACAATAATTTCGCCTAATAAGTTTAACACATCACAATCTGACTTTTTTCTGAGTTCCCGGCAATTCCCAAGAAAATTTCGAAAAATCCCCAAAAATGGGATTTTTCACTATTTTTACTGTAAAAAACGATATTTATAATAGAAATTGCTCTATTTCTAAATACTCTGGTGTCTCCAATAACGAAAAGTTTCAATAAAAAATTTTTTTTCCATATTTCTTATGGTATTACCTTTTAATTAAAAATAAATATTTTGTTGGTATTTTTGCAAACAATTTTTATAATGGCGGAATAACTAATACACCTTTTTCTGCAAAAAAATATCGACAATTTACTTATTTTTAGAGTTTAAACTAAATTGTGCTTTTAATACCAGGTTTTTTCTGTAAAAATTAAAACTTTTTTAACTCCATAAAAATCGTTCAAATTTGACTTCTCCATTAGCAAAACAGTGAGCCAAGGTTGGTAAAAAATTTAATTTTTTTCTCGAATTGCAAGCGAAACCCTAGTAATATACAATGCTTTTATATAGCTCTTAAATAAAAAAGTGTACTTTATGATATTAAAAACATTATCTTGGCATATATTTGAATTTTTCATTAACCCTAGCTGGCCCATTTTATGACTTTATGGCTTCAAATTCTTTAAAGATATAAAATATTAATTCTAAACTTAAGCTCTGTAAAACTTATTTAAATGCTGTAAGGCTGAGTTTACATCTGGCATTTGATATATGCCATGTGCCCAAGAAAGCGTAACCACTAATTACTAATGCAAAACTGTTTGATTCACAGACATATTTATTAAGTGAGCCATTTTCATGCATAGCTTATATACAATTTTGTAAAATCCAACATGACTGAAAACTGTTTAAATCAATAAATAAATGTCTGAATTATTTGTAATTAGTGGTTACGCTTTATTTGGCACATGGCACACTTATGCACAACCGGCCTTAGAAATTTTATAACATTCAAGCGGGCTTTTGAGAAACTGCAGAATTATATAATTTTTTTTGCCAAAATCCCCCATTGCGCAGCGTAAAAGCTACCGAAAAACACTCCTTTGCTTTAAGTCGACTTAAGATATTTTTCCATATAGCCACAGATACAAAAACTCACGTTTTGTTTTGACGGACGATATACGTCCCAACGATCTGAAACGCCCTTTAAATTAACATGATTATTAAGACGCAGGCTAAGGAAAATTGTAAAATTTTTAATTGAAATAATTAAGTTAATCTATTTCTTCTTTGTACCAAACAATGGAGCAGCTTAATAATTGGATATTCTGCAGCAAATCGTACCAAATAATATTAACATAAGGCAGATAATGTTCTTTGATAACTAATATATATATAGAGATCATGTCTACATTTGATTATTATATCAAAATAAAATACATACATATGTATGTAGATATCAACTGTATAACCACATCTAATATTTGTTATACAAGAGCATGCAAACTATGCAATTTGAAGTGGTATTTATAAACATACACATTTACCCAGAAAACCAGAGTGAAAATTGCACTGGCTTCATTTAAGAGTACAACCACAGCTAACAAACAAACAATACTTTTGTTTTAATATCCGCATGTTAACTAAACAACAGTAGCATTTATATAAACGAATATATTTGTTGAAAAAAAAAAAATAGACATGTGTAGATATATATGTATGTATGTATGATAACAACAACTATTGCATTAGTAAAACAGTTTGCTATGGCAAATGGAATAGTATTTTATTCATAGCAGAGCTGTCAGACTTTATCCGAAAGAACAGAGACTTTACTATTACAAATGTCATCGTGGTATTAATAAAATATTGCTTTGATATTTGTTATCTAAGATAATTTATTTTATATTAAACATTCGACAGATTAACTATATAAAAATTGATTAATTGCAATTAAAAAAAATTACATTCATTTTTATTCCAGTTGTCAACATTGAAGTCACGCCAACATATCTCCAAAAAGTGGCGATTTGTCCACTCGTTGTCGAAAACAGTTGCCTGCTATTGACAAGTTCATGCTTTTTTTCAGACGTTATGTAACAGAAATAGACTGACAGTAGCACAAAATTGTTCTGCACAGAAAAAATGATTTTGATATTTGAAAAGGAAAATCGCTGATTCAATAAAAAAATCTTTTGAATTTTTTCCGATGACGATTTTTGCATTATTGATAAATAAAATTGAATGCATGTTCATTCAAAATATCTCCCCTTTCAGTCAATAAAGTCCTAGTTTACACTATGCAAGTCTTATTGCTAAGCTAATTAGCTTGTTAAGAGAGCGAGACGAGGGGAAACGAAACGTTTTTGTTCCCATCGTCTCTTGTAACGAACGCTAAAAAGCTAATTACGTAGGGAATATACTGTCGTATAAATGTCCGACGTAGCTTAGCTGAGTGGCGCTCATTGGAAATGACCAATTTACATCACATGGTATGGTCAGGCCCACAAATTGCTAGTGCAGAATGTCCAATGTGGCATGAGATCTATACGGTACGTAGAGCCGTTCTCTTATAGCTACGTGACGTTGCTGCCCACATCAGAGAACAGTAATGAGTAGTGAAAAAGTGAGTAGAGTTGAATTTCTTGTACTTATTCGCACTCATACTTATTGCAATGTTGTCTATGAATCATATTCACTCGAAAGTTTGAAGTGCGCATCAAACTCATACTTAGCAACATTTATGACGTTGTTGATTTCAAATTTCCTTCACTCAATATCTTTGGATGATGCAAAATAAGTATGATTCACAATGCGAACATTAAAGTTTTCAATATCAGGTTATGTGCTTCAATGTTGCTTTTTTGCAGGAATTGAAAAACAACCCTATTTACTACTATTGTATACCACTTGCAAACTCTTTATTGACTAAACTTTTAAATAAATATACATGCATGAGTTGAGTGAGCTGAATAAATGTGAGTAGTGTAAGGTTTTTTCTTGAAATTAGAAATCAAACTGAGGTGTTTTATGGGCGTGAGTGTGGTATGACTATGATGTGGATGTAGCATTCATAATTATTTCAACCAATACTTATAAATCAATGTCATCGTCAGTATGCATAAATCAGAGTAGTTGAGTTTAAATGATGTCTACTCACTAATATTTAAAATTTCATGATTCTGTACGAATAGCGAAAAAACGATTAATTGCAAATCACTGGTCCATATCATATAATTCTGGTCAAAATAAATTGGTAATTATCGATCTTAGCACTGTCGTGCATCGACGACACCGCCAGCAAACAGTGAATTTTTCGAAATATTTTAAACCTAGTGATGTTTGCAAAAAAAATGATATTTTTATAAAAACTCAATTCAACTGCACAGAAAAAATTATTCCCAAAAAATTTTCAAACAAACGTGTGTTTTGAAATATAATTTAGTTTCAGTAAATATTTTTTACTGTTCCAGTAAATTATTTGTTCCAATTTTATTTTATGTAAAAAAACACTTTATAGAATAAAAATTATCTATATAAAGTAAAATTTGTAAAAAAAAATTTAGATTTATTTTTTTATATTTAAATTTGTTATTTTCAGTTAAATTTATTTTTATATACTGTAAAAAAATTTGTCTGATTTTTTTAATTTTTTCAGTTAAATTTATATAAAATATATGTCTGATTTTTTCTTCTACAAATTATTTTATAGATATAAAAAAACGTTTTTTTTAAGATTTTTGTTTTCGGTTTTCAAACTTATTATGTTTGTATATTGTGATTCTCAATATAGTATTAAGAGTCTTACTATAAACATGCGGAGTTTGTTAGCTAAATAAAAAAATTGTTTGGGTTGAAGTCTACTGACTAGTTCCAAAAGCGGGAACAAAATGCTTAACCATAAAAACAAGCCAATTTTTGAAAGTAAAAAAAAAAAACTGTTGAACCTTTCATTTGATTCAGTTAGTTTTTCAGATAAAACTTTTTGTACTAATACTTTTAAAAAAAATTTTTAAGAATTTTTATTGATTCAGTTAATTTATTTTCTGATAATACGAAAAATTTTAGTGAATTTGTTTGTAAATTATAAAAAAAATTGCTGAATAATACAAAAAAAAAAATCTGCAAAAATATTTTTCTGTTCCTATTAATAAATTTTACTGAAAATATCTTGAGTTTCAGTTACCTTTTTTCTCTAATGCCATAATAAGTTAACTAAAAATCATTTTTTTTTCAGTTAAATTTTTACAAAATTCTTTTCATAATCTACAAATTTCTTTTTAGGTCTGCATTCACACAAAAAATGTACTGATTCAATGAATTTGGTTACTGAAAATGAAATGTGATTTAGAATATTGTTACGAAAATAGCCGTCGGCAAGTTTAAGGCAACATTACACAAAAATATTCCAACAGGGTTAATGTAAGTGTTACGCGAAAATATTCCTACAGGGTCAATGCAAAGAACGATCTAGAATAGTAGCAAACACGCAAACAAGCAAAAGCAACAACAAAAAAAGCGTCTGTTTATTAAGAAGATTCACATATTCACACACATACATACATGCTAATTCAAAAGAAAAGCAAAAGATAAACAACCACCGTGTATTGCTTAGTTAATGATGTACACACGCATGCATATACACATGTATGTACATAGTTACCACATGAACTTAATTAGGCAGATGTGCGATAGCTTTCCGTGAGCACCTGCCATTACGGCCTTATCTCACGGGTGCCAAAGCACCGGGTGTGGGTTAGACGCCAGACCAACGCCCCCATGCACCCTATTAGAATGAACCTATGGCCCACTCCATAAGGCACATAGGTTGCAATCTTTGAATATAGTTATCCCTGTACTATATTCAATTACCTTGCTGAGGTAATTTGAGCTATCTAAACTCTGCTGCTATGTCCGTGCCCATAGCAGCTTCTGTTGAATGGCAACAGCACCTAGAATAGTGTCTGGCTGACCGCGTCAGACCAATCACTAGCATTGATTTCACACTGGGAAGCCAAGACTATTCTCCCAGCGATTTTGGTAGCAACCACAGCCACCACGATAATTCTCCGGCTTCCACGCTAAGTGTTGTGTATACACCCATAGCGAGGTCCCCAAGAGAATTCCTCAACCATTGCCGGCACAGCTCAACCACTCATCCATAATGAACGCATGCCTGTATCGCCAAATAACCAGTGCCTACTCCACACATACCAAAATCATCCCTTTAACCCCTTGGGGTATACCCCATTGGGGTAGAACGAACTCGGCATTTCAGCAAAGGAAACTGACGACCGCTACATGCACTCAAAACTTCAAAGCAGCTCGGCTGTCGGGCAACCGGCACCCGTGGCACCAGAAGTAGCCTCTGGTTAGACCTCGAAGTTCCACCACAAGGGCTTCACCTCTATCGTCTTTTGAACTCAGGGGCAGTTCTAGGTGACGCTGCACCTAACTGACATCAACAGGACCTGTCTTCCTTTTGTTATAAATATGTGCACATCCGTTACTCTGTTTATGTTCAGAGATTGGGTAGTAACACATAAGTTCTATGGGTAATGTACCAAAGGTACGTCAATGGAAAAAGCCACATCACCCCAGCTGGGGCCCCGGGGTTGCCACACCCGTAGTCCATTACAGACTCCCCTGGGGGGAACTTAATTAGGCAGTTTGTAAACAGCATATAATGATCGTCTAGAGATTGCTTGAAACTTCTATTGGTATTTTTGTGGAATATAAAAAGAGGTGACGCAGCCAATGAGTAAGTTAGTTGCAATTGTGAGTTAGTTGCGAACAAGTCAGTCAGTTGTGTGTGAACATGTCAGTTGATACTTAAGTTATGAATTAATAATAGTCTGCGATACAGTGGTGAGTTGATAATTAAGAGCAGTCTGTGCTTTACACGGGAGTTGGAGTAAAGGAGAAACTATAGGACGGTCTATAGTGACAGCAAAGTCTGTCGTGGAATTGAGATTATTGTGGAGTATATCGTGTCGACTGGAGTAAAGGGAACAGCGCAGCGAATAGACGTGTGTAAGGGTGTAAGTAAAGGCAGTGAGTCTTTATTGGTGTATCAACTGTGAGTGTCGGCAGAGTGAGTGACGTGTGTGACGAGCAGCAGACAAAGAGGTATTGGTGTATCAGCTGTGAGTGACGGCAGAGTGAGTCTCGTAAGTGACGAGTAGCAGACAAAGAGGTGTCACGTGAATACTTGCGCAACCAGCTAAGAGACGTGTGTAAACTACAGCGAGGAAGGCGTAGTGGTAATCAGTTGTGAATATTTGTGTGTAATTTAATAGTTTAAGTTGTATTAGTGTACTTTAGCTCTTGAGTAATTTAGTGTAAGTGTATTTGTAAATAAAACTTGTATCATTCTTAACCCTTATTACTACACTCGGCTTTTGTATTCATTTGCAAGTCTTCGGGTCAACGGAAAAGCTTTTTTATAGAGAGAAAAACGTAACAATATCATTCCAAAAATTTTGGGCTTTTTATTTAGAAATTATGTTTTTATGTCATAACTTTTGCGGATAATTGGACAGATCTGATAATCCTCATTGGCAAAAAGAAAATAAATATAAATATACAAATAACATGATTATATGTATGCATATAACACGTACATACGGCCGGCATTAAACAGCAAATGTATGTTGTAGTGATGATGCACTCAGTACCATTATTTAAATATTTCACTCACTCACTGTATTTATTAAGCCTTTATTTTCACTTGGCACAAATTCAATTGTTGCTAATTAGACATCAACCTAATTGTTGTTGATTATTTACAACTGTTTGTACTTGGTTTTTGGAGACACGGCAGGCATATTTGCGGCAATTGGCAATTGGCAACTTGCATCTGGTAACTGGTAGTAACTAATTATTGAAACTTTATTTGATTACTAATTTTGTATTTCCGATGAAGCAACAAATAAAAAAAAACATATACACAGTGGAGTTGCGGTATAATACACTCAGCGAGACTATGCAATTTTGTTTGTTATAGGCGACTTATTTTAATTTTTAAATATAAAAATATTCAATTAGTGTTTTTATGGGAATTGTTACAATTTAAGTTTGAACAGTAACGCACTAATAATCCCAAATTGTTATTTTATTTATTAAGTAAAATATTTTTTTATTAAAAATATATTGAAATTGATTATTGAGGGGTTTAGTTGGATCCTATTCAATTTGAACAGAATCATATTTTCTCATTTATTTGTGAGAGAGTATCTTTATCAAATATATTTGATAAATAAAGGCTACAGCTAATGCAAACAAAGTAATATTTAACCAAATATTTCTTTTTTGTTCCCTAAAATTTTAAAAAAATTAAGAAATTAATTTAAACTTCACCAATATTAAAGAAACCTACATAAATAATATTTATAATGAAACATAGACATAATTTTACATGCATGTATGTATAAAAAAATGCATAAAATATTTATATTTCAGAAAATCTTTTATTTTATTTTAAAAACCAAAATTACAGTTTTCATGCCGTTTAATTAAAATTTCTTAAAGTGTATTTACACCTGTACAAAATCTAGCAGATTTCAATGGAAATCTTTATTAAAACCTATAACGTTTGAACCAAGATTTATTTTTATCCAAAACAAAACCCATTTCCTTAAAATCTTCCAAAAGAACAACCAAATAACTGCAATGTAGTCAATTCACACACCTTTTTATGCAAATAGTCTGAGTTTTTAGTACATATTTGAAAAAAAAACACAGTTGTATCACTAAGTTCCACTATATTTTAAGCATATTTTGACAAAAATCTAGTGATGAAGTAGATTTTGTTTTGAATGGAAATCTACTAGATTTTACCCGAAATCTGGTAAGCTGTAGGTTTTGCTCAAATGAAAATGCACTATTAACAAAGAATTGGTTTTGAGACTGTACAAGTATTGCGCTATACATGATACTATGTTATCACAAATGTTATGTTCGCTATAGCCGCACAACACTGTATGAATGTTAATACGTGTATTAATTTCTTAAAACTATACATATTCCAATGCAAGTCATAAGCATTATTTTTATAAACATTTTGGTTTTTTTGTTTTTGGAATTTATCTTTTATAATTTGTCGAGAACCAAAGAAAAAAAAAACGATATGAGCGTATGGTAGGTATACGAGGCAATTGAGGTTAAACTTGGCAGCCGCATAAGCTTGCATTTAATTTTTGTGTGTTAAAATATAACTCATAAAATTTTAATAACTTAGCTTTCTTTTTTCTTAGAATAAAAAATTGTATATTTGGAGATTTTTTCTCACACGTTAACATTTCTTTTAGAAAATATATTTTGTTTAAGAAATATGATGGTTCAGCACTAGTTTTTCAATATCAAAGTTAATTGTTTAATATTTGGTTGCATCAATAAAAAAAAACTTATTAGTAAATAAATTAGCTTAGTAAGAGGTTATGAAGGTTATTTACTACCTGTTTAGACTTTTCTTGAATTTTTATTAATAAAAAAAAATAATAGAACCCAATGAACATAATTGACAGTTATTATTAAAGAACTACTTGTTCTCTTCTTTAAAAATATCAATATGTGTGTGTTTTTGACTTTTCAGCGATTAATTATTAAACATCCAGATAATTACTTAAAAAGCTCTTCCACTTATGCAAAATAAGAAATCGTTTGTAGTTTTCGCAACTACTTGAATAGTCACAAGCCTCTTATCTTATGCACATACTTTCAAGAACTATTCGAGAATTCACAAATAATATTTTTGAAAATCACAAACGAAAAATAAGCGTAGTAGGCTTAGATATTTATACAACCCCCATAAAATAATTTGTATTCGATATCAATCTATTTTTTTTTTCTCTACACAAATAAAAACAAATACAAATCCATTGGATAACAATAAAAGTAATTATAAGGCAAAATGAAAAATAAAATCTAAATTTAACATTTAAGAAATTTATTATTCGACATATTGTCATAAGTTTATTTTATTATTTGTAAATTCTCAAATAGTTCTTGAAAGTCTGTGAATATTCAAAATGTGTCTTTGGGGCCTACCGCAGCTACATATACATATGAGGCTATCAGCGGAAAATTGATCTAACCCACATTGTTTTTTGGTCGGTGTTCTGGTGTTAATACATTTCTGCATTAACAACGAGCAATTCAAAAGTAAAATAAGAGCCACTTTTTGGTATTTAAAAGAAGATGGAGCTTAAAATCGTTTTTGTACGGAGCATAATATAACAAAGCAAGAGAACAAATTTATAATTCATTAAATAACTAAATAGCCTTACACAATCGCCTTTATACAATTTTTTGATATATTTTTGCGTAATATTAATTATATAACTGAATTCGAAGTCGGTTAAACTTTTTTCATTGTGTTATTATTTTTATTTTTCTTCTACAATTTTAAGTCTCTTTAAAGCAAAAAATTTACATCACTGCACTTGATTATTAATTTATCTTTGCAACTAATTTCCGTTTCCGTTTTAATTTAAGCTTATAATCTATTGATCACCATCGCAAACCCTTTAAGAGTCCATCTATGCTTAATCTAATTTTTTTTTTCTTGCAAAAAGAAAATGTATTTACAATTAATAACAAGGCAAAATTAAATTTTCCCTAATGGCCTCATTACTAATTTAAGTAATTAATTATGTGCAATAATATAATAAATATTTCAATTCAGTTTCTTTCTGGCTTGAGCAAACAATAACAAAATTACAAACATCTGTGTCTTAGAAAATTTAGATGTTTATATAAATGTACATATGTACGTATGTACAAAGATATGTATATATATATGTATGTATGTATACTTACATATTACAAACGAGATTAATTTTTGCATATTACTTGTTGTACGAATGTACAGCTGTTAAGCATATAGAGAAATTATATATTCATATACAGCAATTAGATGAGTAGAAGTTTTAGCATTTAAGGCACTTTACTCTTACAAATGTATGTATGTACTTAAATACATACACATAGAGTTGTGTATATACTCGTACTTACAATAATATACTTGTACATACGTTCAACAGATAGACATATTGTTTGCCGAAGACTAACAATTCGTCTGAGTAATAATTATTTAGCATACAAACACACTGAGCAAAAAGACTACACTAACATTTTTTATCCCACTTGACCTGAGATTCGACATAAACGAATGCTCACTAAAGGGAAGAAATTTCCAAAAACAAAATTATTCGATATTTGTTCGCGAATCTAAAAAATGTTAGTGTTCGTTAAAGCAAACTTCTCTCTATAGTTTCTTGAATGTATGAAAATAGCTCAGTCTAGATGTGCTAGTCTGTTAGCATGGAGACACCGTATACAGATCCTGAAGTGTAAGTTAAAGATTTAAAAATTAAATGTATTAAATAAAATAAACTAAAATAAATAAATTAAAAAATATAATTACATTTTTGTATTAGTTTCTAAGCCTACTACGCTTATTTTTCGTTTGTGATTTTCAAAAATACTATTATTTGTGAATTGTCAAATAATTCTTGAAAGTCTGTGCATAAGATAAGAGGTTTGTGACTATTCAAAATGTGTGGTTGAAGTCTACTGATGATTTGTTACAGCAACAATGATATATATATATATATATATATATATATAGACAACGCTGAACCACCAGCAAATAAATTTCAAATTAAAATAAAATTCTGACAATATGTCGAATAATAAATTTCTTAAAAGTATTATTACTTTTTTACATTTCTGCTGCCTTTTTGCTACATCAAAATTAGTTTTATATTGACTCACTTTTGATATTGCTAGCGAAACTTCAAAATCGAATGTTTTTTGGAAAAAAGCTGAGCGACAAGTAAACTTTTTCGATTAATTTTTGGTGTCATTCTCCATAGTCGTACCCGATAAATGTTCGAGATAGATACGAAATCGATATCATTAATGAAAGTGTTGGTCAACTGGGATAAGGCAAGCACATAGTATATATGTAAAAGTTTTGCTTATGGATGTTTCCAGTGAAAAATGTCGTTCAGGTTGCATCATGAAAATATAGCTAAAAGATTATTATTTTAGAAATACATACTGCATAAGAGTAACTAATATATTTAATAAAAGAAATAATAATTAAAATATGATGGCGTAAAGTTGCACAGGAAATCTTTCCTATGGAAATAACCATACGAATGTAGGTATAAGAATTTGTAACTTCTCTAATATTATTAATATATTTTACAATTTTAATATCTAAGCAACAAATTTAAAGCGAAGATGAGCCATAAATCCAAGATGTGGCCTTCGTCTGGGTTTCATAGTTTATGGTTTGGTTTTACAATTGCCAGAAACCATTTTTCATTATATGTACATATATATGAAGTTAAGAAAGAGTTTTATGATTTGCAGTTGCTAATAATAAACAAAGTCTTCTACTTTTATATGTATGTATGTGTATGTAAAAATTCACATCAAATACATATAAAGGGTGTCCCAACAAGAACGCAAGATTTAAATTTGGCGCCGTTCGAAGTGTCATTGTTTGACATTTGAACAATTGTTATTGTTTGCTAGTAGAAGGTACGAGGTTAGTAAAAATGAAGCGCTACACGAATGAACAACGCATTCTCATTGTGAAATTGTTTTACCAAAATGGTGAAAGTTTTGCGGCTACAGTTCGCAAATTTGCGATCAATTTGGAGTCACAATAATGCTTCAAAAGAGTCAACTGTAAAGACATTAATGGATAAATTTGCCGAAACTGGGTCTGTTAGTGATGTAAAGACAACAACGCGCCTTCGACCAGGTCGATCGACCGAAAATGTCGCAGCTGTAAGTGATGATGTCGCTTAAACGCAGGTCAAGCACAAACAGTCAATGGTGTTCGGTATCGTAAAATGGTAACCAGTTTTTTCGTGCCTAGAATTGAAGAAATGAATGTGGAGGGCATGTGGTTTCAACAAGACGACGCCACATGTCATGCAGCCAGAGAAACAATTCAATTGCTACATCAGTCATTTCCCGGTCGTGTTGTTTCGCGTTTTGGATACCAGAATTGGCCGCCTCGATCGTGCGATTTAACACCATTAGACTTTTTTCTTTGGGGTTTTTTGAAGTCGATGGTTTACGCGTATAAGCCGACGACGACTCAAGCCTTAAAAGAGGAAATTGGACGCTGCATTAATAAAATACCGCAGCATTTATGCAAAACGGCCATTGAAAATGTCATTAAAAGATCGCGTGTGTGCCAGCAAAGCCGCGGCGGCCATCTGCCCGATTTGTTATTCCACACATAACCTCATTTTGCCTACTTTACGATATAATAAAGTTTCACGATTTTTTTTTTTTAAATATTTGTGTTTTATTTAAAATTTAAATCTTGCCTTCTTGTTGGGACAACCTTTAGATACATATACACATAAGTACATATTTTTTTAAAAAGGAACATATTGTAGCTGAAGAATGGAAACATTCGTTTGTGCCCAAAAATTAAATATTAAAAAGAACAACAGCAATAATGAAAACAATAATAAATATGTATGTACGCTTATACAAAGTAAGGCACTAACAACAATTAAAACAACAATATAATCAACAAATGAAAAACTTCAAACAAACATAGAACTTTTGCCTGTGTATGCATATTTGTGTTAAATGCCACAATGGCAAGTATACAATAATACTGTGAAATGCCCGTATGTATTAAATGTACTTACTAAAGGGCTGCACAAGACATTTACTGATTAGGCACACTTACCAAAACTATTGCAACACATAATTATACCTACTTTGGAATGCATATGCACATAAGAATATATACAATTTAAGGAAAAAAGATAGAAAAAATGTGTTATAAAGGTTGCAATCTAGGCGCACGGGAGTGCGCCAGGCCAAGTTCTGGGCAATGTACGTAGTGTGTATATTTACAGGAAGCCATTCGAGCTGTTTTTACCCCCCTCATAACTTTGTTCCCCGCGACCGTAAAACTATGAAATTTAAATCATAATTAGAATAAATTCATGTTACCTTATATGCAAAGTTTGAAAGTTTTACAATGAAAAGTTCCGGAGATATGAAGGTGCAAAAAGTGCATATTTTAAGACATACTCACTGACTCACTCATCAATATTATGAAGCACTTGCGCTATAGCTAGAGATCTGAAATTTGGTACACAAGTAGATCTTGATGAGCAATGAACTAGAAAAATCTAAAAACCTGAAAATTTTAACCAAGGGGGCGGGGCTACGCCCATAAAAATTAAAGTGAGCTGAAATTTGCTACAGAACTAGGTCTAGGTGAACACTAAACTACAAAAATTTTAAAATCCGAAAATATTGGCTAGGGGGGCGGGGCTACGCCCATAAAGGCTGGAATTAAAAAAGCAAATCTAAGGCTCTTAAGGAAAGATATTTCATTGAAATTCGGCATATATACTGCGATAGGGTAAGCCTAAAAATATTTCATTAAAAAAGTGGGCGTTGACACGCCCATACCATTTCAACATCATTTTCGTGTACTACGCCTCAGCATATTTAGATTTACTATTTCTGTATGTATTATTATCCGTTTGCAACGAAACTTGGAACAAATAATAAACACTGGCCGAACAAAATCTTAAGTTTGGAAAAGTGGGCATGGTTACGCCCATAAATATTAAAAATTAAAAGTTGCGCTAAGGAACTGAAATTGCATACACGACTAGGTATAGGTGAGAAAACAACAAGAAAACCTGAAAACCCAGAAATCTTAGTCAGAGGGGCGGGGCTATGCCCATTAAAATTTAAAATTAAAAGTTGCGCGTATGAGCTGAAATTTGATACACAAGTAGGTCTAGGTGAGAAACCAACTAGAAAAATCTGACAAACCAAAATATATTACCAGAATGGGCGAAGGTGCGCTGCTATTGTTTGAACCTGAAAACTTACAGCCTTATTAATACATCTTATTAAGGCTTTTTAAGAAAAATTTCTCATAAAAATTTGTCTCAAAATCCCTTTATAAAGCCTTAAAAAGTTTCATAAATAAGGATGTTAATATAGAGCCTTTAACTTAAGCCATTTTAGTGAAAACTTGCATATACGTTACACGTATACAATACTTTAAACTATCACCTAAAAAAGTGGGCGTGATCACTCCCATAAAATGTTGGCCTTGTGTTTAATATACTTCGGTCTAGCATATTTTAGAAGAAAATTAGCATGAATTATAAGCGCGGCTCACAGAAATATTGTGAGTTTAAAATAGTGGGAGGGGTAATGCTCATAAAATTATCAAATACAGTTCACGCTAGAGTGCTGAAATTTTATATGTAAGCAAGTGTAGACGAGTAAGCCAATAGGAAAATCTTAAAACCTAGAAGTTTTATCGCTAAAACTCCAATTCGCACTAAAGAGCTGAAATTTGGTACACAAATTAATCTAGATCAGAGATCACTAAGAAAAATTTAAGAAACAAGAAGTTTCAATCAGGGATTGGGAAAATGCACAGTAAACTCAAAATTAAGTCCAATTTTATTGGAAATTTTCATACGAATTGCACTTAGGGGCTGTCCATATATTACGTAACGCTCTAGGGGGGAGGGGGGGTGGGGTTCGAGTTTTGTGACGATCTGTTATGGTGGGGGGGAGGTTGTCTTTGAAAATGTTACGTAACAGAAAAAATTACTAAGTTTGTACAAAAATACGTATGTTTTTCTCATTTATTTATTTAATTGATCATACGTGTTGCGTGCATATATTATGTACGAGTATGTATACTACATACATCTGCCGAATGTAAACTTTTGATATTCGAGAATTCGAATTCGAATATTTAAAACGTACCTTAAAGTTTATGAAAACTATCCAAAAATTTAATAGTTGTTAAATAACATTTGAAAATTATACAGAGTTTTTATAATACATTAAATAAATTGTAGTGAAACTGAATTGAACTCTGGGTTACCGTTGGGAATTTTTAAAAAGTCGCACAAAAGGTCGATCTATAAAAATAAAGTCGCACAAAAAAGTCGCGTGAGAAAATAAAAGTTGCACATCTTTTTAAACGCTTTTTTATTAAAAAATATTATTGCATCAAAAGCTTATTGCATATTTCATGACATATACAGTTGCATTATTGTATGTGCTTCAATACATATTTTCTTGTATGCATACTGAAGAAATCTATTCAAGTTTAATAAATTTGGCTGTCGTAGATATTTTTTACAAAATTCTGACATGTCGAACCAAAACCCCGTAAGCTCTTTACTTCAATTCTATTCGTTTGATCTTGGCGCCATATATCCTATTTTTTGGGTGAATGTATTTTATACTTCAACATACATATATATTACTTTTTTGGAATCCACTCTTCCATATCTTTGTCTATTAAATTTAAAGCTGACAGCATTTTTAAGCAAAGCTAAGTTTCAAAATGTTCAGATGTTAGTAC
The DNA here is from genome assembly GCA_949987645.1 of Tachina grossa. NCBI lineage: Eukaryota > Metazoa > Arthropoda > Insecta > Diptera > Tachinidae > Tachina > Tachina grossa. Next base: position 180,935,359 of record OX465274.1, read on the forward strand.
ACACTTGTATGTTTTACTACAATTTTTTCTTACATTGACTCGGCAGCTAAAACTAATTTTGTAAACTAAGCATTGCAAAACCAAAATTTTTATTTTAAACGCTTTTTTGCTAACACTATTCTTTCAAACTTTTATTGAAAATTAGGGAAAATTTTCTTAAATACATTGTATAAATAACAAGGTTCCAAGAACGTAATATAATATAAAATAATAAAAGTGCTTCCAAATCAACAATAATCTGTGAATTGACGGAGTTATTTTTTTTTATAAAAAAATTTAATTTACTACAATATTAATGTTTTTTTGTAAGAATCTTTACAAAAAAGGGTAAAAAGTCCCAAGAAAATCAAAAAAGTCGCAAAAGTCGTTCTTAAAAAAAAGTCTCACAAAAAGTCGCAGACCGCTAAAAAAAGGGTCAAATTGCGACTTTAGTCGTATGAACGCTAACCCTGATTGAACTGGTTCTGAATTCCTCATATTTCTTTATCCATTTACATTCTTAAATATTCTTAATATATGTATGTACATAAAAACTTGTGTTTATATTAAACTGCAAATATATTAACATTAAATCCACCAAATGCATAGAAGGAAATGGTATTTGCAGAAGTTTAGGAAAAGATTTCTTGCAATTCTCATGGACAAAAAAGCGTCCATTCAAAAAAATATATTCTTCCATATATGTGCATGACAATATCAAATTATTTAGTTTGAACATTTTTGTTGGACAACTTGTCAACAATGTTTAAGTTTTGAGAGATGTGTTAATGGAAACTTGCATACATAGACGTATTTTCATAAGGATATTATTTTAATTTTTTATGCAACAGAACTTAAAAAAAATATGAAAACAACAGTGAAATGCGTCTAGGAACTAGATTGTGTGCTCCTCTAATTTCAAGGTATTTTTAAGGTATATTTTTTAATGGGCAAATATCTATTGAAAATATAATGTTGTAGAATGTAATTCAACATGGCAACCTTTATTGATCTTAGATATAATTTTTTTTTGTTTCACTCACATTTTAGATTGATTTGAAGATGGCCAAACGGAGTCATCTTTAAGCTCTCTGAAATACACGACGACTTCACTTATAGAAACTAGTGAAAGCGACCGCAAGGCTAATGCCAATTCTCCTCTTGATGTTTGAAATACTGCTCAGTCATCAATACGGAAAACTATAGCAGATTATTTGGCAAAAAACGCATAGCAAAAAAATATAAAAAATCTTTTTTTTAAGTTTAAAATTTTTTAAACGCACTAATAATCCCAAATTAATATTTTACTTATTAAGTAAAATATTTTTTTTTTATTAAAAATACATTGAAATTGATTATTGAGGGGTTTAGCTGGATCCTATGCGCATTTCACTGTTGCTAATGCAGATCATCAGGGAACCTTTACCCAAAGCTTCTTAGAACAACTAGAGTTATTATATTATAAACTTTCATTTAAACAAATGAGAAGCTCAATAACAAATAACAAAGTTGAAACAAGAACTCAATAATCAACATGTTTTTTATTTTCTTACTTTACTATTGCTACATTGGCTGACTTTTTTTCAGCTTCAAATTGTAGTCGTAATAATTTTTTTTTAATTATTACAAACTAATATTTGTGTTCCATTCATTTAAATTTCGTTTTGGATTTATGAATTTCTTTATATATTTTTTTAAACGAATACGAATATCTAGAAACGGCCGAATGTTTTGGAATTCCAATACACATCACAAATACATACATACAGTTTAGGAATAAGCTCTCTAAAAAACCATAATTTTTGGAGTTTGAGGACTTTTGGGAAGAAATTTAAAAAATAGTTTCGCCAATATAGGGAGTACGTTCATATGTAAGCTTATTTAATTTTTGTCTACGCACTGTGCTAGTCTAACAAATGTATTTAAATGAAATTAAAACTTTTAACTATTTAATTTATATTTTATCTCATTGTTACGTTATTCCTGGGGTGGAGGGGGGGTTCACAGTTTTGTTACGATCTGTTTCTAGGGGGGAGGGGGGGGGGTCAAAAATCGGGGAAAACAGCGTTACGTAATATATGGACAGCCCCTTATCCAAAGTAAAAATTTCCTGTTTTGAAAAGTGGCCGTGACTTCACCCATAAATCTTAGCTTTTTCCTTCATGTACTTCGGCTTATCAGTTTTTGGTCTATTACTCATGTATTTCTCCTTATGTTTTTCCTACGAAACTTTACATGAACCATAAGCACTAGTAGAAATAAAAGTAAGCGGGGCCAGGCCCATAAAAATTTTACGCAATATCATACTGTAGAAAGCTGACATTTTGTAGACAAATAGTCCTAATTGATTTATTCAATCGGAAAATCCAAAAATTAATGCACCACCTACCCTATTGAATCTTTGCATGCACATTGGGCATATCCTTTTGATTTATGTAATTCGGCTAAGCAGACTTTAGTATGTAAATATATTGAGAAAATAGCCAGGATCACTCCCACTAAAATTGACGCTGTATTTTACATGCTTCTTTCCAGACGACTCTTAACAAATTGCGTACACACTGGCGACCCGTTGTAATAATACAATAATTCATTTTTACTCACGCTCTAACCCATTATTTTATGTAACTTTGCCATTTTTAACTGGCAAAGTGATCATGAATAGAAATAAAACACACTAGAAATTTTAAGTGTAAAAAATGTTATCATAGCAAATTTTTCAAAAAGTAATCAGATCCTCACAAAAACATAAATGTGAAAAAAAGGCCAAGTTCCTATAAAAAAGTTCGGTGATCAAAAGCAGTGAGATATAAATTTTGACCAAGTTCTTGTTTGCTACAATACCTATCACGGAAATTTGCTATGCATTATATAAATTTGTAATCGTAAGGTTGTCATATAATTTCTAGATAATATGCTATCATGGGCTTGATAGTTGTTTGTGCTGCGTTATTAAAAAAAAATGTATAAATATAGTTGTCGCATGTTTATAGTTACATGTATTTGATTTAAAATTAATGCCTGTGTTTCTAAATGGGGCATGTTCTATTCATATTTATCTAACGGACAATACTCAAAGAGTATTTAAAACGGTACTTTTGTCGTTCTCTGATTCATACTACTTCAGCAGATATTCTCTTACTTTTTCAATAATTTTGATAGGTGATATTTTTGTTAAGCCCAACAGCTAAAAAACATAGAATTTTTAAAGATTTCTATTAAGAGGCAAATGCATTTACAAGGGAACTTCAAAAATTCTCAAACTTATCAATATTTATTCATAGGAATGCAATAGATTTTCTTTGGCGGCAGTGTCACTAATTAATCTGCCCTCGTACATAAAGTATAACAACGAATGTCGTCTTTTTACTCAAAAAAAAAAAAAATTCTTTAAAATTAGATCTCAATCTAACACATGCGAAATAAATGTTCATTAAAATTGACACATTTAAATATATATTATACACATGTAAATATGTATATTTGTATATATTTACTGACTTATCCCACACATAATGTTGCGTATCATTAGTTACGGAAATTGACTCTATTTGGAAAGAAAAGGAAAGGAAAAAATCCCATACCAACCAGTAAAACCTCAAGAAACCCTTTATTAATAAAAATAAATCTTAATTTTCATTTTTAACTGATGCGCCTGCCAAAGCCTTGAAAGCTTTTAATTTTAAAAAGGTTGCCTAGTAAAACACCAAGGCTACGAAATAGAATCACAAATATGTTTTTTAGGATAAAACCATATAACAATTTATAAACAAACTAAGCATATAGCGAAGATAAACTAGAAAGGGTTGTATTTACTTAAACGTTAAGAAAACAAGCAACGGTAAGCCTAGTAAAAATACACATGGTAAGGAATTCAAATACAAATTTTCATGTGTTGCGCGTACAATGGGTCATAGTGAAAATGAACCACTCGTTTTAGTTAATTTTAATAATTATTGTTGTTAGAACTTCATTTGTTTCTGTATTTAGGATTTGATCAAATTACATGTGATAACTATTAATCAACAAATAGTTAACAACAAAGTAAATTGTAAATATTCTGATAACCCTGAAATTTTTTAGGAATTAGAAGGAGTAGATTAGATATTAAAACTTCTTCTTTGACCTATTCATGCAGCATATTGTTAAATGTAACTGTGTTTTTAACATTTCGTCTGAGGCATGCTCAGCAACATTGTAGAAAATATGTGTAGCATATTAAACCTTTAAGTTGTAGTTTCTACGCGGGAAAAAAATGCCGGAAATTCCCTGGAATTATTTGTTTGCAAATCCCGGGAAATTTTCAACGGGAATTTTCGGGAATTTAATATATACGTTTTTGGAATTTGCTTCTTTTAATTGCTGTTCGTTGTTTTATTACTTAAAAATACAATTTTGTAATGATGCGTAATACTCGTATAAGCATGTAAATAGATGTAATAGATGTTTCCGAGGTGACTCCAACAACTTCAAGAGTTACCAAATATTTTCAACCTAAAATCTCTTTATGGAAAATAGTATCTATGTTATTTTTTTCTCATTAAAAATCTTTTTGTTTTAGTGATTTTATTCAAAATATATTAATATGCATTGATTTTACGTGATTCAAATTCCGAAAAAAATTTATTTTGTTTCAAATCAACTAATAAACATAACGGTAAATAACACAAAATATTTACTGAATAGAACATGTATAACATAAATATATGTATGCACATAATTCATACTTTTGATGAAGGAAAGAAGAAAATATCTCAGTACTTTAGTCAAAAGGACCTTAAAAAATATACTAAAAGTACCAACTATCATATTCTTAAAAATCTTATCTTTAACAAAGAAATCTTTTAGTCTTGTTAACAACCCGAAAAACTTCGAATGTAAGATAAATCTTCACATATGGTAATGCTGCTCACAGCATATGATAAATATAATAAATAAATTTGTTTTTTTGTTTTTGAAATATTGTTGTTCTTAAAATGAACGAATTGTTTTGCTTTTAATTTAAATGTTGTATTTTAATAGAAATTTATTTGCTGGTGGTTAAGCATTATATATATAATTATTTCATTGGTGCTCAGCCGAAGCATCAGTACACTTTAACCACATATTTTTTAACATTCACAAACCTCTTATGTTATGCAAATAGTTTTAAGAACTATTTGAGAATCCGCATACGTATAATAATATTTTTGAAAATCAAAGAAAATAATTAATCACCAGCAAATAAATTTCAATTAAAATAAACTTATGACAATATGTCAAATAATAAATTTCTTAAACGTTAAATGTTGTATGTTTTTTTTCATAAAATTATATTTTTTATTGAAGCCATTTAATTAAATTCATATGTTTTCGAAATTCCCGGGAATTCCCGGGAATAGAAAATTTTTTTCTCGATTCTCTGTTAAATAATAATAATCAGTTTTTTTTTTCTAGGACATGATGAAAAAAAGAATATTGGAGGACATTTCTGAATATCTCTAGATAAATAGGCGAAAGTCATAACAGCATATTTTTGTAGAAATTACTATCTATCAGTAAGCAAAATTTTTGAGCAATTTTTTTTTCTTATAATCCCAATAGAAATTTTACGTATTCGAATTTTGTAATTTTTTTCAATATACAAATAAGTTTTTCAAAATAAATTTAATTTTTTTTTCTGCCTACAACACAGTACCTTAAAAATGTGTGCGCCTTTTCTCAAAGGGATTATCAGAGAACACAACAAAGTCAATAAACGTAGTTATTTATAAAATTGGTGCAAACATATTTTTTTTACACAGAACAAAAGTCACACATGAAGTGGCAAATAATAAAAATCTGGTTTCATTTTTTTGCCTTGACTATCTTTATGTGTTGTTGGGCAAACACATAAAACAACATGTTGAATGTCGTTCATGCAAAAAAAAAGGAAATGAAAAATACACACGATGACAGAGACAAAAAGTTAAAATCGAGATCATAAACAAATGAAAACCTTGAAGGAATTCTATAGTCAGGAAGCGTAAAAATCATATGCATGGCGTATAGGAAATATAATTTTTTCTGTTTTCTCTAATAATATAGATATATGTATTTATCTGAAGTATGCATGTAAGAAAACATATATACATATGTATATACAGAGGTATGATTGAGTGATGTCATGTCTTTTGGTTAAAAATCATTGAACATCATGTAATAACCCAGTGAGAAATTTATGTAGAAAAACCTCTAAAACCTTTACAGGCAATCATCTGATTTGCTTAAAATTTTCCAAGACATTTGGCGGACGATTCGACATTTTTTTGCTTTATTATTTAAGCATATTTTACTAAACATTATCCAGTTAATATCAGGATGAAAATTATAGCATTCGATGGATATCGAACGGCATATGTTGTTAATATTAGTACTCACAGAAAAAAATTCCAACGTAAAATCACTATGTAAAAAATTTCCATTTGAAATCATATTGAATCAATTTGAATTAAAGTTTAAATTAAAATGCTTTGTATTTATAATGTATCTAAAGAATATTTAAAAAACTAAATACAATTTTTGTTTAAAACATGAAACTGATGTCACAAATTAGAAATACAACACTAAATTAAATACTTACACATTTCAAATTTCATTCATATCAGAGAATGACAATAAGTACTCAAAAATAAATACTTAAGTAAATATAATCAGAATTGTAGCAGAAACTATTCATACGATCACATGTTTTCTCTCAAGCAACTACGTATAAGACAGACTTCAACATATAAGAGCATCTCTACTTCTTTTATGCCAAAAAATAATATATGCTACAAAGGCACATGCGTATCAAACGCATTGACTCTCTCTCTCTCTCCCTCGCTCTCGTACTAATAGTCTGAGTATGCTTGTACACAGGTTATGGATATTTAATCGGACAAAAAAATATACGCATAATACTCAGTATATTTATTCATCGCCGTATACATACATATATACATTTGTGCACATAGAACATAATTCAAAATGTGAAAGTATTAAAAGTTTTTTAAAGAAAGATGGTTTGTGTTTGGTGTGTATCAAAAGAATATTTAAGATTGTTGTGGCTGAAGCGGTAAGCGCGTTGAATATTACCTGATGAGTTCCGAGCTGAAATCTTGTCCAATGAAACCAATTATATATGTATATACGAATATTTTTCTGATGCCTGGTTACAATTTACGCACGTAAAATTTAAATAATTAATAACATACAATGACTACATTAAATTAAATTTATGTTATTTCAACTTGAAATAACTTTAATTTAACATGACTCTTTGTGTTATTTCAGTGTCACACTTATGTTGTTTCAACGTGAAATAACTTTGATGCAACATGATTCTTCATTTTAATTTAACAGTACGGTTATGTTAGATCAACATGAAATAAAGTTATTTCAAGAGAAAAAGTTTTCTTTTAAGATTACCGTAAATCATGTTAAATTAACATGAAACACATATGAAGCAAAATCATTGCCATAAAAGGTAAAATAGACCTTGCTTACGTGGATTTTAAGTTAAAATTTTTCTGTATGTGTACATATTTTCGGAAAGAAATCAATTTCCCTCCATGGCATTACCTGACAATTCTCTTAAAGACAAAAAAAATTACTTTTTCGCTACTTGTATGCACAGTAGCGCTGGGGATTTTTTTTTAAATAGTATTCGTATTTTCTAAAGTTCATTCAAAACTATTTCTTAAGGATTCAGCATACTTTCCGAAAGGGATAATAGTATTTTTGTGGCACAACAATAAACAAACTGCTTAAATAGCAACTTTTCATTTTGTTCTTTTTGCTGTTTATTATTAAAAATTGCTTCGGTATATTTATTCAAAATTCAATTTTTTTTATCACTGACTATTTGGTAGTGTCTATCCTAGTAGTCAATGGATCTCAGGATTAATTCCTGACGAAGACTTAGGGCGTGCACGCATGAAAGAGTTTGTATTTCTTGGGAAAAGAAAACTTAGAAATAAGAAGTTATACTTAAGAGAAAAGTGAAGAAAATGGACAGGAAAAATGAAAACAAAATTCAATTCTTTATTTGCTTTTATTTTTTTTAAACATACATAAAATTTATAGGATATGTCTGGAAAAAGTCATATAACAAGTCAGACTTTTTACGATATCAATACCGCACCTCATAAAAGTTTCCAAAAATTCAAAAAATTTTCTGACATTTTGACTGATATAACAAAAATTCATTTCAACTAAAAATGCATTCATTCTCATAAATGTTGTAAAAGTTTAACGAGTTTCCTCAAATTAAGAGATTAGGTTTCTTTTCCGCCAGTTAAACAACTCACGTAAATTATCCGACAGCCGGCGTACACGAGTTCGCTATCATATGCAGAGTTTCTGATACAATTCCAATTCTGCTAAAAAATTTTTTTTTGGGACAACATAAATTAGATTGAATGGGCAATGCCCATTGCGCATGTGTACCTATTATGTGTATATTGCATCTTAAAACTTTAAATTTTAACTATAAAACTTTCTTAACAATAATGAAAATGTTGTCACAAATTTAAAGCTTAAATTAGTTTAAACCTCTTTAAACATTCGTCAATCCAACTGCATTATGATGTCTTTATTTAAAATTTTACAGAACTTGTTAAAATTAATTGTTATTAATACATTAAAGTTCAGAAATAGCATTGACATAAATTAAATTTCAACTTCCAAGAAAATTCATATCAAGAAATGTGTAATAAAAAAAATCATTCATAATGTTTGAGTATTGTGTTGAAATTAAAAAAAGATTTAAATTAAATGCAATTAAAAGGTATTTAAATATACATATTTAGGCAGAAAGGAATTGAGGAAAAATTGGATTATGAGAAGTCCAGTGGAGACTTTTTATATATGCCATAATATCTGGCAATGTAAAAAAAAAATAGAATAACATAATATAACATATAATAACATAAGATAACATAACAAAATAATATATTGTAGCAAAGCAGAAACGCAACAGGGCGGACATGACACTTCAAAGTACAACGTAACGTATCAAAACAAAGCATAATAAAAAAATAACGTAAAATAACATAACACATATTAACTTAACGTAACAGAGATTAACAAAACATTTTATAGCATAGCAAACATAACGTAACATAACATAACTCCAGTGTTACGGAGTTCGTTATAACCGAACTCTTTTGTGCATTTTTTCAAATTAAGAGTTATTTGTTGTGAGTTAAGCTGGCCTATTGCCCTGTAGTTTTTTAGTGCTTATAGCAACTCATCTCTGGAACTTTAAATATGTTTTGAAAATTTTAATATTTTTGTTTTCTTATACAAAATTCTTTAAGAAATGAACGAGATATATTGATACATATTAAAAAAGAAAGATTGGTAGGGAGTGAAAACTAAAAAATACCAACTTAAAAATATACCAATAATCAATGTCTTGATTAAATTTTTTCATCACTGTCCATTATTAAGGAAAGAAATTTTTACAGTGCAGCGGTGTAAAACCGAAAACAAACACTCTCTTTTTGTTTTGTTTTTTTTTAACCTTCGTATACTCACGTCAAAATAGGAAACACGTATACTCGCTGCCCGTCTGTCAGACCGATGTTTACAAAGCATACAAAACTTGAATTAGTTAAAACAAATTTTAATGTAATCCCATTTACTTGTAGAAATGCATGTTTTTAGTAATATAAAAATTAAATTTTAGAGAAATAATTTTTTTACTCAGACTATTAGTTTTCCATTTCAGTCCTTGTAAAATATAGTTAAATTCTTAAGAGATAAAAATAATAACAAAATATTTATATCTATTAAAGGCTAACAAACTAAAATTTAATACTTCATAGAAAACAATATAAGGAAAAACAATATAATCTAAATCTACACCCAGAAAAAAGATTGGTTGGAAAACGGTTAGTCCAATAAAATATCATTTGCATTAACTATATTTCAGTTCACGCTATCAATTTTCTGTTAATCCAAAAAACAATCCATGTTCATTGCCATAAGGGCATAATTGCAACAAAGATATGATTGTAACAATACTTAAATTGATTGCATCAACCGAGCGTATGCTTTTGTCATGACTAATAAACTGATTGGTTAACCCAACCCAATAAATTATTACGAATTGGATTTTATTTTGGTATTAGCAACTAAAAAATTGTCGTTCTATATTAAAATTAAAATAAAAACTTGCAATCAGTTGCTGCAACTAACTAGAGGTTGTGTTTACTATCATAGTTTATAGCAGCAAATTAAAAAATTAACTTTTGTGACTTTCAAAGCTATTATGATTTGTGAATTCTCAAATGGTTTTTGAAAGTCTGTGCATAAGATAACAGGTTTGTGGCTTTTCAAAATGTGTGGTTGAAGAAATGTATATAGACATGCTTCACCATTAGGAAATAAATTTCAATTAAAATAAACTTATGGCAATATGTCAAATAATAAATTTCTTAAATTGTGTGTTTTTATTTGCGGTTATTGTTTATTTTTATTTCAGCAAGGAAGGCCAATTTTTCTTTTACAGGTACCAATTATGATATTGTTTTAATTATATTAACCAAATTTTCAGTAGCAAGAATAAAATTTATTTCAAATTCCATACTGTCAACCAATTTTTTCTGTTACTGCAACTATTGGGTTGAGGGTTATAATTAAAATATAGTGGTACCACAAGAAAATTTCAGTCGATAAAGCAGAATTCTATGATAGTTGCTGCAACCGCCAAAATTCAATTGGCAACAAATTCGGTTGTCACAACGAATCTGTTTTCTCTGTGTAATCAGAATTATTACAGTAGTAAACTGAACACATCATCATGCCATGCTTCAAACAAAAATATCTTTTGCAGTTAGTGCAGGTGTATCGAGTTTTGCGACTTTTCTTGGAGCTGCAATAAAAGCAGCGATCTTAAGTTATGTTTTGAGTGCTTGTTACACGTAAAGAGTTAACGAATTTAACTATTTCGGAAAGCTTTAGTCTCATCATTCTTGGTACTTGTCATGTACTTCAACCGATTCCTCATATTCACTCCTGCTTCGTCATTATCAGATACAGGCTCATTATCCTCTAACATTAGTCTTATTTGTTCTTCGTATATTTTGATTTTAAATTAAAACCTATAAATAGCTTAAAAATATATAACTTCACAAAAATTAATAAAATATTACTTTGGTAAAACTGTTACACCAATAATCACGTCGGTCTCACAGACCAATTTTCGCTGAATGCCCACACATATCTTGCTTTCCGAAACTTTGAAACTGCACTAAATTAAAGATGATTTTTAATGATGAAGCTAACATAAATTATAATACGCTCGCGCTCTTTTTTCATAAAATACTAAAATACTAAACTTCTGTCTCACAGTCCGTATGAGTGAGTATAGGAAGGTTAATAAGTTTTTAAAGGTTACTTACGAATCTAGGTTAGCGATACTAATCACTTTAAGTCGTTTACTTAGCACATTGACTACAAAATCCAAAATCATTAAATAACAACCTCAGACATTTTTTTGTCGTACATAAGTGCACCTTTGTACTAGTTCTTGTGAAGACGGTATAGTCACTGGCCATGGAGGTGTAGCGACTTCAGCAGATACCACGCCTAATGTAACATCACAGTGCCCTGCTTCAACGATATTCGGTAGCAGAATCTCGGCAAACTAAAATAACCAATAAAATGGATGCTACTAAAGGGTTCAAAAATTTAGTGATTATCATTGACATCAAAGGACCTGTAACACAAAAAGTAGAGTTGTAGAGTTAAAAAAAAAGAATGAAGCTTTCAACTTTTTCTGCTTTCATCAGCAGTCTGTTCCATCAGTATCCGTTTCTTAATCAATTAGGATTTTAGTTTTGTAATGTTTTTGCAATAATATATTAAGAGTTGGTCAATAGTAATTATGATTTTGTAAGCTTTTTTGAATTGTTGTGAAAGTTTACTCATGTGTGGCTTCAGCAACAACGAAATGCATCTAGACGTGCTTAACCAACAACAAGTGTTTTTTTTTTAATTATTTCTTCTTTAAAAAAAAATCACTACTTTGTAGAAAATATTTATTACGCTTTTAACTAACTTCGCGTTTAATAATCAGAACTAGCAGTTTCCATACAGTTCGTTTTAAGCAAAATGCACTGTTGAAGCAATATAAAAATAAAAATATATAATGCAATATGTGTTGCATATGATGGTACTATTAAAAATTTAATTAAATTTAATTAAAATAAAAAAAAAATTGTGTGTGAATATATCTTCCCTAAAAATACTCGTATAACAATAACTTTATAAAAGTGAGTGTGCAAATATTTATTAAATACAAACAAAGCTTGCTATTGTTTTGTATATGAAAAGCAATAAAAATATAAATGAATAAAAAAAATAACGAGAATAAGAGAGTGTTTATTTTTTACAAATATTTTAATACTATCAGAATTCAGTATTTGGAGGATAAAACAATTTTAAATTATATAAAGTTACTGCTATTTTGCATAAAACAACTGCCCAATTCACAATCTTGTGAAAGGGGTCTTCCATCATATGTAGAATTTTAAGTCGTGTAGCAACACATTGAATTTCTTATGAAAATTTATGAGTTTTGATATTTTCGATTGGCCCCATTAAGCAAAAGCAACTTTTTTTTACAATAAAAATTTTAAAATCCCAGTCTACATGTAAACGCACGTGAATACACATATTAATAAAAATAAATAAATAATACAGACATAAATTTTTATTTTTCAAAGAGCAACCACTTTACACATAATTCAAATGAAAAAAAGAATGCATGCAACAGCAGCGTAAAGGCAGCAATTGATAAGTAATAGACTTGCCGGCTAATTAAATGCAGAAAAGATGAAGCAGATTAAACACAAAAAACTACAACACAAAAAGTAGTTAGACATAAGCAGCCGTTATGGGGAAAAATTAAAAAAAAATTAAAAATCATGTCTGATTATGAATAAAATCCTTTCATAAGTTAGAAAATAAAAAGAACTCACTTACTAAGGCACACACACACTCAAACACACGCACAAACACACACACACACACACACACACACACACACCAACGAACATGTTAACGCTTTCAGCCATACATGCAATTACAATGTGGAAAGTGAACATTAATTTGTTTTAGTTGTTTTGAACAATACAAAGCGCTAAACTGCTCTGCTTGTCATGTTATCAAGAGGGTTAAATTGTGGAGGAATATGTTGAAATTAGTGATGAGAAAATGAGTGAATATTCACTCACTATCATGCGTGCTTGTGAAGAGCACAAATTTAGTCAGTGATAATAATAATGGCACCCATATTCATAATTAATTGTTAAAGTTAATGTTGGTTTAACTTTTAAGTTTTATATGACAAAACTGAGAAAATCGGTTTACAGAATAATTCAACTTTAACAAGCATTTATTAATACGGGCGTTAAAGTGTAATTCATGCACTTTCAGAACAAGTTGTAAATCTCTTCAGAAGTATTAAATTTAGTGTAAAAAATATATAATAAATTCAGAACTAATATTTAGAGAAATACGAGGGTAGATTTTTATACCTCGGGAACTGGCAACACTAATGTCAATAGCTAAAATCTCACAACACAATTATAAAGTTTGATAATTTTTACTCACAAAATTTTGATGCACAAGCGTTAGTTGTTTTGTTTAAAATCAATTTGACAAAAAAATTAAAATTTTTTAAGAGAAGGTTTCCGTTGGACTACTTTTCACAATTCTCGACAAGAATGTGTCGATAAACTTAGTTCTTTGTAGGCGATAAAACATTAGTAAAAACCACTAGTGAAGTGAATTCAATTGTAGTCGTAGTTCCGTCGACGACGAATTCCGGAAAAGTTGTCCGAAATCGGTTTTTGTGCAAAAAAAAAACATCGTTGCAGTGTGTGAATTGATAAAGCCAGATCGTCATGTGCTATATTGTGAGATAAAAGCATCTTTGCACATTAGTTCCACTTCACTTCATTCGATTTTGCATGAACACTTAATTTGTAAAAAAAAAATTGTTCTCGTTGGATACCCCCGTAATTTATCAATCGGTAAAAAAAATGCTAGCATCAAGTGGTGTAAGGAAATGATTAAAAATTTCCACCGAGGTGCTTCACAAGACGTATTTGAAATCATTACAGGAGATGAATCATGAATACATGATTATGAGCCGGAAACAAAACAGCAATCCACCGTGTAGGTATTCCAAGACAAGCTAAGTCCAACAAAAATTGTTCTTGGAAAAAGCACAGCGAGGCAAATGGTCACCCATTTCTTCAGGCAATTGACTCATGTGGCCACTGTTTCGCTTGAGCAACGTAGAACTGCAAATTCTGAGTATTACACGACCATTTATTTGCAGGAAATCTTCGGAGAAATTCGTAGAACTAACTCCCGGAGACAAATCATTCTTCATCATGGCAATGCAAGCTCTCACACATCTCGTCAAACAAGTGAATTTTTGAGCAATCAAAACATCAAAATGATAACTGATTCTCCGAACAGTCCTTACTCGGCACCCAATGACTTCTTTTTGTTCCCGAGTACTAAAGGTAAACTGCGTGGTCAACGATTTATGAGCGTGGAAGAAGCAGTTGAAGCATTCAAAAACCATGTTTTGGACGTGTCTCAAGAGTAATGGAAAAACTGCTACAGGGTGGGCCAAAAGAAACCATGGGATGTAAAAGTTTAATAACTTTTTTGTTTATTAATTTTTTTTTATTTTTTCTTTCAGATTATATAGACAACACTTGGAGAATTTATAATGGAGAGGTTCACAACTGAACAGAGAACCAGAACAATAGAATTTTATTATTTAAACCAGAGATCAATTATTTTAACGCAAAAAGCTTATCGTCGACATTTTAACGTCAGAATTTCGCCCTCTGAAGCGATGATTCGTTGCTTAGTTAATCGTCATCACCAACATGGCAGCGTAAGAGATTTGCCTCGAACCGGTAGACCACGTTTAAGTCGCACTGCGGAAAATATTGAACGAGTACAGCAAAGTGTTAACGAAGCACCAGAAACATCTGGCAGAAGGCGTTCTGCTCAGCTAGAAATGTCTCGTACGTCACTACGGCGCATTTTAAAAAAAGATTTACAGTTATACCCATATAAGGTGCAATTGGTCCAAGAATTAAACCCGCAGATAATCGGCAACGTCTAAATTTTGCAGTTAAATTTCAAGAGTTGGCCAGAAATAAAATCAACTTTATTGAAAATTTGATTATGAGTGATGAAGCTCATTTTCATTTGAATGGCTTTGTTAATAAGCAGAACTGTAGGTTCTGGGGTTCTTAAAATCCAAGAGCCATTCATCAACGCCAATTGCAGCCCATCAGGTGTACAGTATGGTGTGGGATCACATCTGAAAATGTCATTGGGCCCTACTTCTTCGAGAATGAAGATGGAAGTGCTGTAACCGTAAATGGAGAGCGGTATCGGTTTATGATAGAAAATTTTTTACGTCCTGCTCTTGAAAACAGACCTGATATGTGGTTTCAGCAGGACGGAGCCACTGCCCATACTGCCCGAGACACAATGGCACTTTTAAGTCAAATTGGAGAGCGAATAATTTCTCGAAATTCGGAAATTATTTGGCCAGCGCGATCGCCAGATTTGACAGCACCCGACTATTTTCTTTGGGGTTTTTTGAAGGAGCGAGTGTATGTGAACAAGCCAGAGACAATCCTTGAACTCAAGGCAAACATTGATGCAGAAATTCGATCGCTACAGCCACAAGTTTTAAAAGATGTTATGGAAAATGCTCTAAAAAGAGCCCATCAGTGCGAAGCTGAAAACGGTGGTCATTTAAGAGACATGATTTTTCATACTTAGTGTAAAAAAATTTCCATTTTATATATTATGTAATCTGAAAGAAAAAAAAAAAAAGTAAATAAACAAAAAAGTTATTAAACTTTTACACCCCTTGGTTTCTTTTGGCCCACCCTGTATAACAAAAGGTTTCAACGAATGCAAAAGTAAATTGATCATCAAAGGGAATATTAAAAAAAAACAATAAAGCCATTTTCATTTAAAAATGTTTGTTATTATTTTCTTTTCCCGAAATATAAATAGTAGCCCTCGTAATCGTGAAAATATATGTATACGGGATTTTCTATTTCAAAATAATTATTAAAAATGTGTCAAAAAATGTGTAATTTTTATTTAAATTTGAAAGTTTTTCCGTTGTTAGGTATATTGTTCGAAAGATTTTTCTATGTTTCTTATTCGGAAGTTCCTTAGTCTTGTTTAAGACTCGGCAGTTTTAGTTGAAGCAGTTTTCTTCAATTCTCTTTAAAAACTGCTCGTTTCTTTACACAGAGACAGTTTGTTGTTCAATTTTCTTATTGTTTTTATGCTGCAAAAGAAATAACAAAAGAGAATTGAAGTAACTTTTCTATACAAACAAGTCAGTACCTTCTTTCTTCTCTCCTCTCTCTCCCACAAACTTAGACTTTCTTCAAGAAAACCTGCCGAGTCTAAAACTTGAATTACACTAATGCACAGAGACAACAGATTAGTTGTGGCAACCGAATTTGTTGCCAATTGAATTTTCGCGGTTGCAGCAACTATCATAGAATTCTGCTTTAGCGACTGAAATTTTCTTGTGGTACCACCATATTTTAATTATAACCCTCAACCCAATAGTTGCAGTAACAGAAAAAATTGGTTGACAGTATGGAATTTGAAATAAATTTTATTCTTGCTACCGAAAATTTGGCTAATATAATTAAAACAATATCATAATTGGTACCTGTAGAAGAAAAATTGGCCTTCCTTGCTGAAATAAAAATAAACAATAACCGCAAATAAAAACACACAATTTAAGAAATTTATTATTTGACATATTGTCATAAGTTTATTTTAATTGAAATTTATTTCCTAATGGTGAAGCATGTCTATATACATTTCTTCAACCACACATTTTGAAAAGCCACAAACCTGTTATCTTATGCACAGACTTTCAAAAACCATTTGAGAATTCAGAAATCATAATATCTTTGAAAGTCACAAAAGTTAATTTTTTAATTTGCTGCTATAAACTATGATAGTAAACACAACCTCTAGTTAGTTGCAGCAACTGATTGAAAGTTTTTATTTTAATTTTAATATAGAACGACAATTTTTTAGTTGCTAATACCAAAAGTTGGTAGTAAAATCTAATTCGTAATATTTTATTCGGTTGGGTTAACCAATCAGTTTATTAGTCATGACAAAAGCATACGCTCGGTTGATGCAATCAATTTAAGTATTGTCACAATCATATCTTTGTTGCAATTTTGCCCTTATGGCAATGAACATGGATTGTTTTTTGGATTAACAGAAAATTGATAGCGTGAACTGAAATATAGTTAATGCAAATGATATTTTATTGGACTAACCGTTTTCCAACCAATCTTTTTTCTGAGTGTGTTTATTACGAGGCTGGTAGAAGAGTAAAAAATTTAATTATGTTTCATTTCAATCACATTAATGATACCCATCTCTAGTTTTTACAAGAACTTCTAGTTGTGCGAAAAAAAATTCATAAACATAAATGAGCTTGGGCCCAACTTCAATTGTTACAAGTGCCACAATGGGAGTAATTAAACGGCCATGTTCTCCATGTTGTACCAAAGATTTGTTTTAATTTTATTTATACCTATTTTAAGTAAAATTTAAAGTCGTTTTTAAATAATTGTGTTGGCAAGATTTCTTACACTGAAAAAATTCTTCATATTTAACTCCCTGTTTCCACAATTTAGGCAGTAGACTCGTATCGAAAATTCGTATGAAAATCACTCCAAATATTAGTGTTTTTTATCTGAAATTTATATTCAAGTTGACCGTCTAGAATGTGGAATTTTGTTTAGGTTAGGTTAGATTTAACATTGACACAATTCTCTAAGGATTAAACTTGTGCTTTTAAAGCATTTTATTTGCTCTTAAAAGAGATATTTGGGGGAGGAGGAGTGCCATCTGGAAGTTGTTGGAAGTTGTCTGAAATTAATTTTAATTTAATAAATATTTTCTTCTCCTGATTAAGTAAATGCTTTATTTTGAGCTCTAAAAAATATTTTTGAGTAAAATAATGATCTGGTCCATGTTGTCGAAAGTGAACGTTCATTATATAACTTTGAAGTTTTAAAATAACTCTAAAACTATGAAAACCCTAATTTAAAAAAAATTGCCGAAAACCGCAAAAAATCGCTAAAACGAAGAAAAGTGCCATAACTAATAAAAATCGTTAAAATGTCACAACTAAAAAAACGCCAAAAACCGAAAAAAAAGAAAAAACGCCTGCACTAAAAAAATCGCCAAAACCCGAATTTTTTTTCTGTAATTTACTTCTGTGTACTTACAGTTATTTTAAAAGATTCAGCAAATACTTTGAATAATAATAACTAATTTTAATTATTTATTTTTTTCTGAAGAGCTTTTGTTTAATATTTTTTAAAGATATTCCTTATGCATTTCGTTTCTGCTTTAGAAACGCGTCAGTAGACTTCAATTAAAAAATTATTGAGAAAAGCTAATAAATTCCTTATGCTTTTAGAGAAACTATTGATAATAATAATAAAAATCTTAAGGTAATAGGATAGAAATCTAAAAAATATTCTGATTAAATATAGTCTATGCAAGTGTTTCTTAAGCAGAAACGAAATGCATATAGAGGGCCTTTAACCAATAACAAACAATAGTTTTTCGTACTATTACAGACGTAATGAATGAAAATGAAATAATAAATTGTTCATTGTTCATAATTATTTACTTTGAATTTGTTTTCGCATAAGATTTGTTAAGTCAGAGTTAAAACAATTTTTTTTTATTGTAAAAGCAAATTGAAAAAAACAATATTTGTCTAAATGCAAATCATTAGACATCAACAGGAATTTTTCAACAGCTAAGTCTAGGATTCCCTTACCTACACAATTGTACAACTTTTCAGAAAATACAACCCTGGTATGATGGACTTTATGAACATTTTCCAAAGACAATAATAATTCATTTCAGTGTTGTATTTCTAGTAAATCGTGCAATTGTGTGAGATAGTGATTTAAAAAAAAAAATCAAATAAAAATCTTTCAATATTTTTTCTCAATTATACTTTTTAGAGAGTTAGCTCCTTTTAAAATTAACTTGATATCTTTTAAAACACGTTTGAATAAAAACGACTTGTTTAGAAACATGTATGTCGACAAACTTCTATTCAAGTTAACCCTCATCAAAAAAGAAACAGCTGCAAGATCGAATAAAGATGCTTGTTTTTTTAAAATTTTTGTTTGAGGATTTTAAAATTATAATGTTTGTATATTGTGATTCTCAATAACATATTCAGAGTTTTATTATAAGCATAAGAATTTTTTCCAATTATTTCAAAAACCTTTTTTAAATTTTTATTACATTATATTAATTTATTTGTATTAAATTTTTACACAAATAAAAAAAAAATAAAATATAAATAAAGATATGAATTCTGCATTGCTAATTCAAAAAATGTGTTTTTTGAGTTAATGAGCGATTTTTATACATGACAAAATAAAATGACATGCCAGCGATTATTTAAAAAAAATTTCAGAAAGAAATAGAAAAAAATTCTACTCCTTACGCGCTCAGGTTTTCTGCTACCTGCTAAAAAGTCAGTAAAAGCAAACAAAGCATAAATAAACTACTCATACATAAACTTAAGTAATGAACCATAACAAAAAAGCTTATTATATAGAACAAAAAAAAAAAACAAACAAAAGAGAACGGAAAATAATTTCTGCCAACATTTGTGTAGAGTCGCCATTAAAAGACTCTGTGAAATGGATTAACTTAAATCAGACAATAAAGTCACTGTATTAAATGTTAATATGCATTTGTGCAGTGATTGCTGCTGTACGACGGTTCACTTGTAGCACGATGACGTTGCTTGTTATGGCGGCATTTAAAAGGCCATTTTAAATCAATTTGAGTTTATGTGGTTTTTTGTTTTAATTAAAAAATTGCCAACACGCGTTTTGTGTTTAACGCAAAATTATATTTAATGAATAGAGTGGCCTTCTGTTAAGAAAAGAAACGGATGCATGCACGCAATCTGTAGTTTAAATAATTGAAGACTTTATTTCAAATCAAATTTTTCATAAATTTAAAGAAAAACTTAAAGCAAGGGCTTTGTTGATATTTAACTTAGCGAGTAATTTCATTCACCATTTGATAATTCTATTGAATATTGCCATTGAATTTTTTAATGATCCCTATAAAAGATTGTTGTTTATTTATGTGTTATTTTTTTTTCTTATGCATATATAGAATATTATTTTATCTCGTCTGCTCTTTCCCACTTCATTTGGTCTTATGCTCTAAAGTCTTTTTATATTAAATTAAATTAAAAAAAAAAACATTGCAGATATAAACTTAAAAACAAGACCTCCATGAAAATCTCTCAACACATGTTTATGATGTTGTCGTTCGCGTTGTTTTTCGTTGTTGATGTGGTCTTGTTGTTTTCGCTGTTGTTTGGTGGTCTTGCAAGGTATTAAAAATATCGTGCTATAAGTAAAATATATTTCCCTGGTTGCCGTTTTGTCTTAAATCCCACTTAAATGCTATATCGTTACTAAGTGGTTGTTGCGTATAAATAAATGTATGCAAATAAAAGTAATTGTTTGTATCTGTGTGTTAAAGTATTAGGGCGACAATCGAACAAAATTTTATTCGATTTACCATGCACTTTTTTGGGAATAAAATTTGTGTGTTGGAGTAAAAAATATTTAATATTATTAGCCATGCAGCCTACTCTTCCTACTCTTCTAGAAAACATTTTATGAAAATCTCTCCAAAATATTTAATGCTTTTCATATAAATTTTCACAAAATTTTAATGCAGGCCACCCCTGACACTTGAAAAAACAAATACAATCACTCAATATGTAAAATCAATTTTACGAAAACTTTTGTAGTTATTACAAAAAGCGATTTGTTTGAAATTTTTTGTTAGCGATATCTCACGAGCGAATTATCCGATTTTATTAAATTAAGCAGCAGTTGATATTCATTTCGAGATAAAAGCCTGGTAGTCTGTTCAAAGTTGTGAAAAATTTTCAGCACCATTGATTATTTCACGTGAAAAATTTGACATGTACTAAATGTAGCCCAACTCGCAGTTTTGTTTTTATAAATTTCTCGCTTTTATTGCTTGAAAGTATGCAACATTGTTAAAATTCCGTACGAAAAAAGCACTGCTCATGTTGTTTCGCCGCTAAACTAAAATGATGCCAGACTAATTTTGCATGGAAAGACATGATTTTACGTGCTTTTCACAATGAAAACAGAGTATTACTTTTGCGAATTTATTTCGCAAATATTTCATACCAAATACTTTTATATGTAGTTTGACAGCAATTCGCACGAAATTGTGAACAGAGTACCAGGCTAAAGAGCCAAATCGATTCAACATCTGGTGACAACCTAATTGAGGTCAACATTAACATGCGGCAAATTTGCTTAAGCAGCCCGTACACGACATCGTTATGCTTTAAACTTCGCCTTTTTTCCGTGCAGCCCAAGCAATGAGCAAATTAAATAATAATTAAATTGCAATCTTTAAAATTTTTTATATCTAGTTATTCATATGAATAGCAAATAAGTGTTAACAGTCGTCTGTTACAGGAAATGAGAAAAATATTTAAAAAATATTATTCGAATAAACGAATAAAATTTGTGTTTTAATCGATTATTTAAATTGAGTTTTACTTTTTTTTACTCTAATATTCCATTTAAGACTTTAAATTTTTATTTACCCAAATAAAGCTTCATCAAATTTTTTTATTTTTTATTTAACACAAGTTATGAACAACCCTAATAAGGATGCAGTTTTATTCTAACATTAGTTCTTGTAAGCGCATTTGTTTTTTGATACATATTGAATTTTATTTATTTTAAGTACTTAGGGTGACTAAAGTCTATTAAGGACTTTTAATTTATAGAAGTCTTAATTTTATTCATTTATGTTAATAAAAGAGTTTAAATCGTTTGTAGTCTCAAGTAATTGTTTTATTATTAGAAGCGGAAAGACAAATTTTATATTTAATAACCCTAGACATAGAGCAGTGTGTTGAAAAAAGATGTGCTAACATAATAACAGAGCTATGTTGTAAAGTAAAAATTGGTTTTAATTAAAGAGGACTTTAACGGAGTTAAACCATTTTAGACGCCAATTTATTTACTCACATTTAAAGCAACTCGAGTGAGCATATACATAAAAATTTGAAAATTCCTTACCATACACATGCCGAAACCAAAAACTGAATCAAATAAGTATCAATAATGGTATCACTTATTGGTAATGTCAACATTTAGGAGACAGTGCGTCGTCAAACGTGGATTTCTGCTGAATCACCTTTTTAACTGAAAAAAATTCAAACAGAGTTAAAGCTAAGACACTTAAATTAATTACATTCAATTCTGTTGAACTTTTATCAATTGCCAAAAGAAATAATTAGCATAAACATACAGACACACATATTTCTTGCTCTCAAAATTCTTCTTAATGTCATCATTAATACAAGCTAATTACTGCAGCATGAAATAATTAAGAATGATAGAAATGCAAGCACAAACAACTAGAGGGAAAAACGTCTTTGCGCTAATGTTTCGTACAACAAGCCGAGAAGGCCGCAAACAAACAGCAAAACTCAAAAGTATACAAATAGGCTCATATGGCTGGTGTGTTTAATACTTTAAGTAGCAACCATATGCTTGCATGCATGTACACACATCCGCACATATATCCATACATATATGTATATGTGCATGTTCAACTTGTACAAGTGTTAAGAGTGTGACACTTTCGTTTTGCATCACGTGCTTTAACACCCAACGTGCAACACATACAACAGCAGCCACAACGCCACAACTTATTGCGGTGTATGCAGTAAAACCGTGCAATACTCAACAAAATAATCTCCAAGCAACACACCATTAAAATGCATACAGGCACATGTGACCAGGGGTTTTTTTTTGCTTTTTGCAAAAATATACATATATTTATCCAAGAATACATTTGCTGCATTTTTATTTTATTTCTCTGTCCTATGTGAAGAAAATCATTACAAGAGTTTTTTTTCTAAAATTTCTTGCTTTTGCAACTATTTTCTTTATTTAATGCAATTGCTAGAGGCTCTATTTTTTTTTAAGAGGGTTGAATACTTGACCCGGAGAGGAAGGATTATTTTCCAACAAAAAGCGAAGCATATACCCCTTTTAGACACGCAAAGTTTACTTTGCAAAGTCTTAATTCAGCTGTGTGAAAGACAAGGTATGAATACTCTCTCCTTCTGTCTTACTCCCAGCTGAATTAAGACTTTGCAAAGTAAACTTTTCGTGTATGAAAGGGATAATAGGGTGGTAGGCAGCAAAGTATTGACCACAAAAATTATACGTATTAATTAATATTTTTAAAAACCAAAAAATATTTATGAAGTAAAAATTATTTATAATGCCAACCCTCGCAAATATATTCAATAATACTATCTACTGTTGCACTATAACAACGTCTACTCGTAAATCATTATTAGTTTCATACAAAAATAATCTTAAGAGCAAAAAAAAAAAAAAAAAGATAGACAAAAAGAAAACGCAAAAACACTCTCACACACCGAAGGGCACTAGAATCATTAAGCTATTCCAAAAATAAGTAACAACATGACATCATTAACAGCAACAGCACCACCACAAGCATCATTACCATAATTATCATCGAAAATATATGTGTATTAGACCCTTGCAGAAGACCGCTTACAAGAACTTTAAAGATATGAGTGATTTTTCAAATGCTTTACTACAGCGAAATTTTCTAACACAAACGCTAAACAACAATGTTTGCAAGAAATTGGTTTCAGTTATTGCAAGTATAGCTGTGTGTATGATCTTTTATTTTTCTGCGCACATACAAACGCACACATGCATTGACAATAGTTGTGTGCGATTGCTTTAAAAAGCCACCCTTAATCTTAAATTAGACGTGACATAGCCATAATGCCATAACCATAACCAAACCAAAATTCAATTAGTTTCAATGGTGAGAGTTATGGCGTTATGGCGAGTCACCTATAATCAACTACAGTGTTTCCCATTAGTTTGGTTCGAATGGCTGTTTTTTATGGCTATGGTTATGTCAAGTCTGATTGAGCCTTTTAACACATAAAAGCTTACCATATACATCTTACACATACAATCAAACGTACAATATGCAAAGTAACAAGCATACAAGCATCAACACTACTTCTTTTGAATGTTTGTTACGATTAAGAAGTCTTTGCGACATCGCTTGTAAATAATCATATAAGCATTAAACACATTCACCACAGCAGGCTACACGAACACACGACTTCAAATGCCGCTAGCAGCATTTGTCGCCTAGTAGCCGGCTACTTTATTATTTTGGAGACGACAGCAGCACCATCTGCACCTCATATTAAATTAAAAATACATAGTTCAGTATTGCCACTTTTATATGTTTTGCATTTATAAAAATTAATTACTATTTTAAAATGTACTTATTTCACCTAAAAGTACAAAAACGAATCAATTTATTATTTACATAAATTTTTGGATATTGTTTCTGTTAAATAATATGAAATAATTGTACAAAATCATTCATTCAACATTTTGTATTATACTGGCAATAGTAGCCAAAGAAATAGTAATTATTATAATTATTATAATATAATAATTATTATTAAAATTAGAGATGGTAAAATTGAGCTTTCATTACAAAAAAGCTTTCGGCAAATTGCAATAAGATGAATCAAAACAATTCACACATTCCATTTGCAATAATGCTAAGTATATAAAGCAGAAATCTACATCTACTGACACCACACACAGTGGATCAAACACAAAAGAACGCTGATGATGAAGGTTTAGTAGCGTTCGAAAACGGCCGGCTGTCCCGTTCAACTATGTGTTGTTAGTCAGAATATTTACAACAGACTTTGTTGTTATTTGTTCATTAATAATTATCACATGTAATTTGGCTTAAAAAGCAATACGAATCTTAGCCCGTTGAAATCACAAATATAGAAATTAGTTTAATTAGACTACAACGACAAAATCAGCATAGACAACAACCTGTCGCCTTGCTGTCTTCAAAAGAATTATTCTCATATAAATATGTGTATTCTATCCTTGACATTTGGTAGTCGGTAGCTTGCTGTGGTGAATGGTTTTAATGCAATACACGTAAATCAATACATCTGTCGTACTTCGCTTATTAAACGACATCATTTATTATTGGTTTACTATAATACATGCTACGACAATACATTTTAAAAACAAGAAGTATTTACATTTCAAGATTGTTCACTCAGCCCTCTAATGTGTATCATGATTAAAATTGTTGAGAGAGATGAGTACGTTGTTGCTGATGAAGTTTAACTGCATCGAGTGAGCCCCGTGCTTGAATATCTGCTAAATATTTTGCTTGCATTTAAATCTGTTAGCGTTAGTATAAATATTATGAATGTGAGTGTGTGTGCATTCCGTCATAGAACCAAGTCAAAAATGTCAAGTGAAGAGTGACTGATATGGCGAATAACGAGCTCTGGAGTGTCATTATATGGTAAGTGTGGCATTAACTACCAACAATCACAGCACAACACGGCCTCCTCCATGCGTTAAAAAGTTGAGTTTTTTTTTTTTTTTTTGGTTTTTTTTCTTTCTAGTGACATTTTATATTCTATTCGTTCTATTCTGATTTTTTTAAAGTAATTGTAAAGGGGCGTAATTTTTTTCTTTATTTTTTTTCTTCGAATCTTGTCAGATGGAATATTACTTTATTCATTTTTTTTTTTTTTTTTTTTTTTTTTTGTTGAAGTCGGCTAATCTAAAAATAAGACATATAATAAAAAACAGTATGCAAACAAAGTTAAAGTACCAGTAGCATTGAACTTTAAAGCTGTAAATATTGAAAAAAAAAAAACATTTAAACAGCATGCAGGATATAAAAAATTTTAGTCTTTAGTTTTTAAAGAAATCTAGGAATTGAACTGGAGAGCTTTTGTGTCAGAAATCTACGCTTATTACGTTACTATTATATTTCTCATAATGCAACTCAAACGTCTCAATTAGTCGACTGTAATGGAATGTAACTTCAACGGTAGGAAACAGCTGATTGCTATTGTTATGTGAAAAGCAATGAAAATGGCTATAGAGATATAATGTAAGGTAGCAATACTTTTCACATAACAGTATCGAGTAGCTGTTTGCTACCGTTGAATTTACATTAGATTACAGTCGGCTAACTGAACCTTAAATATTGTAAAGATATGTACATTTCCGTGGCCAGTAGTTATATGGACAATTTCTTTTTTCATTTCTGATATTCTCTCCCTCAAATCATTTCAGTTTTGTGTAAAAAAAAATAAAATGCAAACACATTTCATAGCCATAAGTTATGTTTTAGGGGGTGCATCCGCCCCTCAAGCCCATTTATTCAATGTATTTTTTTTTTTTTTTTTAGTTTTCTTTTGACAATATGTTTATATATGAAATAATTTAAAAGATATAAGCTCTAATTGAACATATTTAATATAAATAATTTCCATATAAATATAATTTGGTACACATAATTTTTGGTATTTTGCTGGTTTTTTTTCTTCATTATTTTCTAAAATATTAATTTTAGCAAAAAACTTTCTTTGAGGCTAATGTTGTTGACTAGCAGAGCTAAAATACTGCCATATATCATATTCTTGTAAAATATTTTTTTTAAGATATTCATATGCAAACCAATTACATTGAATAAATGGGGTTGAAGGCCAACTTTGAGAGGCGTATCGCTATGAAACTTTTTTGTATTTTTTTACTATATAAAACTGAACCGATTTGAAGGGAGAGAATATAAGAAATCAAAAATAAAAAAATAACGACCATGTTAATACAAATACCCAGTGGAAAATATATATATTAGGTAATCGGTGATATCATTAATAATTAGGAGCAGTCAGAGGTGATTCGTTCACTTATTGTGCCATTTAGATTTAACATAAGTGTTATAGGACACGTAATTAGTTCACTCTCGGTTACTTTGTAAGCGTGAATAGCATTGCATTTCCATCGACAGCGGAGTTGTAAGCATTGGAAATGTAAATCTTGGCGTTTATGTAATAAATTAAAGAAAACATGTAAAAGTTTCCAAGTAGTAAGGTTGCACCACGCTTGCGATATCATACTAATGTCATTTGATTATTATCGAAATACTTTTGCTTAATTTACAATTTAAAGAA
Source organism: Tachina grossa (assembly GCA_949987645.1). Lineage (NCBI taxonomy): Eukaryota > Metazoa > Arthropoda > Insecta > Diptera > Tachinidae > Tachina > Tachina grossa. The sequence continues at coordinate 180,962,588 of OX465274.1, forward strand.
AAATGTAAAATTACATAAATATATGTATGCATGTGCTGCCCCCGTTTTGCGATCACTTTAATCCTCCTTTTCGAGATAATTATTCGCAGTTTGGTGAATAAAGTTGTGTGTACTGATTCAGTGAACAAATAACGGAACATCAGAATCGTCGCTGTCTGTGTGAAAGAGCTGTAGATGCGTTCACAGTAACTCTTTTTTTTTTTTGCAGAACATAACTTGACGAATCTTACGTCTTGACTTGGGTATACAACCGTACAAAATTCAACTTACGCAGGAGCGGAAATAAAGGATCACAGACAAAAACAACATACGTTCGATGAATGAGCCTTGCAGTAGTTGAAAACTGACCCTTGTTTCTATCAAAAAATCATCTTCAGCCATGAGGCTCATATGTGCACAGTATTTCCTAAACATTTCGTTTGCAATATTTTGAAATTTCTATAAATTTCGAAGGCTGTAATTTGCTCTCTATTTTGCTGAAAAACTATTCTTATGAAAATTGTGCAAAGACAACCTTCCTTTAGGCTAAGTCATATATGTACATTGTACATATATAAATTTGTATGACTTGAATGTTATTTTCATAAATAATTGTATGGTGCAATCTTCCAATCCCCTTAAACTTTAGGTGATTTTCAAACAACACTAAAAATAATTTAAGGAGTTGTTTTATTAATTAAAATAAAACATTAAGTTCATTAGATAAAAGAAAAGTATACAATTTATTGTTTTCTTAAACAACTTGAAATTTTTATTAATGGCCCAACAACAAGGAATTTATGTATAATTTCTAAAACATTTTTAACTTATTCAAAATTTAGTTTTTATTGGGTAAAACGTGAGAAACTTTTAAATCTCCATATAATAAATGATTAGTAAACACACAATTTTTGTTTTTTTCATTTTTTGAAATACGTTTAACATATCAAATAATAAGATTCTAAGCAACTTTTTGAATAACAGCTATTGGAATGCAATAGAGTGGTGGGGGGGGGGGGGGAGGAGGGGGGGACAAAAAGAAAAGGCAAAGGCAATATTTTGTACATTCGGTGACATTGAGGTCTGAGTGATTTATGAGTGTCACCGAAAATGTGCGTTAAATTGCTTACGTATCGAAAATTAAATGAAAACTGTCTCAAAGTAACTCAAACCATAAACCAAATAAATTAAGTTGTATTTCATGGATATGGATATTAAAACAATTTGTGCGCTAATACACAGAAATAAGCGTGCACACGCTTCTACACACTCGTGCCAGCTGATATTGCCAGCAAAGGCAATCAAATGCCACTGACAATCGAGATGACTATGATGCCGATGATGCTAATGATAATGATCATTATGTTGTTATGTCATGTACATAGGTATAATTCCGAGGTAAAGACTTACGCCCCATTATTTAATAATACGTGTTTGTATTTCTGTGCATTTTATGATACAAATTAGTAACAGAATTTTTTTTTTTTTTTTTTTTTGTTTATTTCCCTTTATTCGCTTTTTGTTTTATATTCCACATTCTGCGCTCGCTGTGCTCTATAAAAGCCAGATTAGCCTTGATTTGAGAAGAATTTACTTGCAATAAATTTTCTTCTTTAATGCTAAGAAATGCAAATAAATCAGTATTAATGAATGGAGGAGTGATTATTATTAGAGTACAGGTTGAAATTAAGCCCATAATTATGTATATGGGCGGGGAAAAAAGTTAGAAAGAAAAAATTAAATTCATATAAATTACATGGCCATATACTTTTAATAGGCGTTCCCAACTTTTTGAGCGTTTTGTGGCTATTTAAAATTCAATAAATTGCAATTATTTATATCAAATTGACATGTGCTGGTTTGAGGAAATACTCGTACATAATTTAATTAAGATAAACAAACAAATAATATGAAGAGTAAAAATTGAGATATGAGAGTATAAAATGTTTTCATTGCGTATAGTGAAATATTTGTTTAATTTGACGGCTATGAAATATATTTCTGTTATTTAAAATTGAGCAAAACTTGAATTTTCACCATAAAAAGCAATACTTAAGCAATTTATATGCTTATCAAAAATATTATTTTTATATTAGGGCATGACCTTCTTAAAAAAGTGATGGGCTCTAAACACATAGAGCACAGCAGGCTACATGGCTATACGACTACAAGTGCCGCTGGCAACAAATGTTGCCTGGTAACCAGCTACTTAATCATTTTGAAGACGGCAGCAGCACCATAAATATATGTGTATTACAATAAAAAAGTTATTTGCAAATAAACAGGATAGTTGTTATCATCCCACTGTTAGTAACCTTTTGCGAATTATAGTAATTTTCGCGAATTTTATGCATTCCTTACAGTTTTGGCAATTTTTGATTTTGTTTAAAATTTTGCAACTTTTAACATTAAATTTTTTAACAGTAAAATTTTGTATTTTTTTTTTATTTTACAATAAAAAAATTATTTTGGCATTAATTTGTTCAACATATTTTGCTATATTGTCAACACTGTGTTTGGTTTGTCGCATGTAGCCTTGTTGCCTTGTGGCCATCAAAATAATCATTCTCATATAAACATGTGTATTCTATCCTTGACATTTTGTAGTCGTAATGCATTAAACACATTCACCACAGCAGGCTACACGAACACATGACTTCAAATGCCGCCAGCAGCATTTGTCGCCTCGTAGCCAGCTATTTAATTATTTTGGAGACGGCATCAGCACCATCTGCACCTCATACTCAAGTACAAATACATAGTTCAGTATTGCCACTTTCATATATTTTGCATTTATAAAAATTAATTACTATTTTAAAATGTACTTATTTCACGTAAAAGTACAAAAACGAATCAATTTATTCTTTACATCAATTTTTGTATATTGTTTCTGTTAAATAATATGAAATAATTGTAAAAAATCATTCATTCAACATTTTGTATTATACTGGCAATACTGAATTTTCTGATTGTAGCCAATAAAATAGAAATTAGTTTAATTGGACTACAACGACAAAATCAGCATAGACAACAACCTGCTGCCATGTTGCCTTGCTGTCTTCAAAAGAATCATTCTCATATAAACATATAAATATCCTTGATATTTTGTAGTCGGTAGCTTGCTGTGGTGAATGTGTTTAATGCTTTAGTTATTAATTTTAAATTTGACGCACAACCCACAGTTATACCGTAGACAGACGACAGCGTTAATTTGCATTATCTGTCTTAATGCAAATTAACTTGTGAATTATCCTCATTTGTAAATGCACTAAATGACAGTGAATTAATACTGAATTCAGCTATATGATAACACAGTCCTCATATGGTAACACCGTCTCAATCAATCAAATGTTGACAAATTGTTTTGGTTTTCAAAATTAAAATGCGATTCGGTCAGAAAATATAAGTTATTTTAATTTTTTTTAGAAAAAGAGCAAAGAAATATTAAAATCGAGACACATTTTTTCCATTTTAAAATTATCGAAGTGTGTGGCACGAAAGGTATGTACAGATTTTGTTTACTTAATGCAAATACTGTCGTATGTCAGGGTAAATTTTTAATTCACATTAGTGATATTTTAATGCAAATTAACGCTGTCGTCTGTCTACGCTATTATATTTGAATATTAATGCTCATATTTCATATTTTGAAAGAAACGCAGTATTGCCTAAAAAGGAGATTTGAAGCTCACCTGGGAAACAAAAACTAAGCCTTATGAAATACCTCTTCTAAAAAAGAAATCGTTCAATTTCTGCTCACAGATCTGCTTCAGCGAAGCAATAACTTTATTCAAGCAGTAATAGAAATTTAATTCATAAATAATGCAGTAAATAATTATCATTAAAAATGTCCAATAAAGTACTGCTAAAATTGCCATTATAACTTTATAAACTGCATAAACTAAAACTTTCTTTAATTAGCATTATCATTATGATTATTTTACTAGTTCTAAAATTTTAAGCAGCTTTTTTTTGCAAATAGCAAAATCAATTAAACTTACAAAACAAAAATTTTAGTTGAACAGTAATTGATACCTAATTAAAACACTTAATATTTGTTTTATATTAAATTATAAAACAAAACATTTTAAACTTAATTAACCTGGGATGTGAAATATAAATAGCAAATGATAATTTTACAAGATAAATTAACAAAAATAATAATAATATATATATAAAATAAATAAAAACTTTAAACAACTGGTCATAAATATTTAATAATAATAAATAAATCATTTAGTTAAAACATCATAGCATAATTAAGTTAATGTAATTTTTTATTATTATTTTTTTTTTGTAAACATTTTTTTCATATGATTTATTTTCGTATTGGAGAAAAAAAAAATTGATTTTTAATATGTGACTCATGAATAAAATCATCAATAATAATTATTTTATTTAAAAAAAAATAAACTATAAATAAACATCTGTATGTGAAAAAGATACAAATTTATTGGAATTTTAAAAGGAGAGCAAAAATTATGTTGAAAAAAAAAAATAACATCTATAGCATAAAACATTTATCATACGAGTATACAACATTAACACAGCAAAAACAACAACAATTACAACTACATACCAACTAAGAAGACAAACAAAAAATTTTCCGTTCCAATAACAATTAATGCCACATGTTAAAATAAACAAAATCTAGAGATGAGTGTGCTGAGCGGCACCAAATATGAAAATACTGACAAATTACAAATTGAATTATGCAGCAAAAAAAAAAAGGAAAAACAAACAAGCCCTTCATAATTTTTAGTATTAAAATAATTTATCAATAGCAAATGTGCCCCATCAAGCAGCATTCCTGAGCAGATATGCAACTCATATTTATATAAATGTTGTTTACAAATATTTAAAAAATTTTCACTTTTTTGTTTATAATAAAATATTAAAAAAATAAAGAAAAATAACGTAGGCAGTATTTAGTTCTTTGTGGTAGAGAGTTTGCCGAGTATTTAAAAAATAAGAACTCCATATGCAAACACATTGAATAATAAAACTATAAAAAACGAATATAACAAACAAATTAATAAAATAATTTATGGCAAAATATAAAAAGTATAGACAAAGTATAAAAAATTTAAGGCATACACACACCAAGTTGCAAATGCAAATGACAAACGCCAGAGCTACTCTCATAAAATAAAATACATAAAATGCCTGAAATACCGGAAGTTATCATCTGGTAGTAAAAAACTTTATGGGATCTTAATTCAGATATTTAATATTAAAAAAAATTACTTAATACATACTAGAATGGATTTTAATCAGCAATAACTTCTTCAACGGGCTTTAAGTTTACATGGTCCTTGATTATTAAATTTTTTTGTTAAAATGTCTAAACAAAGCTTCAAAACTTAGCTGATGAATTGTGTAATTATTCTAATATAATAATGCATCTTTACTTTTACAAAATGCCAAGAAGCATTAATTTGGGATCGCGCCGCAAGTCTTTTGATAATAACAAAATGTTTAATTATCCTTTAATATAATTTAAAAACAACTTGACAAGTTTTACATTTCAACAAGAAGACAAGGATTGTTTATTTTTTGAAGCTTTTATTTTTTAAACTATGCATTTGCCTTTAATTTCATAGAATAATATTGTAACGAAAATATAAGTGAACTGACCTAATGCAGGCTTTTTCCATAAAAATATTTCTAAACTAGAAGAATAATCCAGATAATATTAGCTAAAGAACAAAATAGACAAGCAGGGAAACAACAAGTATTATCTTATACATAGATATATTCTGCTTGAGAAATATGCAACCACACAAATATAAAAGCCGATCCGGATGAAAAACACAAGCAACTGCAGCCTTAATGCTTTTGCAGGCTCATTTCCAGCCTGACACTCTAGGTGTTTCTGCAGGTGGAGCCAAAGTAGCTCTGCACTTTGCATTTATATTTAACCGACTTCAATTCAATTCGTCGCCTATATTTTTTTCGCACTGTAACTTCATAAATCGGTTTAGTTCACACTAAGTCCCAAAACACACTGTGGAAGTCTTATTGCTAAGCTGATTAGTTTCATGGAGAGAGAGACGAGGGGAACAGCAACGTTTCTTTTCCCCCGTCTCTCTCTCCTAATAAACTAATCAGCTTAGCAATAAGACTTGCATAGTGTAAATAGGGACTAATTAAAAAAAATCGTCTAATTGGGTATGGCTTCTATTTGGTACCACTGTTAAAAATTGGGCAATGACCTATTCGATTGCCATTAAACTTACACAACACATTAGCCTCTCATAACATTACAAGCTTGAAGTTAAAAAAAATGAGCGAAGCCATGCCCAATAAAACTGAAAACTATATTCCACATAATTCTTTTTAACCGATTTTTATGAAACCTGAATCACACCTTAAGTTCAAAAAAAGCACAATCTTGCATAAAAACATGTGGGCGGGACGCTCATAAAAATGTAGTATAATATTTCACGTGCTTCTACTTTATCGACTTTTACGAAATTTGGCACACACTTTGAGCTGTAAAAAATAGTTAATCTTGTGGGCGGGGCTACGCGCATGAGAGGTTAGTATTCAGTTAGCTTTACTTCTACTTATCCAATTCCCACGAAACTTGGCTAGGAGTTTTGTTTCTTGGAACAACATAATTTTGTGCTCAAGGAAGTGGGCGGATCATGTTCAATAAAAATTAATATGTACGAGTATTATATTTCATCTGACCAATTTTTATAAAAAATCGACACGCGCCTTGAGCTCTTAAAGGGACACATTGTTGAATTTAGAAAAGTGGGTGGACACTAAAATTTAACAAATCGGGCTTGACCATGCCCCCAAAAAATTATAAACTTTCCACTAAAATTTGAAAATTAAACTTAATAAAAATTTGACTTACTTCAAAAATAATTAAGAGTGCTATATTCGGCTGTATTGCCTCGTATTGCAATGAGAATCCTATTATTCATATTTAATGCCATTTTACGACTGGAGTATTATCCACACAGCTGGAAGCTTGCCAAGGTTAAAATGATTACAAGGCCGGGCAAAGATCTAACCAAGGCTGAGTCATATAGGCCAATAAGTCTACTATCAACTATGTCAAAGCTTTTCGAAAAACTGCTCAAAACAAAATTGTCCCAAATTCTAATTAGTAGTGGGTGCATACCAGACCATCAATTTGGTTTTAGAAGTCAGCATAGCACCATTGAACAAACTCACAGACTGGTTCAATTTATAAGAAGAACTTTTGAGGAAAAAAAGTATTGCTCTGCGCTCTTTATTGACGTTTCCCAGGCATTTGATAAAGTGTGGCATGAAGGCCTAATTTTAAAATTGAAGACTTACTTACCAATAAACATTTTAAATCTTTTGGAAAGTTACATTATTTCCCGTAAGTTCACTGTTGTGGAAGGAGACTTTACGAGTAGGCCTGAAACTATTTCATCCGGTGTGCCACAGGGGAGCATACTGGGACCAGTTTTATATTTGATTTATACTTGTGATATGCCTGTGAGCAGTAGTATCCATACTTCCACATTTGCCGACGATACAGCCTGCCTTAGTATGCACGAAAACCCTGATGAGGCATCCCGCAAACTCCAGGAACACATTAGCCAGATGGAGCTTTGGTTAAACTTATGGAGAATTAAAGTCAATGAACAAAAGTGTGTCCATATAACGTTCACCCTAAGAAGAGATACTTGCTCCCCCATTCGGATTAACAATCAAGTTGTTCCTCAACATTCACATGTGAAATATCTTGGCATACACCTTGATCGACGACTTACATGGAAACACCACATTGACTCTAAGTTAACTCAAATGAAACTTAAATTAACTCAGGTACATTGGCTGATTGGTAGAAATTCAACACTTAGCCTAGACTGCAAAATTTTAATATACAAGTCGCTTTTAAAGCCAATATGGTGTTACGGAATTCAACTATGGGGCACTGCTTCAGCTTCAAATGTAGAGAAAATTCAACGAAGGCAAAATAAAATTTTACGCATGATAACATCGGCTCCATGGTACATCAAAAATTCAAATATACATCGCGATTTGAATATGCCACTAGTGACTGAAGAAATTGTAAAATACGCAGGCAAATATCTAACAAAACTCGAGTCACATCCTAATCCGCTTGCTCGTAATATTTTGAACTTTACTGGGCACATCCGCTTAAAAAAGAGAGATACACGGGCTCTAATATTCAACACTCTAGATGATGAAGCTGCTTGAAAACACTTTTTTCTTTTTGTTGCTTATCACTACTTATGTATTATTAATAACTATCACTAAGCTTATGTCCGACATTGGTCGGGCCTAATAATTTTTTTTTTATAGATTTAAGATTTGAATACTTATTGTTAGTTCATATTTGAAGATACAATAAATAATAAACATGCATTTAAAAAAAAAAAAAAAAAAAATATTCGGCTGTACCGAATCTTATATACCCTTCACCAAAGTGCGTATATAAAGTATAGAGGTACATTCATATGCACATCCATACATATGCATATGTTTGTGAAAAAATTTATAATTTTTTGCCCTAATGCAATTTTTTGTAAATGACCTCTCGGTATTTTTTGATTAAATGTTTTTGTTTCGATATTAGGCAATAAGTTGAATATTTTATTCTACACTCTGTAAAATAGTAAAGTATTCACCCTTATTCCAGTTGTCAAAAACCGACGTCACGTCATAAAATATCAAAAAATCAAATTAAAAAATAGTTTTATTTAGTAACTTTAATATGCACACACAAAAAAATAATATTCATATTATTTATGAAAGCTGTTCATATTTTTTCATGTTCATAAAATGCATGAAAAATGTTTACTATTAATGAAAAATTTCTTATAATTGAAAATTTTTTGTAAGTACCCACTATTTAATTATGAATTTAGTCTTAAATGCTATGAATTATATTCATAAAAATACTCATATGAACCTTTCATAAATATAATGAACATTTTCATAAACAGTATTAATATTTCTTAAATTAACTTTTTTTTATTCCCTACATTTTGTTAAATCAAATATTATGAAATATTTCTATGATTTTATAATTGATTTCTTAAAAAATATATAAAAAAGTTCATATTATTTATGTAAAAAATACATAAATTCTATGATATAATTCACCATTTCCAAGACAAAAGTTGTAAATTATATGTAGCTATTCATTATTAATATGAAAATGTTCATAATATTTTACAAACCGGTTTGATAATGTTTTTTTTAATGCCAATATACGAAAAAATTTCCAATATTTATGAAGTTTTTCTTTGAAATTAAGAAATTTTTAAACAGATCAGATTTTAACAGAAACTAACGGTATAAAATTGTTTAGTGGTGGTTGGTATGCCATGTGTTAAAATAGTAAAAAGTATAAGCTCTTTATTTAACACATTGAAAATTATAAAAATATACATATATACAAAATTTTAGTTTTGCGTCGGCGTGCATTGTGTGAGCATCATTAGAATTAAAATTATATGCTTAGGGGTAAAAACTTAAAATAAAAACCCAAAAGTTCATTTATATTATGCAACTTTTCATAAAATCCTTAAAATTATATGTATAATAGCTAAACATTCATAAAATAAAAATATAAAAGTTCATATATATTATGAAACTTTTCATAAAAATCCGTGATGCATTTTCGTTTATACTATGTACAAATAAAACAGTATTTTTCATATTTATGAAATAGTTCATAAATACTAGGATTCGAACATTGGAAAATTTTATATGAAATATTTCATTCATGTAAAGAATTTTTTGATTTATTTTATGTATTTTTCATAAATATTTCATAAATATTGCTCATAAATATTTTCCCACTATTTTTTGTTTTTATTAACTTTTTCATTGATATTATGAACAAGTTCCTAAGATGTACCAAAAACGTTCATTGGCAAATTTTTCATAAAATATTCATAATTGTTATGAACTTTTTTTTTGTGTGCAGAAAAAAGTTTAAAGTTTCCAGCTCTGGAGCTGTGGTTTTAATTTTTATAATTTTCTACGCCAAACTTTTCTTTCTAAAAAGTAAAATTTATATAATTTATAAAGACAAAGCAAAAAAATTAATTAATTGGAAATTGCAAATGGAATGACAAACCTATATATGTATACCCTTTTACCCTTTTATCGTAAAGGGTATAAAAATATCAATGAAGCCGTCTCATTAGCCGAATGAATAATTTTTCTTTTAGTGTAGTTGATTTGATAAGTAATATTTGCCTATTCTATTTGAATTGGCAATGCCGTTAAAAGTTGCACAACTTTGTAAAATTGACTTTGATGATCTCCCACTTGCCTCGGCTTTGATAATTTTGTTGTTTGATTTTTTGTAAATTAAGTGAAATTGTTTTTTCGCAATATGCCATAATTAAATTTATTCCACAATTATGGTCCCATTACAAAAAAAAAACTTTTAAACTCTTCTCAAAAGAGAAAATATATAACGGAATTAATAAATGGAAATATCATTTTCAATTCGTAGAATTAAAGTTCTCAGCACTGCCAGATTTGATGAAAAGTTTTATATTTTTTCAGGGTTGATTTTTAAAATAATTAATAAAAAAAAAACTATTTGATAATTAATTAACTTCTATGATCTGCGAGATTTTCGATTGATTTGATAAATTTTTGATCTTTAAATTTTTTCTTAATAAATATTCACCTCTATACAATAAAAGAATTTCAATTCCACATGATGCTTCTCCATAAAAAATAAAAAACATTTCTTCCCATTAAACTTTGCTTTTTAGTTGTTTCGAAAGTAGTATTTGTGTATTTATTTAATAATCACGATTCATTCGAATGCAAACATCTGAAACAGCCATGTATCTAAAGTATTTGTTTTTCCTTTTTTGATTTTGCTGGAGATACAAAAAAAAAACCAAACTGTGGAGCCCAAAAACAAAGAGTGTCGTTTGTTTATTTTAATCAAAATTGAAAGAGGGAAAAAAACAAGATATACAAAAGTTTTTAACTAATTGGTTATGAAGGGCTATAAAAAATTGTTTGATATTCGAAACAGTGCCATGTGGATAGGGAAACAGCGAAATTAACTTTAGGCTGTGGTTGCAGTATCATTATTTTTTTGTTTCATGCGTTTCTACATATGTATGTTTTTTTAATAAATAATTGTTTTAGTCAATTTGAGAACCAATTTTGTTATATTTTTATTAATAAAATTTAATTGAAAAGTTTTTTTGTATGTATATGTACACATATATGGATGATGCGTAGGTACACTGAGAGAAAAAGCTAAACTAAAAATATAAATGTCATCATTGTCTTACTGAATTTTACCATTAATAATGAGCTAAGCAAGAACTTCATCATTCATCAACGAAGAGTGGTTGAGAGTAGATATAATTAAGAAAAATATTGTAATATATTTTAAATGAGTTTTTTTTTATGCTTGCTATAAGTTTATTTGAAATTAATTCATGGAATTTTCAAGAACTAAACCTACTTTCATAAAATCTAGTTAAATTATTTTTAATATGTTTTCGACATTCGAAGTGTACTGAATTAACATCAATGATTTGTGTTTGTTGTCTAGATATAGTTTGGATACTGCTAAGGTAACTCTTTAGTAGCCTTCAACTAAACGACTATTGATAAAAAGCTACATAAGCCTAAGTATCTTTATGTATAAAAACTTTCATAAACTTAATATTCCAACGCTTCAAGAAATTAATTTCCCATTGTAAACAAATCACACGCTGTTTCTTAATCTTTTCGACCAAGCATATTTCATTGGATAAATGGAACATATTCAAATTTGTTTGAATTAATGTAACGTCCTAATAAAACATTCTTAAAGAAATTAAAAATGTTTGTGCAGGAACAACCCTAATGATTGAACATGAAGGCTAGGTGTATTCTGAAAAAATGTTGGTGCAGCAAAAATATTTGGGTGTCGGTCATATATTTGACTTCTCTAGTGGCACTCTGTGGCTAGTTGTGGCGGGTGATGTGGGGTAATTGTACAAAAAATAATATTTTGAATGGGAGCCCCCTTAAGGAGCGCAGGTATGGTGGTGGGGAGAAATAGGACGAGCGGGGAGAAATATCTGCAACTCAGAGACAGCTGTGAGGTTTTTCGTGGATTTTTCCTACTTTTTCCCTTGTTTTGACCCCTACAAGAACCCATTTACTCCCATTCCATCCCCATAATTTTTAGCACATTTCTATATAACAATATGCAACCTCTAATGTATATATGTCACATATTTATGCATGTATATATGAGTATATACATATATAGTTACCTTAATACAAGAAGGCCTTATTTTTCATTGGTTTTGAAATCGAGATTTTTGCATTTTTCGATATATTTGATGTTCTTTTATTGAAATAAACAACAAAAGCTCAATTTGAAAAAAAAACAGCTAGGACTTTTCTATATTAAGGTAACGATATATATATATATATATTTAATAGCAAATATTTGTAGAGCAAATAAAATATTTGCTTACCCTTACACAAGTATCAATCTGCCGGCATATATTGGAAACAATTCTATAACAGCATAATATATGTATATTTACTTACAGCAATTTATGTATCTCCAGATGTCTAATAAAGCTTTACAATTTTCCTAGAATCATTATCAATATTATGACTATTTCTATGACAACCTAAAGTAATAAATATTTTATGTCTTCTTGTTTTATTTACAGCATATTTAGTCTTAAATACAGGCCAGCCATTTAAAGTTGAGTAAATACATATTTATTTCTAAACAATTACAATTTAGAATTTGTACAAAGCAAAATGAATTTTATGATATAGCATGTAATTAAAACAAAATACAAGAAATTTAAATCAAAACATAAACAACATCCATCTATTTACTGCTGCTACTAAATCACAAAATTCAACAGCAACAATTGCCCAATAATTAAATGAAAATTCAGCTAAATGGGAACAAGTGAAAAAAAATCTAAACAATTTAGTTAAGAAAACAAATCATAAAAAATATTTACCCACAAATAGAAAATCATATGATGCTTACAACAACGAGTACAACAGACAACATGTTTATTTAACAGACATTTCCAGTCAACATTTATGTAAAGCAACATGTTGCTTGGAAACATATGTTTATGTTAAGAATTTTCCTCTCTCTTGTAGTGAGGACAGTGTGTGAAAGGAAACGTATAAACAAAAATTTTATATGTTCGCGGGCATTGAACAGACGGCACCAGACATATGGGAGCTTGTGTTATTGTGTTGTATCAACGATTAGTAGCACATGTAACGGTTCCGGGATGAGTGGTTAAAGCGGAAGTGTAGCGAACTCTAAACAGATAACTGCCAAATGAAAACTATACAAAAGAAAATGTGAAAATTCGTAAGAGTTGACTGTAAGAGTAAGAGGACTGTTGAATGGAAAGTGCGTTATTTGAGTAATAAAATAAACCAGTAGTGAAATTGCAAAGTAAATTATATTAAATTAAAAATTATAAAAAAAATATTTTTATAAAATTTAATACCGAATATGTATATAAAACAAGCACACAAATCAAAATAAAATAAACATACATAGTTAAACAAAAAATGAGTATTCTTAAAACTTATTAGTTGAAAAAAGTGTCTAATGAGACCAATATGTTATTCGGAATAGTCAGCTCTTTGTCAATTATTTAACTAAAAATAAGTCCCTCATTGAGTGCACCACTTGGTGTAGCACAACTTGGTGCTACACTTAAGAAACAAATCATGTGATATTTTTAAAAAACTTCTTAAGGTTAACCACAACATACAATTGCTTTAGTTGTTGCAAAAATACGGTATTTAATGAAGTTGGGCGCTTAAAAGATATATATGTGATATTTGCAAACAATAGACTTGGGTCGAAATCGTTCACTAGTTCATTTTTGCCACAAACCAATGATCAAACCCATTTAAATTACATGGGTTTGATCATTGGTTTGTGGCAAAAATGAACTAGTGAACGAGTTCGACCCAAGTTTAGCAAACAACACATATTCACCCTTATTCTAATTGTCGGCATCGACGTCACTTTAACACAATACCAAAAAATTGGGGCTTGTGTACTCGTTGTCGAAAACAACTCACTCCTTTTTGCAGGTTTATGGTATTTTCTGGACCTTAGGGAACGTAAATAGATTGTCAGTTGCACAAAATTGTTCTTGAGAGCGAGTACACAAGCCGCAATTTTTTGGTATTGTGTTAAAGTGACGTCGATGCCGACAATTAGAATAAGGGTGATTATGAAGGGCGACAAACGTATTAATAATATGTAGAATAAGAATTTCTGAACAATATATTAAACTTGTTTTGTTGGCACAATGTTACCAGATCATCTAAAAACAATATTTTCATTAAGGTTTTCGCTTCCCGTAGTGAAAATTAGAACACTCTGCACTTGCACTTGTACGGCCTGTTCCACGATGTCACCAGCAAACGTTCGATCGACCACTTGTATTGCAACAACAACAACATTAGAAAATTTGTTGGTCTTTGCAATACGAGTTGCATCGTGGGACAGGCCGATAATTTCAATATTAGAAAAGAAAAATGCACTTTTGTGGCATATTTTTAGGAGCACAAAGTAAATATTTCTTCATTTAAACTTATGCTTTAAAAACTGTTTATATTAGGGCCTTAAGCCACTTAAAGTTTTTGTGAACAATACTTTTAAAGGTACTCAAAAACTATTCAATATTATTGAGCATATACTTTATTGATAATATTATTGTCCCTTTTCTTAAGCGGCCCATACATTATACAATATTATTGCATATATTGCTGTACATATTATTGTCAATTTGACTATAAATGGCACAATATTTTCAAAGAAAATATTTCCTAAATTTTCCTGACAGTGTAGAAGTAAACAGCATTGAACGATTGTCCTGACTGTACAATAAAAATCAAAACTGTTTTGATATTTTGACAATATATTGTGCCACCTTCGAATATGACACATACATCAGCAATATTATTGTACAATACGAAAAATTGCACAATTATATTGCAAGTGAGTGAACCGCTCATAGTAGTATGAATTCATTATTTAAATGTTAATTCTGTTAAAAAAAAATATAATAAAAAAAATATCAAAAATATATTGCACAATTTTTCTTACAATAGACAAATGTTAAAGTGTGTTCCAAAAATTTAAAAATTAATTTTTCTTGTAACATACTAGATTTATAAAAAAAAATTCAACAAATAATGCTTAATGCTGTACCTGGATATAATTATTGTACAATATTTTCAACATATTATAAAATATTTCTTACTGCTCATATAAATCAAAAGATTTTTGATTTTATCCAATGAAATAAGCCATATATCGATATAATACAAACACAAAAAATTTTTATTGTACAATATTAATTATTGCACAATAATATTGCAAATGTATGGATACCTTAAGACACCATTAGCAATTGCAAACAAAAAAAAAAGCCAAACATTACGAAATTATTTTTCATACAATAAATATATCCTCAAAAAAAAGAAGCAATTCTGCAGTTATTAAGTGGTTTCTGTCCGATTTAATTAATATCGTTTTCGAGCAAGTTTTTTTTTCTCCAATATTTATGGAAAATTTTTCTTACATCGCAGGGATTTTTGGCTTGAAAAAATTAATTCCTATTTTCCAAAACACATGTCTGCTTAACTATCAGAAAACTTCCATGAAACCACCGATATTGGGGTTATGGTAGCATTTTAATACAGGGGGAACGCATTCCGAAATACGTAATTGAAATCTATCTCAGACTTCCAGACGAATGTAGTATATTACAAGCAGAGATATCTGCCATTAAAAAAGCGATACACTGGTTATGACAACTATTGAAATGGCGGGCTACTGCAAATGAAACTTTTTATTGAAAAGTCATGTATTTAATCTTTTCTTTCAATAAGATAAATTAAATTTCACTCTTATTGCCATAAAAATTCGATTTGGAGCATTTTTGCTAATTAATAAGGATTAAAGTCGAAAGGGAATAAAAACGTTATTAAAATTTTAGTTCGGATTGGAAAATGTTTGCTTTTTTTAGAGCTTAATATTCTAGTCCTTACAGCGGTTGCTAAGCTTTTTTAGAAAGCAATTTAGCAATTTAGCTCCTGGCAATACATCTTGCCTGCTTGCACTTAAGTTCTGAGAATTGCATTACTTCTTGCTTAGTAAGCAGCAAGCTATAACTAGCTCAAGTTATATTGTTAACGTAAAAAATTAAAGTCTGGCTATTACACACATATGCATACACACATGCCATACTTTAGGAAACACATGTTTTTAGCGTGTGTGTGTGTGTGTGTAGTGCACACATCATTTTCTGTAGAACATCACTTAATTAGTGTCAAGTAGTCATCCATCATTTGACTGCTTTTGCACACAATAATTATTACATTATGCAACTTGAGTGAAGAGACGACAGCAGACATGTGATTTTGCAACATAATAGAAAATTTATATAATGACTACTTGCAGCATAAGTGAAAACAAAATAAAAATCTTGAGAATAAGAAAACAAATATGTTAAAGAACTTAATGACAAAATAGTTTCCATATGAGACATTAAAAGAAAAAAATAAATAAATAAAAAACATATAAAAAGTATCAAATTAAAAGCACACAGATACTCAACCTGTTGGGTCTTGTAATTCTAATCAAGTCGGAAAACATAAATGCAACATGCTGCTAATACTTGCAACACATAAAAACGGACGCAATCTTGTTTCTAAAAATATTACAAAGAACACAAATTACAAGAACAATAATAATAATAATAATAATGAGTGTCTAACAAGTACGATGTGCCTTTGTGGGCGTATTTCTCGTTGTCACTCAAAACTTACAACAATAACATCAACAGCAGCAGTAGCAGAATCATCTTTAGCTTAAACATCAACAAATACTAGAATTACGTCGTCAACAAAAACAACAGTAGCAGCAACAACAATGAAAACGTCAACATCAAACCCATCATCGTCCACTAAGGACAACTCTAATTACTTGCATTGTGCAAATTCAACATTTAAAACACACATATGCTACAATGATGGCATCAACACCAGCACCACCAGCAGCAGCAGTACCAGCCGCAACAACAACAACAACAACAACAACACCGACAACGAAAAGTATGACAGCTGTAGAAATAGAAAGAAACGAACAGGAAGCAACAGTTTATGCCCAGCACAGAGCAACAGTTTAATAAGAAAATGCATTTCTAACATCAACCACAATTTAAACAGTCTCATCAAGTTTGTCATTGTTTTGATACTTTTCATATCTTGCGGTAAGTTTCTTGCAATTCTTTTATTTTATTATAAAAAAAGAATAAAACTTCGTGACAATTAAAAAAAAAAAAAAAATAAAATAAAATAAAAATTCTGCCATATAATAGAGTAAAAAATTTTAGAGTTCATCTAAACCTGCAGATTACAGTTTCCTTAAAATATTAACGGCCTGTTCCACGATGTCGACAGAAAACATTTGATCGACAACTTGTATTGCAAATTTAATTTTTTATCATAAAAGTAATCGATGGAATGCTTTTTTGTCGACCTCGTGGAAAAGGCTTCAAATTTTGTTAGACTTTAAAGTTGTTTTTATTATTATGTTTTTTTTTCTTATTTTTTTTTTTTTTTGTCAATAAGCAACATCTTTCTTCTTCTTCTCCATTAGCCATAAACTCGGTATTACATATAAAAAGGAATTCCTTATTCCTATTAAAAATTTTTTTGCTAAAAAAAATTACAAATAATAGAGTAAAAAATTTAGAGTTCATCTAAACCTGCAGATTACAGTTTCCATAAAAAATTAATAGCCTGTCCCACGATATCGAACTCTAGCTTTCGATCGACAGCAATAATATAAACAAATTTAATTTTGCTTATAATAAAAGTAATCGATCGGATGAGGTTGACTTACACATATCTTGACAGCCTTCTGACTTAAGCAAGAGAGGACGAGCCGTAACCGCCAAAAGAGCTTAACCTACACATTTTTTTGACCTCGTTTTTCTTATACGAAGACCGATTATTTATGATCGCAAATAAAAGAGTTTGTTCTAAAAATCAGAATTCGAAAATTATATCGCTTAAGATTTGTTGACTATTATCGCAGGAGGAGTTACAGTGGGCCAAAGTTAACTTCTGAGGCTTGTTACTTTTTTAAAAACTAACCGATTTTTATCGTATAAAGCATTTTGCACTAAACTAGAAATTCTTAAGAAGTCATCTCGCCAGCAGTTGTGTTTCCGTATCTCGCACAGCTTAGAACATATTGAACTTGAAAAAAAATATTTTTTTTTTCTTCACTCTTAGTATTTCGTTAACAAGTTTTTAGTTTATTCTTGGATTTTAAATAAAAAGTCAGCAACCAATTATTGACAAAATTCAAAGCAAACTAAAAATTATCTTTCCTTTAATATCTGTTTTCCCTAAATTGAAAAAAAGGCTGAGAAATCAAACTTTCAAAATTTCCGTTAAAAAAGACAAGTTTTTTATCCGACTGCGGCAAAGCAAACGAGGGTATTGTGTTTATCAGTCTATGTATGTTTGTATGTATGTATGTATTTATGTATGTATGTATGTGTGTTCTTTTTCAACTATATAAACCCAACGCGTAGACCGATTTTGATGATTCTTATAGTGTTTTCACACTGAAAGTTAAAACCTGGTTTTAACGTTAAAACCATAAACAGATGATTTTGCTTTCACACTGTAAGTTTGTTAAATTTAGGTTTTAACTCACAGGCTGTCTAATAACTTTGCTCAAAATAAAATAAATCTCCTGCAGAAATGCGTATATTTGTTGTTGCATTTTTTCTGCTTTTTAATAACACTTGTTGGACAAACTGTACAACAACAGTTTTTGTTAATATAAAAACTGAGATATTTCACAATGCGCTCTAAAATGGAAATTATTTTATATTTTGTAAATAAAATTTTTTTAAATTATGGAACTTCTTATACATAATGAAGAAGTGCTTGGAAGTATTGTTAATAATATAAAAATGCACAAATACATTATAAGATAAAACTTTTTTATAGGCAGATGAATGTCTGTCATATTATCTATTCTCACTTTCCACAGTTCAATTTAAAATATTTTCGTTGTTTTCCTTCCAAAAAACTATTTTTTTCCATAATTTTTTGATTATTATTGCTGCTGCATTCATTTTTAAGTTGAAAATTTTTCAGGCGGCATCTATTGTTATTCACTGGCATACCATTACCAGCTGCTGTCGGTCATTTCAACTTGGCAGCACTGAATTTATCACAGCGAAAACAAAGTTGCATTTCATAAAACCAACTTAAAACCAATTCAAAAATGGTTTTATCGTCACGTACGTCATACGTGAACGTACTGAATTCCCATTCAGCTTATACGATTGACGTATCACTTAACTCGTTTTCGTACGATTGCCGATACGATCACGGATGTGACGATTTGAGCCCATGTTTTAACACTTGGTTTTAACGTTAAAATCAACTTTTATTAAAACCATGTCAGTGTGAAAACACTATTACATCAATCGATTTGTCACTAAAGATATGACAGTAGTAAAAATTCAATATGGCGGCCAAACAGACGCCATTTTGTAAATACGAACTATATCAAAATGGGTATCATTCGACAGGTATTTTTAAATAGTCTTAAGTTTATCTTATGACTTTTCATTTGGAATGATCATTTAGGATATTTAATGGTTCAACATTGGTCGCAGGAGAGTTTTTTTATCTTGTTTGTATAAATAGTTGTTTAAAGTATCTCTAATTTTTTTAATTTTTTAATCAACTTTGTTGAACACATTCAATCTTCAATCAAATATTGCACAAGGCAATCTATTGAGAATGTGTTAAGAGTTAATTATTTTGTATTTTGGACATGTACCCTAAATTCAGCAATTCCCGAAAATCGTAAATTTTAAGAAGACAGAAAGAAGTCTTACACAAATGAATGCTATTAAATTCGTATTTTGCAATATTTTCGGCTGAAAAGTCTCTTTTTAATGTTACAAATTATGTTCCCCATTCATAATTAGTTTCCTTTCTAAATCGAACCAGATTTGAGCTTTTCATTAGCAGTAGGCAAAAAAAATTTATTTTTTCGAATATTTCATAAACTGTAATCGAAAACCCATAAATGTAGCCGACTTTTTTTGGATCTTGGATAGGAACAAAATAATTTTTTTTTATCAGATCAAAAACCATCAGCTTGACATCGGTTTTAATTTTTCATTAACTCTAGGTTGTCCAATTTGGGGCTATGTTGCTCCGCCCCCTTTAAAAATATATAGTCCAAATGCCAGACTTAAGCTTGTGACACATCCTCAAATGATGTATGAAATTTCATAAAAATTGCTAAATTATTTAATTTTTTTTTAAATATCCCACTGTATATCGGGTATTTTAGGCCTCACAAGCAATCAGAAGATACTGTTGAAACGAGCTTTTTTGTTCGATATCGAATGCCATAGTCTCAAACTGAGAAAAACGATAGTAACCGAAAATTACGATTATACACCTGGTAACCCGATATATCACGAGATTTTATTCTATACAAAAGGTGATTCGATCACTAATGCGAGAATTTATCATTTGGTTTTAAATTTACAAAATTATTTGTATGTGCATTCGTATTAAATATTTACTGAGTAAGATTTTTGTATTAAAAATTATTGATATATTGCAGAATTTATTTTCAGAAAAATAAATAAAGAATATATAATCCTTATTATGCATATTTACCCTCATATTTATAAAAAAAATAAAATGAATTTGAAATTCATTTTAGGAAAATTTTGTATAAAAAATTTAAAATAAAATACATTTCAAATTCGATTCAAATTTTATGAATATGGGGGTAAATATGTGTTTATTAAATCCAACATACTATTAAGAAACTATCCTTTCGATAACCTTATGGCACAATTTTCTTATAAGCTTTTATATCAGCAATTACTTTTAATAAGCTTTTCAATTATTTTCCCGAAACTGAGAAAACATTTAATTTAAATATTCTTCTTAAAGCAATAAATTTACAAAAGAAAAAAATATCGTAAAATATTTGTGACACAAATAATCCGAAATGACAAAATTTATTAGGCATCATATTATAAAATGTTTTTGAAAATTTTAAGTCCCTAAATAAAATTACAATAAATTTTGTACAAAGAACATTTTTAGTTTGTGATTATATAATCATAAGTGTGTTTGTGTGTGTATGACTGACCATCAAAATAATCATGTATGTACTTTTTAGTTTTTCCATATGAATAATTTGTCAAAAATGATACACTAAGCACATTTCAATTTTCTAACCTTAGTTTCAAAGTATTGAGAGAGAGAAAAAAATTAAGCACACAACAAGCAACAACAGCCACAAAAACAACAAAGGCATGATGGGAATAACATCTAATATTTACTAATAATAAAATGAAGAGAACAGACAGTTGCACTAACGTCCCTTTTCACAATGTATGATTAAGAGTTAACGTGAACTTTAACTGGCAGTTCTTCATACAAAAGTTGCCGTTAAAGTCTCTGTTAGCTTTTAATTGTACATTGTGAAAAGAGCTGTAAATCGCTTTTTTTTCAAATGCACTCAAACGCAAAAACTAATATTGATGACAGCATAATATAATTTGTATGCAGCCTAAATTAGCAAAATTTAAGGAATAATATTAGCTGAATCACGCCCATAAACATTTAATATAATATTTCACGTGCTTTTAGTATAAAAGTATTGTTTATTGTTCAACTTTTGATTCTGGTAGAAATTCCTCTAAATTATACTTTTTTTTAAACTCAAATTATAACATACGATTTATTTTTATTTATTTATACAACAAATGATTTAATTAAATTAAGTTAAATAAATTTTAATATCAACAAAAGACATTTTGATATGTAAAAAAATTTACTACAAAACAAAAAAAGAGTCAAAGCACTTACCGGAGTACATACTTGAAGAAGCAGACAAAAGTGATGGTAATGTGTCATCTTTATGTCGAAGAGAAGTAGACTGTAGCAACCTTCCACTCACTGCCATTCATGTAATAAGCACCAAAGAAATTTAACGATATAATTAATTTATTTGATTCGAAATTATTTTTCATTTCAATCACAACACAAACGTGCAAAACTTCTAAGCGTACACACTAAGAAAACTAAAGTAAATAATCTCTATCACGTAAATTAACGCTTACGAGAGAAATGAGAGCATTAATCATTTTTTTTACTTCTTGGTTTTTTATAAATAAAAGAAAATTTTTCGTTTGGGAATATAAATTGAAAAGAAATACAATTGTGAGCTTTTCTTTTTCTGTACTGTAAGTCTATACCATGGGTGACCAAGATAAATTTAAGTTTGTGTAAGTGAGCGAAAAAGATAAACACACAGGCAGAAACAATTAATAAAAGTAATTCTTATATGATTTTTTTATGAAAGAATTTTTTTCTAGAAAACCGTTTCAACAAAAAGTACCAAATAAACATTATTATTCAATTAAATTCTGAGTTTAAAACTACTAAAAACCAATTTGTAAGAGAAAATAATTTTCAATTTTAACGTAAGCAAAAGCATTTTTTAACATAAACAGCATACACAATAAATTTCTCGCAGTGCGTTTGAGAAAAATGAGTAAAAAGATAAACAAAAATTTATCTCAGATAACACTAAATGAAAGAGAATAAGAATACGTGTGAATTCGATTTGCAAAAATTTGCTACATGATGTTCACCCATGGTCTATACAATGCTGATCATAACTGGCTCGAAGGACCATAAAACTGTTTTAATTTTTCATAATTAATCTCCTTTTTTAGTGATTGAAGATGAGGGACAAAGTATGAAATAATTTATAATTTTTGGGGCGTAACGGAATGAAAGAAAAAAACTCAAATAAATTCTTGATACTTGTATTGGTTATTGGTAGTAACAATATTTTTTGGATCTCTTAGGAAAAATTTTTAGGTTTTTGTTCAATTCAATCATATTTTGCCTTAACAGAAGCAAGGGATATTGTTGAGAATTCTAATGTTAGTAAGTTAAAAATTAACATTTACGAAAGGTACATACAAATTCACTTTATAGTAATTTGTGGTTTTTAAAAGAAAATTGATATTTTCTTTTTAAGAAAATACAGTTTTCACTGGACTGGTCGCAGTTAATATAAAATTTTGTTTTAATTTTTAATATCTAAGCTATCTTTAATATGAGGTTTACTGCCATAAATGCGGTCTTAATTTTTTTAGCTCGATCTGACGGTGCCTAGTGGGGCCTAAAGTACCCGATACAGATTAGGGATTTTCTAAAAAAAAAAATATGGAAATAATTCTGCAGTTTCTAAACAAGTTGTCGAATTTTTATGCAATTTCTATTGAAAAGATGTTACAGAGCTTAAGTCTGGAATTTGGAATATATATCTTCAAAGACGGTGAAGCCATAAAGCCCAAAGTAAGCACCCTACAGTTAATGAAAAATTAAAACCAATGCTAAGCTGATATTTTTGATCTGATAAAAAATATTTTTTTGCAAGTGGATTTTTTTTCTATTCAAGAACTTAAAAAAGTATGCTATATTTAAGGGTTTTCACTTATAGTTTCGAGAGAAAAAAATTAAAATTTTAGCCTCTTTACCAACCTTGGTCCGCTGTTCTCCTAATGGAGAAGGCAAATTTTGTTCGATTTAGAAAAGGAAACTCATTATGAATAAGGAACACAATTTTGTATAATTAAAAAAAACAATTGGTATCAAAATCTTAATTAAGTCAAAAGTTGTACGCAATTTAAATTAAAATTTTTAAATTAAGTCGATTTTCATCGGTTTTTGCATAAAACAGTGGACTAATGATTTCGCTATTATAAAAATTTTTTGCCAAACTACCAACACCATATTTTTATTTATTCCAAAGATAATACTATAAAAAATATTACGAAGAAACCTTTTGTTCAAAGTTTTCGTTATTGAAGGAACCAGACAGTTTCGAGTTATATCTATTTTTGTTACAAAGATCGAATTTAAGGGCTTTTCTTGTCAAATTCCAAAGCTAGAACCAATAAATTAATTATGCCATCTTAAGACAACATATGATTTTAAATATTCCCAAAATCTTATTTGAGCCTTGCGAAAATTAGAAGAATACAGCAAAAAATACTGAAAAAAACCATTTTAGGGATTTTGCGAATTTTTTTGGGAACTGCCGGGAACTCAAAAGTAAATTCTATTTGTTCTAACTTTCTTGCGAATAGCTACTCTAGAAACTGCAGAATTATTTCCAATTTTTTTTTACAAAATCCTCACTGTATATCTGGTAGTTTAGGCTCGCCCCCACTATTCACTAGAAGGCTAAAAAATTAAGACAGCATTTATGGCAGCGAACCTCGTATTTTAGATAGCGCACTTTTATCAATTAAATAGGAAAAAAAATTGCCACCAGTCTAGTTTTCACAACATTTAATCTTAATGTAACGTAGATCAGAATTAATATGAATTTAAAAAATTACTTTGTTGTTGGTTAAGCACAGGTTTTGGAAAATTTCTTTAGCCTACTGTGATAGTAGTTTTGTAATTGTCAATAACATATGTATGCATTGCGTTTTTGTTGGCTTTTTGGAATTGTGGTTGAAGTTTACAGATAAGTTGCGTAAGCAGCAACGAAATGCATAGACACTTGATTAACACATAAATTTTTTACATAAATATTAAAATTGATACATATTATATGTAATTGAACTATAGTGAATTTTAATTAGAAATAATTTTTTAATAGCTCTTAGGTTCAGTATTTTTAATTCTTATTTAATGAAATATTTTTTATTAATTAATGTGATTTTCTACAGGGTAGAGATTGTCATCTATTTAACGTGAATTTTTAGTGAAATGGAATATGAGAAATGATTATTCTGTATAAAATTATTGATTTGCCTTTGGTGAATACATTTTCTGTTTTTCCGTATTTTCCTTTTCTATTCAGGTTAAAACGAAGTTATATCACTCTACCTAAGGATGTTTAATTATTCTTATGCTTTAATCTAATTAGATATTACTGTTCAATACATGAAATACTTACTGAAGTATATTTATTTGACATAATGTCTTTATTTAATTTAAAAAAATTGGCTTGTTTTTATGGTTAAGCAATTGTCTATATGCATTTCGTTCCCGCTTGTGAAACTCGTCATTAGACTTCAACCAAGAAAAAAAAGTTTTGAATTCAGTTAACAAACTCCGTATGTTTATAGTAAGATTCTTAATACTATATTGAGAATCACAATATACAAACATAATAAGTTTGAAAACCGCAAACAAAAATCTTTACAAAACAAGCATCTTTATTCAACTGTGTATTTATTTTATTTTCCACCACCTTTTTACCATTAGCTGCCACATTGGGCAACAATAAAAGTATTTAAAAAGCAAAAAGAAAAATAAAATATGTATTTTCATACATGAAATACTGAAATTACTGTTCAATATAAATTTCCAAACGAAATTTTTATTTTATTTCCTAATAAATTTTTTAATACATTTTGCGATTTCCCAATCACGGGATATTTTTTTAAACAAACTCACTCACGAAGCTATTTTGTGAAAAAAAAATGTTAACACTCATATGAAATCATTTAAGAATGGGCTCGTTAACACAAAATTCAACATTAGCGCAGTAAAGTAATAACATCAATTGTTTTTTATAATTTTAATATAATTCAGAGCTACTCACGACTTTATATTTAATGCTCACGTTTATGCTTTCTCACACAATCACAAAAAAAATTTTACATGAATATGAAGGTGCTTAGCTGGCATGCAGACTTTGTTAGCGGAGCGTTAAATCTGAAAATTAATAAATGAGAATATTTGTAAATTTTAACAAAGAAAATTAACAATAAAATAAAAAACTTAAAAATTTTAAAAACCTCCGATTATATCTAGAAAAGATGCGATGATATCTTTTAAGCAGCTGGACCGATTTTTTTTTCAAACATAACTAGCTAAGAACACTCTCGATCAAGTAACCTTTCAAACAGGAAGAACTACTTGTACAGACAAACAGATACACAGACACACTACAAGTTTATAACACCCCTTTTTTAGTTGGGGGTTAAAAAAGAAACATAAAATGTGCTGGCGTATTCTTAAAATCGTTAGAATTTGAAATCGCATAATTTCTAAAAAAAAAAGTTCCCGTTCACTGATTTTTTAATTATTTTTCGGATTCTCCAAGTACATAACTATGAAGTCAAGAAATATTTTCATGCAAAACCAATTGGGTCCTACCTTAATAAAATAACGAAAACTGACTTTTAATTGCTTGTCAATATCTAAAAAGTTCAGTAATTTGCCTTGTGCTGTAAAAAACAGTTAATGTGACTAGTCTGGTTTTGTTTGCGAGCTCTTCAGTTGTCAGTGTACTCGATTTGTAGTCGGAAGGTCGTAGGTTCGAAGTCTGGAGACAAGTCAAAGTAACTTCGCAGTTTGTGTGTTTTTAAATATAACTTTCATTTTAAATATATTTTACGTTAAATGATCAATTAAATATTTCTGATCACTAGTGACATAATTAACAAAACACAATGACTAAACTAAGTTATAATAACTTTGATCAAACATGTTTTTACATGTTATTTTAGTATCATATTACGTTGTTCTAATTTAAAATAACTTTGATTCAACATGATAACTAACTTCCTTTGAATTTAACAGTACTGGAGGCTTAAATCAACATGAAATAAAATTATTTCAATATGAAAAAAATTCTTTGAAGATTACTGTAAATCATGTTGAATTAACATGACACTCAAACAAAACAAAATCATTGTTGAAAAATGTTAAATTAACCTTATTTAAGTGGAATTTAATTTGAAATTTTTTTGTGCATAATTGTACTATTTTGAGCATTAGAAATTAAGCTTTTTCAAACATTTTCAGCATCTAAGACATATAAATGAATAAATTTTTTAAAAATTTGCTTTCTAGAAAACTGATAGAAATTATGATAACAAAGTATGATGAGCGACTCCAAATTATTAATTTGACTGGTTCCAAAAAAGCCACCGAACAATATCTTTCAAATGGTGCTCGCATTGCATGAAATGCAGTCTTATGTGTACTTTTAGAGCAAAATATTTTTATAAAAAATATATTGTATTTTATGGTCCGTCATAACCAAGTTTTAATTCTTCTTAATATAAATATCACATTTAAATGATAGCAAAAAAAAAACATAATCATGAAGTTGTTGCGGTAAACACATACAAAATGACAATGAACCAAAAAAAAAAAAAAAAAATAGACATACCCAGCTAAAAAAATTATATATGATCCATATATTTTTAATATATGAGTGTATATAACTATATATGAATATGTATGAATTCATGTATGGAAATATATGTGATTATACATTGCAAAACTATTATATATGAACTCATATATGGACAAATATATGAAATGTATTATAATATATGAGCTCATATATGGAAATTTAGTCATGAAGCTCTTCGCACGTGGATCCATATATAGAAAAAAGATGGAGCCATATAAAAATATATGCATACATGATATCTCACATAAAATAGTTTTAAAAAAGAAGAACTTTTATAACAAAACAAAACCATTCTAGTATGATTTTATACATTGTGTCCCTATTTAATAAACCAAATAATCAAAAGAATAATTCTGTCTGTTATTGCACAGCAGTGCGCTGTTTTGAATCAAAAGGGTATGAATATCAACTTTGCATACCGCATAGGGAATATGTTCACATGTATGAAAATGTCTGACTATATATCATCATATATGTCCATATACCCTCATTTTTCGGATCCAACCGATATATGGGATATCATACATGCTCCATACATATTTTTTTAGCTGGGTAATTAAATTGTTTGAATTTTAGTAACTGCGTATAATCATAATTGCAGCGCAAACAATTCCCATGCTCACATATTTTCTCTAAATCAACTCTGACCATGTCCGATTCCAACATACAGCAAGAGCATCTCTACTTAGTATATGGAAAAGAAATAAAATACTCTACAACTAAAAATAAAAAGGCACATTCATCTCAAACTCATTCCCTCTCTCTCTATCTCATACTTACAGTCTTAGTTTGCTTATACCCAGTCTGTGGATATTTATTCTTGGGATACTCGGGATATTTATTCATCATTCGCCACCTTATACATTAATTTTTGTACACAAAGCAGAATGGACAATGTCTGGCTGTATATGTATATGGCAGTTTAAAATTATGCTTTATTTATGTGTGTAAAAAATGACCCTGTATATATGCATGTACAGCCGATTAATTAGTCAGAGTATTTTTATACTCATACGAATTGGTATAGCACACACAGTCTATAAACTTTAATTCTAGTTAATTGTGTGGCGTATTTAAAAAAAATGTATATAATCATAATTGTTTTATATTTATAGTTAAACGTATTCGTTTTAAAATCATATTTTTTCTTTTTGGCTGTACGCATTCAGCCTAGGAATCCCAGGACTTAATATATATGTAGGTATATTCATAGTTGTTTGACTTTCAATAACATGACATAAACGGCCTATCTCAAGATGTCACCAGAAATCGTTCGATCGACAACTTGTATTGCAAACATCAATAATATTAGAAAATTTGTTGTTGTTTTAAATATAAGTATTCGATTGAACGATTTCTGGTGGAATCTTGGAACAGGCCAAAAATGGTGCCAAAAGTCCCACAAATCATAATTAATTAATTTATTATTGCTGTTTGTATGGATGTAATGAAATATCTGAAAATGAGAAAATTATTTCTTCAACTGGACCCACGATCTGTTGTGGATGTTTTGAAAATTGTTTTTTATAATATAACAATGTGATACTAAATGGCTACCAAGTAGATATTAAAATAAATCCGCAAAAATTTAAGGTTTCTGTTCGTTTTTGTTTTCATTTCATTGTAAAGTAATTTCAAAATTGTTTCAATAAAAATATGGAGTGAGTAAATGCAATAAATAAACATCTCTGTCTTAAATCCAAACGTTAGGGAAAAAATGCTTGGTTGTTCTGACACATACAGTGCCAATTAGTTCTATCTAGCATTAAAACTAAAAAATAAAGGAAATTTAATGCAGCATACATTTTGGCGCTACAAATAAAATAGAAATCTAATAATAATCTTAAGCAGAAGGAAACGGAAATATAAAAAATCTTAAAAGTCTTTTTTGTTTTAATAAAAACGCAGACTTTTTTTTCTTTTCTTTTTATATATCTTATTTTTTCTCCCTTGTTTGCTATTGAGCAAAAAAAAAAAAAACAGAAAGAAATTTCGAATTGTAACACAAGTCAATTTAGCGAGATTTTTTTTTATGTTGCAGAAATATCTCCATGTCTGCTAATATTGCATTCAAAGTTATTTATTTATGCATTCAAGTGTATTGCAAATCGTTTTTTTCCTTTTTGTTTTCAAATAAAAATCTCTTGAAATGTGGAAAGAATAGCATAAACAACTCACTTGCGAAAGAAAAGCTCATGTGCAAAATTTTAAACCACAAATTTAGTTAAGACATGCGTTTTCGTTAGAGGAATAAATGATAGAAAAAGAAAAAAATGTTGAATGAATTCAATATGGCTTCTTTTCGTATCCAAAAGGAGTTTGGATCCTCGTAAGTCAAGTTTCGACTACAAAGCAATCGAGACTCTACTATCCTTCTCTCCCTCCGATGAACGGTTATCCCTGTTCAATACCCAATTACTGACTCATCGGTTATTTAATCGATCTGTGGGACATTGCTCATCTAACTTCGAACCCGTTCTTGCCAGCTAATCAATAATTTAATTTGCCTCAAAGCCGAACTTATAAAACGTATTTAAGTGGGTGAGATAACATTTTATGATTTTCTTAGAATATTCTCACAGAATATTTTCATAATTTTGTATGCAAAAATTTAAAATCCCCATTTAGTTATACATATAATGCCATAGTGCAAAGCTTAGAAAGAATATCTATCTATATAAATAATAGGCGAACATGTTTTTTGTAATCCCTTTTACGCTGATACCACTACACCGATTTTAAAAAGATTTATATGGTTTTAAAGGATTTTCTGTACAAATGTGCAGAATCTATATTTTATTGAAATCGGTTTAGTATTTCGGGAGCTATAAGCGTTTAAAGTTGCTACTACTACATGCAAACATATTACACGCGCATTTATTGGCTTACAAGTAAAAAAGAAACAAAACATGAGTGCGCGTGTGTGGGTTTGTAGTATTTCTCTTGATCTAACAATTTTTTTTCTCTTATTTGTTGTTGTATGAAAGCCATAATACTTAAAGGAAGAGAGTTGAATAAATTGAATTAACATGGTTAACCTTCATAGGGTCTTTGGGTCAATTTTGACCCATTTCAGGAAAAAACTTTGATTTTTTCTGAAAATTAGTGATTGATCTATGTCATATTTTCTAACTTTTATTTCATTTTATATCTTAACAGATATAGTAGGTTTATATATCCGCAAACTTGCCAAAGAAAATTGTATGCAAGATTTTACACTAGAGATCTTCGGGTCAAATTTGACCCGTTTTAAGGTTTGGAAGTGTTGTGTCTGGTATTTTTTGTAAAATAATGAAAGATAATGATATAGAAAATGGCCTGCATACATTATCAGACGATTTTAAAAATATAACACAACAATAAATACTGAGATCACAAATCACTTAAGTTCAAACTACACATAAAAATATAAATGAGTTACTACCAGAGATAGTACATGTGTTATTATCATGCGTGTTTATCATTATTTTTGTTTTATCAAAGATAGTACTCGTACCCTTCTTATATATATTCCAATAAAAAAAGTCTGTGAATCTTCTTAGTATAATATGGTCACTTCTGTCTGCAAATGGGAGGGTAAATATTACTTTTTTGGGCAACAGAAGGGAATCACAATGTACCCAATTGGGTCTCCAAGTGGAGGTGCGGTAAAGCACCACCCTTTCTAAACTAACCTAACCTTCTTAGTACTTTGCATCATATCTCTAAAGTTAGTAATCACCAAGACAAGAAACTGCAAATATGATTAGATTACAATAAATAAAATGGAAGGGTTTATTTGCTGGACAAAGTTAGATCATGTTTTACTTGCAAAAGAAAGACTAATCAATGTTGTCAAATGGTGGTTAGTAACATGGTAGATATATAAGCTTACAATGCTTTTGTGATATCTACATCAGCTAATAGCGGCTGGAAATAAACTGTTTTGCAAAACGTCGACACTTCTTAGAAAATTTAGGATTGCAGCTTACTATGCCTTATATAAAGAACCAAAAGAGGTTATCAATATCAGTATTTTCACAGAAAGTTGCACTAAAACTACGTGAGGTAAATGAGTAGCCGTAAACTTCAACTAAATCCAAAGAAAAAATGCTTGAAGAGGGTAAAAACAGATCCAAAAGAAGTCGTTGCCAGTTAGGCCTTAACGCAGAAAATAAAAACCCATTAGATACTATTATAACTTGCAAAAACTTAATATGAAAACTGCACTCTGAAACCATTACTTTCTGTACAATTAATAATAATATCGATTTAATATTACGGTTTTATCTATCATATATTAATCGAATCAAATATATGAAATAATGTTCTCTTTCATTGGCAATAAATGAATCACAAATAAATGAAACCAATACATAATTTTCAATTTGGGTCAAATTTGACCCGAAGATCGTTAACGTCAACGATTTTAAAGACCCTATGAAGGTTAAAGGGATTTTGTTTATGTTTTTTTTAATTTCATGTATTATTTAATTATGCTTGCATATGTATGTATGTAAGTTTGTGTGTGGCTGTGTTTTAATGAATTTTTTATGAAGTTTAGATACATTTTCTTTGAATCTTAAATTATTTACATTTTGATTCTAGAATACGGAAGAGTGTGTCGTCCGTTTGGTATACCTAGTAAACTTTTAAAGTGCGTTTAAATATTTTAAACTTAAATTTTACCAATTCCCATTAGAAACACTAATTATTAACTTGACTACACCCGGTCAAAAAAATACTTGTGTGGCAACACTCTATTCTTAAATAGCTGTTGTTGTTATTTACATTTATTTTTTTTACATACTCTTACGACTACAATTTGAAGCTGAAAAAAAGTCAGCCAATGTAGCAATGATAAAGTAAGAAAATAAAAAAAACATGTTGATTATTGAGTTCTAGTTTCAACTTTGTTATTTGTTATTGAGCTTCTCATTTGTTTAAATGAAAGTTTATAATATAATAACTTTAGTTGGTCTAAGAAGCTTTGGGTAAAGGTGCCCTGATGATCTGCATTAGCAACAGTGAAATGCGTATAGGATCCAGCTAAACCCCTTAATAATCAATTTCAATGTATTTTAATAAAATAATATTTTACTTAATAAGTAAAATATTAATTTGGGATTGTTAGTGCGTTTAAAAATTTTAATCTTAAATTTTAACAATTCCCATAAAAAACACTAAGAACACAAACCTCATTTGTGCTAAAAAAAAGCGTGTTAGGCAAACATATATTTTTTTGAAGTACAACAAGAAATTCAGCATGTTATTTTTTTATCTCTGTTACTCTTTAAGTTTTGTTTACTTTTTCATTTGCCATTCGCGTCTATGTTAAGTCATTTGTGAGAATGTTAGCATTTGTGTGCTTACATTTTTTTTGTGCCATACATCAGTTTTCTCTTCTAACTTGGCCAACGCTACCTCTAGTGGCAGCTTATTCATTAGTGTTGCCCGGAAAATGGGAGGATGTGTTTGGAGACAAAGTGTTTGTTGGCATGCACTTCGATCGACCTCAAAGTTGTAGGATGACCAGCAATAATATGATTTTGCTATATGCTTACGCATGCAC
This sequence comes from Tachina grossa, assembly GCA_949987645.1. Taxonomy (NCBI): domain Eukaryota; kingdom Metazoa; phylum Arthropoda; class Insecta; order Diptera; family Tachinidae; genus Tachina; species Tachina grossa. Next base: position 180,995,443 of record OX465274.1, read on the forward strand.
GCACACACTTGCATATTTAAACACGCCTGCGATTTTGCAACACTTTTTGTTGATATTTAAACTCTGTTTTATGTTTAGTTTTGTTAGGTCTTTTTTCTGATGATTTTTTTTCTACTCCTTCATGGTCTTTATTTATCCTTTTTTTTTTTGTTGCATTTTATTTATCAATACTTTTTTCGCCCATCACTTCCCGCTTAAAGTTGTTTTTTTTTATTTATCTTTAACTTTTTTTTTTAAACTGTTTGGGGATTTTTGCCATTTGTTAAAGTGCAGTTGTTTCCTTTTCTTTTTGGCTTTTGTTTTAATTTTGTTTTTCTAGGGTGTTGTAGTTGCTGTGTTGATGCTTTTCATTTCCTTGTAATTTTTCCTAAAGCAAAACACTCCCTTTAAGTTTTTATTGCAGTTTAACTTTGATTGAAGTTGTTTTGACGTTTTCGTATTTTTTACTGTCAATTTTTAAATGCATTGCTATTTTTTTATAACGCTTCATTGTCGTTTTTTTTATCGTCTGTGCTGTTTGTTTGTTTGCTAGCTTGTTTGTTTTTCATTGCTCAATAGCTCTTTAAAATGTATCTTTAATCAAAAAAGGTTTGGAAAAGATTGCAGTGATTAAAGTAAAGATGAGTGCAGCACAAAAAAAAATGAACTTGTAAACTAAATTGAGTCAATATGTCATTAAGGGTGATTTGTTTGACTATTGCACGTGAAATCGCAGAAATATGCAGTTTTTATACAAACAAATAACAACATACCTGTTTGTTCGTATATAATGAAACAAAATTTTTTTTATTATTAGTAATTTTTTATGGGAATTGTTAAAATTTAAATTTAAAGTTTTTTAAACGCACTAATAATACCAAATTAATATTTTACTTATTAAGTAAAATATTTTTTTTTTTAATTAAAAATACATTTAAATTGATTATTGAGGGGTTAAGCTGGATCATATGCGTATTTTACTGTTGCTAATGCAGATCATCAGGGAACCTTTACCCAAAGTTTCTTAGAATTTGAAGCTGAAAAAAAGTCAGCCAATGTAGTAATGGTAAAGAAAATAAAAAACATGTTGATTATTGAGTTCTTGTTTCAACTTTGTTATTTGTTTTAAGCTTCTCATTTGTTTAAATGAAAGTTTATAACATAATAACTCTAGTTGTTCTAAGAAACTTTGGGTAAATGTTCCCTGATGATCTGCATTAGCAACAGTGAAATGCGCATATGATCCAGCTTAACCCCTCCATAATCAATTTCAATGCATTTTTATTTAAAAAAAAATATTTTACTTAATAAGTAAAATATTAATTTGGGATAATTAGTGCGTTTAAAAAATTTTAAATTTAAAAATTTTTTTTGTCAACTATATATTGAAAACAATAATACGATTAATATTGAAAAAAATTTGTTTTTGTTTTCAATATACAGTATATAATGAAAATTAGTTTTCGTTTCATAAAAACATTCGGCCATGTCACAGAGTTCAAGTCCGTTTGAAAATGGAATTTAATTCACCTCAGGATGTCTACTACTAGCCGGAGTATAACACAGGACACCAGCGCTTCCAACAGTCTGGACACACCTGACATATTCACATATTTTAGTTTTCCTTTTAAGACACCATATCCTACAAAAATGGGGTAAATAGAATTCCCCTGTATTCTGTATTAATAATATTTGCTATCAATCAATCAATGCCCAATACCAAAATGCAAAATATCATTTATCCAAAAACTTTAGAGCTTGTTTTTAATATTTTATTAGGGATTATTTTTTGCAATAGTAATATTAAAATGAAAATAAATTTTCATTCCGAAATATAAGCAAAACAAAAAATATATTATTATTTTTGCAGTAATACTGAATTTTAGAACTTCCTCTTATTTGGCTGCATTGCCAGAGCAACACTTCCTCTTATGAAATATACATATTTTCAGGCAAAACATAAAAAATTATGTAGAGGAAACCAAAGCGTAAAGCAAGTCTTTGCCATTTGCATAATTAGATACATTTCCATAGCAATAAAAAGAAAAACTAAACAAACTTATAAGCAAAATAAAGATGCAGGTCGACTTTTGAAAATGCTGCTCTTAAACTAAAAACTAGTGCGTTGTTTTATTAAAATACATATGGATGTGTCAGACACTAAAGGGCCTAACTCCAATTTTCTTATATTACTATCTAATTAGTTGTGAACTCTATGAAAATTATTTTTTTCTTCTATTATTTAGATATTTTGCATTAAAAACATAAAAAATCGACTTTGAATCTTATTTGAATTTTTTCAAAAGCTACTCCAATAAACTCCATTTTAATTTAACGCTTTGGTTTAGTCAAGCGAAAGTTCCATGTTTTAAAAAATTTTAAAAAATTAGCGAATGTAGCTGTTATGCGGGAATCCCCCTCTCTCTTTTGTTAAATACCATAAAAATATGAAATACTGAAGTATATTTATTTGACATAATGTCTTTATTTAATTTCAAAAATTGGTTTGTATAGATGCACAGTTGAATAAAGACGCTTGTTTTGTAAATATTTTTGTTTGCGGTTTTCAAATTTATTATGTTTGTATATTGTAATTCTCAATATAGTATTAAGAGTCTTACTATAAACATACAGAGTTTGTTAACTGAATTCAAAAATTTGTTGGGTTGAAGTCTACTGACGAGTTCCACAAGTGGGAGCGAAATGCATATAGACAATTGCTTAACCATAAAAACAAGCCAATTTTTGATACCATAAAAATATTTTTTAGCTTTAACAAACATTACTAATTTACTCCACTTTTTATTTTGTGGAGTTAGGCCATTTAGCTTCTCACACAACTATATATTTATTTTTATTTGTTTATAATGTTGTTAAATAAAATTAAAATTAATTAGTTATTTAAAATTAATTAAATTAAATTAATAAATAAATCTTCATCTACTATTATATGTAATTTTTTTCTATTTCATTAAATACTTCTTGCAATAGAGTAAAACAAATTCATTGTTGCATTAGTCAATCTTAAAGTTTTAGAGTAGGGTGTACAGCGTAGCAAATATCTACATATAACAGCATAATATTATCTGCTACAAATGCAATAAAACAGAAAGTACTGCTGTGCATGTCTGTGTTAAATCTTAGGGAAAAAAAAAACTTGGGGTTTTATTGTGACACTTACCAAAAGTATATATAAGTGAATTGCGTGCTTTTGCTATGCAAATAAAAAAAAAATATAATACATGCATATAAAAAAACTCTTCAAAAAATAAAACTTAATTTTAATATACAGCACAATGGGGTTTAATCTGTGTTTTTCAAAAATTTCTTTAAAACATTAATTTTTTTTTATTTTAAAAAAAATATTAAAAAAATTTTAATTAGTTTTATTATTATTGTTCGAACTTCATTTGTTTCTATATTTATGATTTGATTAGTTGATTTAGATGAATCAAAACAATTCACATATTCCATTTGCAGTAACGGCTGAGTATATAAAGCAGAAATCTATGATGAATGTGCAGTGCCCTACGAAAGCAGCTAGTTGTTCCGTTATACTACGTATTTATCAGAATATTTACAATTAACTTTGGTATTATTTGTTCAATAATAATTATCACATGTAATTTGACTTACTAAGCGATACGAACTTTTGCCTAATCAAATCATAAATAAATAATTTTTTTTTATAAAAATGAAAACTAATTCAAAAACTTTAAAAGGAATAACTCTTTAATCGGGTTCAAGTTCAGTATTTTCAATTTTTATAATAGAATGAAATATTTTTTTAAAAAAACTTTAACTCATGCAATTAAAGCAATGATTAAAATATTTAGAAATCCAATTAAAACATTACTTAATAATTAGATTGAAAGCTTAAATCATGGATTACTACTCGCACATTGCAACCTTAGAAGCTTCTTCTTCTCGATATATGAGTTTTAAGGAAAAACAAAACAAAAATTTTCCAAAACAAGTTTAACCAGTCTTCACAAATCTAAAAGCATTTACACTAAAATACAAAACATTTCTCTGAATCTATTTCTAATTCAATTCCAACTCAACTCAAGGATACTCTTTAAAAGTCTTATTGGTAATATTAATTTATCCTTAGCCATTGTAACTCTAAAATTGCAATCAATGTCCTCTTTATTTAAATTTACAATTTCTCTTATAAAAAATTTACATTTTGTATTTTTCCGTACGAGTCCACATGTATAACGAAGGCTGGATCGATTTTGATTTAGTTTTTTGTCGTTTGAAAAGTGACTTGATCTCGCCTATATTTAAAGAAACTCCGTACAGCCATTTGGCCCGTAAGCTGGATTTTAAAAAAAATCTATAAAATAAGCTAAGAGCTAAATTTAGCCCAAAATAAGCTAATATGGTCACGCTGCTCATAATATAAATTTGATACTAGCGACCAAAAACCGAATATAACTCGTAAAAAGGGTCTAGATAATTTCCATATTTGTAGTTTTAGCGCCAATGTGCAAGAATAAAAATTTCTTTATACTCTTATACAGCATACAAAAATATACAAATAAAATATGCAAAAATTATGAAAATTAAACAAATACAAGCATTCTACATTTGCATTCATGGTACCCAAGGAACTAATAGATACAAATATCTAAAAAAAACGGCAAAAGAGATAGACAAAAAAAAAGAGATTTTTTAATATAATTTATTTTTCTATTATAACGAATTGTGGATTTTTTCCTGTTGCAATTGCCTTTTGGGCGACAATATCTACAATCGTCCTGTGTGTATAAGGGAAATGCAAAAAACACACATGGCTGCCTAAAAATATGCAAGTAAATAAAGTAATAAGAGTGCTGCTCTTAGGAGGATTCAGAAACAGTGTTAATGTATTTTTGACAGTTACTTCTATTGCATTTCAAGGCCAATCAGTAACTCAAGACTTCTCGGAGAAAAAAAATCAAAAGAAATGAGAATGTACAATAGTTTGAAAATCACTAAAAAAATACGTATAGAAAATTTACTGTCATAAAGGGTGTTTTTTATTGAGGTATAGAACTTTAAGTTGGCATCACTTTTTTAACTGGCGGCCATTTTGTCAGCTGTCAAGTGATTAATATTTAGTTTGGTTTGCCATTTCATCATAAACAGGTTGACAAAAGAACAACGCTTGCAAATCGTGCAAATTTATTTCGAAAATAATGGTTCAGTTCGCGAAGTTTACCGCAAGCTCCGTCCATTTTATGGTCGACATAATCGTCCATCAGAGCAATTAATTCGGTTAACCATGGATCGTTTTCGCACTACGTTTACTCTATGTGATAATACGCATCCGCAGAGACGTCGAACAGTGCGCACCGAAGAAACAATTGCCGCTGTAGAGCAAAGTGTTGAAGAGGACCCGAATGAATCGATTCGCCACCGTGCACAGCAATTGGAGCCGACTAACCGACTATTTTATTCCTGAATTGGATGGCATGAATGTGGATGAGTTGTGGTTCCAACAAGACGGAGCTACATGCCACACAGCGCACGTCACAATCGATTTATTGAAGGAAACATTCGATGAGCGCATAATTTCGCGGAATGGACCTGTCAATTGGCCACCAAGATCGTGTGATTTGACACCATTGGATTATTTTCTTTGGGGATATGTGAAGTCGCTCGTCTACGCCAACAAACCAGAAACGTTAGAGGACTTGGAAGCCAACATTCGTGGCGTTATTGCCAACATACGGCCCCATATGCTCGAAAAAGTGGTTGAAAATTGGACCTGTAGAATTGGCTTTATTCGAGCCAGCCGCGGCGGCCACATGCCCGAAATCATATTTAAACATTAATGGCATAAAATTATCCTTCCAATAAAGCCAAATTGATGGACATTAAAACGATTTTCTTGTGTTTTATTTCAATTCGAAGCTCTATACCTCTTAAAAAAACACCCTATATAATCTTCATTATTTTAAGAAAATTTTGTAAACAGTTGGATTATTTTTTGTATTGTATTGAATTGAATAAAATATATACATTCTTTCAATTTATGTAGTGGTGCGCCTGTTTCTCTTTTCCTTTCATTTCTGATGGTATATAGAATTAAAATATAGTGAGCAGCTTTTCCACATGATTTTTTTTTTGGCATTCAACATTTAATTTCGGTTCTGCAAAATCTAAAAGAAAAATAAAACATCAATCTCGCAGTATAGTGTGATACACGCTTAATTTGCCTAAATAGCCAAAATATATTAAAAGTATTAGCAAAGAGTAAATTTATATACACTCGCGCACATAGGATTCCATAAAACTGTTAAATTTTTCGCAATCGATTTGAAAGAATCATCAAAAAGGCCAAAAATCATGAAAAAAATATATAAAATATATATTGGTTGAAAGGTTTCTCAGAGGCATAAATTATCTTCTGTCATCCTATCGAGGGTATTTTTTTAAAAATATATGCAATTTGTGTTTTTCTTACGCATATTGGCATTCCCACACAAAAGTCTACTTTTTTGTCACGTTCAACAGCAAGTGATAAAGCTTGTATTTCACACCAAAGTGACACGCTTTTTCTTAAAATTTTATCTCATGTAAAACTGCTGATGGCCTATATAATATATGAAAAACAAGTGAGAAATTTATTTGTGTCACATGCCATAAAAAGTTGACATTTCTCTGGAAGTGCCTATATCAATATATATTTAAAAATTCATCAAAATCAGTTGGAAGTTTGTATGATATTAATATTTCCTCCTCCACTTCCCGCCCCCACCCTTTCATGACCACTCTTGGTACTAGTTTTAATTTATAAAAAATGTAAAGCGTGTGTCTTAGATGCAGATATATTTATGATTTGAATTTCATCAATATTGCTTCTACAGTTTACGAGAGGCAAAAATTACTCCTTTCCCCTCTCTTCATCCTAATTATAATTCTAAAAAATGTAGAAAGCGTGTGGTTTCTTTTCGGCGCAGAAATATCATAAAAATCAGTTAAATAGTTTCGGAGAGACAGAAATTACCCCCCACTACTCCCTTGATCATAGTTTTAATTTTTAAAATATATAATTAGTATTTTGAATTTCATAAAAATCGCTTGCAGAGTTTCAGAGAGACAGAAATTGCTCCAACCTTTTCCTGATCCTAGTTTCGGCATAAGAATTATATAAGGCACGTGTGACATTTTAAACGCAGGTGTATCTATAATTTTAAATTCATATAAATCAGTAGTGCAATCTCGGAGGGGCAAAAATTGTTCCCACCCTCCTTAGAGTCCTAATTATATTTTTTTAGGGTTCCGTACACCAAAGGTGAAAAGGAACCCTATTGTTTTCGCTACGCTGTCCGTCTGCCCGTCTGTCCGTCACACGGTATTTTCTCAGGAACCGTAAGAGCTACGGACCTGAAATTTGGACACAGTGTGTAGAACCTTGGCCGCTACAACAACAAATACATGAGAATTAAGAATTAAAGGGTGTTCCAAAACGAGCAATGAAATATGTTAAAATCCCATGTAATATACATACAATTGTATATTGAAACTTGAAATTTGTAAAATTAGTGTATTTTTATACAGACTACAACAATTAACACTAAAATTTAAAAAATTTAAATTAAAGGGTGGTTCATCAGTTAATGCAATTTTGACTATGTAATTTTGACAATTTGCTATATCTTGAAAACCGTAAGAGACAAACACTTGAAATTTTCAAAAACGGTAAAACTAAAAAAACCGAAAATTATAAAATCGCCAAACCAAAAAAATCGCCAAAAATTAAAAAAAATCGCCAAAATTAAAAAAAATTCTAACACTAAAATAAATCGCCAAATTCGAAAAAATCGCCAAAATGAAAAAAAACGCCAAAATGAAAAAAAAACGCAAAAAATTTAAAAAAATTGCCAAAACGCGAAAATGTCGCCAAAACTAAAAATAAATTCAAATAAACAAAAAATCGCAAAAATTAAAAAAAATCGCCAAAAATAAAAAAAACGCCAAAATGAAAAAACGCCAAAAAACCGAAAAAATCGCCAAAACAAGAAAATAAAGTGTCTAAACTAAAAAAGAGCCTACACTTAAAAAAATCGCCAAAACCGAAAAAAAACGCAAAAAAAGAACAAAACAAAAAAACCGAAAAGACCCCAAAAACGAAAAAAATGCCAAAACCTTATATTATATAGGATGAAGTTTGTATTACATTACATATCTAGTGTTCGTACGGAACCCTATGTGCGCGAGTCATAGTCGCACTTTACTGAATTTTTTAAGAAGCATATGTTTCTTTGTGTTTAATGTTATAAAAATCAGTTAGATAGTTTCAGCTAAGCCAGAAATTCGCCAAAGCACTCTTTTGGTTCTAATTTTTTAAAAATTATATAACTTATGTTTTCTTTTAGGTTCAGATATATTTATGCTTTAAAGTTTCATAAAAAACAGTTCAGCCGTTTAGCCAACAGATTCTAACCAGCGAAGAAAGTTAGATTTCAATTAGGTAGGGAAAGCGACTGGAGGACGAAGAACCTATTTGGGTTAATAAAATTCAGTTTTTATTTTGTGAATGGAACCCAAATAACTGTGGCTTTAATGGATCTCTACTAAAATGATAATAAATCTTTTCTGGTTATAGGGGCTTTACCGCCCACGAAACCATCCTAAGCACTTTAACGCAACCCAAAAAACTCTTTTTACCATGGAAGGCTCCATTATTACTTTTAATATTAACACAGATTAACATTAAATGCCTAGACTTGCTAAAAAAAAGTTTTATAAGCAAATTACCCTACAGCCCTCGTTCAATAATATTTACATAGAAACACCATTATAATCTTAACAAGCATATTAAAATGTCATTATAATAAATTACTGTGTGGATGAATTGTGGGCTGATTAAACTGCTATTGCCAACTGCGAAGGAGTGCGCTATAGCATTTGTAAATAGGAAAACAATACTTGACGACAAAAATAATCGTAAATAGCCCCACAACCGCTAAACATTTGCTTGTTGTGGATTAGTGGCGGCAACTAGAAAAATATAAATATAAATAAATACAAATGAATATATAATAAATGACGTATTTAGTTACAATATTTTATTATGACAGACGATGTGTGGACAAGAGATAAACTGTTATTTGTGAGATTAAAATTAAAGATAAAATTCATCATCTTACGTTCAAAAGATAATAAATAAATGGCTTACGAATTTCAACGGCAAGATATTTTTTTTCAACATTTTTATTTTTTTATTTTTATTTCTTTTCTTTTTTTTCCTTTATTAAGTCTACTTTAATAGAAAAAAGGACTTTAGGCCCCTAAATATTAATCAGTAATAAAATATCCATATAAATTGGACAAATATGTTTTTTTTTTCAATACATTTTATTTATTATTTCGCTTTAATTTATTCTTTGATATTTTTTTTTTGTGCCCTGGGCAACAAAGAGGATAGACATACATACATATTTTCATTTAAGCTAAAGGAAGAGGTTAATGTTTCTTTCTTTAAAATATTTTTATATTCAGTATATTCAAATATATTCACTAGAGCTAGATACATTCGTTATTAACATTTAGAAGAGAAAAAACAGAAACAAAAAAATTAATCATAACAAAATTGAAAACTAATTTTAAATAATTGTTTTTTGAAGATCATAAAGTAGCTGAATTTCATAACGAGAAATAGTGGTAAGAGGTAAACTGAGAACGAATAGTAGAGCTGGGTCCAACTCGTTCAGTCGTTCATTTAAGACACAAATCAGTGATCAAACACATTTAAATTACATGCCTTTGATCTAGGGGTTTGTGTCAAAAATGAACGAGTTGGACCCAGTTCTACCAAAAAGGTGCAGTTTGAAAAGCTTTTATTATTATTGTTTAGAAATACAGCTTATCCAAGCTTTTTTCGAAAAAAGAGATGGTAAGAGATACAGAGATTGGTAATGGGAGAGAGAAAGAGAGAAAGAGAAAAGAAGAGCTAGAGTAGAAGTATAGTGAGTGATGCTAGGAACACAATTGGGACGAACGACGAATTTGGTCCACGTCGACGAATTCGTCGATAAGAATTCACTGCGTGAATTCGCCGTGTGAAGCACAATGACGACGAATTTACTCAGCGAACTCAGCTCTTATAATTGATAAAGCTGGTTAATGTCAGTGTAACCATATTAGCTAATTTGGGCTAAATTTAGCTTATTTCTTCTGAATTTTGCTTTAAAATTTTTATTTAGCTCTTAGCTTCTTTTTTTAGCTTTTTTAAAAACGGATTTAGCTTTTTTAACCTTTTCTAATCCAAATTGCGTATTCTCTAAAAATTTATTAAAGACATACGTGATTTAGCTTAAATTTATTCTAAAATCTGGTCACACTGTTTATTGTGTATGTAAAGGGAGTGAGAGAAAATTGTATTTTTCGTCGTTCGTCGGCGTACAAAATAGAAATAAATCTATCTCAGAGTTCGTCACGCTACGTGTAAAATAACAATGCAATAAAATTGTATTATATTATGAGGACAAATTCACTGCACCAAAATGTTTCTTTTCCAACTGTGTACGTTTTATGTATTGTTTGTGGTCGGCCGGCTGACAATCCATCGGCTTCGTTCTCTGGCTTGTGCTTATGAGCAAAAACAATACAAAAACCAATTGGGCAATCGTTATCATTGTTTCTGTTTTTTGTTTGTTTTTGTTTTTGTTTCACTCACTTCTTTTATTGTCGTACTCTGCTTTTAAGTATAAAGAAATCAAAACAAAAATAAATTTATAACTATAATAGTGCCGATTATTATTGTCACGAAAATCACGTCGTAGCTCCTGTATGGCGCCTTAAGGAGCATTTAATAAAAAAAAATTACGCAACCCATTATTCTCGAGTAATCGGTCTTTAAAGTTTTGCTATAAAATTCAGTTTAGTGAAGCAGCTGCAAAACAAATCAAAATATCTTTCCTTAAAAGTAAGTTGCGTTACATAAAACAAATTGAGTGTAGCGAAAAGCATTGGTGATCATATAATATTTATCTCATACCGCTTTTATTTTCTTTCAGAATTATCGTCACTGTCTCCCTGACGACTAAATGAAAGAGAATAAGATTGTGTGTGGTTTTAGCTAGCACAATTAAACTGACAGCAATACTGTAATGTGCTCAACAAACGATCAAATACAATCATCAATCAGATAGTTGTGTACGAGAAGCCGTGATTTTTTTCTAGACGTACGCGTTGTCCGCAATGTGCAATGAAAATCAGATAATTTTAATATTTTCATATTTATCTTATGACAAAAAAAAAAAAATAAAAAATTCTAAATAAAATTCAATTCAAAAATATCTTTGGGCGTGTGCCAAACGGTAGGAAAGTTCTATGGTAAAAAAATATTTGCCTGTGGGGAAAAAATTCAATTTTTCTGCTGTGCCAAATGATATCTTTTTTGACAATGTAAAATTTTTACAAATTCGCTTTAGCATAGAAAGAAGCTGATGAAACAATTGCTGCGGTGGCGAAGCTAAATATTTGACTACAAGCCGCCAGCTACCAAACAATTTTTAAAAGGGCATTTTTATATAAATAATATACTTGTAGCAAAAGATTATATAATATTATATATATGATGCAACATTTTTCGCAAATTAAAACAAACAATGATTTTTTCACAGTCTAATTACATTTCAAAGGCGTAAAAATCTATGTATTGGGCGACGGCTCGAACCGACCGCGGTGGATTTAAATTTTATGACACCATGCTTCTTATTTACTGCTTTTCAAAAATTTATCTGGTGTGTCAAAAATTCTATTAGCCCCCAGGGCTAGTGAAATTTTATTCACCTCAGAAGTGTCAAAAATTTACTCACACTACTACTTTGCTACCGTTTGACACAGGCCCTTTATCCATCAAATAATTTAAATTAATCAATTCAATGGATAATTTACATTAACTTCATTAATTAAAGTAGTATTTTTTATCTACAATCAATGAAATAGTCTGAATGTATATGAGCCTGGTAACGTTTCAATTTCAAAACTATGTATGTACGAGTACATGTTGCTAATATTATTCACGATTTTGTAAAATATTCATAAATACTTTTTTTATTATTTGCAAGTAGCTTTTGTACAAATAGTTTGCGGCTTTTAAGCAACATGCAGCCGCAATATTGCTAATTTAAATATTAAACTTTTAAGCTAATTTCTTAAAAAAAAAAATTGCAATATTTTGCTAAAATGTATACTCAACTTTTGATTTTTGTGCCAATAAACTTTTGCTACATACTGCTGTAATTGACTGTATATGAACTTTCCACTCTGCTATTTATTTATGAAACATTTTAAATTGGATGAAAAAATTTACTTATATCGACATTTGAATGTTTTAGTATTCAACCAATGCGTGGAAATCACTGATAAGCAAAACATTAACCCATACCATTTACTTCAATGCAACATTTTTTCTTAATGCCACTTGTTGTACATGCCACACATGTACTATTTCCACATTACGTAGTAGCATGCAATCGTAGTAAAGCATTTCTAAAGTATTAACTAAATTGTACTAATTCCCAGCTTTGTGCAATATTTTTCATATTTTTTTTTCCTTTTTTTTTGTATATTATTGGCAATACCACAAATTGAGCTATTTTCAATATTCTCTCTCATACTATGCATTTGATGTTCATCATAAATTCATATTATAGTTGTATGTATAAAAAAATACATACAAATGTACATATGAATATGGATCTTTTACTGGAAAATAGTCTTAACTAACAAAATATACGTTCTTAAATTTAATAATGCAGAGAAGTTCATCATGTCAGATTTTAGCATACATTTCTCTTGAGTGAAGGAAGCCTTTCAAAAGGTTTATTAAAAAGCTTTTCAGACCATTATTATTATATGAGTTTGACTATCGATTTGAAGCATAATTTTTAGAAAAAAAAATTTCTTCCAATTTTCCAATCCTGGAATCTTACTTTTGATTTTTTTGATTTTAACGCAAATTTATTTCGAATAAAAAATATAATTAATTGACAAGAAAAAAATAAGTTCTATGTAGTTACTAATATAAGCCTGGTACTCTGTTCAAAGTTGTGAACAATTTTGAAAAAAATTTTCTGATTAAAAATTCACTATAGTTCAATTAAAAATCTAAAAATGTCTCAATTCATCATGGGCACGTGACAAAAATATGTTCACTTGGCAATCACTGTTCACTTGGCAATCACTAATGTTCGAAAACCAAATAAACGTTAGAATGCAACAACAAAGTAACATAATATCCACTACTATAATACTTATATGTATGTACCGACGGTACATCGAATAAGTAAAAATAATTAATGTGATGATCGTAAAAGATAAGCAAGAATAGTTAAACATACGTATGTAGAGTAATATAACTTCGTGCTAACCTAAATAGAAAAATGAAAAAATGGAAAAACAGGGGAAATAAATATTGATACTTACATATGTATTTACCAAAGATAAATCAATAATTGTACACAGCAATCATTTCTCGCATTCCGTTTCATTAGAATTTACGTTAAATAGCTGATGTTAATAACAATCTCTACCCAAGTAGATAGACTAGGGTGCTGATGAAGTGCGTTGCTGCACAGAAAAATATCGGTATTTGCCCCAGCTTAAAAGTCTAATTAAATTTTTCTTCTCTTCTTTAGAAACTAACATTAATTAATAAAATATTTCATTCAATAAAAAGAATTGAAATTACTGAACTTAAGCCTGACTAAAAATTTTTTCTGATTAAAAATTTTCAGCACCATTGATTATTTCGCGTGAAAAATTTGACATGTACTAAATGTAGCCCAACTTGCGGTTTTTTTAATAAATTTCTCGCTTTTATTGCTTGAAAGTATGCAACATTGTTAAAATTCCATGCGAAAAAAGCACTGCTCATGTTGTTTCGCAGCTAAACTAAAATGATGCCAGACTAATTTTGCATGGAAAGACATGATTTTACGTGTTTTTTACAACAAGAACAGAGTACGACTTTTGCGAATTTATTTCGCAAATATTTCATACGAAATACTTTTATATGTAGTTTGACAGCATTTCGCATGAAATTGTAAACAGAGTACCAGGCTATACACGTAAAAAGGTTAAAATTTTCCAGCTCTGGAGCTGTTTTATATTTTTGAATTTTCTAATACCAAACCCTTTCATTGTAAAGCATTAAATATATTTAACTAAAAACAAAGAACAAATTAATTTGACCTAGTTAATTTTATATAAAAAAGTTTCAACTTTCCAACCCTGGAATCTTATTTTTGATACTAATTTAATACTAATTTATTTCGTTATAAAATATAAAATAAATTTAATTAACAATGAAAAAAATAGTTCTACGTAGTTACTGATATACTGTTACGTTTAAATTTTATTAAACGTGTGAGTTCTTTTGATTGCTCAAAAATAAAAATAAATAACACACAATTTTTATTTGCTACTATTCTTCCTTTTATTCTTAACTAAGCAAATTACAACTTGTCTTTACTTAAGTACTTTTTATCGTTATTATCATCCGCACGAGGTCTTAACTTTCAACGAAGCTGACTCGACTAATTTTTGATTAGCACTTAACGGCTCTCGCATAGGCTGCCTCTTTCTATAGTACAGGAACCGGTTCTCGAATGTTCGCCCGATAGATGGCGCAATAACATGTCTGCACTTAGTAATGCCAAATGGCATCTGTGCATATTGCCATCTGTAATGAATTTCAAAGTAACGACTCTCATGTTGGCAATGCGGTGTGCTACTGGTAGTACAGGGTGGTTACCATAAGTGCTCGCACTTTTATTTGTATGTGTGTATGTCGGTAGCTATGTAAACAATTATTGTTGTTGCTATAGTGTTTTCACGTGAATATGTGTGTAAGTTTAGTGCAATGATGTCAGTTTCGTAGCACAATTGTGCAAACTAAAATCACACGCATTCTTATTCTCTTCCAAGAAAGAAATTAATATATATTAAAAAGTCATTTTGGTTTTTTTTGGACCAGCTTCACTAAATTGCATTTAATATCAAAACTTAAAAGACCAATAACTCGGAAAATATTGGTCGCAGCCAATTTTTTTTTTTGTTTAATTTTTTCTTCTTATTTTTCAAGTTTCTATCAGATAAGCTATTTAAAAATTTATTTTTGGAATTTCTTTACAGTTTCCTATGTAAATTTTACAGCGCCGTAACTCGGAAAATATGGGTCACACGCAACTTTTTTATTAAATTTTTATTCCTTATTTTTTAATTTTCTACCATATAGACTCCTTTTGATATATTTCGAGCTGCTTCACTAAACTGCATTTGTTGCAAATATTTATTTTTTTCAGTGTACTTCAGAGACGAATGAGACAGCTTTTCTCACACATACAACTATAGTTTTTTTTTTGCACCACTGGTTTAGTGCTTTAGTTAAATACTTCTAGATAGTTCTTGGCATTAACCCTGTAGGAATATTTTTACGTGACAATACAATAAAAAAAGATTAAAATTTTCCTGCCCTAGAGCTAATTTATATTATTGAAATTTCTTATACCAAACTCTTTCTTTCTCAAAAATTAATTATGTTTAATTTATAAAAAAAAGAAAAAAATTAATTTGACATAATTACTTTTATAGAAAAAAAATTTCAATTTAGCCACCCTGGAATCATACTTTTAGGTTTTTGATTTTTATTTAAAATTTAACATATTTTAAAAATACAAGATATGTTAAATTTACTGAGTAGGTTACTTTTATATACCAAATAACTCATTTTTCCAACCCTGAAATCGTTAGTTTTATATTTAATATAAATTTAATTCTTACTAAAATATAAAATTTGTTTATTTAGCAAAAAAAAAAAATAAAAATTAGTTTCAGTTAATGGCTTTTATTTGGCAAAATAAAGTTTAAGCTTCCCAGCTCTGAAACAATCTTTTCGATTTTGTTGATTTTCAATACCAATATATTGCGGACAATTTCTGGTACACCAGTACAAGACCGAAGTCTCTAGACGGATAGACGGATGGACAGACGGACATTGCTTATTCGTTTTCCCTATTTATGAGGACCCAGAATATACTCGTATATACTTTATGGATTGTATATGAATATTGTTGATATTACACACGAAATGAGAAACTTATATATACCCTTTACCATTTTTGGTGAAGGGTTTAATAACAGCTGACACCTTCGCTGGTAGCCTCATATTTTACAAACCAACATCCAGTCTTAAACCATACGACAACTTCAAAAGTAAGTCAATCTGATTTGACCAACGAGGCCATTACGTCAACTTACGATTATTTCAATACGATAAACTTGTTAAAAATTAAGAGCCAGTTTAAGACGAGATAAAAATACTATAAGGAATAGGGCGACATCGACGTCGAAACACGCGACTTGTCAATTTGATTATTACTTGATTTTGTAAAAACTTCAATACTGGGGCCCGTTTTTCAAAGCTACAAATTACAAATCTACAAGTAAAATACACACAATCCAACAACACTTTTACAAATTTTATTGTTGTTTTTTGTGAATTTTATTTGTGGATTTGTAATTTCTAGTTTTGAGAAACGGGCCCCTGATCAGTTGAAAAGTGTTATTGTTTAATAAAATTGCAAAAACCAATTAAATCTTAGTGGAGGTAAACATTTTTACCGTGTATTACATATTAGCTGAGCTCGGCAAACGTTATATTACCCTCAATTATTTTTTTTACTACAAATTAATTCACACATTGGTCACTTGCTGGGTCAAAAATCAAACGAAAACCTACCGATCCTGTGTTCAAAATTGCAGCTTCACAGCTTTTGTGGTTCCAGAGATCATGCATTAGGAACAAACACACACTAATATTTTATATATATATAGATTAAAACGAAGTTTAAGAGTCTGAACAGCTTTAATTGCATGTAAACTATAAACCTTAAAATCATTTTCTAAAAAAAAAATTAATTTCGAGTTATGACTTTGTT
Organism: Tachina grossa; assembly: GCA_949987645.1. Taxonomy (NCBI): domain Eukaryota; kingdom Metazoa; phylum Arthropoda; class Insecta; order Diptera; family Tachinidae; genus Tachina; species Tachina grossa. Next base: position 181,012,365 of record OX465274.1, read on the forward strand.
GCATTAAAGGATGGTAAAAAAAACTATGCTCATAGAATTTCATTCACTTGTATACAAATTTATATTGTTAGAAAAGAATTGCAATAGAGAAGATGCTCATTAGTCCCTATTTACACTATGCAAGTCTTATTGCTAAGCTGATTAGTTTATTAGGGGAGAAAGACGGGGGGAAAATAAACGTTGCTGTTCCCCTCGTCTCTCGCTCCCTGAAACTAATCAGCTTAGCAATAAGACTTGCACAGTGTGTTTTGGGACTTAGTATTATTTTCTCATAAATCTGTTAGTGGTATCCCACTTGGTAAATGGTTTGTTCAATATCGATACTTTTATGATATTAAACTCCCACCGTACCCACCATTTGGCTTAATAACTGTTTATGGAAATTTGCAAATATTATATCGATTGCATCGATACTTAAAATTTGTATGCACACTAAGATTGATCAGTACTGGGACATGTAGTGTTGTAAAAGTTGCACTCAATAAAAACATCACCCATGTTGCTAATACAGGGTATCTGGTAGCAGACTTATATTTTTAATCTTAAATAAAAAACGTAATAAGTGACACAAGAGTTTTATCAAGAGTATTGAACTATAGAATAAAAATACGGATTTTATTTTTTAAAGAGTATATCATCCAGATGTCTTTCGTCGAGTTGAACACGCTGTTTCAAATGGAGCCTTGTGTTATGCGCCACACGCTGCAGTAAACTTGGTTCAATTGAGCTGATTTATCGACGAATATTTTCCTATAAAGCTACAAGAGATAGGGGATTTTCATTATAAACGCTCTCTTTGAGATAGTCCCATTAAAAAAATAATAGGAGTTAGTTCGGGCGACCTCGGTGGCCACGAGATGTCCACAAAGCGACTGATCTGTTTCTTGGGGAAATTTTCCCGAAGCAAATTCATCGAAGGTCTGGCTGTGTGTGCTGTCGCCCCATTCCTGTTAAAATCACGTATGTGAAGAGTACGATAGATGAGCTCGCAGGTTTGGCAAAAAGTATTCCGTAATCATGCGTCGATAATATTCACCGTTGACATGCGTCGCCTGGCTTCGAGAATTTTCAAAAAAAAAAAAAAAAAAATGGTCCAATTATCTCATACGTGGATAAGGCACACCAAACGGTTACCCTGAGGCAATGGAATGTTTTTTGATGTTTCAATGGAGGGTTGCAATTTTTTGGAGACCAGTAACGGCAGTTTTTCTTGACGTAGCCCTTTAGGTGAAAATGTGAGCCTCGTCGCTCCAAAAAATGGGATCTACAGTGTGAAAACGCTCCAACATTATTTCACAAACATTTCTTTCAGTTGTTGAACGATTTGAATTTTAAAAGGATGGAACTTGAGATCCTTTTTTAAAATTTCATGAATAATCGCTCTTGGAAGTCCAAGTGGGCCCTGGTCGTGGAACATTTATATCAGAAGCAGTTGCGTGGAATCTCTGTACCCATGAACTAATTAAATTTACACTTCGTCCATCACATATTTGCCGAATACCGAACATTGAACAAAATTGTCTAACAGCAATTGTGTAAAGCGGGCCATACACTACAACAGCATGCACGCACAATCAAGCGATTGAGTATTCATGCTCGAACCACACAACATACCAGCAAGCTGGTACAATATTCATTTCATACAAAATTGCGCGAAGGGTGGTTATGTATAGTGACACAGTTTTTGTTGCAATTATTATTGGTATGTAGTTAAAATTAGCAGCTGTGTATAACTAAGGTGCTAAAATTCTGTTTTCCATTGAAACAAATTATGTTTCAACAAATTATATTTCTTAAATGCATTTTTACTCCACGACAACTTTGCTAAACTGAGCTAATTTCACCAACTACCAAACCAGCAAGCTGGTACCATCAGCAAAATATCAAACTCTATTTGACATCGCTACAGCAAACCGTACAATCGCACAAAACGCCTATACACGACCAAACCGCTGGCACAAACACTTGATTGCGCATGCATGCTGTTGTAGTGTATGGGCCCCTTAAGAACCATTGCGCGATGCTCACTCGACCACTGCGACATCGTGACTAACAAATCCCTAAAATCAATCATTCCAACGGTGCCAACCATCGCCCCCCCCCCCACTCCGCACGGTTTATTGCTTTTTAAAATAATCGTATTTAAAAATATAAATTTGCCACCAGACACGCTGTATAAACAATGGAAATCAAGTTTTGAAGTCGGTAGCCTGCTGTAGTCAATTTGTTTAATGTGTAAACTAACATTAGCGTAAGTACGTACGCAGTGTTGCCAAGACAAAAAAAAATTACAACCAAAGTCTCCAATAAAAATCTCCAATATGAAAAAATATGCAACAAAAATTAAAATATTTTTTTGAAAGAAGAATTTTCTTTTTGAAATATTAACACAGTATGAAAAAAACAAAATAAAATAAAAATATAAATCAATGAAATACGTATATAGACATGCTAAACTACCAGCAAATAAATTTCAATTATTTTATGTACACTTCTGACAATATGTCAAATAATAAATTTTCTTTAAAAATATAAATCTTTAATTTGCAAGTATTAAACAAAAGAGCAATTTTGGTTTTTTTAGGGGCACCTTATAAGTTGTTCTTACTATTTTTATTTCCATAAGGGTATAAAAAAGAAACAAATAAAATAAATTATTTTACTGGATTGTAACTACAGAGTCACTAAAGTTGTTAAATGAAATCGTTACTAAAATAATTTTGTAGAAACTGTTTGAATTTACTGCAGTAGAAAAAAGGAAAACATTATTTAAAATAATAAACTGCAAGTTTCTCCATGATAAACAACATATACCGCCGCTATTTTAACTAACTGACCTAAATAACAACTTAAAAATTTAACAGGAGAGCAGCTTTTATGGTTGTTGTATACATTCATTCTTATGGCTGCGTCAGAAATCTTTTTACTTATATAGGCACAAAAGTAATGCTTACAGTTATGCGAATTGTATGACTTATGTATAAAGTTTAGTAGATGACTTAACTCATTTTTCCAAAAAAATGTCAGTTAGGTCGGTTAGTTAAAACAGCGACGATATATACAAGGTGGCACAAAAGTAATCCTCCTATCAGAAAATGCTATAAATTTTGCGATTGGCGCCTAATGACAGTTCTGTTTTGACATTTGTGTAGTAAACACATGCGAAATACACGTTAATAAACAATGTTACGCTACACTGCTCCAGAACGTGGAATATTGGTGACTATTTATTTGACCAATAATCGGTCGTGAGTTTCGTCGCAGATTTCCTGGTTGCCCAACGCCTACTGGTGAAACACTGCGACGTTTAGCCGCTCGCCTCGAAGAGACTGGCACAACACGAGATGCTGCCAGGCATGGCAGACCCCGGAGTAGCCGTTCTGCAGAGAATATCAGTATCAGTCCACGGTCTTTACAGCGAATTTTGGTACAAAATTTGAAGATGTTTCCGTACAAAGTCCAGACGGTGCATCAGCTGTTAGCTGCTGACCGCCAATCGCGTCTAACATACGCTCAAGCCATCCTTGATCACCACCAAGAGGTTATTTTTGCGCCACCCTGTATATAGAGAATTTGGATACGTGTAATATTCATTTTAAGCAAGAAACACATTGACTTGAAGGCAACAAAATTTTAAATAGAACTCAGATTTTTTCTAATGAATTTATATATATTTCTGTAATATTTTGTACAATACTGAATTAAATACTTTACACAGGGGGAACTTTAAAACACACCAACCAACATTTAAATTTTATCTGAGCTTTTAATGAAATAAATAAAACCCGTCATAGTCTCAATATATGATATTGTGTATTGCTTAGAATACCATAAATTTAATTTACGTAACAAGTTTGAGTTTTCACTACTTAAGTATCATCATTTCCCATTTGATAAAACATAAATTTTACAAACAATTTAACAAATTGTTTTAAAACTGTACCCAGCAGACTAAACAGTGTAACAGCACGCATACAGCATGACAGACATCTCAGCAAGAAATAGAGAGGGATATAAAATCTATCAGCCTTATACATAATGAAAAAATTGGCATGAAGTTAGCACAACTACTCGTATGTGTTAAACTATATAAAGTTGCGCATCAAGAAAAATTTAACATTCATATTAGTTGTTAAATTTTGGGTGGAGTTATTCTACCGTTTTTTTTTACATAACGTAAAATTAAAAAAATTAATGGGACTTTAGGGAAAACTATTCTTCCGAAGGAGTCAATAAATTAAAAGTTAGAGAGCTAGTCTACTTTAAAAACTACTCAAGTCTGCAAACATTTTTAAAAACTCTTTGCTGGGAATATGTTGTTCCTTACATTGCACTGCACATAAATATGTTTGTGGATAAGATGTTTAGTAATGTGTTTTATACTTAACTTTTAAATTATTAATACCCTTAAATTTAATATAAGTAATAGTGATTTTTAAAAGAAATGTTTGGTTTTAAATAATATATATATATATGCATAATATATTTTTTATATTTCACTCTATTTTATTTTATTTTATTTTATTTTCTTTTTCATTACAGATTTATCTCAGGCCGCCTTGCGTGATGTTAATTTATATATTGAACCACCTGCTGTGCGTCGCAGTCAATCAGTGACATTGCACTGCCATTATGTAATAGAGGGTGCACCGCTGTATTCAGTAAAATTTTATCGTGGTCAATTGGAGTTCTTCCGTTACACACCTGGCGAATATCCGAATACAAAAGTTTTTCATTATCCCGGCATTAAAGTTGATGTAAGTGGAATATTAATAAAAAAAATGTTTTTTCATTTTAACACACAAGAGCATAACTTGAAAATATTAAAGTTAAGCAACAGCATGTTAATTACAATTTTTTTTAAATGATAGACATTTTAAATTTTCAATTGAACTATAGTGAATTTGAATCAGAAATAATTTCTTAATCAAGCTTAAGTTCAGTAATTTCAATTTTTATTGAATGAAATATTTTTATGAATTAATGTAAGTTACTAAAGAAGAGAAGAACAATTAAACTAGACTAGACTAGACAGTAACATGATATTCAAATCAGCTGAGTTGCCAAAAACAGTGTTGTCAATAAGAAATTTCCGCAAAATCACCCTTTATAATTTCGCTAGCTAACGGTTTTAGCCGGCTTTTGATAAAGTTAATAATAGCTTTAAGTTTAATAAATTTTTACCCCCATATTCATAAAATTTAAAATGAATTTGAAATGTATTTTATTTAAAATTTTTCCCAAAAAAATGTTCCTAAACTGAATTTCAAATTAATTTTATTTTTTTTATGAATATAGGGGTTATTATACAACAACATGACTTCATCAGAATCAATTATATTTTTAAATGGCGACAAAGTTTTAGGGCTTTATGCGAAAATAAAAGAAGTTGTAAGACATTAGTATGATCTGCTTTAAGAATTACATTTAATACTTCATCAACATTTTACAAAATGCCATAAATAAACCATGATTTAATTTTTTTATATTGCTTCAATAAATAAAACCTGTAACAACTTTTTGACAATGTAAATTTTTTTTTAATTTTTCATTTCCACAGGAAAGTGTCTCGAATGCCACCCAAGTTGTCATACGCAATGTGAACTTTGGTCTATCTGGAACATTCTCCTGTGAAGTAACAGCCGATGCACCATTATTTTCAACGGCCACAGCATATGCCCAAATGCAAGTTGTCGGTAAGTTTTTGCTTTCTTTTTTTTAATAAAAATTTAAAATTTACCATGAAACTGAAGTTACTTGGTTTACATGCAATGGAAGGTTAACAAATACGTACACACACACACAAGCCGTGACGTTATTTTGCTAAAAGGGCAGCTACAAATGTTTGTTCGTCGGCCCGCCTGTTCATATGAAGGTCTTTGGCAAGTTATTTAACTTTTGCACACAGTGTGTTCCTTTCGAAATCGCTTTCAATTTATTTATGCATGTTTTGTTTATTTTAAGTAAATGCGTTAAATTTTTTATAATTTATTTTTATGGTTTTTAAAGCTATGCTATTTATTGCGCGATACAGCATTTAGGACGTGATTTTCGTAACAAAAATAATCAGCAATATTACAATTATAAATTTATTTTTGTTTTGATTTCTTTGTACTTAAAAGTAGAGTAGGAAAATAAATGAAACAAATTGTTTGATTATGTTTTGTCTCGTTCTTTGAAGTGAGTGAGACAAAAACAAAAACAAAAACAAAAACAAACAAAAAACAATGAGAACGATTACTCAATTTTTTTTGTATTGTTTTTGCTCATGAGCACTTGCCACAGAACGAAACCGATCGACTGTAAGCCGGTTTACAGCCGCCACCGGCCACAAACAATATATTAATTTAAACGTACCCCGCTAGAAAAAAAAAATAATGGGAAATAAATGGAAATGATTTGAAATATTTGCGGCAAAATTGACATCATCATATAATATAATTTTATTGCATTGCATTGTTTTATATAGCTGAGCAGCATAGCTATAATCGCCTCTTTTTTTTTTCTTTGTTTGTAGTTTTATTTCTCTTGGACTTTTTGGCGAAAGTATTATTAACGGCATTGAAAAAGTCCGAAGGTGCATAACAATAGTTCGAGTAGAAATGAAAGGGTTTTATAAAAATGTCTTCATTAAAATTTCTCTACGGGTGGTAGATAAGAAATTGTCATTGTATTATTTATTTAAACATTTTACTTTTAAACTATAGCATCTGTGAACGATATGCAATTGGAAATTGAAGTCACTGGGTTTGTTAAATGATATCGTAACAGAGCTTCTAATAATAATTAATTGCCCAGAATAAGAAATCATTAATCCTGATTTGTTTGAGCGTGTGGTTTTACCTCATTTACATATATATTTATAGTGAAAATAACTACAGTAAGGCTGATCTTTTTGTATAACAAGTTGAGGCTATCAGTGCAAAAGTGGTGCAAGCCCAAACTTTTTCATATTCTGAAATAATTTAATACTGTGTTATATAAAGTTCTGTGTAAAAACGAAAGGCTTTGCTTGCTATACTTTTGTATTGACAATTTGTAATGAAAGCAATGTAATTAATTAACAGCAAGCAGCAAATAATGTGGGTTACACCACCCTTGCTCCGATATCCTCATCTATCGTTATATATTTATTTAAAAAAAAAATAATAATAATTTTATATGCAATAATCTTTTATATTGAGAAATGTTGTTTCCTCTGCCTCGATTCTATAGCGAATGTGAAAATTTTTCGAAACCGAACAACTTATTGTGCCTTATCGACTTCGACTACGACAGTTTTGCCCTAGATTAAAGGAAAAATATTGCCGAGTTCTTTGACCTATTAAAAAATCGTGGTAGTAAGAGTCGAAATACGCCAACCACGATAAGGGGAATTATCAAGTTTTGATTATCAATGATGAATAAAACGATATTTGTTAATATTTTTTATTTTCTTAGTTTATTTAAATTTTTATATGAAGAGTGAAGAGTTTTGCGCAAAATATGACAACCAATACTAGTGTATAATTTTTCTCAATAGCGGAGTTCGATATTTGATGTAAATTGTCTTGCAAAAGTGCAAATGCAAAATATTGTAGCTTTTCTTTGGATTGTGTGTGTATTTTGTTGTTGGATTTGAAAGAAAAGCTACGATATTTTGCATTTGCATTTACGCAAGATAGTGTGCATTAAACATCGAACTCCGCTATTGAGAAAAATTATCACCAGTGAATGAATGAATTTTACCTTTTATTTGACTTTTCATTATTATTGGAAACAAGGCAATGACTTTTCAAATAATGAAAATTTTTAATTATGAATTTAAAATTTTATAACTCATCATAATAAAACAAAAATCCCTGCAGTAGCCACATAGCCCAAGGACTATAAACGCGATTTAATAGCTCATTGAACGTTAGTACTAAATACCACCCACCGCCCATGCAATCAAAATAAATTTGTTTGCATAAAATTTTTCCTATCAAAGCAGAAGACTGCCAATTTGGTACATCCACTGTCTGGAATAAAAAGATAGACTTAAGGCCACGCCCATCGCCCATATAAGTTACACAAAATATAGATGAGAAGTTAATAAATATTTTTGTTAACATTCGATAACAAAAATTATTTGCTATACATCCATCATTTCATTGGTTATATCGTCAGATTCTAAGTCCAGTTTGGATGGCTCATGTGTTGAGCTGGTTATAGATTAATCTCATGAAACTAGTAAGCGACAAGTGATAAAACGAGAAACAACAACAACTAACAAATAACACCTGGAGATATTTTTATGTAACACAGACAACAACAACCAAAAATCATTGATAAAATTATTAAAAAAAGGTATTTTGATTTCAATAACACTTATCTAAGGTTCGAAATTTCTTAAGCTTAGACACTCAAGTTATTTTTCATTTAAAAATTTCAAAACAAAATTTCTTCTATTCTACCTAAAAATGAACATTTTAATGTCAAAAGCTATTTAAGTGCTACTATTTAATAATTAATCTGCATTTACATCAACCTACGTTAAAGCTGTTTAAGCCTACGTCCTCTTGCCTTGATGCATAAACAATTTACATCATTAAATGTGTATTTACGTTCAGGACATACAACAAGGGCAGCCCATTTAAACTTCAAGATGAGGAAGTAAAAAATATTAAAAGAGATGTCAACATAAAGTGTAAAGGAATAGTAACAAGTACAACTATGTTTCTATGGAAAAGTATAAAAAAACAAACAAACAAAAAAACAAGATTGCCAACAGGAAGACTGAAAGCAAGAATAAGCAAGAATTTATGTACAGTTAAGTAAAAAACATTTTACATACTTAAATAAAATTAAAAAGAAAGATGCAAACATGTTTGATGAAAAATAAGCAAAACTATACAAATAAAGTTATTTTGCTTTATATAAACTAGTAAAGTTGTAACTTATAAATAAATAAAACTTATAACAAGACTTTGCAAGTTTACACAAATTAGTATACATATGCACATTAGGGATATAACTTTTTAACAATTTTTTAATATATCAAAATTGGCATAACACAGTCCGATAGAGTATAAAAACTATAAGGGAACGCATATATTTATTTTTTCGCTAAGGTCAAAAAAAGTTCACACACCAACCGCGATGGAGTTTTTTTTTTTTTTTTTGGTTAAGAAAAATTATTAATCAACCTTATTCCAGTTGTCGACATCTACGTCACTTTAACACAATATCAAAAACTTTGGGCTTGTGTACCCGTTGTCGAAAACAATTGGAAGGTTTATGCTATTTTCCAGACCTAAGGGAACGTAAATAGATTATAAAAATTGTCCTCGAGAGCGAGTAAATAAGCCTCAGTGTTTTGGTATTGTGTTAAAGTGATGTCGATGTCGACAAGTGGAATGAGTGTGAGTATTTTTCTTTAAAACAAAAACTATACAAAAAATACCGTATAAAATTATGAATATTCAATATTGCATTAAAAAGGGCTAGAAATAATTTTAAATTATGCAAAATATGTAGAACAAAAATAAACAAATTAACTAACATGTGCATAACTAGTAAATAACAAACGATAATAAACGGTAAGACTGTTGTTAATTTAGAGGTGGTAAAATTGAGCTTTCATTACGATGAATCAAAACAATTCACATATTCCATTTGCAAGAAAAAGTTTCGTATATCAATCAGAAATCTATATCAGCTGACACCACACACAATGGACCAAACACAGAAGAACGCTGATGATGAAGATTTAGTGGCATTCGAAAACAGCTAGTTGTTCCGTTCTACTAAGTATTAGTCAGAATATTTACAACTAACTTTGGTGTTATTTGTTCATTAATAATTATCACATGTAATTTGGCTTAAAAAGCGATACGAACTTTAGCCTGTTCAAATCATAAATATATGTAAAATAGTATTTTTGTTAGCTCAAGTCTGTGATTTAAGTGTTTAGAAAACCAATTTGTGCGTTAACTTTTTTGAGAAAAATTACAAAATATTATGATTTTCTTGTTTACTACGACATGGTTTACTTCATGGTTTATTGCCTAAAAATTGTTTATACCTCTAATGCACATATATGTATATATATATGTACAAGTGCAGTTAGTAATGCCTATTTTAAATTTGTTCTTTTTTAAATTTTCACTGAATTTCGAACTCATAGTATTTTACTTATTTTAATCATCTTTTACAAAATAAACTTGGTGCATAAAAATGCACGTTGCATAGTCTTATTATTCGCTAAAAGGCAGTCAAAATTCTTTCAATATAAATAAAATTTTTATTGCAGTTTGTTGTTGCTCTTGTTGTTTAATAGAAGATACTTTTGGCTTAAATTTTGTGCCTTAACTTTAAAAGTAGAATTAAAAATAATGGCAAAGTAAGAAAATAAAAAACATGTTGATTATTGAGTTCTTGTTTCAACTTTAATCCCCCCAGGGGAGTCTATTATAGAGTACGGGTGTGGCAACCCCGGGGCTCCAGCTGGGATGATGTGGCTTTTTCCATTGACGTACCTTTGGTACATTGCCCATAGAACTTATGTGTTACTACCCGATCTCTGAACACAAACAGAGCAAAGGATGTGCACATATTTATAACAAAAGGAAGACAGGTCCTGTTGATGTCAATTAGGTGCAGCGTCACCTAGAACTGCCCCTGAGTTCAAAAGACGATAGAGGTGAAGCCCTTGTGGTGGAACTTCGAGGTCTAACCAGAGGCTACTTCTGGTGCCACGGGTGCCGGTGGCCCGACAGCCGAGCTGCTTAGAGTTGAGTGCATGTAGCGGTCGTCAGTTTCCTTTGCTAAAATGCCGAGTTCGTCCTACCTCACGGGGTTAAAAGGATGATTTTGGTATGTGTGGAGTAGGCACTGGTTATTTGGCGACACAGGCATGGGTTCATCTCGGATGAGTGGTTGAGCTGTGCCGGCAATGGTTGAGGAATTCTCATGGGGACCTCGCTATGGGTGTATACACAACACCTTCGCGTGGAAGCCGGAGAATTATCGTGGTGGCTGTGGTTGCTACCAAAATCGCTGGGAGAATAGTCTTGGCTTCCCAGTGTGAAATCAATACTAGTGGTTGGTCTGACGCTGTCAGCCAGACACTATTCTAGGTGCTGTTGCCATTCAACAGAAGCTGCTATGGGCACGGACATAGCAGCAGAGTTTAGATAGCTCAAATTACCTCAGCAAGGTAATTGAATATAGTACAGGGATAACTATATTCAAAGATTGCAACCTATGTGCCCTATGGAGTGGGCCATAGGTTCATTCTAATAGGGTGCATGGGGGCGTTGGTCTGGCGTCTAACCCACACCCAGTGCTTGGCACACGTGAGATTAGGCCGTAATGGCAGGTACTCACGTAAAGCAATCGCACATCTGTTTCAACTTTAATATTAGTTGAACTTCTCATTTAATTGAATGGAAGTTTAATATAATATCTCTAATTGTTCTAAAATATTTTAGATATAGATTTCCTGATGATCTACATTAGCGGCAATAAATTGTACATAGAATCTAGCTAACTTAACTCGAAAATTAAATTCAATATGTTTTTAAGAAAATATTAATTTTTTACTGAATAACTAAATATTAGATTTAAAAACAAAACTTTACAAAAATTTTAAAACGTAATGGAAAATTTTCTGTTGTGTTTAACAACAAAAAATTGTATTGAAAAAATTTGCATTTCCAATAACAGAAATTGTTAATACAACAACAGCAAATTTTGTAAGGTTTTCTTTTCCACAATATAAATTCTTTACACATATAATAAAAAACATTATTTAAAAAGAAAGTTTTTGTCAACAAAAAAAAAAAAATCTTGACACGAGTATAACAAAAAATTTAATTTAAAAAATATTAAATTATAAAATTTAACTGAACAAAAAAAAAAAAATTGTCAACAAAATAAATTGCTGATATAACAAAATATTTAATTGAAAATGTTTAGCTCCCATCTTACAATATTAATAATTGTATTGACAAAAATCGTAGCAGATTCAGTTTCAATTAATTTTTTTATTGTATTAACAAACAATTTACCATATCTACAAAATTTTTCCAGAATTAACATTTATCATAAAATGCTCAACATAATATTTTGAATATCAGTCCATAGTAGAATCGAGACCTATTTCTAAAAATCTTTTAAATACATACATAAAAATGGGCCTCAATTATGCGGGCCCCTATCAACCGGCTGTATATATTAACCTGCATGTTGTCACTTTGTTTCCTGACCTTCATTGTCAGCGCTTTCATTTAGTATACCTCTATTATACGTGCAAACAAACGATTTCCCGCCGTAGCGAATACTTTAAGTTTCAAGTGTACTCTAAAGCAATATTTCTATAAAAATTTTGACTAAAGTACACTTGAAAAACAAATACTTCTTTTTTTTGGAAACGGGCGTTCATGTTCAAATATAAACTAAAATTTCGTGTTTTAATTATAAAATATGTATTTGTGCTTTTAAAAAAACTTTATTATTTATTTATTTATACGTATTATACAAAGTAAATTTGATTAATATGGTGTTGCATAAGTATGGAAGGAGTAACTAGACCATATGCCCAAGATGGTATTAACAGTATCTTAAAAGGTCCTGTGACTGACACTACACGACCTATGCCTTCAGATAGGAAGTTGTAACGTGGTTGTTAAAGAAATTCCACAAAAAACCGTAAGATTATACGGTTATCTGTGGCAGATCAGTCTACCAGTGCGAGCGAGACGAAAAACTTTCGGAGGCCGAACAACACACACAAGGCTGACCGCACTTAAGAAATAATTACGATGACGGGAGAGATGTTCTTCAACCCAGAGCTGCTTAATGACTGGAAAAAAAACTTTATTTATCATGTTTTTCAATAATTTGTGCTAATTGATGTACCGAATAATCGCGGTTGCTTTCAGAACTTCTAATCATTCATTTTACTAAAACTATTTTATTTTAGGCTAAAACTGAATTCTTAGCCTTTACCACGAATCGCATTTGATTTTCAATCTTTGCTGGCTGTCGAATACCGAGTATTAATGTCAAATTCATATTATGAGCATAGAAAACTTTCTTTGAGCGACGAATTTTCTATGGAACAGTATCTTGTTTTCGATGCGATATTTTAGCATGAAAAATTATTACAAATCTAAGTTTTACACGATTGTTTTTTTTTTTTTTTTTTTGTTTTAAGACACAAAAAAACTGTTAACTCTTCTTGTTCATTTATGAAGATCTAAGCTCGCCAGCACTGAATAGTTCAAAAATTTCATTTATATAGAAAAATCTTAAATTTGCATTTGCTCGAGCAAAACATCTTAAAACTCTTGAACATTTAAAAAATCACAAAAGCAACATTCTTTTCCGAAAGCGCGTCATAATACCAAATAAAAGTTCCTTCGATTAGCACTTTGTTGAAAGTTTTTTATATAATGAAAGCGGAAAATTTCTAGCATCACTTATTTACTATAGCTCTGCCGTTGTGCTGTTCGTTCTTTACTAATCATTCACATGTTTGTTAATTTATTTATTTTTGTAATAATGAAGACAAATCTATTAAGTTTATTATTTTAGGTATATATATTTAATTAATTTTTGCTATAAGCCCATAGGTATTTCAGAAACTGTATTACGATGAATCAAAAAAATTCACTTATTCCAATTGCAGTGAAAATTATGTATATAGAGCTCATGTTTAAAACCAATTGACGCCACACACAGTGTATTTAACAAAATCAAATAAATTTGCTTTCTAAAATATCATTACCTAATCGAATCATAAACAGAGAAACAAATAAGGTTTGAACAAAAAAATTAGAAAACTAACTTAAAATATTTTTATGTTCAGGCTATCCAGAAAATTTTGTGAAAAATATTTTTCTTTTTAAATAATTATATTCGTGATAGTATTTAAAAAAATTAAAAAAAAAAAATTTTTTCTTTCCATTCAAAAGCGAAATGTATGTCTGTAACATCACACTTTTTGCACTTAAAAGTATGCAACAAAAATAAAAGATATTTAAGCAAACCTCTTTTTGTGTTTAGTGCGTATGGAAACAGCTAAGAGGTATTTATACTTATCCCACACACAAAACACAAGCCTCTGTCACACTATTTTTTTTTTCTTTTTTTTTAAATCTTTGATAAGAATAGAACAAGCGAAATAGGGAGAGAGCAAACAAAACATAGAATAAATAAAGGAAAGCAAGAATTTAGATGATGCAGGCAGGTTAAGCAAATGAGTTTCAAAATACACACAATTACTATGGAAAAAAAACGGCAACAGAAACTAGCGCCTCCTCCTTGGATTTCACATACAAACGAGCCATCATCTATTTTGTCATGCACATACACACAAAAAGGGTGTAAAGGTAAAATATTGTGTTTTTATGTCAAGCCCTTTTTCTTTCTACTTTTATTTATATAGTTTTTTTTTTTGTTTATTTTGGATTTACGAGAATTTCAAGGCAGTTTTATAAAAACGTTGTTGTTGTTTTTTTTCTCTCTAAGTTTTATAAAACAGCGCATTAATGTACGTTAATACACATCACTCATTTACTCGAAGACTGTCATATTGCAAAAAGTCCGTTTTATAAATAAGCTCAGGCTAGGATTATTACTTATAATCAGCAGCAAAGTCAAAGAATATAGTTTCAAGAAATGCAATAGAATGATTCTAATATTATCATAATAAGTTTTACTCATTAATTTAAAATAACATTTTCGAACCGGTCGGTGCAATATATCAAAAAAAAAAAAACATAAACACCTATTGGTAATATTTCCTTTAAAATATGCACTAGAATGTATTTTTTCCGTTTTTTATGGCATTACAATTATAAATACTACAGAGCCTTGAAGCTTGCTTCACATTTAGCGGCTTCAGTTTTTTGTGATCGTTTGGACATTGAACACGTGCTAAAAATTTTTGCAGAAAACAACAAGAAATACTACGAAAAGAACGGTAATTATTTAATTTTGCTTATGTCATTGCTAGTTTATGTAATATTTAGTTATATTATTATAAATTGTACTGAGAAATATAATAGTTAGAGGAAATAACTAGTGTTTTCTTTCATCGGGATTATATGTCCCATCAGTCTTTTTAGTTGCGACTATATATCGCAGGAGTATACAAAATTAAACATTATTTCATATTAGTTTTGTTGACTAACAGGTAAAATGACTAGCAAGAGAACTAAACTAACTGATAATGATATCGAAGATATGCTCTTTGATTCATCAGGCGAGTCAGAACCATATGAAGATAGTGGATCAGAGTATTTAGCTTCGGAGGATGATGATTCTTCTACTGGTGCAGGAGACTGTGCAGAAATGGAAGTCGATCATTTTAGCAGCAACGAAAACAATTCAGATGATGAAATCGATCCAACTGACGCTCAAGAAAATCTCAGCAATGTAGTTACACCTGTTGCGGAAAATATATGGACGATCAACGGCAATGGCCAACCCAGAAAAGAAATGCCAGCAGAGTACATCCCATCGGTGCTTTGTGACATAAATCGTGGATCCAGTGAGCTAGAAACGTTTATAAAATTATTTCCCCGAAGCTTACTGATATGGATAGGCCAATGCACAAATGAAAGGTTGCACATTGTTAGAAAAAGTCAAGGAGCATACAAAAAAAAAATAGTTCTCGAAAGATTCATCAAACCGATCAGCACGAAGTTTTAGCATTTTTAGGAATAATGCTTATAACTTCCTACAACAGACTACCAACAATGCCCATGTATTGGTCTAAAAGAAAGTCTGTTGGCAACGCGTTGATAAGAGAGAGCATGTCTCGAGACCGATATCTATTGCTGCACTCCAAATTTTACTGCAATTCTCCAGAAAAGCCCATTGGCTGCTCAAAAAGTTTCTACATTGAAGAAGAAGTAGCTTGTCTAAAACAAACAATCAATGTGTGTCGGGAAGACAGCTCATTTCAATCATTGGATGAATCAATGGTTAAGTTCAAAGGACGGTCAACATTGAAGCAATACCTTCCTTTGAAACCTATCAAGCGTGGAATCAAAATTTGGGAAAGATCTGATTCATCTTCAGGGTATGTTTATGATTTCAATATATATTGTGGAAAAGAAGAAACTGGACAACATGTCGACAACTCGACTTTGGGTGAAAGAGTAGTCTCGGCTTTGGCACAAAGTGTCAAGCGAACAAATGTAGCACTTTTCTTTGACAGATTTTTTTCCTCTGTGTACCTCTTCAACAGTCTTCCATATGCTGCTGTTGGAACTGTTATTATTAATCGAAAGCAGCTTCCGTCTTTCTCACAAAAACTGAAAAGAGGAGAAAGCGTCTTCTATCAAAATCAATTTGGAACTTCGTGCGCGTTTTGGCAAGACACAAAACTGGTGACTGTAATGAGCAACTGTCATGGTGCAGAAATGGGTGTTATTCAAAGAAAACAAAAAAAACGGTGAAAAAGTTACCTTCAACTGCCCAAAGTCTATTGTCGACTACAACCAACATATGGGTGGGGTCAATTTGTCACAGCTATACGACATTAATAGAAAATCCACAAAGTGGTGGAAAAAGGTATTCTATAAATTGTTGCAAACCACATGCGTGAATGCCTGGATATTATATAAGGAAAACCACCATATGCCAAATCTTCCATATATAGACTTTGTTACTGGCTTAGCAGAGAGTATGGTAAAGTTTGGCCTGGAAAACACTAAGGTACCGAAAAAGAAAATATCTGGACGACATCTGAAAACCAGAGATGTTAGTTATCGCATAGTTGGTGATCACATGCCCATTGAAGGAAAAACACGACGCCGATGTGTAAAATGTTCCAAGGACAAGAAAGGCGGCAAAAATGACAAACGAACCTTCTTTACATGCAAGACATGTGAAGTTCCACTTTGCTTTCAATGCTTTACACCATTTCACATGTCATAATTTTAATAATCAATAAAAAAGAAAACGTTTTAGCTATTATGTATTTTTTGCTATGAGTACTGATGGGACATTATATCCCAAATTTTGAATTCAAAACACCGTATGGGACTATATGTCCCAGCCTCCCCAGCGCCTCTGCTGGTGAATTTGGACATTCTGGCACGGTAGAAGTTTTAACAATTTAAATACTGCTTTAGCACCAACTATGGACAATATCGTATTACATACCGTAGTTTTTTTTCGGTTCGAAAGGGATAAAAAAAAATTATATATACACTTTTTTTTCATAACGAAATTTATAATACTGTTGCGAAGCCTGCCGAGTTTTAAATAAAATGATATAAAATTTAATTTTTTGTTAAGTAATGTTACATAAAGAATTGATAAATACTATCAATAAAGTTAATTGTTGAGTATAAAGTTCAGGGACAAACTTACTATGGATTTTTTTTCATCACCGTCGACATCAGCTAGACGTTACTTATCAGTGAATCGCAACTTACAAAAGACATTGCGCTGACGTCCATATAATGCCCATAATTGTTAAGAAATATATATCATCTTTTTATAGTTGAAGCCGGTCGCTTCAAGCACAGAAAAAATTATTCCCAAAAATTTTCAAACAAACGCGTGTTTTGAAATATAATTTAGTTTTTTACTGTTCCAGTAAATTATTTGTTCCAATTTTATTTAATGTTAAAAAAAACTGTATAGAATAAAAATTTTCTGTATAAGGGGCTGTCCATATATTACGTAACGCTGTTTTCCCCGATTTTTACCCCCCCCCTCCCCCCTAGTAACAGATCGTAACAAAACTGTGAACCCCACTCCACCCCAGGAATAACGTAACAATGAGATAAAATATAAATTAAATAGTTAAAAGTTTTAATTTCATTTAAATACATTTGTTAGACTAGCACAGTGCGTAGACAAAAATTAAATAAGCTTACATATGAACGTACTCCATATGTTGGCGAAACTATTTCTTAAATTTCTTCCCAAGTGTCCTCAAACTCCAAAAATTATGGTTATCTAGAGAGCTTATTCCTAAACTGTATGTATGTATTTGTGATGTGTATTGGAATTCCAAAATATTCGGCCGTTTCTAGATATTCGTATTCATTTAAAAAAATATATAAAGAAATTCATAAATCCAAAACGAAATTTAAATGAATGGAACACAAATATTAGTTTGTAATAATTAAAAAAAATTATTACGACTACAATTTGAAGCTGAAAAAAAGTCAGCCAATGTAGCAATAGTAAAGTAAGAAAATAAAAAACATGTTGATTATTGAGTTCTTGTTTCAACTTTGTTATATGTTATTGAGCTTCTCATTTGCTTAAATGAAAGTTTATAATATAATAACTCTAGTTGTTCTAAGAAGCTTTGGGTAAAGGTTCCCTGATGATCTGCATTAGCAACAGTGAAATGCGCATAGGATCCAGCTAAACCCCTCAGTAATCAATTTCAATGTATTTTTAATAAAAAAAATATTTTACTTAATAAGTAAAATATTAATTTGGGATTATTAGTGCGTTTAAAAAATTTTAAACTTAAAAAAAAGATTTTTTATATTTTTTTGCTATGCGTTTTTTGCCAAATAATCTGCTATAGTTTTCCGTATTGATGACTGAGCAGTATTTCAAACATCAAGAGGAGAATTGGCATTAGCCTTGCGGTCGCTTTCACTAGTTTCTATAAGTGAAGTCGTCGTGTATTTCAGAGAGCTTAAAGATGACTCCGTTTGGCCATCTTCAAATCAATCTAAAATGTGAGTGAAACAAAAAAAAAATTATATCTAAGATCAATAAAGGTTGCCATGTCGAATTACATTCTACAACATTACATTTTCAATAGATATTTGCCCATTAAAAAATATACCTTAAAAATATCTTGAAATTAGAGGGGCACACAATCTAGTTCCTAGACGCATTTCACTGTTGTTTTCATATTTTTTTTAAGTTCTGTTGCATAAAAAATTAAAATAATATCCTTATGAAAATACGTCTATGTATGCAAGTTTCCATTAACACATCTCTCAAAACTTAAACATTGTTGACAAGTTGTCCAACAAAAATGTTAAAACTAAATAATTTGATATTGTCATGCACATATATGGAAGAATATTTTTTTTTTTGAAAGGACGCTTTTTTGTCCATGAGAATTGCAAGAAATCTTTTCCTAAACTTCTGCAAATACCATTTCCTTCTATGCATTTGGTGGATTTAATGTTAATATATGTTGCAGTTTAATATAAACACAAGTTTTTATGTACATACATATATTAAGAATATTTAAGAATGTAAATGGATAAAGAAAGATGAGGAATTCAGAACCAGTTCAATCAGTGTTGCCGTTCATACGACTAAAGTCGCAATTTGACCCTTTTTTAGCGGTCTGCGACTTTTTGTGAGACTTTTTTTTTAAGAACGACTTTTGCGACTTTTTTGATTTTCTTGGGACTTTTTACCCTTTTTTGTAAAGATTCTTACAAAAAACATTAATACTGGAGTAAATTAAATTTTTTATAAAAAAAAATAACTCCGTCAATTCACAGATTATTGTTGATTTGGAAGCACTTTTATTATTTTATATTATATTACGTTCTTGGAACCTTGTTATGTATACAATGTATTTAAGAAAATTTTCCCTAATTTTCAGTAAAAGTTTGAAAGAATAGTGTTAGCAAAAAAGCGTTTAAAATAAAAATTTTGGTTTTGCAATGCTTAGTTTACAAAATTAGTTTTAGCTGCCGAGTCAATGTAAGAAAAAGTTGTAGTAAAACATACAAGTGTGTACTAACATGTGAACATTTTGAAACTAGCTTTGCTTAAAAATGCTGTCAGCTTTAAATTTAATAGACAAAGATATGGAAGAGTGGATTCCAAAAAAGTAATATATATGTATGTTGAAGTATAAAATACATTCACCCAAAAAATAGGATATATGGCGCCAATATCAAACGAATAGAATTGAAGTAAAGAGCTTACGGGGTTTTGGTTCGACATGTCAGAATTTTGTAAAAAATATCTACGACAGCCAAATTTATTAAACTTGAGTAGATTTCTTCAGTATGCATACAAGAAAATATGTATTGAAGCACATACAATAATGCAACTGTATATGTCATGAAATATGCAATAAGCTTTTGATTCAATAATATTTTTTAATAAAAAAGCGTTTAAAAAGATGTGCAACTTTTATTTTCTCACGCGACTTTTTTGTGCGACTTTATTTTTATAGATCGACCTTTTGTGCAACTTTTTAAAAATTCCCAGCGGTAGCCCTGAGTTCAATTCAGTTTCACTACAATTTATTTAATGTATTATAAAAACTCTGTATAATTTTCAAATGCTATTTAACAACTATTAAATTTTTGGATAGTTTTCATAAACTTTAAGGTACGTTTTAAATATTCGAATTCTCGAATATCAAAAGTTTACATTCGGCAGATGTATGTAGTATACATACTCGTACATAATATATGCAGGCAACACGTATGATCAATTAAATAAATAAATGAGAAAAACATACGTATTTTTGTACAAACTTAGTAATTTTTTCTGTTACGTAACATTTTCAAAGACCCCCTCCCCCCACCATAACAGATCGTAACAAAACTCGAACCCCCCCCCCTCCCCCCTAGAGCGTTTCGTAATATATGGTCAGCCCCTAAAGTAAAATTTGTAAAAAAAAAAAAAATTTGATTTATTTTTTTTTATTTAAATTTGTTATTTTCAGTTAAATTTATTTTTATATACTGTAAAAAAATTTCTCTGATTTTTTATAATTTTTTCTACAAATTATTTTATAGATATAAAAAACATTTTATTTTTTTAAAGATTTTTGTTTGCGGTTTTCAAACTTGTTATGTTTGTATATTGTGATTCTCAATATAGTATTAAGAGTCTTACTATAAACATACGGAGTTTGTTAGCTAAATTAAAAAATTTTCGGGTCGAAGTCTACTGACGAGTTCTAAGAGCAGGAACTAAATGCTTAGCCACAAAAACAAGCCCATTTTTGAAAGTAAAAAAAAATAGTTGAACCTTTTATTTGATTCAGTTAATTTTTTCAAATAAAATTTTTACTATTTTTTTTTTTTAATTGGTAAGAATTTTTATTGATTCAGTTAATTTATTTACTGATAATACGAAAAATTTTAGTGAATGTGTTTGTAAATTATAAAAAAAAATTTGCTGAATAATACAAAAAAAAAAAAATCTGGAAAAATGTTTTTCTGTTCGTATTAATACATTTGACTGAAAATATTTTGAGTTTCAGTTAACTTTTTTCTCTAATGCCATAATAAGTTAACTAAAAATTAAATTTTTTTCCAGTTAAATTTTTACAAAATTGTTATCAGAATCTACAAATTTCTTTGTAGGTCCGCAATCACACAAAATATTTACTGATTCAATGAATTTGGTTACTGAAAACGAAATTTAGTTTTTTTCTGTGAGCAAACACAAAAATTTGATCAACAAAGATTTGCAGTGTGTGTACGCAGCGTTGCCAGTTAAGGCGATTTGTTCCCAAATTGGGGATTTTTTTTGGCGATTGGGGACAAAAATTTCGTATTTGGAATCTGAGGATTTGTTAGGGATAATAACCAAATTTTAGGGGATTTTTTGGGGATATTGTTTTTATAAGTGATGGTAACAAGAATGATTTTTAGCTAAGAAATGTGCGTCTGGCAAGTCTAAAAATGGTTTCTAATAAAGAAGAAGTATCAAGGCAGATTAATCAATAATGAACTCTACCGAAACAAAAATACGTAACAAAATGCAATATGAATTGTTGAAAGCACTTCTTATGTTATTTTAGTCATTATTTTTTTTTTAATTAAAAAATTTTATTTTTTTTACAAAAGAAATATGTGTTTCAAAAAAAATCAAATTGAGAAATTTTCGGGGATAAGCTCTAGAAAAAAACTGGCAACACAGTATGAAGCGGCTTTTTTAAGCAAAATCATTAAAAACAACTCTCGTATGCTTAGTTTTTTGAAGAACTAGCCTTTATGAGTTATAACATTGTTTGAGTCAATGGGCGATTGTTTAGTTGTTTCAAGTTCATTCATACAGTGCTCTTTCATTAAAATATTTTATCTCTAGTGTAATGTGCTACTTGTATGCCTGGAATTTTAAATTGCAAGAAAACTTCTTTTATTAGTATTCATTTCATTAAGTTTTTCCATTCCAAGTTTTTTTCTCTCTTCAAAGTAACAAATTCAAATCCGCACACACAGAGTTTATGACCGCTGGCAAACATATTGTTCTTTGTTTAGGGCCAAAAGACAAAAAAAATGTTTATTTTACTGTTGTCCTTTTTCCCTTTAGTAGCTTATTGTTTGGTTGCACCTTTTAAGTGTTCTTTTCGTAGGAATTGCAAATATTGCCTTTGGGGATGGATAGTTTTTATTCAATTTAATTTTTGCAACAATCTAATTTATTTGAAAATTTGTTGATGTTACTTTTTTTATTTGTTATTTGTTATTTGTCTTCATATAAGTAAAAGGGTTTTATTGCTTTGAAAATAAGAAATGACTACTGTTAACAACAAATAAGACTATTTGCTATTGTAATTACAGCAATTTCGAAATATATTGAGCATTAGAAGAAATCCTTTTGGGTGAAAATTCCCTTTTCTAGAAAATTAAATAACTATGAGAGATACGAGTGTAGCACACACATAACACCAGTTGAATAGGACTAGGAAAATTAAATAAAACCTATAAGCTTATTTATCTCATTAAAATGCAAGTAGTAGAAGAAAAGAGGTTCGTACTTTTTTACAAGCAACCAGTAAAAAGCCTGGATGCTCCAAGGTGGGTTTTATGCTGAATAGTGGTTTCATTTATCTTTTATTAAGATTTTGTTGTAACAAAAATTTAAAGGATTAAAAGATGCTACGCACAACTAAAATAACAGTTCAGTTGAGAAATCGTATCTTATAAGAAACTTATGTGGAAATTTATACTCTTACTGAAATAATTTGTATAAAAGGAATTGCAATCGCAGCATTTTTCATGTATTTATTTTTTTTTAGAGAGAAGTAACACTCAGGCAATGAATGCTTACTACTATTACTAGGTATAGTGATAGAAAACAAGGAAGAAGCACTGAAAGGACAATGAAATTCTTCATTGTATTAATGAAATGTTTCATTAAAAGTCAGCTAATGAAGCCCTTCATTGAATCAATGAGGAATGATTCATTGTATTTATGAAGTTAATTTTGGCGACAATGTCATAAATAGAATGAAACTATTTCATTAGTTCAATGAAACTTTTTCATGAATATAAAGTAGTTGTCTCATTGATTTAATGAAGTTCTTACATACTATAAATGAAGTTTATTCATTAATATGAAGAAAATTTCATATATTTAATGAAATATAAGCAGTAAATAATGAAAATTTTCTATTAAAAACATGAAATCATATTCCTTACAAACCACCTACTTAATAAAAGATATACAGATTTTTTTATATTTTATTAAATATATAGAAATACATACGTATGCGCTTAATATATAAGCAAATGTATGTATTTATGAACGTAAAACATTTAAAATTTAAGGAACTCATCAGTAGATTTCAACCCAAATAATGTTTAAGTAAGTCGAAAAACTTGCATGTTTATAGTAAAACTCTTAATATGTTATTGAGAATCACAATACACAAACATAAGTTTAAAAGAATCAAACAAAAATCTTAACAAAACAAGCATCTTTATAAGATGTTTGGCACAACCTTCTTGCGTTTGTATAGTGGTGAAGGACGTGAATGGATAAAAAAAGAGAAAGAGAGACATATCTGCTATACAATGAAGAATATTACATTGTATAAATGAAATGAATTCATTGCATTTATGATGACCATACATACTGCTTTGAAATTAAAAGGAATTAGAAAAATAAGAAATATATATTATTTTTTAACTAAATAACTTTTGATTTATTTATGTTTGAAAAACTCTATACAGTAAGAAGACAAAATTCTTGGAACTTATTTATATTTGCCCCAAATTCGCCAAAAACAAAATTCGTTTAAACAATGTAACGATTTTCATTAATACAATGAACTATGAAGAACACATGAAGAGCAGAGATGGAAAGATTTCATGCATACATTGATATTATTCATTGTATTAATGAAATGTTTCATTAATATAATGCAGAACATTTAATGAAACCGTTGCATTCTCTGAATGAATGATTTTCCTTTCAGTGAGGTAAAGGAAGAGATAGAGGAAAGCTTCATTCTTTTAAAACTCAGATTTTTGCACGTTTTTTTAATAATGCGGTGTTGCAGCGCCTCTGGTGTCAACGGAACGTATTAAATTTACAAAGCTTTTTTTGGTTTTTTTTTTTACTTTGCCGAATCGATTGATGCACAATACCAACGATGAAGGAGTAGTGTACGCTGAGGTAGTTCAGTGACCAGTGTCTATGCCTTCATCACTTGAACTTCACTACAGCAACTGATACAAAAGAACACTAATGCGCATCAGAAAACTGCATGGTGTGTTGTTATTTAATGACTGTCAGAACCAAACTGGAACCCAGAGCCTTTGGTTTTGTAGTCAACGTACTAATTACTTCAGTCCACTTGCGGTACGCAAAACTTTCCCAGATGGTACGCCAAATCTTCGAAAATTTTAACATTTTTTGATGTGTAAACATCTATACGCTATGGGGGTAAATTTCTTTTGACTTTGATTTCTTTGCTGAGATTTCTTTGCTGAGATCTCTTTGCATTGTCAAACCAGCGTGAGCTATGTATGAGTGTATTAGTGTTTGAAAGAAGCAATACCAAGCAGAGAAACAAGTCGACCGGCTCGAAGCCGACGGTGCACCGCCGCCGGTTATTTTTCTGTATATTTCCGTACACCAAAGGTGAAAATGAACCGTAAGAGCTACGCACTTAAATTTGGACACAATGTGTAGACATTTGGACACTACAAAAACAAATACATGAGAGTTAAAAACTAAAGGGTGTTCCAAAACGAGCAACGAAAATAGTTAAAATCCCATGTAATATACATATGTATGTACATATATACACTTGAAATTTTAAAAGTTAGTGTATTTTTATACAGACTACAACAATTAACAATAAATTTAAAAAATTTAAATCAATGGGTGTTCCATCAGTTAATGCAATTTTGACTTTGTAATTTTGACAACTTGCTGTATCTTGGAAACCGTAAGAGCAAAACTGTTCAAATTTTCAAAAACGGTAAAACTAAAAAATCAATAAAATATAAAATCACCAAATATAAAAAAATCGCCAAAACGAAAAAAGCACCAAATTAAAAAAAATCTCTAGGACTAAAATAAATCGCGAAAATCCGGAAAAATCGCCGAAATAAAAAAAAATCCTTAAACAAAAAAATCGCCAAAATGAAAAAATCGCCTAAATAAAAAAACCCCAAAAAAAGAAAAAAAAATGCGAAAATTAAAAAAACGCCAAAACGAGAAAAAAGCGATAAAACTGAAAAAAAATCGTTTAAACTGAAAAAACTTAAAAAAGGAAGAAAGCTAAATCAAAAAAAAATATCAAAACCGAATGTACCCTAGTTAAAGTTGCACTTTACTGAATTTATTTTAATTGCAATACGTGCACAACAACAAGAACAGCAACAACTAAACGATGAACAACAGGAATTAAAAATTAAAAAGTAAAAGTAAAGGCATTTACCATAGATGAGCACTGCAGTACCACTAAAGTTTCAGTAAAAACAATAAAAAATGTTTAACAAGTAAATTTTTACTGATTACTACAATTTTTTTCTACAATTTTTATAAATTGCCTAAATGATTTATTATATCGGGTGTTTTTTTTTTTTTTTTGAGGTATAGAACTTCGAATTGAAATAAAACACAAGAAAATCGTTTTAATGTCCATCAATTTGGCTTTATTGGAAGGATAATTTTATGCCATTAATGTTTAAATATGATTTCGGGCATGTGGCCGCCGCGGCTGGCTCGAATAAAGCCAATTCTACAGGTCCAATTTTCAACCACTTTTTCGAGCATATGGGGCCGTATGTTGGCAATAACGCCACGAATGTTGGCTTCCAAGTCCCCTAACGTTTCTGGTTTGTTGGCGTAGACGAGCGACTTCACATATGCCCAAAGAAAATAATCCAATGGTGTCAAATCACACGATCTTGGTGGCCAATTGACAGGTCCATTCCGCGAAATTATGCGCTCATCGAATGTTTCCTTCAATAAATCGATTGTGACGTGCGCTGTGTGGCATGTAGCGCCGTCTTGTTGGAACCACAACTCATCCACATTCATGCCATCCAATTCGGGAACAAAATAGTCGGTTAGTCGGCTCCAATTGCTGTGCACGGTGGCGAATCGATTCATTCGGGTCCTCTTCAACACTTTGCTCTACAGCGGCAATTGTTTCTTCGGTGTGCACTGTTCGACGTCTCTGCGGATGCGTATTATCACATAGAGTAAACGTAGTGCGAAAACGATCCATGGTTAACCGAATTAATTGCTCTGATGGACGATTATGTCGACCATAAAATGGACGGAGCTTGCGGTAAACTTCGCGAACTGAACCATTATTTTCGAAATAAATTTGCACGATTTGTAAGCGTTGTTCTTTTGTCAACCTGTTCATGATGAAATGGCAAACCAAACTAAATATTAATCACTTGACAGCTGACAAAATGGCCGCCAGTTAAAAAAGTGATGCCAACTTAAAGTTCTATACCTCAATAAAAAACACCCGTTATGATGAGATGCATTGAATTTTCAGTAATCAGTAATGCCCGTATTCATAATGAAATTCTACCAAGTGGCTAAATGTTTTTCATACAAAAGTTTCAAAATTTGAATGAAAAAACTTTGCCACTTGCTACAATTTTATTATGATTACGGCCCTACGATTTTACTGGTAATGCAAATTAAATTTCATTAGCAGTAAAAATTTACGGAATTTTTTTTAGTAATCAGTAAATTTACTGCTTACTGCAATTTTGAATGCAGTACATATACATATACTGCAGTGTGCCCATTTACTAACCAAATAAGTTAAATAAAACAAACAAAAAGCAACAAATTCGTATGTATTTACAATATTGAAAGTTGTGATACTTTTAATTAATTAATTTAAAAAAAGATACTAAAAGCATAAGTACTTCCAACTTAAAAAAAAATTTCATCACTAGATGTTTACACATCTCCTCTGTGATCGGACTCAGATTGCATATTTTTTTTTTTTTTTTCATTAACTAACAAAGTAATGCAATTAAAAAAAAACAATGTTGTATTTGTTTATGTTTGATCCTAAAAGTATACTTTCGTATTTTTCATGAATTTCCATTTTCTTTATACCGAGCATTTCTGTTGTAGAACGACCCATATGCACAGCTGTTCGCAGGGTATATACATGCCTATGAACGTATATGGTCATTGCTTAATAGAGTACTGAAATCGCCAAGATCTCCTAATTTTTATGTATTTGATTTTATTTGTTCATGTAATGTTTTTAATAATTTTAATTTCTTTTTAATGTTGTTGTTTTTTATTATTAATAAATGAAATGGATTAAAATTGTTTGGTTATTTATTGAGCCCATACTTGTTTATACACATCAATTTTGTTGGTGGTACGCGAATTATTGGTTGTGAGTTTTGTGGTACGCGAACCAAAAAGGATGAATAGCTCTGCTCTAGAGATTTTGATTAGATAAATCTGAAAAATTTCAAAACATGCCTACTGCTTCTATGTTAAAGTCTAAAAAAAATATTAATGCTTGTGATTTATATCAATGCTGAGGGAAGATTAAAAAGAAAATAAAATAATTATAAATAAGATTTAATTTCTAAATGTATTTTTGTAGAATTTGGGTAGTCTTTTTAAGACCATGCCTAATTATGTCAAAAATCCATTTACTGTTTGCTCAACAACAATTAAATTAAATGAAAGGCAGAGGAATTACTTAGTTAACCCTTCTTGAAAAATTTAAATGAGTTATATACATATATAAATTACGTATATATTTGTGTACTTTTATCACAATTTTATAGGAGGCAGTTTTAAAAGTAATATTATGACAAAGAAATATGTATTATTAATGTATATCTCATTAAGACTTAATTTTGCAGTTATCACTTTTTGCAAGAAACTGTTAATCGTGGGTGATAATTATTTTTACTCTTTTGAACTCTTGGTGATATAAGAGTAATTTAAAAAAAAATTTAGTTGATCTTTTAAGAGGAACAAGTGCGATATCTTTGTGATTAGAGTTTCCTTGTTGATATGCATTAGCAACAGTAAACAATTGTCTAATTCACAGTCTTACATCGTAGCATGTGCAAAATGGTATAGTATTTTGGTACTCACCACTAAGAACTGTTAAGTGGTGAGTATTATACCATTTTTCACATGCTACGATACAAGAAAATTTGCACAAGAGTGTGAATTGGACTAATAATTTCAATACTTCAATTTAGAGGTTTTACATAGTTACATGTGCAAATTGGTATAGTAAATATATGAATACTCACCACTTAAAAATTCTTAGTGGTGAGTATCAATATACTATATCATTTTGCACATGCTACGATGTAAGATTCATTTGCACAAGATTGTGAATTGGGCTAATGTACTAATTAAAATGTATAGGAAGAATTTTTATTTATTGTTGGTCAAGCAAGATTTATATGCAGTTCTGCTTAAGATACCAACAGACGACATGTTTTTCACATTGTATGTGCCAGAATTTACATATGTAAACGAAAACATGTCGTGTGTTACCTTTAAAACATTGCTTGTGTAAAAAACATGACAAAAAACATAAGAGATTATTTGAAACAGCTCCAAATGTCTATGTCATGCGAACAAATTCGTCGGCGGTTGATTATGTGCACTATCATTAGCCGTCTGAATAAAGTATTTTGCAAGACAAATTAATTATATATTTTTTTTTAATTTAACGTTGTCGTTTTATTAAAATAAGTCCAAAAATTTATAGATTTTTAGATACAACCTCAACGTCTTGTTTAAAAAAGAAAAAATTAAAAAAGCAAATTTGCGTTGCCAGTACTACAGCGACGGAACCAAAAATATTTCGACGGCTGCAGGCCATTTATAAAATAAACTACGTGGATATTTATGTACTGAAAAAGAAGAAGTGATACTACATATAACGGGTGTTTTTTTAGAGGTATAGAACTTCGAATTGAAATAAAACACAAGAAAATGTCCATCAATTTGGCTTTATTGGAAGGATAATTTTATGCCATTAATGTTTAAATACGATTTCGGGCATGTGGCCGCCGCGGCTGGCTCGAATAAAGCCAATTCTACAGGTCCAATTTTCAACCACTTTTTCGAGCATATGGGGCCGTATGTTGGCAATAACGCCACGAATATTGGCTTCCAAGTCCCCTAACGTTTCTGGTTTGTTGGCGTAGACGAGCGACTTCACATATCCCCAAAGAAAATAATCCAATGGTGTCAAATCACACGATCTTGGTGGCCAATTGACAGGTCCATTCTGCGAAATTATGCGCTCATCGAATGTTTCCTTCAATAAATCGATTGTGACGTGCGCTTGTGGCATGTAGCGCTGTCTTGTTGGAACCACAACTCATCCAAATTCATGCCATCCAATTCGGGAATAAAATAGTCGGTTATCATGGCTCTATACCGTGCACGGTGGCGAATCGATTCATTCGGGTCCTCTTCAACACTTTGCTCTACAGCGGCAATTGTTTCTTCGGTGCGCACTGTTCGACGTCTCCGCGGATGCGTATTATCACATAGAGTAAACGTAGTGCGAAAACGATCCATGGTTAACCGAATTAATTGCTCTGATGGACGATTATGTCGACCATAAAATGGACGGAGCTTGCGGTAAACTTCGCGAACTGAACTATTATTTTCGAAATAAATTTGCACGATTTGCAAGCGTTGTTCTTTTATCAACCTGTTCATGATGAAATGGCAAACCAAACTAAATATTAATCACTTGACAGCTGACAAAACGGCCGCCAGTTAAAAAAGTGATGGCAACTTAAAGTTCTATACCTCAATAAAAAACACCCATTACGTTTGTGACTAAAAATTATAAACCTTATGTAAATTAACCAATATTGACAAGCATAAAGGGAAACATACGAGTCAAAAACTTAAAAAACACATGTAAAAGACATGTCGTCTGTTGGTACCTTTAAGAAACGCATCAGCAGACTTTGACAAAAAAAAAATTATTGAAAAAATCTAAAAAGATCAGTTTTTTTAGGGAAAAACTCTCAAAATATAAGAATAAGTCCCAGTTTAGACGGACGAACATTTGGAAGGAAAACATCTGGAATTCTCTTTTGTTATTTTTTTCGCGTCCACACAGACGAAAATGTTGCCGGCGACATTCCAATATTACTGCATAAAAGCAAGCATATTTTTACATGTATGCGTGCATATGTAGCAAAGAATATGAAAACAAAGCGTGTCGCCGATTACCGAACAAAAAAACGATTCTTTCTTCCCCACCCGTAAATTGCTAACAAACTAAATGTTTCTCTTCCAAATGTTTTCGTGTCTAAATACGGTCTTACATCTGCAAGCATAAAAAATTTGAGTTAATTTAATTATTATTTTTCGAACTTCATTTATTTCTATATTTAATGATTTGAACAGCCTAAAGTTTATATCGATTTGTAATAATCATGTGATAATTTTTAATGAACAAATAAAAAATAAAATTTGTTTTTAAGATTTGTTGTGTTGAGAGACTCATAAACCTTTATGTTTTTTTAAATAACTTTCAAACTGCCCTCGCTTGTTAATTTTCTAAACACAACTGACAAGCATTTTACACAGAATAGTAAAGCAAAAGAAAGGAATGCTATAGTAATAACATGTTTGTTGTTACTTGTAAGAAAAAGAAGAAAAAAACTCAATAGATAAATATAAAGCTGAAGAATTTTCAAGTGTATGTGACAGGAAGTGAATGTTTTAAAATGAGTACGTGCGTATGTAGATAAAAAAGTAACATTATGCAAAACTCACTCCCAAAAAAAAAAAAAAAACACCCAGCCTCACAGATGAATATATGGCAAACACACATTAATCCTGTTTAATGTTAGACGATGTTGCAAGAAAGACAACTTTATTAAAGCAAAAAAAAAAAAAAAAAAGTAACGACGAGCTACATACGGAAAATGAATAAAACTTAAAACAATTGTTTAACAAAAAAATTACTTACAAAGCTACAAGTACACAATAGAATGGGAAAGTGTGTAATAAAATAAATTTTGGTAGGGATGTTATTTTTAAGAGGTGGGGGGGAATGATATTTATACTGTTATTATTCAGCATTAAAATATTTTGACTTAAAGTGGGTAAATAAAATAAAACAAATATGAATATATAAAACATATTTAAGCTCCGAAGCAAGGAGGCGTACATACACACACACATACACATATGTATATATGTATATTAAGTCTTTATTTAAGATTGCAATTAAAAAAAATATCATATTATGTGAAAAAAATTCCATTTTCTATTTTTTCTATTTTTTCTTCTCGTGTAAACAATTTTACTTGCCTAGCCATTTGGAGTTGTGTCTCATTAAAGAAATTTTTTTTTTAAATTAAATTTATTTCACGTTGAAGACTCATGTTAAATCAAAGTTACATCACATTGAAACAACAAGAATATCACTAGGAGTAATGCATATCTAAATGTTTTATATAAGGGAATCTAAATTAATCAATTAAGTCGGTTACAAAAAAAATTATTTATAGCTTTTTAGTGACAATTTAAAATTTTAAAGGGCATGGTTACGACCACTTTTGCAAATATTAGTGGTCTCAATCAGTTTTATAAATGCAATACGTTGCCAATTTCTTAAGCTTATGGTAGTTGTCAAGTTTCATAAGAATCGTCAAGTAGAAGCAATTTAAATATCTTGGGCAAAAACTAAAAAGAGCTTAAGTCGAGATAAGCTAATTTTGAGTTAATGTCAACTGCGCAATTTGTATATTCGAAAGTACCCCTGGTCAAAATCTCAATCAATTTGTGTGACTTTTCAGGAAATTATAGGACTATGACTTGGGAACTACTTTTTTTAGACTTCTAATCTCATTTGGAATAATAACTTAAGTGAGATCATGCTTTGGTAAATTTCAACTTAAATGTATTACTTATAGTTTGTAGAATAATGTTGCTTAAAAAAAAAATGTTAACAGAAAATTTCCCAATTTAACTGTAAAAGAAATAAATTTCTGAAAATCGACTTGAGAGCTTAAAATTGCTCTCCTGCAAAACAGTAAAATATGACTTGAGCACTTTTTCCTTATTACCACAGCTATAATATTAAGTTTAAATGAGCATGGCTCCAAGTTTAGTGGGGATTGGATAAGTAGAAGTACATATGATTTCATACTGAACTTGAATAGGCCTAGCCCCGCCCACTTTTTTAAGAGCAATATCGTATCACGTTCAGCGCTCATGATGTGTATCTAGTTAAGTAAGAATCAGTTAAGTAGTAGCACATGAAAAACGAGTATAATATTATATTTTAATGGGCATGACTCTACCAATTTTTTAAATTTAAGTTGGAGTCAAGAACTCAAGGTGTGTGTTAATTTCGTAACATATGAGAGTACATTTAGTTAAAGAAAAACATTTAATGACCATCTTTCCACCCACTTTTTTAGGAATAGCTAAACCCCTCAATAATCAATTTCAATGTATTTTTAATAAAAAAAAATATTTTACTTAATAAGTAAAATTATAATTTCCCAGCTAAAAAAAGTATATATGGTCCATATAGTTTTAATATATGAATGTATATAACTATATATGAATATGTATGAATTCATGTATGGAAATGTATGGGATTATACATGGCAAAACTATTATATATGAACTAATATATGGACTGATATATGAAATGTATTATAACATATGAGCTCATACATCATCATATGGAAATTTAATTATGAAGCTCTTCATATGCGGATCCTTATATAGAAATAAGATTTAATATATGGAGCCATATAAGAATGTATGCATACATGATATCTCACATAAAATCGTTTTTGCAAACAAAAAAGCTAGGATTTTATCACTGGTGAATTGAAAATCCATTAGAAAATAGATGCGGTATGTAAATTTTCTATGCGTACCCGCAACGTTTAAAAAAGAAAAACTTTTGTTACAAAAAAACCATTCTTGTGTGGCCCCATTTAATATATTAAATAACCAAAAGGATAATCCATTAATTTTATAGAAAATAACAGAATTCTCTAGATAAGAAACAAAGTTCATATTACTGCAAAAAATTATATTAAAAAAATATTGTTACGACGGATTATTTTTTCTTTTATAATTAATTGCATTACTTTTTAATATGATTTCTTAAATTAAATTTTATGTACGAATATGAGTTTTGTGTTTTTTAAATAATTGATTCACCTTTTGACTTAAAATGATGAATGAAATGTTTTTTAGTTCGTTTTTCGTTATTTGTCCAAACAAATGTTTCATTAAATACAACCTTCCTGTTCAAAATCTAAAAAAAAGTAGTTTTAGTAATTTAATTTATTGCACAGCAGTGCGCTTTTGTGAATCAAGAGAGTATGAATATGAAATTTTCATTCTGTAGAGGGAAAATTTACACATACATGTATGAACATGTATGAATAATTATATATAATCATATACGTCCATATACCCTCATTTTTCGGATCCGAACCATATATGGGATATCATGTATGCTCCATACATATTTTTTTAGCTGGGTTGGGATTATTAGTGCGTTTAAAAAATTTTAAAATTAAATTTTAACAATTCCCATAAAAAACACTAATTATTAAATTGACTGCACCTTGTCAAAAAAATACTTGCGTGCCAACACTCTATACTTAAATAGCTGTTGTTGTTATTTACATTAATTTTCTTTTCCCAGCTAAAAAAAATATGTATGGAGCATACATGATATCCCATATATGGTTCGGATCCGAAAACTGAGGGTATATGGCCATATATGGTTATATATATTCATACATTTTCATACATGTATGTGTAAATATTCCCTTTACGGTATGAAAAGCTTATATTCATACTTTCTTGAATCAAAAAAGCGCACTGCTGTGCTATAAATAAAATTTCTAAAATTAGTTTTTTTTTTAAATTTTTGTAAAGGGAGGAGGTTGTATTTAATGAAACATTTGTTTGGACAAAATAATTAAAAACTAACTAAAAGAGATTGTATTCATCATTTCAAAGAAAAAGTGAATCGACTATTTAAAAAACACAAAACTCATATTCGTACAAAAAATTTAATTTAAGAAATAAGCTTAAAAACTAATGCAATTAATTATAAAAAAAATCCGTCTAACAATAGTTTTCAATAACTTTTTTTGCAGTAATATGAACTTTGTTTCTTATCTAGAGAATTCTGCTATTTTCTATAATTAATAACTGCATTATCCTTTTGATTATTTGGGGGCCACAATGTATAAAATCATACAAGAATTTTTTTTTTGTAACAAAAGTTTTTCGTTTTTAAACTTTGCATACCGTATGTATTTTCTAATGGATTTCCAATTCACCAGTGATAAAATCCAAACCTTTTTGATTGCAAAAACGATCTTATGTAAGATATTATGTATGCATACATTCTTATATGGCTCCATATATTAAATCTTAATTCTATATATGGATCCGCATATGAAGAGCTTCATAATTAAATTTCCATATATGAGCTCATATATTATAATACATTTCATATATTAGTCCATATATTAGTTCATATATAATAGTTTTGCCATGTATAATCCCATACATTTCCATACATGAATTCATACATATTCATATACAGTTATATACATTCATATATTAAAAATATATGGACCATATATAATTTTTTTAGATGGGCTTACATACTTTTACAACTACAATTTGAAGCTGAAAAAAAGTCAGCCAATGTATTGGTGGTAAAGTACGAAAATAAAAAAAACATGTTGATTATTGAGTTCTTGTTTCAACTTTGTTATTTGTTATTGAGCTTCTTATTTGTTTAAATGAAAGTTTATAACATAATAACTCTAGTTGTTCTAAGAAACTTTTGGTAAAGGTTCTCTGATGATCTGCATTAGCAACAGTGAAATTCGCATAGGATTCAGCTAAACCCCTCAATATCAATTTCAATGTATTTTTAATAAAAAAAAATATTTTATCTAATAAGTAAAATATTAGTTTGGGATTATTAGAGCGTTTAAAAAATTTTAAAATTAAATTTGAACAATTCCCATAAAAAAAACACTAAATAGCATTAAATGAAATTCATACACTTTCAGACAAATAAAAAAGAGTTTTTAAAATTCTAATCGTCTTATTATACAAGATTGCATTCTGGTTGTTAAATATTATAATAAAAAAGTGTTTTTTAATTATGCAATTGAAATTAATATGTTTTCTAAAAAGTTTTATTGAAGTCAGGTCTGGGATTATTCTATATTTTAGAAGAATTTGTAAAAATCTTTTAACTATGGGATACCAGGACACAAAATGTCACATCCGTCATCATATCGATAATCGCGCGAAAACATGTGAAATGATACATCAATCGTATAAGCTGTATGAGATTTCGGTATGTTCACGTATTTTTTAATTCGAAAGTGGTGTTTTTACGTGACGAGTTGTACATTCACGGATGTGACAATTCCATCGTGGTTAAATTTTATGTTTTCAAATAAAATTAAGGTCGATTTTTAGCTTTTAAAAATAAAATAAAATAACGACACAACAAATTTGTCTGTTCACAAACGCATAAACAAATATTTTTGTTTTAAACACAAACCCGCATATTTATAAAAAATAAAAATAAATAAAATGTGTTTGAAATCCATTTTAAGAAAATTTTTATGAAAAATTTTAAGCAAAAGACATTTCAAACTCATTTTAAATTTTATGTATGTACATGGCGGGGGAATCATACAATTGAACTTGTGAATTTGATATTTTTATTTTAATAACAAGACTTTTCAAATCAAATTTCAAAACTGGTTTTCATTAAATGATAAAACAGAATAAGTCCGTAACTTCAGTAAAAATCCCTTTCAAATTAACAAAGCCCATAAAAATATCTGCGGCAGTAACTTCAAATGCTCTCCAGTTTTTGTTTTACTTTCTTTTGTGCATATTTTTCTTTATTGTTTTGAATACAAAATGTATGTATGTAAGATTAAGCACGTCTAAGCTTCAACCACTTTAAAAAAAAGGTTTATTGCATTGCACTTCTCATTTACATATATTGAGTTTTTCTATAAACATTGCAATGTTTTCTATGACTTTTGCCACTAGAAATAGGTTATTTGCAAACATATTTTACTGAGAAATAAAATATATGTATATATATATATATATATATATATATATATATATATATATATATATATATATATACATATATATATATATATATATATATATATATATATATATATATATATATATATAGTAGACAGTTAACAAAAAAAAAAAAAAGCAATGTGAGTCCGATCACAGAGGAGATGTGTAAACATCTAGTAATGAAATTTTTTTTTAAGTTGGAAGAAGTTATGCTTTTAGTATCTTTTTTTAAATTAATTAATTAAAATTATCAAAACTTTCAATATTGTAAATACTTATGAATTTGTTGGTTTTTGTTTGTTTTATTTAACTTATTTGGTTAGTAAATGGGCACACTGCAGTATATGTATATGTACTGCATTCAAAATTGCAGTAAGCAGTAAATTTACTGATTACTAAAAAAATTCAGTAAATTGTTACTGCTAATGAAATTTAATTTGAATTACCAGTAAAATCGTAGGGCCGTAATCATAATAAAATTGTAGCAAGTGGCAAAGTTTTTTCATTCAAATTTTGAAAATTTTGTATGAAAAACATTTAGCCACTTGGTAGTATTTCATTATGAATACGGGCATTACTGATTACTGAAAATTCAATGCACCTCATCATATAACAAATCATTTAGGCAATTTATAAAAATTGTAGAAACAAAATTTTAGTAATCAGTAAAAATTTACTTGTTTAACATTTTTTCTTGTTTTTACTGAAACTTTAGTGGTACTGCAGTGCTCATCTATGGTAAATGCCTTTACTTTTACTTTTTAATTTTTAATTCCTGCTGTTCACCGTTTAGTTGTTGCTGTTCTTGTTGTTGTGCACGCATTGCAATTAAAATAAATTCAGTAAAGTGCGACTTTAACTCGCGTACATTCGATTTGATAGTTTTTTTTTTTGATTTCGCTTTCTTCCTTTTTTAAATTTTTTCAGTTTAAACGATTTTTTTCAGTTTTATCGCTTTTTTTTTCTTTTTGGCGTTTTTTTTCTCTTTTTGGGTTTTTTTCATTTTCGCAATTTTTTTCTTTTTTGGGGTTTTTTTATTTAGGCGATTTTTTCATTTTAACGATTTTTTTGTTTAAGGATTTTTTTTTATATATGTGATTTTGGTGATTTTTCTGGGTTTTCGCGATTTATTTTAGCCCTAGAGATTTTTTTTAATTTGGTGCTTTTTTTCGTTTTGGCGATTTTTTTTTGGCGATTTTTTTTTATATTTGGCGATTTTATATTTGGCGATTTTATATTTTTTTGATTTTTTAGTTTTACCGTTTTTGAAAATTTCAAGAGTTTTGCTCTTACGGTTTCCAAGATACAGCAAGTTGTCAAAATTACAAAGTCAAAATTGCATTAACTGATGGAACACCCATTGATTTAAATTTTTTAAATTTATTGTTAATTGTTGTAGTCTGTATAAAAATACACTAACTTTTAAAATTTCAAGTGTATATATGTACATACAATTGTATGTATATTACATGGGATTTTAACATTTTTCGTTGCTCGTTTTGGAACACCCTTTAGTTTTTAACTCTCATGTATTTGTTGTTGTACTGGCCAAATGTCTACACATTGTATCCAAATTTCAAGTCCGTAGCTCTTACGGTTCATTTTCACCTTTGGTGTACGGAAATATACAGAAAAATAACCGGCGGCGGTGCACCGTCGGCTTCGAGCCGGTCGACTTGTTTCTCTGCTTGGTATTGCTTCTTTCAAACACTAATACACTCATACATAGCTCACGCCGGTTTGACAATGCAAAGAGATCTCAGCAAAGAAATCTCAGCAAAAAAATCAAAGTCAAAAGAAATGTACCTCCTAGCGTATAGATGTTTACACATCAAAAATTAAAACATTTTGTACACTTCATAATTGAAGCTTTAGACTAACTTTAATCTATGATTTCTCTTCTTAAAAACTTATCAAGTTAAATAGTTATTCAGAAAAAATACCTTCTATGATTTTTCATTTGTCATTTCTTAGCATTTGCTGTAAAATGAAAGCTACACTTAACATGCAGTGAGCACAGCTGTAGGGTAATTCAGCAGCTTTATAAATGACAGTAATTTCTTTAATGTTTCTAAATAGGATTTGAAATTACACTTGTAAATGAATCTATCTCAGTTGAAAAATTAATGAATATTAACGTTTATAAAAAGTGTTTATAACATTTAGGGGTGCGTGGCAAAAATAATAACAAAACAGAAACAGAAATCAATTTCAAAGCATATTTTTTTTACTTTTAAACAAAAGCAAGCGGTAATATGAACATATTATCCAAGCACACCTAACATGATTTACTATAAATATGATAAATTCGTGTACGCCTTAATATATGCAGGTGTGTAAAGGAAAATAAATTTGTATGAGAAATGAAAAAAAAATCTTTAAAAATAAAAAAAACTTTAACAGCGATATTTTTAAAGGATTGTTAAAGTTAAAGAATAAATGTGTAATACCGAATGAAATTAAATTAAATAAAACATGAAACATATTTTGTGCATACTATTACGCTTGACAAAAAACTATTTTTCACTTTAGTCTTTTTTGTGTGGAAAAAAATATTGTAGAGCTGCTTTAAAGCAATAACGCTTACACGCATATCATAATTTTTTCTTTTTTTTGGAAATCAGACTTTTTGTATATTTCGATAGAAGAGCATTACATGTATCCTATAATGAGTTGAGGCCTTTCTATATTAAGGTAACGATATACTCTCACATGTGCATTTGAGTTAAACAGCTTTCAAAGCTCTAACAATTTGTTTATGTTTCTCTGCAAATTAAGCAGAAAGCATTCCTGTTGCCGAGATCTAATTGGTTGTTATATTCTCGTCCTTGTGAAAGCACAAAGCTGCTTTTTAAAAGTTTGCACATTGTGCAAATAGCTTGGACGTATGTACTTGCTTTAAAGTTAATTCAAGATTATTTTTATAAAACCATTCTGAACCAAACAAGAAATAGAAAAATTTTATAAAAAAAAGTTCCCATTAATTTTTTAAGTTTCGCAATAATTTTTTTTCTGGATTATGTAGAGTTTCATGGGAAAAATTTTAAAGCTATACACAACAAAATATCGCAAAATGTTTCATACTGTAGGATATATATTTATACCCTTTACCAAAAAATGGTAAAAGGGTACATATAGGTTTGTCATTCCGTTTGTAATTTCTAGAATATTAATAAGCAAGCCATAAAGTACATATATTCTGGATCCTTATGCACAGAGAAGACGAATAAGCGATGTCCGTCTGTCCGTCTGTCTGTACGTGAAATCGGTTTTCCGAAGCTCCCAGAAAAGCTACAGACTTCGTTCTTGAACTGGTGGGTCGAAATAAGATTGGTATTGAAAATCAGCGAAATCGAGCACACGGTTTCAGAGCTAAGAGACTTAAACTTCATTTTGCCATACAAAATAACTACCGAAAACTAGTTTTTAATAATTTTTTATTAAATAAACTTATTTTATACTTCAGTACGAATAAAATGGGTATTTGAAATTAAAAGTTAAACTTTAAAAAATTAAAAAGATGTTTCCAGGGATGGAAAACTTTAACTTTTTTATACAAAAGTAACTTAATAAAGCAATTTTTTTTTATTTCTCTATAAATTAGAGATTTCGTATGTACTTAAAAGAAAAAGATTGGTGTAAGAAATCAGAAAAATTAAAAAGGATAATTGCAGGGTTGGGAAACTTACTCTTTTTGTGATATAAAAAATAAACTACCGAAAACTAATTTTAATTTTTTTAAATAAATAAATTTATTTTATACTATAGTACGAATGAAATTGGTATTTCAATTTAAAAAAGTTTAAAACACGTTTCCAGGGTTGCAAAACTTTACATTTTTTTACAAAAGTAAGTTACTAAAGCAAATTTTTCGTTTTCTCTATAAATTAAAGATATCTTATATTCTTAAAAGAAAGAGATTGGTATAAGAAATCAGAAAAATCAAAAAGTATGATTTCAGGGTTGGTAAACCCACACTTTTAGTGATATAAAAAATTAGCTACCGAAAACTAATTTTTATTTCTTTTATAAAATAAATTTATTTTATACTTCAGTACGAATGAGTTTGGTATTTCAAAATAAAAACAAGTTGAAAAAATTAAAACGACGTTTTCAGGGTTGGAAAACCTTATTTTTTATAATTACAAAAGTAACATACTTAAACAAATTTTTCCTTTTTTACTATAAATTTAACAAATCTTATATTCTTAAAAAAAAGATTGGTATTAGAAATCAAAAAAATCAAAAAGGAGGATTCCGGTGTTGGGAAACCTACACTCTTTGTGATATAAAAAATTAACTACCGAAAATTAATTTTTGTTTATTTTTATTAAATAAACTTATTTTATGCTTGAGTACGAATAAAGTTAATATTTCAAATAAAAAAAAAAGTTTAAAAAAATTAAAAAGATGTTTACAGGGTTGGAAAGCCTTAACTTTTTTTCTTATACAAAAGTAACTTACTAAAACAATTTTTTCCTTTTATTTACAAATTAAACATATCTTATGTTCTTAAAAGAAAGAGATTGGTGTAAGAAATCAGAAAATTCAAAGAGGATGATTTCAGGGTTGGGAAACTTACACTTTTTGTGATATATTAAAGTAACTAAGTCTAATTAAGTTTTATATTTTCCTTTATTAATTACACATATTTAACGTTTTGGAATGAAAAGTTTGGTTTGGAAAATTATAAAAATAAAAATCACATCTCCAGAGCTGGAAACTTTTAACTTTTTTTTCTAGATATTAAAGTAACTAAATAAAACTTTTTTTTTGAATTCCCTTGTTTCTTTTTTCACTTAACACACTTTTTTTTAAGAAGTACTATATTGATATAAGGAATGAGAAAAATCTAATTTGATGATTCTAGGGTTTAAAAATTAATTTTTTTTTGTACATAAAAGTAACTAGGTCAAATTACTTTATGTATGTGCTTATGTATGTATCTCTATACTACATAAACTCAATTTGGTAAAGGGTATATAAGATTCGGCACAGCCGAATATAGCACTCTTACTTGTTTTATATCAGATTATGAGTACAAACAAAACATTACGCCAATATTTTTTGCAAAAATGAAAAGTTTTACATTAATTTTTGTATTGTTTTACAACAGGTTACGCAAGAGTAATTACACGATTTTAACATGGTAAAATTTATCTTATTTAAAAATTTAAAATAGATGCTATTAATTTGAAAAATTATACGTACGTCGCTGAGTGGCATTCAAGATTCTGCAATTTAAATAAAGC
This sequence comes from Tachina grossa, assembly GCA_949987645.1. Taxonomy (NCBI): domain Eukaryota; kingdom Metazoa; phylum Arthropoda; class Insecta; order Diptera; family Tachinidae; genus Tachina; species Tachina grossa. Next base: position 181,053,929 of record OX465274.1, read on the forward strand.
AATAAATAAAGCATTTTTCGTGCTTTTTTGTATACAACTTTAAAAAAAAATAATTTCCTTTTCTTTTTACTGCATTTAGTGGAAATAATAAAAATACAAATTAAATTTAAATAAGACATTCTTATTATATGTTATTTCTCATTTTAATGAAGTGTACTTACCAGAACGAGCTTTATAAAATAAAGCTTGTCAGAAATCAAATTGAGGGAGGTTTATACAGATAGAAACAAATAAAATCAAATAGAACATATTTCAGAGTAAGACACATTCTTTTTAAACAAAAAATAAGCAAACATTTACATACACACAGCCATGCACTAGAAATTAATAGATTTTTCAAAAGAAATAAAGAAGCAATTAAAGCCACGACAAAGAATTCATTTCAGTAGGAGATATATATGTATATATGAATCTATTAAAATAACTAAAAGTAACTTTTACACAAAGAGAAATTTATATTTAAGTCTATGAAAAGAAAGTTAATTTAAATTTTTGGTCTATAATTATGATTCTTTTGTGTATCATGTTAATTCAACATGCTTGAGAGTAATGCTCAACAGTTTTTTTTTATTATTTATTATTATTTATTTATTTATATTGAAATTATAGTTAAATACAATAACAAGATAAGAAGAACTAGCTATCAGGGCCATAATAAATTTTATTCTTTTAACGTAACTATATTTCATGTTGATTTAACATTCCAGTACTGTTATATTAAAATGATGAATCATGTTGAATTACAGTTATTTCACCTTCAAACAACATAAGTTCAATTTAATGTAGACATTTTACTTTTTTAATTATTTAACTAGCGTACATATGTGTATATTGACACAGGTTTCAGAAAAATGTTTTCGTGTGCAAGTTGGCTTCTCCCCGCCAAAATTTGAACTCAAACTCATCGCCAAAACATACTTAAAGATTCATTAGATACACAATATATCTAAACATCATCATGAATTAAATCTTAATTCAACATAATTTTAAGCATCATTTATCATAAAATTTATTTGAAGTAACTTAACATGCAAAGGCTCCAAGTCCAGTTTTTTGTTGGAAATTGAGATTTTAATGCATTAATATATAATAAGAAAAATATATTGGTTACAAAGAAAAAAATTACAGTTATTTCCTTTTTTTTTTGTTATTTTGTAGTGACGAGCAGCACCACTTTGTCCATATTATCACAAGAAAAAGCTTTAAGTCTCTATAAACAGTACAGTTTAACTATTTCTGTCAAATTAGTCAATCCCATGTTTTAAGACCAGCTGTTTTATTATAATTAATGAATGCTAAATTTTTGTTTAAATCAGTGTAGAACTAGTTTAGTTGTTTTTTTTTCTCCCCTTTTTTTTTTTTTTTTTAAATGCATGTTTATTATTTATTGTATCTTCAAATATGAACTAACAATAAGTATTCAAATCTTAAATCTATAAAAAAAATTATTAGGCCCGACCAATGTCGGACATAAGCTTAGTGATAGCTATTAATAATACATAAGTAGTGATAAGCAACAAAAAGAAAAAGGTGTTTTCAAGCAGCTTCATCATCTAGAGTGTTGAATATTAGAGCCCGTGTATCTCTCTTTTTTAAGCGGATGTGTCCAGTAAAGTTCAAAATATTACGAGCAAGCGGATTAGGATGTGACTCGAGTTTTGTTAGGTATTTGCCTGCGTATTTTGCAATTTCTTCAGTCACTAGTGGCATATTCAAATCGCGACGTATATTTGAATTTTTGATGTACCATGGAGCCGATGTTATCATGCGTAAAATTTTATTTTGCCTTCGTTGAATTTTCTCTACATTTGAAGCTGAAGCAGTGCCCCATAGTTGAATTCCGTAACACCATATTGGCTTTAAAAGCGACTTGTATATTAAAAGTTTGCAGTCTAGGCTAAGTGTTGAATTTCTACCAATCAGCCAATGTACCTGAGTTAATTTAAGTTTCATTTGAGTTAACTTAGAGTCAATGTGGTGTTTCCATGTAAGTCGTCGATCAAGGTGTATGCCAAGATATTTCACATGTGAATGTTGAGGAACAACTTGATTGTTAATCCGAATGGGGGAGCAAGTATCTATTCTTAGGGTGAACGTTATATGGACACACTTTTGTTCATTGACTTTAATTCTCCATAAGTTTAACCAAAGCTCCATCTGGCTAATGTGTTCCTGGAGTTTGCGGGATGCCTCATCAGGGTTTTCGTGCATACTAAGGCAGGCTGTATCGTCGGCAAATGTGGAAGTATGGATACTACTGCTCACAGGCATATCACAAGTATAAATCAAATATAAAACTGGTCCCAGTATGCTCCCCTGTGGCACACCGGATGAAATAGTTTCAGGCCTACTCGTAAAGTCTCCTTCCACAACAGTGAACTTACGGGAAATAATGTAACTTTCCAAAAGATTTAAAATGTTTATTGGTAAGTAAGTCTTCAATTTTAAAATTAGGCCTTCATGCCACACTTTATCAAATGCCTGGGAAACGTCAATAAAGAGCGCAGAACAATACTTTTTTTCCTCAAAAGTTCTTCTTATAAATTGAACCAGTCTGTGAGTTTGTTCAATGGTGCTATGCTGACTTCTAAAACCAAATTGATGGTCTGGTATGCACCCACTACTAATTAGAATTTGGGACAATTTTGTTTTGAGCAGTTTTTCGAAAAGCTTTGACATAGTTGATAGTAGACTTATTGGCCTATATGACTCAGCCTTGGTTAGATCTTTGCCCGGCTTTGGAATCATTTTAACCTTGGCAAGCTTCCAGCTGTGTGGATAATACTCCAGTCGTAAAATGGCATTAAATATGAATAATAGGATTCTCATTGCAATACGAGGCAAGTTCATAAGCATCTGGTTACTAATTCCATCAATACCCGGAGCTTTCTTCGGGTTGAGTTCGGCAATTAATTTTTGTAAATCACGCGTCTTAAACTTTATGTGTTGAGGGGGTAGAGCGACTACACTCGGCAAATCAGCAACACCAGTACATATGTTTGGCGTAAAAACGGATTTTAAGTGCTCAGCAAATATTTTACCTTTTTCAGTATCGCTTCTTGCCCAACTTCCGGTAGATGTGCGTAGAGGTGGCTTATACTCAACGGGTGTTTTAAGCTTTCTAGCAGCGCGCCACAAAGAGTAATTAGACGCTGGTGTGACATCAAGACCTTCCAGATAATTTTTAAGAAATGCAGTTTTTTCAGACGCAAGCAACTCTTGGAGTCGTTTAGTGCACTCTTTAAATCTGATTTTATTTTGTGGTGATCTGTGCTGTTGCCATTTTTTTCTCCCCTGTAAAATTTTTAAAATGTTGCAAGTTAAAAGTTAGCGATGTAAAAAAAATCATAAACCGACGAAGCTTCTTTCGCTTGTCTGCAGGATTTGAACCTGCAGTAGGAAGTGTTTGCTGGTAATGCGAAGTTTGTCCATTTTTACACAACACGAACATCAAACTAAACAACAAGATAGTAACAACGAGTTGGACAACTGTACACAACATTGCATTGTAGCTACCTTGTCAGGATTTGAGCTAACTTAAAGGTAACTAATAATGGCTAATCAGAAACCAGTGACAATTGATTATAAAGCTAACTCATTTTACATGTTACACGCTATTTAGTTTTTGAACGTAATGTCACTCAGACTGCGTAAGTTTCAAATAACCACAAGTTACCTCGTTTCGAGTTAATTTTTGGCTGATAAAATTCAAGTGCACTATGGTTGTGCTTATTAAAAAAGAGAGTGCTTGGAGCTAGCCATGATTTAACTTACTAATGATTAAGATTTTTAGTCAACTTAAATTTGAAGCAATTTGAAATTATTTTTTTTTAATAGAGAATAATAGGTATATACTGCACAGAGTTAACATAAACATGAATTTTATACTGACATTCTCTTGGTCAGCTTTGACTTGTCGTTGCATTAGCTTTGAGTTACTTAAAGTATATTCAATCAAGAAGACAGTTGTACAATAAATAACTGACTAACATCTCTACCATTTATGAGTTAGTTCAGAAGCTAGTTATAAATGAGATAGCAAGGAGTCCCCTATATTTTGAACTAGCTAATAAAAATCCGACAGGGTTGTTATCAAAATTGTTCCATGGTGATTTTACATTGGCATTTTTTCTGTTTATGCACAACACATATTTAAGTCAAATAAATATAATTGATAATTTTTTAACAGTGGATTTTAGCAAAAAAAAAAAAATAATAAATAAATATATGTAAATAAATATATGAATATTTTTATCAGCATTCTTAAACTGAAAAAAAAAATATATTTCTGACTGAGATTTCTTTCAACGAGGTATGGAAAAAATTATGTACATTTAATAAAACTTGATATATATATACTTTTGTACAACTAAATTATAATATTTCAACTTATCGATTCAATTTCCCAATATTTAAATACTTTATTATGCGTTATTTTTAATACTAGAACGAACAACAAAAACCAGTTATATTTTTAGGAATTATATAGTTCAACTTTCCAAAAAATTTTCAATGCCAATTACAAATCCAGATTGATTGGATAACCCTCACTAGATTATGTTTATTTAAATTCTATTTATGTTTATTAAAATACAAATGGTAATTTTAACAACAAAATTGATTAGATTAACTTATGAGATTTTGTTCTGTATAACAAGACAGAAATGCCGAAATTTCATTTTAAATATAAAATTTCGTAGCGCACAATAAGGATTCAATAGGCAACCAAAAAATTGTTTCACAACTGCTTAATTGTCATATCCACATACATACATGCAGATGCATACATAAAAGCATATATTATTTGTCATTATTTTTTACTTTTGTTTCGAAAACGATGTACTTATAAGTTTGTACATATCTTTTAAGTGTTTATTTCAACTTTTTTTTTATTTTTCTGCTCTTCGCAACATACTTTGAATTTCGTATGTAAATGATGAGTTGACAATGAATGCAAATGATGATGGACCATTGAAGTGCTTATTTACATGCAGTAGCATTATTATCATTGTTGTTGTTGATGTTGATGTTATTGTGGAAAACATTGCCATGAAAAACCATCTTGAGTTACAAAATATGTATGTATGTGAAAATAAGAATAAAAAAAATTTTGTATATTCTAGGAAAAGTAATAATGTTGGTTGAATTTCAAATTCTAGTTTATGTCTTATCATAATTTTTCTTTGCTCTCTTCAAAGCGAATGAATGCATGAATGAGCAAATGAAGGAATGAATGAATGTATGAATGATATTCACAGTTCAAGTGTCATTATTGTCAGACCCATACAACATAATAAATAAACAATTCTGTTTAAAATGTTGAGAGTAGAGTTAAAAGCATTTTACTTTAGGGTTTCATTTCACAAAGTTTATTCATTGTTCAAATGAAGTTTGCGCAATACATGAGAATTTTTATGCTTCCCTTTTTTTTTTTTTTTTTTTTTTTTTTTTTTTTAAAGGAGAAAGGAAATATAAATTTTAACAGTGAGTTTCAAGATTAAAACTCCAACTAAGGCAATTACGATTAGCAAAAGATGTAAGAACTTGTAATATCTATTGATAAAATAATTGCTATTGATTTTTTTTTATCTAGAAACATTTTATTAAATTAAAGAAAATCTGTAAAGTTGCAGAGAGATGAAAAATGTAATAAGGATTTGTTTATGACAACTGCAACAAAAAATTTTCATAACACAGTCAGCAAAACTTAAGGCAAGGTCAAATTTTGCAAGACACTTGCTCAAAAAAAAAACATAATCACTAAATACTAATGTTCAAATCATAAATAAAGCAAGAAATGAAGTTTCGAACAATAATAATTAAATTAACTAAAATTAGAAGTCATGGGCCTGTTACTATTAAATAAAATATATTTAATAGTAACAAACCAAAAAAGTTTGTCTTAAGTAGAACAAAAAAGAAAGCAAATTAACTAATATGTGCATAATTAGTAAAAGAACAAACGACAATGGTAACACTGCTGTAAATTTAGAGATGGTAAAATTGAGCTTTCATTACAAAAAAAGCCTTCAGAAAATTAAAAAAATATGAATCAAAACCGTGTGAATGGTTGAAAAAATTATTCCCAAAAAATTTTTAAACAAATATTTGTTTGAAATCAAACTTAGTTTCAGTAAATATTCTGTACTGTTCCACTAAATTAATTTGTACCAAAACACTGTATAGAGAAGAAACAGGCCACGACGTTTGTCGGCTACATTTCGGCATTTACATGTATACAACACGATCAAACAAAACAAACAACAACTAAACAACAACAACAGCACAACAGCACGTTGTTCCTATTAACAAGCAAGATAAACACCAGCACACTGAAATAACATTTTCTCTCAGCCGAACTATGATTAATTTAAATTTTTACAAAATTTTTATCAGAATTTACAAAATTATTTGCAGGACCGCATTCAAATAAAATATTTACTGATTCAACGAATTTGGTTACTGAAAATGAAATTTAGTTTTTTCTGTGCTTATATTCCACTCGCAATAATGGCTAAGTATAAAAAGCAGAAATATACATGAACTGACACCACACACACAGTCGACCAAACACAAAAAAGGCTGATGAAGAAGGTTTAATGACCTTGAAAAATGGCTAGTTGTTCCGTTCAACTATGTGTTGTCAGAATATTTACAAATAACTTTGATGTTATTTGTTCATTAATAATTCTCACATGAAATTTGGCTTACAAAGCGATACGAACTTTAGCCTGTTCAAATTATAAATATAGAAAAAAAAATTAAGTTTGAACAATAATAATCAAATTAACTAAAAGAAATATCTTTTAATTCAGAAAAGTATTTATTAAGCTAAACAGTTTCCCATAATATTGAATTCTATGACTATGACACTATCTATTAGTTTTGTATGAAAGAGTTTAATTAATTTATACGTATCTGAATCGAAAGGTTTTTTATTAGTAGTTACTGTTTACGTCTTTTTTTTTTTTTTGTACAAATTTTTGAATTACGAATTAGCAGGATTCCACTGTATCACTTTGCATTTTCTAAATGCGTATGTTTATGAATAAATGCACATATTACTCATTCGCACTGGGTTCATATAATACTCTTGTTTAGACTTGGGTCGAACTCCTTCACTAGTTCATTTTTGCCACATTTAATTTAAATGGGTTTGATCATTGGTTTGTGGCAAAAATGAACTAGTGAACGAGTTCGACCCAAGTCTACTCTTGTTGTATGAATAACAACAACAACACATTTAAGTACTCATACATATAACTTGTTATAAAAAAAGGGTAGATTATTTAAAAAATAGTTAAGTGATTTCCAGAAATGTACCTGTTGCAAATTAGCCTCCAAGGTCGTGCAAATTGGCAGATAAAGTCACAGGCTTCTGCTGTTAACCAACAAAAAGTGACACTTTGGAGGCCAACATTGTTCATATTATTCCTGATATAGGGCCAGTGACGCTCAAAGAAATGCTCAAAAAATGGACAACCTTTGCTTTTCGTCAAGAACAGCCGCAGTGGCCGAAATTATTTATCAATAATTTAAAGCAAATTTTCTTTAAATACTTGATTTTTTTTTTAACAATCAATAATTTTAAAAATGTATTGCAAAAATATATATGTTGATGGTTTAGCATGTCTAGATGTATTTCGTTGCAGGTAAGCAAAACCTCAATAGACTTTAACCAAACGCGTTAAATAAAAATAAAATATTGATATAAATATTTTAAAAAATGTTCTCTTTTTTAATCCCCGACCAAAAAAGGAGTATTATATGTTTGTATTGTGTGTCTGTGTATCTGTGTGTCTGTTCGACTCCATGTATAGACGAAATGGCTGGACAGATTTTGCTTTAGTTTTTTTATATTTGAAAGATGACTTGATTGAAGGTGTTCTTATCTATGTTTGAAGAAAATTGAAAATGTTAATTTTTATTATCATTAAATTAACTTATAGATTTGAAATGCGGTAGTGGGTTTCAAAATTTGATTTGGTATTTTTTACATTCGTAATTAATAAAAATACAACAAAGAATCAGTAGCTTAAATGCAACTTATATAATATGACATAATTTGCATATGATTACTTGTTAATGAAAGTTTCTTGTCAGTCCTTGGTATCTATTTAACAATTAAGTTCTGTAAAAGCTCTTTATTATTTAAAATTTTATGCATATTTTATATTTAAATTAATATTTATATATTTTTTTAGAGTTTCCTGACAAACGACCACAACTATTGACGGAGCTGACACGTTACGAACCGGGAGATATACTACGTGCTAACTGCAGTACACCGCCGTCTAGACCCAAAACTGAACTAAGGTTTACTTTAAACAATATGCCGGTAAGTGAAAAAATAGAAAAAAAAGAGAAAAAAACCACCATAGCTAGCACCATTCATTGTCAAACGCCAACTGACCCGGTTCTGTTTTAAAAAAACAATTGCTCTTATAAAGGGTCCGCCATCTAACGTGTTTTTTTCAACTAGTGCTTATTTTGTGAATGCTAACACTTAGCTCATGTTTGATTTGACAGAAACAGATTCCGCTAAACGAGCCAACTGACCATCCAATGCGTTTTCGTTTCGCTAAGTGGGCCTGCGATCAACTTACAGAAGATGCCGATTTTGCCAAAAAAAAATCATATTTTCAGATGAAGCTCATTTTGATCTTGGCGCGTATGTAAACAAGCAAAATTGTCGCATTTGGGGCACAGAAAACCCGCACGCATACATTGAAAAGCCGACGCACCCAAAACGAGTCACTGTTTGGTGTGGATTTTGGTCCAGAGGCATAATTGGGCCATTGAGCAAGGAGTGGCCATTACAGTCAATGGCGATCATTATCGGGCCATGTTGAACGAATTTTTGTTCACAAAAATTGAAGAAGAGGATATTGGCAACATTTAGTTTCAACAGGACGGCGCTACGTGTCACAAAGCCGAAGCTTCAGTAGTTTTTTTTTATAGCATTTTCAAAAAAAAAAAGTTATCTGGCGGACCCTTTATTTACAACTCAATATTCCCACTTTAAAGAGCTCTTTGTTTTTATTTAAACAAGATTTTTTATTTTTTTATATTGGTTCATGCTCTTTTTTGTTTTTTTTTTTTGCTTGATTTAATTAGCTTAAAGAGAAAAATTTGGAGGAAACCAAATTACATGTGGTAATGTTGTTACGGTTTTAACATTTTAAAATTTTATTTTAAATAAAAAGTTACCAGTAAGCAATTCTTATAAAAAAACACTTTAAACACACAATGTTAAATTATTCGCTGCCGGAATACCACGATGTTAACTTTGATGTTTGCTTTACATAAGAGACTGTATGTTTAGCGGAAATATTTACAAATTAAGAGCTTTTACGTACAAAATTTGAACTGTTAACTGCTGGAATAGCACGATGTTAACTGTGCTATTCTTTACACACAATGTTTAATTATTCAATGCTGTAATACCACAATGTGCAGTTCGATCTTCTGTTAGACCTTCCGTATGAATGATGTATAGTTGGTATTGTTTGCATCTGCATTAACTCAAGTGCTATGAAGCCATAGCAGACTTGGAAATTAGTGTGCGCTCCATTTCAAGAGTGTTTGTAAGAGAAATTACAATTGTTTTTGTGTAATATGTATCTTAAAAATTATTCAATGTAATTTGGCTTTTGGCTAAAATACGAACTCTAGCTTGATAAAAAAATAACCATTAATTTTCTTAATCTAATTATATGTGATCACAAAAAATTGATTTTCATCAAAAAAAAAAAAAAAATGTATTTTAAAAATATATGTCGCTTAAGCTTCGTTTGGCGCTTATGGCTCGATATAACAAAATGTTTAAAAGTACTACAAGTAAAATAAAAGTGCAAATACACCTATAAAAGGAGCCATTAAAACAAACATTAGAAATTTGTATGTATGTACTTATATACACACATATACATGCATATGTAGACATGTGTGTGTATTTATAAAATGTGTGTGCGCAGTTTAAGAAAAGCACAAAGCCAAGTGTTTGTGCATTTCCTGTTTCAAATAAAAATGGTGTTACAGAATGACAGGCGATAAATTTTACAGTTTCAAAATTGTTATTAATTGTTAATTAAACGGGTAGAAAATATGATTAATAGTAAAATAACACGCCATGAAATTTATTTGTAAAGGCCACAAACGCAATACACAGAAAAAAATTATTTGATATTTGAATATAAAAGGCACCGGTTCAATAAAAACATTGCTAAATATTTCTGTGATAACGATTTTTGCGTATTAAATAAACAACATTGTATAAACGTTTATGGCAAAAAAAACTAGAGATTTCAGTCAATAAAAAAATTCAAAGAATCAAAATGAATTATGTTAAGTAAAATTTCAGTAGTAAAGGGTGTCCCAACAAGAACGCAAGATTTAAATTTTAAATAAAACACAGATATTTAAAAAAAAAAGTCGTGAAACTTTATTATATCGTAAAGTAGATAAAATGAGGTTATGTGTGGAACAACAAATCGGGCAGATGGCCGCCGCGGCTTTGCTGGCACACACGCGATCTTTTAATGACATTTTCAATGGCGGTTTTGCATAAATCCTGCGGTATTTTATTAATGCAGCGTCCAATTTCCTCTTTTAAGGCTTGAGTCGTCGTCGGCTTATACGCGTAAACCATCGACTTCAAAAAACCCCAAAGAAAAAAGTCTAATGGTGTTAAATCGCACGATCGAGGCGGCCAATTCTGGTATCAAAAACGCGAAACAACACGACCGGGAAATGACTGATGTAGCAATTGAATTGTTTCTCTGGCTGTATGACATGTGGCACCGTCTTGTTGAAACCACATGCCCTCCACATTCATTTCTTCAATTCTAGGCACGAAAAAACTGGTTATCATTTCACGATACCGAACACCATTGACTGTTTGCGTTTGACCAGCGTTTGAGCGACATCATCACGTACAGCTGCGACATTTTCGGTCGATTGACCTGGTCGAAGGCGCGTTGTTGTCTTTACATCACTAACAGACCCAGTTTCGGCAAATTTACCCATTAATGTCTTTACAGTTGACTATTTTGGAGCAAATTTGCGAACTCTAGCCGCAAAGTTTTCACCATTTTGGTAAAACAATTTCACAATGAGAATGCGTTGTTCATTCGTGTAGCGCTCCATTTTTACTAACGTCGTACCTTCTACTAGCAAACAATAACAATTGTTCAAATGTCAAACAATGACACTTCAAATGGCGCCAAATTTAAATCTTGCGTTCTTGTTGGGACACCCTTTAGATATTGTAACGCGAAAAGCACCACTTCAATAAAAAAAAAAATATATTTAATTTTCTGTGACGACGATTTATGTATGAATTGCTACTGCTATTACTAGGTTTTTACCTTCTCTTGAAAAGGGATACTGATCGAGAAGATAGGTTTGTGAAGAAAGAGATAGAGGAAAACTTCATTTTTTGCAACTCCGCTTTTTTGCATGTTTTTTAATAATTCAGTATTGCAGAGCCTCTGGTGTAAATGAGGCGTACTAAATTTTCTGAGCTGTGCTTAGTAGCCATTTTAATGGTTATTTTACTTCGCCGGTAATTCTGCTACACACTACCGGGCACGACTTCTTGAAATTTTATATATTTCTTTATTCAATAAGGATATTTAAACAATCAAAGAAAAAAGTTGTTGAGTAAAATTTTAATAAGCAATCAATGGGTTTGAATCAAATACAGAATTAGTTGTTATTTATGAGAATTGTTACAATTTAAGTTAAAAATTTTTTAAACGCACTAAAAATCCCAAATTAATATTTTAATTATTAAGTAAAATATTTTTTTTAGGATCCAGCTAAATCCCTCAATAATCAATTGCAATGCATTTTTAATTTAAAAAAATATTTTACTTAATAAGTAAAATATTAATTTGGGATTATTAGTGCGTTTAAAAAATTTTTAGCTCAAATAAACAATTCCTTTTAACATTTTTGTCATCTTAAACGGCACAAGTTTTTGAACAATAATATTCATTTCAATAATATTTTTCCGTGTAAAGATGTTTGTGTATAAAACGTTTTACAGTCGTTAATTTTATTGTTTATTTCCTCCTGCTAAAGCATTACAGACTTATTTATAAAAATTATTAAGGCTTTATAAATAAGGCTGTTAGCTTTGACCATCTTTTATTAAATTAATTTTATATTTGTCACATTCATAGCTAAAAGTAAATGCTTAAGTCAGAAAAAAATAAGATAATTTAATAAGGATAATGAATTTTACTTACATACAAAAAAAAAAACATAAAATGTTGAACACAAATAATTGAAGAGAAGGGGTACATACCTGCAAAAGAAAATAAAAACAGAAATTCTTTAAAAGTGTATATGGCTAAAATAATTACTAGAGTCAAGAACTTCATGCACTCAAGAAAGGACTTTTAGGTAATTAAAATATGTCAAAGAAAAAAAAAACGAATAATTTGCAATAAAATCCAATACTTCATTTTATTTAGGTAAATATTTTTATTTGGTCATATAAAAATTAAAACAAGTAAGAGTGCTATATTCGGCTGTGCCGAATCTTATATACCCTTTACCAAAGTGTATTTATGTAGTATAGATATATGTACATAGGCACATACATAAGGTATAAACACAAAGAAAAAAACAATTTGACCTAGTTACTTTTATGTACAAAAAAAAAATTAATTTTCAAACCCTAGAATCATCATATCAGATTTTTCCGATTCCTTATATCAATATAGTAGTTCTTAAAAAAATATAAAAAGTGCGTTAAGTGAAAAAAGAAAAAAGGAAATTCAAAAAAAATGTTTTATTTAGTTACTTTAATATCCAGAAAAAAAGTTCGATGTTTCCAGCTCTGAAGCTGTGGTTTCTATTTTTATAATTTTCTATATCAAACTTTTCTTTCAAAAACGTAAAATATATATAATTTATAAAGGCAAAGATAAAAATTAATTAGACTTAGTTACTTTTATATATCACAAAAAGTGTGGGTTTTCCAATCCTGAAATCATACTTTTTGATTTTTATGATTTCTTATACTAATCTCTTTCTTCTAAGAATATAAGATATCTTTAATTTATAGCGAAAAAGGAAAAATTTGCTTAAGTATGTTATTTTGTATAAAAAAAGTTAAAGTTTTCCAACCTTTTTAATTTTTTGAAGTTTAATTTTTAATTTGAAATACCAATTTTATTCGTACTGAAGTATAAAATAAGTTTATTTAATAAAAAAAATAAAAATTAATTTTCGGTAGTTAATTTTTTATATCAAAAAAAGTTTCAGTTTCCCAGCCCTGGAATCATCCCTTTTGATTTTTCTGATTTCTAACACCAATTTATTTTTTCTTTTAAGAATATAAGATATGTTTAATATATAGAGAAAAAGGGAAAATTTGCTTTAGTAAGTTACTTTTCTATAAAAAAAAAGTTAAAGTTTTCCAACCCTGGAAACGTGTTTTAAACTTTTTTAAATTGAAATACCAATTTTAGTCGTACTAAAGTATAAAATAAGTTCATTTAATAAAAAAAATAAAAATTAATTTTCAGTTTCAGTTTCCCAACCCTGGCATTAACAATTTTGATTTTTCTGACTTCCTACACCAAGTTTTTTCTTTTAAGAATATAAGATATGTTTAATTTATAAAGAAAAGGAAAAATTTGTTTTAGTAATTTACTTTTGTATAAGAAAAAAAGTTAAAGTTTTCCAACCCTGGAAACGTCTTTTTAAATTTTTTAATTTTTTTTTATTTGAAATAGCAATTTTATTCGTGGTGAAGTATAAAATAAGTTTATTTAATAAATATAATTAAAAAATCAGTTTACGGTACTTAATTGTATATATCACAAAAATCGTAGGCTTTCCAACCCTGGATTCATCCTTTTTGTTTTTCTGATTTCTTACATCAATTTCCTTCTTTTAAGAGCATTACATATGTTTAGTTTATAGAAAAAAAGGAAAAATTTGTTTTAGTAAGTTACTTCTACATAACAAAAACAGTTAATGTTTTCCAACCCTGGAAACGTCTTTTTAATTTTTTTTAATTCTTCTTTAATTTTTTTTTAGTTAGAAATACCAATTTTATTCATATTAAAGTATAAAATAAGTTTATTTAATAAAAAATGATTAAAAACTAGTGTTCGGTTGTTATTTTGTATGGCAAAATGAAGTTTAAGTCTCCCAGCTCTGAAACCGTTTGCTCGATTTTGCTGATTTTCAATACCAATTTTATTTCGATCATTTCTGACCCACCAGTCCAAGAACGTAGTCTCTAGCTTTTCTGGGAGCTTCGGAAAACCGATTTCACGTACAGACAGACGGACAGACGGACAGACGGACAGACGGACATCGCTTATTCGTATTCTCTATACATAAGGATCCAGAATATATATATACTTTATGACTCGCTTATTAATATTCTAGATATTACAAACTGAATGACAAACCTATATATACCCTTTTACCATTTTTTGGTAAAGGGTATAATAAAATCCACTATCAGAGGGGAACAAAATGCTGAACATGAACGCCTTCTACTATAACTAGGTGCTACATTCTTTTAGGAAAATAATGGTGATAAAGAAGATAGTTGATGAAGGAAGAGACAGAAAAAAGATTCATTATTTTTACAACTCTGCTTTTTTTTATACGTTTTTTAATAATGCTGTGTTGCAACCCCTGTGATGTTAATTAAATTTTTTCGTTTTTTTTTCTTTGTTATTCTACTTCGCCGATGATTCTTTTACACAACGATTAGGATTAGTATCTCCTGAAGTCGATATAGTTCAAGTGACTAGTGACTATGCCTTTATCACTTGAACTTTCCCACAACATTTGATGCAAACGGACACTAATGCACATCAGAAAAATTTGTGGTGTTGTTACTTAATGAATGCTGGATACAGGCATTGAACCCTTATATATGTACATATTTCTCAATGCAAATGACATACGAGAATTTTTTTGATTCATGTGTTTTAAGTAAGCATAATTTTTTATTGTTTTGGGATGTTATTTCGTAAAAAATTTTAAGGTTTTATTGCACTGATGTCGGCTACATAGTACAATTGTGTTTTAAATTTTTTATAATTACACTGCTAGAAAAAAAAGTGGTATACGAAAAATAATCTATGATTAGGAATGATTTCGTGACATTTAATATGCTTTATGTAACAAAACTTTTGAGGAAAGAAATGAATATGTATTAAAAAAAATTATTTAAATTTTTTTAAGCTGCTTTACTAAACTGCATTTTCTATACAAACTTGAAATACCAATAACTCGGGAAATATGTATTGCAGCAAAATTTTATTTTTTCTTTGTACTTCATTCATAGATGAATGAAAAAAGTTTCTCACACATACAACTTTAGTTTTATTTTTGGTATCACTTACTTATAAGCATCAAAACAAGCACAGTGCCCACCACTGATCTAAATAATTCATTATCCCTTATAATCCCTTATTTAGATCAATGTTGGATACTGTGCTTTTGACATCAGAAAATTAAAATTGAAAGATCTATTCTCGTCAAATTGACGATCTTTAAGGCTCAACTATAATATGAATAAGCTGGCTTATTAAGCTAATGTCAGAATTGAACGATAAGTCTGTCAAATGCTTAAACAATTCAGATGTGACTTTTAGGTGGCCATAATGTACTTACATGCACTTAAGTATTCTTTAGCCACAGCTGCACATCTAGGTATTGTCAATAATTTTGTAGTAATTTTGTTTCTTCTCATAACTCATAAATGAATGCAATTCAATCAAACTAACTTGAAAGAATGTCCTAATCTATTAAAAATTCACATATAAATATATCCATCACCTTATTACTTGTTTTATTTGTTTTGCCTACTAAAAAGTACAACAACAGTGAATATACATAAGTAAATACATGTGTATGTGTGTATGTATTGTAAAACAAACAATGAAAATAAAAGTTTTGCTTTATTCTTCGAGTTTAAAATAAGAAACAATAAAAAAATATTTAAAATCAATGAATATTTTCTGCTGTTGCTTGTTTGAGTTTAAAAGATGCACAAACAGTTGTTTCCTTACGGAATGTGCGTTCAGTTTGGCACTTTACTTAAGCAAATGACATTTGACGAAACTTGACGAAAAGTTTGTTAAGTACATTATAGTTTGCCACATGCGTTTTATATGTAACCGCACAGTTGCTTAAGCTAGCTTATTCATATTATAGTTGGGCCTTTATTATTCTGCGGTTGAGGCAGTAATTTAACTGAAACAGAAAAAAGTATTCAGCAATTAATGTTTTCAATTAAGAGTTTAAGTGATTCAATTAAATTTTTAATTGTAATAATCAATTTGAAAGGAAAAACTTAATTAATATTATCAAATTGTTTATGAATGAAAATTCAATTAATTTTGTTATTGATGTAACAAATATTTTAATTGATATTACAAAATTATTTTTATAACTTTTTAGTGCGATAATAGCTGTTCTCGTCAAATTTACGATGATTAGTATTCTAGGGTTAACAAAATCATTTAATCAAACAAAAATCTGATTGAAACAATATCAAATACAGGCATTCATTTAAGAAAAAGACATTATAATATTTTCAGTGTGTGTACTCATTTGTAAGAATTGTTACGTTAACAGCAGTACTGTCAAATTTTTATAAATATTATTAAAATCCTTAAATCCTTTTTATATACATATGTAATTCTCATTGATCATTAAATAATGACTTTGTATATTTTCCCCCAGCTGCGTAAATCTTATTATAAAATTTAACATATCAAATATAAAATTTAAAAATGTTTACAATTAGGTCAATTAGTTCGTAAATAAAATCAAATGAATTACTAGTCTGATCTCAGCATTTTATCTAACTAAACAAACACTTTAGTAGATTTTTTTAATAAAACTTTTACAAAACAAAAACATATACATACTTATTTCTATAAAAGTGTACTTACTCAGCGGATACATTTTTAAAAGTAGAAGATCTAACTTTCATTTATTTTCTTTTAATAAAATAATCTTTTATACTGCTAATTGCTCATGTACTTTTAATTTATGAAAACTAAGTGTACTAAAAATAAAGTTGTTCTCTCTTTTTACACAATTTAAATTTTAACATTCTAATATTATATTTCTTTTAGAAATCCCACGTTAATGATACTTGGTAGACTTTAAGTCTAACAAGTTTTGCCTAATTAATAATCTTCAATGTAACATATTTCTTTATGCATGTTTATAACTTTAGTTATTCATTTTAAGAACAATTTCATCCCATGAAAAGGTAATACAAAAGGTCTTCGTGGGCATAGGATACACTGGTAAAAAAAAATTGATTAGATACATATTTGAAGGATATTTCATCCTTCAAAATTTTAATTTATTATAATAAAAAAACAAAAACAAAAAATAAAAATAAATAAAACAAAAATAAATAATAAGAACAAAAAAAATATACTGAACAAATTTTCATGGGTGTTTTTTTTAGAGGTATAGAACTTCGAATTGAAATAAAACACAAGAAAATCGTTTTAATGTCCATCAATTTGGCTTTGTTGGAAGGATAATTTTATGCCATTAATGTTAATGTGGCCGCCGCGGCTAGCTCGAATAAAGCCAATTCTACAGGTCCAATTTTCAACCACTTTTTCGAGCATATGGGGCCGTATGTTGGCAATAACGCCACGAATGTTGGCTTCCAAGTCCCCTAACGTTTCTGGTTTGTTGGCGTAGACGAGCGACTTCACATATCCCCAAAGAAAATAATCCAATGGTGTCAAATCACACGATCTTGGTGGCCAATTGACAGGTCCATTCCGCGAAATTATGCGCTCATCGAATGTTTCCTTCAATAAATCGATTGTGACGTGCGCTGTGTGGCATGTAGCGCCGTCTTGTTGGAACCACAACTCATCCACATTCATGCCATCCAATTCGGGAACAAAATAGTCGGTTATCATGGCTCTATACCGGTCTCCATTAACGGTAACTGACTCTCCAGCATTATTTCGGAAGAAGTATGGCACAATGACTCCACCAGCCCATAGAGCACAAAAAACAGTCAGTTTTTGTGGATGTAATGGCGTCTCAAGGGTCTCATGTGGACTCTCTTCACTCCAAATGCGGCAAGTTTGCTTGTTGACGTAGCCATTCAACCAAAAATGAGCCTCATCACTGAACAAAATTTTGCGATGAAAATCAGCATCGAGATCAATCTCATTTTCGGCCCATACACCAAAATCACGACGCATTGCATGGTCTCGCGGCTTTAATTCTTGCACAAGCTGGATCTTGTAAGGTCGCAAGCCAAGATCTTTGCGCAAAATCTTCCATAAAGTTGATGGACAAAGCTCCAATTGCTGTGCACGGTGGCGAATCGATTCATTCGGGTCCTCTTCAACACTTTGCTCTACAGCGGCAACTGTTTCTTCGGTGCGCACTGTTCGACGTCTCTGCGGATGCGTATTATCACATAGAGTAAACGTAGTGCGAAAACGATCCATGGTTAACCGAATTAATTGCTCTGATGGACGATTATGTCGACCATAAAATGGACGGAGCTTGCGGTAAACTTCGCGAACTGAACCATTATTTTCGAAATAAATTTGCACGATTTTCAAGCGTTGTTCTTTTGTCAACCTGTTCATGATGAAATGGCAAACCAAACTAAATATTAATCACTTAACAGCTGACAAAATGGCCGCCAGTTAAAAAAGTGATGCCAACTTAAAGTTCTATACCTCAATAAAAAACACCCATTACATATGTTTCTTAATAAGGAAAGACTACAATTGTATTATTATTGCTATTATATTTATTACATGAATGAAGTCAATAAAAAGTTGTATTTTTTTTTAATTTTCGAGTGCTCATACTGAACACAAAATCTCTTCTTTATTTTAGAAATAGCACTCAGGCAATGAATGCCTTCTACTATTATTAGGTGTAATTTTTTTTTAGAAAAGGGATAGTAATAGAGAATATAGGTGTTGAAGGCAGATAAAGAAGAAAGACTAATTCTTTTACAACTCAGTTTCTTTTATTTGTTCGCATATTTTTTAATAATTCAGAGCTGCAGCGCCTCTGGTGTTAATGAGACTTATTAAATTTTTAAGCATGTGCTTGGTAGCCACAACATTCATAATAAGGAAAGCTTTATTCTATAGAATTTTGCTAAAGAGAAGTTATACTATATAAAAAAAATATGTGTAGAATGGTCGCACCTGTCACAATGCAATTACCCAAAAAATAAATTTAAATTTCTTAGAAGAATTTCTCTTGGTGTATTATTATTTATCTTGATATCATATTTGTTTATTTTTTTTATTCTTATTTTTGTTTTCTTGATGAACTCATTGAAATGTAAAGACCCATGAAAATTATATGTACCTTTTAAGTCAATCCTCCCCCACCCATTACATGCCTTCTCCCGTAACTTTATTAATACGCTTTTTAAATAGACTTTTATATACTTACGCAAAATAATGTAAACAAATTAAGATTTTAAGTGTAGGATTTTATGTGTAGGCATCTTTCTATACTCTAACTAAATTATCTTTAGAAAAAGCCGTAATAAGAAAAAAGGTTTTTATATCCTTTTAAGTGGCAATAAACTGGTACTTGCACGAACTTAATTTAAAATGTATTGGCTTTACAAATTAAGGTCCACTCATGATTTTTAATAGTTTTTCTTTTACAAAAATGTAAGTGAAGCCTCATCAACGAGTGAAGATGTAAAAATATATGTACATCTAATGAGTGCCATTGAATGAGCAAGCAAATAGGCTTAATTTAGAAATTGTGCTATTAAAAAATATGTTACGACTTATAAATATGTAGATACATATGCTTGTAGGTGTATATATGTTCATCTAAAGAGCTTAACTTTTTTGATTTTATGTTTTGTGATGTATTTTGCAAGTCTTGCTAACAAAACTTAAGGAAAATATACTTATGTAAATAACTAAATAAGCTGAAGATGAACGTTTGTGCTGTTTCAGAAATTGTTAAGTTATGAATTTCTTTTTAATAATTTAAGCCTTAAGTGTATAATGTTTAAGTCTAATACTCCTGTACCATACAATAAATTAGGTGATTATTAGAATGAAAAATAAATTAATTATTTGTAAAAATGAGATTCTCATTTATTTTAAATGAAGTTTTAAATAATACCTCTAGTTGTTCTAAGATTTTTATTGAGCAGAGTGTGAAATGCTTAAAAGAACTATGCAATACTTCAGTAATAATTTTCAATATATTTTTAAGAAAAAAATAATTGAATATGTAAAATATTAATTTTGATGAAATATACGATTGAAATATTAAACCTCCCAGATAATGAAAATTAAAAAACTTTAAGTTTTAAATTTCATAATCTGACCACAAAAGCCGAAGCGATAACAGTACGTGTAACAGTTTTAAAATAATATAAATCCATTAATTACTCTGCAAATGTAAACAGGAAAAAAAGAACCAAACAACATCACAATTACAATTAAGTTTTTTTAACAAGTCTTTTTAAAGCTTCAATTTAATTGCTTATTAACTTATTAAATTAATAATAACAAAAAAAAAAACATATTTTTTTGTTAAAAAGTTTTTTTGTAAATGAAAGCAGTAAATAAAATTGATAATGATGTTATAGAAATTATTAAATAATATTTATTTAAAAAAAAGCAGTAGAAACTAGAGGAAACTAGAGGTTCATCCCAAACATTTCAATTTAATGCAAATAAATTAAATTAATTAATTTTTGTTTTTTAAGTTCATATTTTTGGGTTGGATACCATAATGTAAATCAAATGAAATCTTATAAAAAATAACATTAATTTTGCAAAATGCATTTGGTCGGGAACGATGGAAATTAAAGCAACAGGAAATTGAATTTTCTGTCAGAGAATGACAAAAGTATGGTTCTAAGTACTCTTTGAGTATTGGCCGTCCGACTGAATGCATACAGCTAAGAAACACATACCCTTAACTTTAAACCGAATGCGTATAACTATAAACATACAATAAATTATGCAGCACAATCAACTTGAACTAAAATTAATAGACAGTGTGACTTGCATTCACACGTATGAGTATAAAAATATTCTGAATTTTATTCGGCTACACATGTGTATATACAGGGGTATTTTATTCACACACAAATATAAAGCATGTTTTCAAACAGTCGCACAGACACCCACACATTTTTCATTCTATTTTATATACACAAAGTTATTTATTCGGTGGCGAATGATAAATATACATATATCCCGAGTATCATGCGCACATATTTTGTCGGATTAAATATCCATAGACTGAGTATAAACAGACAATTTTTTCTTTATTTTTAAGAAAAGTAATAACTCAGACAAGGAATGCCTACTTCCATTACTAGGTGTTACTTTATTTAGCAAAGTGATAGTGATAGAGAAGACAGGTAGTGAAGGAAGAGATAAAGGAAAGCTTCATTATTTTATAACTCTGCTTCTTGCACATTTTTTTTTAAATGCAGATCTGCAACGCCTCTGCTGTGTTTAGTACTGCGCCGATGACTCTGCTACATGAAGGGGGGCGCTCTGATGATACATCAGGATTAGCATCTGCTGAGTTAAATTATCTTTAATATTATTTTATGTATATAAAATAGTTTTAAACAAAATTATAGCGTTAGGTTAAAAAAAGTTAACTTGCATTGGCAACTTAATAAATCATGTCTTTTCAGTTTATTAAAAGGTCTTATTGTTTTTCGAGGTACGTAAATTAACAAATTGTACTATAGAGAAAAAAGATCTCCAATTAATTAATTATTAATTTATTTTCAAAAAACCCTTATGAGGCATCCCGCAATCACCAAGAACATATTACCCAGCTGGAATGTGGAGAATTAAAGTCAATGAACAAAAGTGTGTCCATATAACGTTCACCCTAAGAAGAGATACTTGCTCCCCCATTCGAATCAATAATCAAAATATTCCTCAACATTCCCAAGTGAAATACCTTGGTATACACCTTGATCGAAGACTTACATGGAAACATCATATTGACTCTAAGTTAGCTCAGATGAAACTTAAGTTAACTCAAATATATTGGTTGATTGGCAGAAACTCAACACTCAGCCTAGACTGCAAACTTTTACTATACAAGTCGCTTTTGAAGCCAATATGGTGCTACGGAATTCAGTTATGGGGCACTGCTTCAGCTTCCAATGTAGAGAGAATCCAACGAAGGCAAAACAAAATTTTACGGTTAATAACATCGGCTCCATGGTACATCCAAAATTCTATTATACATCGTGAATTAAATATGCCACTAGTGACTGAAGAAATTGCAAAATACGCAGGCAAATATTTAGCAAAACTCGAAACACATCCTAATCCGCTTGCTCGTAATATTCTAAACTTTACTGGACACATCCGCCTAAAAAAGAGGGACACACGGACTCTTATACTTAGCACTCCAAATGGGACTACTTGAAAATACTTTTTCCCCCTTTTTTTTTGATTATCACTACTAATGTATTATTTATAACTATTTTTTTAAAGATTTAAGATTTTAATACTTATTGTTGCATTTAAAAAAAATTTTTTTTCAAATAATATAAAAATTACCATTTAAAAATTTAACCTTCAAAGGGTCTTTGGGTCAATTTTGACCCATTTCAGGAAAAAACTTTGATTTTTTCTGAAAATTAGTGATTGATCTATGTCATATTTTCTGACTTTTATTTAATTTTATATCTTAACAGATATAGTAGGTTTATATATATATCCGCAAACTTGCCAAAGAAAATTGTATGCAAGATTTTACACTAGAGATCTTCGGGTCAAATTTGACCCGTTTTAAAGTTCGGAAGTGTTGTGTCTGGTATTTTTTGTAAAATAATGAAAGATAATGAAATAGAAAATGGCCTGCCTACATTATCAGACGATTTTGAAAATATAAAACGACTGCAGATAATTTTTTTACATCTTATCGGTTGAACAATAAATACTGAGATCACAAATCACTTAAGTTCAAACTACACATAAAAATATAAATGAGTTACTACCAGAGATAGTACATGTGTTATTATCATGCGTGTTTATCATTATTTTTGTTTTACCAAAGATAGTACTCGTACCCTTCTTATATATATTCCGATAAAAAAAAGTCTGTGAATCTTCTTAGTATAATATGGTCACTTCTGGCTGCAAATGGGAGGGTAAATATTACTTTTTTGGGCAACAGAAGGGAATCACAATGGACCCAATTGGGTCTCCAAGTGGAGGTGCGGTAAAGCACCACCCTTCCTAAACTAACCTAACCTTCTTAGTACTTTGCATCATATCTCTAAAGTTAGTAATCACCAAGACAAGAAATTGCAAATATGATTAGAAATAAATAAAATGGAAGGGTTTATTTGCTGGACAAAGTTAGTTCATGTTTTACTTGCAAAAGAAAGACTAATCAATGTGTGTTCAAATGGTAGTTAGTAACATGGTAGATATATAAGCTTACAATGCTTTTGTGATATCTACATCAGCTAATAGCGGCTGGAAATAAACTGTTTTGCAAAACGTCGACAATTCTTAGAAAATTTAGGATTGCAGCTTACTATGCCTTATATAAAAAAAAACCAAAAGAGGTTATCAATATCAGTATTTTCACAGAAAGTTGCACTAAAACTACGTGAGGTAAATGAGTAGCAGTAAACTTCAACTAAATCCAAAGAAAAAATGCTTGAAGAGGGTAAAAACAGATCCAAAAGAAGTCGTTGCCAGTTAGGCCTTAACGCAGAAAATAAAAACCCATTAGATACTATTATAACTTGCAAAAACTTGATATGAAAACTGCACTCTGTAACCATTACTTTATGAACAATTAATAATAATATCGATTTAATATTACGGTTTTATCTATCATATATTAATCGAATTAAATATATGAAATAATGTTCTCTTTCATTGGCAATAAATGAATCATAAATAAATAAAACCAATACATAATTTTCAATTTGGGTCAAATTTGACCCGAAGATCGTTAACGTCCACGATTTTAAAGACCCTATGAAGGTTAATTGAGGCAAATAAACTTGTATTCAAAAATTTAATTATTTAAAAGGTTTTACTATGGACACAGTTAATTTTTTTTTTGCAATTTAAGATCTTGATTGGAGAAATGCATATATTTTTTGCGTAAATATCTTGGCTGTATATATTCGCAGAAGCCATGCTAGTGGCATAGAAATAATTCGGTGGTTCCTTTCTCCTCTTTATCCTATGAACTCCAGCAAAAGTCGTTTTAAGTCGAAGCCTTAAAACGTGTACCTTAAATGATTTGTGACTGATAGTTACTGTTGTAAGGTTTCTTAGTTGGAATCTGGAAAGATTTATGGCAAACCATATTTACTTGGGATTTATTTTAAACTTAGATTTTCTTTTAGCCTTATTACAGGTGCATACATTTTGCCATCTTTTATTTGCAAGTCGTTGCAGTGTGTAAGATCATTATCAAACCAGTAAAATTTTCTTTATTCTAAACCTATTAATCAAAAATTCCGCTTTAGTAAATATAAACAACACGTGTTATTTTTGTACAAAAATTTTCATATAAATACTTACAAGATACACAAATAGTTATACAGGGTGGGCCAAAAGAAACCAAGGGGTGTAAAAGTTTAATAACTTTTTTGTTTATTAATTTTTTTTTATTTTTTCTTTCAGATTATATAGACAACACTTGAAGAATTTATAATGGAGAGGTTCACAACTGAACAGAGAACCAGAACAATAGAATTTTATTATTTAAACCAGAGATCAATTATTTTATCGCAAAGAGCATATCGTCGACATTTTAACGTCAGAATTTCGCCCTCTGAAGCGATGATTCGTTGCTTAGTTAATCGTCATCACCAACATGGCAGCGTAAGAGATTTGCCTCGAACCGGTAGACCACGTTTAAGTCGCACTGCGGAAAATATTGAACGAGTACAGCAAAGTGTTAACGAAGCACCAGAAACATCTGGCAGAAGGCGTTCTGCTCAACTAGAAATGTCTCGTACGTCACTACGGCGCATTTTAAAAAAAGATTTACAGTTATACCCATATAAGGTGCAATTGGTCCAAGAACTAAAACCCGCAGATCATCGGCAACGTCTAAATTTTGCAGTTAAATTTCAAGAGTTGGCCAGAAATGAAATCAACTTTATTGAAAATTTGATTATGAGTGATGAAGCTCATTTTCATTTGAATGGCTTTGTTAATAAGCAGAACTGTAGGTTCTGGGGCTCTCAAAATCCAATAGCCATTCATCAACGCCAATTGCACCCCATCAGGTGTACAGTATGGTGTGGGATCACATCTGAAAATGTCATTGGGCCCTACTTCTTCGAGAATGAAGATGGAAGTGATGTAACCGTAAATGGAGAGCGGTATCGGTTTATGATAGAAAATTTTTTACGTCCTGCTCTTGAAAACAGACCTGGTATGTGGTTTCAGCAGGACGGAGCCACTGCCCATACTGCCCGAGACACAATGGCACTTTTAAGTCAAATTTTTGGAGAGCGAATAATTTCTCGAAATTCGGAAATTATTTGGCCAGCGCGATCGCCAGATTTTACAGCACCCGACTATTTTCTTTGGGGTTTTTTGAAGGAGCGAGTGTATGTGAACAAGCCAGAGACAATCCTTGAACTCAAGGAAAACATTGTTGCAGAAATTCGAACGCTACAGCCACAAGTTTTGAAAGATGTTATGGAAAATGCTCTAAAAAGAGCCCATCAGTGCGAAGCTGAAAACGGTGGTCATTTAAGAGACATCATTTTTCACACTTGGTGTAAAAAAATTTCCATTTTGTATATTATATAATCTGAAAGAAAAAAATAAAAAAAGTTAATAAACAAAAAAGTTATTAAACTTTTACACCCCTTGGTTTCTTTTGGCCCACCCTGTATATAGAAGTGTTTTTTTTTTCTCACGAATTATATTTATTTGTCTAGCTAAATGCGCATTACTTACACTCTGCTTGCTGCAACACCTACAAATATGCTTTTGGGTGAACACTGTTTGTAAAAGTGCTGGTGCGTGATTATTTTTGTTTGACTAAGGCAAGTGTGAGAGTGTGTGTTTGTGTCAAAAGTTGAAGTAGTGGAAATTAAACAAACAATAACTTTGTTAACATAAAAGTAGTTGTTCTAATTTCTACTTAAATAATGGTGTAAATGTCATTTACCTAACCCTCCATTCCCCCTCTCCCTCACCCATTAATTCACTCATTTTGTTATGAATGTATGAAAGAATGTGCTGCGAGGTATGCATGAGTGCGTATGTTAATCATATTAAAGTATTAGAATTACAAACATCAGGGTAAAGTGAATGATATGAATGTGAGTGAATATCGCTTATCAAAGTTCAAGAAGTTGATGTAAGAATAATGCCAGCAATTCGTAAACAAAAACTTTATAAAATATTTTATAAATATATGAAATAATAACAAGTATTAATACAAAAAAAAATTAAAGACCCCGGCTGCGACCAACTTTGAACCGTTAAATATGCTAAATGGTCATTCGAAATGAAAAATTACAAGAAAAACCTAAAGATGATTTTAAAATACTTGTCGAATAATGCCCTTTTTGATACGAGTATAAATCGCCAACTTTTTATTATGTTTTTATTTACAAAATGGCGTCTGTTGACCACCATATTGAATT
The DNA here is from genome assembly GCA_949987645.1 of Tachina grossa. NCBI lineage: Eukaryota > Metazoa > Arthropoda > Insecta > Diptera > Tachinidae > Tachina > Tachina grossa. The sequence goes on from OX465274.1 coordinate 181,080,594, forward strand.
TTGACAACTGGCATATCTTTAGTGACACTTCCAGGATTAAGACAAACCGATTGACGTAAGAACTATCAAAATCGGTTCACACGTTCGGCTTATATGTGCCGCAAAGGAACACACATACATACATACACACATGTATGCATGCATAGATACATAGACTGATAAACACAGTACCCTTCTTTGCGTTGCGCAGTCGATTAAAAATATAAAAGACTATTATAAATTACAAATACTGTAGTTTCAACGTACAATTTTGATTTCTCTTTTGTTGATAAAATTTGTTTTATTTTATGATTTTAACTCGAAATGTGCGACTGTTTTTATGATTAAATTGCTCAAATATTTTTTTTGAATTCTGACTCTTCAAAACATATACATTCTTCCTCAAGCAGATTTTAAAATAAATAAATGTAAATATATTTTAAAATGAAATTTGCTTACTGTGAAGTATTCGAATTTCAAATTCTCTTAAAATGTAACCATTAACAGTTTTCGTCTCAACTGAAAATTTTAAAATTTTGAGTTAACACCCTCTTGTTGATTAAGCGCGATGTAACAATCTCAAAAAATATAAATTATCTCGACAGAAAGGTATGAAATCGAAATTTTTGCATTTTTCGATACATTAAATGCTCTCCTAGCGAAATATATAAAAATCCCGATTAAAAAAAAAATCATAAGTTAGGGCCTTTTTATACTAAGGTAACGATATATACTATTATAAAAATACACAAAAAAAATTTCTTAAGTAAAACAAATATAATAAACATTAGTAATATATTAAAAAGGAAAAGATAACATTTAACATTGAAATTGTGTGCAACGATTTTGCTTCACATGTGTTTCATGTTAATTCAACATGATTTATAGTAACCTTACAATAATTTTTTATTTTCTTTTGCCAGAAGTGTAGCTGAAGGTTGGAAGGTAACATTCTATGTCGTCGACAACCAGGCAGCGCTAAACGATTTGAAGGGACACAATAGCCCTTGTCCAATGTGACAGTAATTAGATAGAGAGCAGGACCAACAGTTCATGGTGAAGTAGGGACGATTTTACAGTCTCAAAGGCTATGTGAGCCAAAACTTGACTGAGAAAGATCTAAACTGCTAGTGGACATGGATAGAAAGGCGATGGTAGTCGTGATAGGTGCGTTGACTAATCACTGCTCGGTCAGAGCAAGAACCAGAATTTGGGAAACTGGCACTCCAGATGTGCGAGGATGAAAAGGAACCAGGAACCATTGAACATATTATCTCTAACTGTCTGAAGCTGAAACGTCATAGGCTTAGATGGCGGGAAGTGTAAACTACAGGACACCAGGAGCTTCATCATGGGAATTCAGTGGCTTAATGACGGATAATAGTGTCACTTCTGGGTACAAATGGGGGGTAAATATTAACTTTAAGGGGCAATAGGGACCTTCGTAAATAGTTTTGAAATAAAAATACATCTTGTTTTTTAAATTCATTGTCATAGCATGTGTTATAATAAACAATAATAAATGTTTTCGTGATGTACGTATATACTCGTATGGGTGTTTTTTAAGCGATGTCGCGAAAACTTCTTGTTCCTAACAAACACTCAAAAGAAGTAGTGTTGATGCGTGTATGCTTGTTAATTTGCATATCTTGCGTTTGAGTGTGTGTGTGTGTGTGTGTGTGTGTATGTGTGTGTGTGTGTGTGTGTGTGTGTGTGTGTGTGTGTGTGTGTATGTGTGTGTGTGTGAGATGTGGATGGTAAGCTATTATGTTTGTTGTTTTTTTTAGAAGATTTCGCTGAAAATTCCCTCATGTCTAAGGGGTCCTTTGAAGGACTTTAGTTGGCAATAGAAGGGAATCATAATGGACCCAAACGAGTCTCGAAGTGGAAGTGCGTTTAAGCTTCACCCTTCTTAGCCTTACCTAAACTAAAAGAAAATTTTTTCTTTTAAAATAGATTTAATTCATGTTGATTTCACATTCCACTATTGCTAAATCGAAATGTAGCATCGTATTGAATCAAAGTTAGTAAAAGTTGAGACAACGTGAATTTGTTAATGAATTATTACGAATCAATATGAATTTAATTTAATGCAGTAATTTTATTTTATTAAATATTTTTTGTAGTTTGTCTTGACACAAGCATTACGAAAATGTATTTGAAAAGTTTTTGCGTGATAGTCAGTGCAGTAAACACTAAATAAATATCATCATCAATTAAGCTATCATCCAATATGGTTTAATTTATGATTTAACATAAAATTTGATGTTAAAGTTAAAGTTATTTAAAGAAACTTTCTTCTTGTAAATCTCTAAATGTATCATATATCATAATTGGCCATATTGCTTTATAAGGATACATATTTCTTCCCTTACACTTGAAAACCGGCCGTTTTTAAACTACAAACTCTTTAAGACATCCACATTTACTTAACAGAAACTCGTTTTTATATCTGAAGTTTTAAGATTAATGGGCTAGTAAGATTTCGTTTATATTATTTCTCCTCCCGCGCCACAACATTTGGTTTAATATTATACTTCTTTTTTTTTTTGTTTCATACTTTTCACCATGTTTTGCTATTCGTTAGCTGCAAAAGTTTTTCCCTTTTGATTTATAGTAATTTGTATGCATTAAAAATTGTCATTTGTTATATTCATGTTAGTGTAATAAAAAAAAACAATCCTTGTCTAGCCATTAAAAACATAATGATTGTTTCCGTTTTCATAAAAAGTGCTATAATTCTTCAAAAAAAAAAAAAAAAAAAAAAAAAAGAGAAGGCAGATTTTTGGCTTTAAAGAAACAAGCAGCAACAGCAAATAGCTGAAATAAAACACTTTATATTCTCCAGAGATCAAAAAGGTTCACTTTTATTATTTGGTTAAAAAAGGAAAAGCTTATAAAAAATATGAATTTTTCACAAAGTATTTATACAATGGCTTCTCGGAAAATCTTGGAAAATGCTTTGTATCTGTTAGTGTTTTTTCTTCTTGTTGTTCTTTAAAATGTTTATAAATCTGAAACAATAAATGTGCAAAGAATAGAGTGGAATAGATATGAAAATTGTTATGCATTATGAGTGTTTCGTACAGTTGACATTTGACAAATGACATTTGGTTAACGCTGATCGCTCGTACTTCACCAACTGACCCCACTTATTAATATCAACATTTTCTTTTTTCTTTCTTTCACATAATAAGTATGTATGTATGTATGTATGGCACTTATTATGTGGTTTCTTTTTTATTGCCATTCATTTCTATTCTTTTCTTCTTTTGTTATTTTAATATTCAGAAAAGCGTTTGCTTGTGGGAGTTCCACATCAGCTTTTGTATTGTGTGAATACCGTATTAAGTGGATATGGATATGGGGAATTATAAAAAGGCAAAAAAAAATTGATTTGCTTTATTCATTTGTATAAAACATGTTAAACAGCATTTTGTTTCAAGCTTTTCTTTTGTGTTTATTAAATTTATATATTAAACACTTGTCGCGTACTCGTATTTAAATATTGTTTGCGCTCACTGAGCTGTTTGCGTTAATAAAATCTTTTCAGTAAACTAAAGGGCAATACAGAAAATTTTCTCCCTCATTTTGGTTGACCTATTTCAACTTTGTCTTCGATATTTTTATAATAGATTCAAGAATACCGCAGAATTTTTGCTTTAACTTATTGCCAAAATATCGTAGCCGAATTCCCATGCTCATTGCCATGCGCAATTTTAATTTAAAAAGCAAACGCATAGATGTTATTAATTAGTATTTTGTTTTGGGAATTGTTAAAATTTGAGGTTAATAGTTATTAACGCTTTAATAATACCCTCAGTAATCAATTTCAATGTATTTTTAATAAAAAAAATATTTTACTTAATAAGTAAAATATTAATTTGAGATTATTAGTGCGTTTAAAAAATTTTAAACTTAAAATTTTAACAATTCCCATAAAAAAATCACTAATTATTAAATTGACTGCACCTGGTCAAAAAAATACTTGTGTGGCAACACTCTATACTTAATGGTAAAGTAAGAAAACAGAAAAACATGTTGATTATTGAGTTCTTGTTTCAACTTTGTTATTTGTTATTGAGCTTCTCATTTGTTTAAATGAAAGTTTATAACATAATAACTCTAGTTGTTCTAAGAAACTTTGGGTAAAGGTTCCCTGATGATCTGCATTAGCAACGGTGAAATGCGCAAAGGATCCAGCTAAACCCCTCAATAATCAATTTCAATGTATTTTTAATAAAAAAAAAACACATTTTACTTAATAAGTAAAATTTTAATTTGGAATTATTAGTGCGTTTCAAACAATTTTAAACTTATATTATTTTGCTTATTCAGTAAAATATTTTTATTAAAAATACATTGAAATTTATTATTGAGGGGTTTAGCTGGATCCTATGCGCATTTCACTGTTGCTAATGCAGATCATCAGGGTACCTTCACTCAAAAATTTCTAAGAACAACCATTGCTATTATGTTAAACTTTTATTTAAACAAATGAGAAGCTCAACAAATATCAAAGTTGAAACAAGAACTCAATAGTCAACATGTTTTTTTTATTTTCTTACTCATTGTATTAATGAAAAGTTTCATTAATATAATGTAGAACATTTAATGAAGCAGTGTACAAAATATTCTTAAATAGATTTCAAATACATTTTAATTTTTACCAGCCTTATTTATAAAAAAAAAATTAAGGCATTTTAAGAAAAAAAATTTTATAAAAATTTGTTTTAAAAACTATTTATAAAGCCTTAATAAATTTTATAAATAAAGCTGTATGAATATAAGCTATTAAATGCAACCATAAAGTTAGTATAGTGTGGTTAAATTTTAAGGGCCGAAATCATTTACATATCTGGACATTATTGAGTTGCGATAATATGATTTATATTATACATAATTTGTTTTTCACATTTGTGATTAATGACAGTGCGTTGAATACCAATTTACCTACGTTTTGTTGCAGACGTAAACATTTTGATATACTTTGCATTTATAATAAGATTTTGTATGAAACTTTTACTTTTATCTTCGTTGGAAAAATTAATCAATAAAATATTCGTAATAATTAAAAAAAGTTAAGAGATTGTTCAGTATGCTACTCTTGTTGGGAGAAAATTGCCAAAAAAAAATTTTTAAATCGGAAATTTTTTTTTATACTTCAAAGCTAAAAAAAGAAAACAATAATTATAAATAAAAATTAAAACCGTTTGTCTTTGTAAATTTCCAATGTTGAATTTTGTCTTTTATCTGGTAAAATATTTTAATTGGGTCACTCTTAGATTTTTCTTCGTCATTTCTCTGGTAGTTTAGCAGTACTGGGATGTTAGTTCAACATGAAATAAGGTTATTTAAAAAAAAAAAAAAATTAAGATTACTGTACATAATGTTGAATTAAAATGAAACATATATGAAGCAAAATCATATTAGAAAAGAGTTAAATTAAACCTAGAAACGTAAATTTTAATGTAAAATTTTTCTGTGTGTGTAATAAAAATTTTGTGTATATATTGTGATTCTAAGTAAAGCACCCTATGCACGTTTTAGTTTAATTGTCAATTGAGTCTTTCAATTGAATTGATTCTTGGCCACACACTTCATAAACTGAATTGAAACATTTTCATTCAACTGTTGAATTTATTTTTTTTTTAACAATTACAAATTTAGAAATTAAAAATTTCTTTTGCATTCATTCATTAATTTTTATATTTTTTATTTAAAATTCAATGAAATTAAATACAATTTTAAAAATACTTAGCGTTTTCTACAAAAAATAGAACTGCAAACAAAAATTTTGACAACTAATCAAGATACTCGAACACACACACCAAAATCGAATTGAAAGATTTACTAGTCAACATGAAAAATAAAAATCTTTTGATTTTTCTTCATTTAACTCGACAACTGCTAAACTAATCAGCTGACAGAGGCATGGATGCCTTGATTTGAACAACAACCCCGACTCGGTTGCAAATTGAATTGAAATGTATATGTGGTGCTTAACACGTTAAAAGTTTAATTATAAACATATGAGGATTCCCAGCTAATTTCAAAAACTAAGTCTATGTCTCCTGAATGCAGCATACGACACTTATTATTATAAATAATTATCCACACTGCAGCCAGCTGGACAGCGTATAGTTACACTGCTTAATAAACTTATTCCCAACATTTATTTATTAATGGAAGTATAACTATAAGATATAATTATGTAGTCGTAGAATAAGAATAACATAATGAAAGAATTATAAAAGTAAACATGAGCAGTCGTACAAGCGGCTGCTCCACCAGTTAACTGAATAAAATTAAAAGGAAAACAATTCAAGAAGGAATGTTATTTGTTTTAAACAAAATTACTATATTATGGGTTCCTCAAGCAAAAACGACGTGCTAAATCAATATAAATTTTCTTAAATGTCTTGCCACGAGCCTGTACTTAAATAAATAAATATGGGCATTTCCACGATAAAGTCTCCTTAATTGTCACGTGCGACAACAAGTAATCAACCATGTGTTTCACAGTAATGTGACTACATTTTTCTTAAAATTTTACCTAATGTAAAGCTGCTGACGATCTATACAAATATATTAAGCAGTTAACAAAGAACTTTTATTTTCGTTGGAAAAACAAGCATTTTTGTTTGGTGTCGCACTCTACAAAAAGTTGACATTCCTACACATACACATATATATGTGCCCTATGAAAAATTAATTGTTTAAAAGTTTTAAAAAATAATTTTTACCTAAATTTCTTATAAAAAAAAATAAATATTTTATTGCTTCTTACCCCCCTTAGTGTAAAATCACAAGAAAAAGTACAATCATATTACAAAGGACATAAATATAAAGAAAATGTCCTGGAAATATTTTTATAAGACTTGTATACTGACTTTGAACATGCCAGCACATTTAAAACATATAAAGAAAATAACATTTTGGTGAACGTAAATTAAACCCTAAAAAGGAATTTTTATACTTTATTTCCTTCACTCTAAATTGAGCCAGCTGAAAATTTTGTTTCTATTAAAGATTTAAGTTGGCTGTTGTTATGCCATTTTTATGAACTATTTTTGTTTCTGGTCCGCATTTAAAGTTTAACACATGTCACTTTCTTCGGTGACTTTAAAGTAGATTTTGATATTTTCCTTAATCATCATGCAGTCCTTCTGCTGCTGGCTAAAATTTTTATAAATATAACTAAAATAATAGAAACAATACTGTTTGCATTTATATTTATTATTGCCAATAGCTTGAGGAAAACACTTAAAATAAAATTTGAATCCTTAGACATTTTCATAAATATTTACACATGTTTGCAAGTCTAGCAATTTGCAGAGTTTGTTTTTTTTTATTTAACATTTTAACGTGTGACGACTTATGTTTGTTTAAATAAAAGAAATTTTATTACTTATTAAACAAAATAATAAAAGAAATACAGATAACACTTACTTAAACGAAAATGAATTTCTGTACGTCGTCACTACACTGCTACACAGAAAAAAAATTAGACTAAATAGAATCTTAAACTTTTGACAATAGAAAAAACCCACTTTTGTAACATTTTATTCTCCGACTGTATGACCTTTTTGATGTGTCATCTTATTTCCCACTTACTTTTCTCGTCTAGTCTTGCGTCAAATTCGTCGCAATTTCTGTCTATGTGGGTTGTGTTTAAAGGTCATTTGTTTAGGCCAAAATGGTATATAAACCACATGTAAATTTGACAAATCAGAGATTGCGGATAAACCAAAGACAGATCCAAAAGATTATAAGAAGGAAAAAAATAAATAAATAAAATAAATGTTTTAAAATGTCTTACAAACAACGAGCATCAAGAGTGAAATTTATGTGGTTCTAGTTGTATTTTTTATTTTTATTTTTTCTTTTTAAAAATAAAATTTAATATGCTTTGAGTAAGCTTTACTCTTTTGGCAGATGTTCAAAATGACGTTTGACAAATGGGAATTTTTCTATTTGCTACATGAGACTTGAAGAATTTTGGATGTTATGAAACCGAAAAATGTGTCTTAAAAGCAGAAGTCAACCTTATGGCCTTTACAAATGTCTCATGCTATGGATAATTTTGACCACACTGATTCCACTTTAAAAGTGTGTAAAGAAAAAACTTGTTTTTTTGTTTTAATTTTCTACTCAAACCAGAATGATAAATTAAATTTAAATAAAACCCGCAAATATGTAGAGTTATTTTTTTTTATCTAATTTATTCATTGATTAATTTTTCCTTTTTCATCTCTCACACAACTTTTTATGAGATACGACCATTTCCTTTTGTTGAAGAATATCCTAAAACCTCAAACCTTTTTTTGCCCTAGAAAACTAGTTACATTTCTAGTTGCAATATTAAATTTATTTTTTATATGTATATCACAAGTATGCATGTATCCAATTAACAAGTTGATAAAAGCCTTAACTCTTATTAATTAAGATTTTGCCAAAAATTATTTAAGTAACAAAGGCTTAATATCTGACCTTTTTCAAGACTAAAAAAGGGGCCAAAAAAAGGTTGGTCTAGGTAAACTTATTTTCTTACACTTTTCTTTTTGTAAGAAACTTTTTTTTTTGGCAAACTATTTTTGATGTATTTTAGGGTTGAGAGTGAACAAAAAACAAAAAAGTTTCTTAATAAAATTATTTGACTACGAGTAGTTGGCTAACTTTATTTTTCATTTTTTTATTCCTTACTTTCATGTTATTTTGGGTTATGCGAGGGTTCCTCGAGGGATTGTATTTTACTATTAATATTATTTAATATTAGCTAAAAATTTATCTTGTTATAACAATTTTGGATGACCAACAAACAAATAAAAAGTGATTAATACATTTTATTAAATAAAAAATTATTATTCATTTACTGCCAGTTTATAGAAGCCATATAAAAATTCTCATCTGCCTATTTAAATTGAACACAAAAACAAAGCACTCAAATTTGTTTTTGTTTTCAGACTAGAACTTTTACATGGCTTGTATAAACTGGCAGTTATTCCACAATTCATAAACGAGCGTCATCAAATTCTTCTATTAAACCAAAGTTAAATTTAATAATTGTTTATGAATACCGACGATAGAGTTGTGCCACCTCTCAATTTGTTGCATTACACAGTACAACATTTTTCAGCTGATTGATTCGCGACTCCATTCTGATAAGGCTCTTTTGTTTAACATAACTCAAGAACCACTAGTCGGATTTTGCTTAAACAAATTTAGAAAAATCAAGAATTTTAATTACTTTCATCTGTTTATATAATGTTTCGCTACATAAGCAACAGTTTTGCAGTTATAAATAATATAAAAAAAAAATTTTTTTGCCAAAAAAATTAATTTTTTTAATTCATAAAAAATCAAAAATTGTAAAAAAATGTCAAGTTCTATTACTTTCACGTAATGTCGCATAACCTATGAGCAAAATGAGACATAAATCATAAAAATCGATGAACGCGTTTCGTTTTTATTGGCAATTAAGTAAAGGTATGAATTTAAAAAATTTGCTCGAGATATGCACAAAATTCTTTGGAAAAATCATTGATGAATTTTTTTATGATTCTCAGCTCGCGTTAGCAAAATAAAATATAACAGTTTACTTATCAATTAGTTTTTTTACGAAGAGAGAGTTTCGGCTCACTTTCGAAGGCTTGGCTACCGCCAGCGGGACAATTATGAGGTCGGTAAACTCATTTGCCGAGCATGGTACAGTTGATCGAGGGAATTCCAAAAGAAATACCAAAAAAAAAACCTTGGCAATTAGATGAATGATCTAAATATAATTACCTCAAAAAAAAAAAAAAAAAAAAAAAAACAACAACAAATTACATACTAGGGTGATCGATTATTCGACTTTTTCCAGAAACCGGTTTTCGAATAGTTCGATTATTTGAAATTATGAAAAACCCGGTTTCGGTTTTTACAATTCAGGAAAAACCGGTCAACCGGTTTTTTTAAGTAAGAAAATTATTATACAAAAGCTAATTTTGAATTGCTTTATTAAAAAAACAGAGAACAGTTTATGTAAATAAAGGGTGTTTTTTATTGAGGTATAGAACTTTAAGTTGGCATCACTTTTTTAACTGGCGGTCATTTTGTCAGCTGTCAAGTGATTAATATTTAGTTTGGTTTGCCATTTCATCATGAATAGGTTGACAAAAGAACAACGCTTGCAAATCGTGCAAATTTATTTCGAAAATAATGGTTCAGTTCGCGAAGTTTACCGCAAGCTCCGTCCATTTTATGGTCGACATAATCGTCCATCAGAGCAATTAATTCGGTTAACCATGGATCGTTTTCGCACTACGTTTACTCTATGTGATAATACGCATCCGCAGAGACGTCGAACAGTGCGCACCGAAGAAACAATTGCCGCTGTAGAGCAAAGTGTTGAAGAGGACCCGAATGAATCGATTCGCCACCGTGCACAGCAATTGGAGCCGACTAACCGACTATTTTGTTCCAGAATTGGATGGCATGAATGTGGATGAGTTGTGGTTCCAACAAGACGGCGCTACATGCCACACAGCGCACGTCACAATCGATTTATTGAAGGAAACATTCGATGAGCGCATAATTTCGCGGGATGGACCTGTCAATTGGCCACCAAGATCGTGTGATTTGACACCATTGGATTATTTTCTTTGGGGATATGTGAAGTCGCTTGTCTACGCCAACAAACCAGAAACGTTAGGGGACTTTGAAGCCAACATTCGTGGCGTTATTGCCAACATACGGCCCCATATGCTCGAAAAAGTGGTTGAAAATTGGACCTGTAGAATTGGCTTTATTCGAGCCAGCCGCGGTGGCCACATGCCCGAAATCATATTTAAACATTAATGGCATAAAATTATCCTTCCAATAAAGCCAAATTGATGGATATTAAAACGATTTTCTTGTGTTTTATTTCAATTCGAAGTTCTATACCTCTACAAAAACACCCGTTAATATAAAACAATACAAAAATTAAAGGTAAAACATAAAAATGAAGTTCATATACTTATGTATAGTACATAGATTTAGATTTTAATTGAACTGTAGTGAAATTTTTAATCAGAAATAATTTTTAGTCAGGCTTAAGTTCAGTAATTTCAATTCTTTTTATTGAATGAAATATTTTATTAATTAATGTGAGTTTCTAACGAAGAGAAGAAAAATTAAATTAGACTTTTAAGCTGGGGGAAATACCGATATTTTTCTGTGCAGCAACGCACTTCATCAGCACCCTAGTCTATCCACTTGGGCAGAGATTGTAATTAACATCAGCTATTTAACGTAAATTCTAATGAAACGGAATGTGAGAAATGATTGTTGTGTACAATTATTGATTTACCTTTGGTAAATACATATGTAAGTATCACTATTCATTTCCCCTGTTTTTCCATATTTTCATTTTGCTATTTAGGTTAGCACGAAGTTATATTACTCTACATACGTATGTTTAACGATTCTTGCTTATCTTTTACGATCATCACATTAATTATTTTTACTTATTCGATGTACCGTCGGTACATACATATAAGTATTATAGTAGTGAATATTATGTTACTTTGTTTTTGCTTTCTACTATATTCATTCAATAAAAAGAATTGAATAATTTATTTCTGATTAAAAGTACATAGATATGTATATATAATATACAGTTGAGGAACAAACTCTACATACAACCATAATTTTTAGGGTTAGTGGAAACTTGGGAATAAATTAAAAAAATTAATTATGCCAATAGTTAAGGGTTCTAATAAATATGTTTATAAAAAAATAAAAAAATAAATATAATAACACCTTCAGTAGCAAAAACATTCAAAATACATAGGAAAAAAGTCTAAGCACAGGCATAAAATACATGAAAAAATACGTGCAAAATGTTTGAGTTCGTCAACTTATTTGAAAATCCTGTGATTTGCGGTACCAAGCCGTCAAGAAATGACATCGAAATATGGTCTAATACGTTGTTATCATAATTATTTTTTAATTTTTTATATTTTGTAGAAACATATTTATTAGCACCCTAAATATTGGCATAATTAATTTTTTGGATTTCTTCCCAAGTTTCCTTAATGGTATATACATACATATGAATGTGGATATCTACCCCTATATAAAATATGAAGCAAAATGTCAACAAAACTAAAACTCGCTTTTTGCAACTGGATTTTGACATCCATAAGGCCAATTAAATTCGCCTCTGCTATTACCTCATAAAATAATTTCGCTTAAATTTAATGTTTCAGTAAATATTGGTATGCTCAAAAAAAGCTTAGAGCTTTTACACTAAATAAATACTTAGGAAAATAAACAAAACACGTTGGTCTAAATTTTAACATAGTAAAAACTAATTTTATTGCAAACTGTACAAATCGAAAAGTATTTGACTCAGCCGGTTTTTAAACTGTTAAAAAACCGGACTATTCGACATTCAAAAAATCAACATTTTGAAAAAACCGACAACCGTATTGTGAAAAAACCGGGGTTTAAAACCGGTTGAAAAACCGAGTCGATCACCCTGGTACATACACATACAGCAACAGAACGATGTGCAATACGAACTATTCCAGTCATCATTGCATGAAATTAATAATCATATTAAATTATTAAAATAATAATTTATGCGATAATTAACGATACAAAAATTACTATTCATTCAGAAGAAAATGATACTCTAGCCCCGCTACTCTTCTAAAAGATTCTTCTGATCAATTTCGATTCATTTTCGAGACAGTTTGTTGTAATACTCCGAATCGCTTGCGAAACGATGATTCTAACAGTCAAATTTCGAGCATATGCATATGCATTCTGTATATTTTTTTTTATTAAACAAATCACTTTCTAAGCATTTCTGGGAATCATTTTCGAGTCTCATTTTGAGCGCAGAACTAATTAATAAATTTTGGATCATATAAGGTAGTTTAAAAAGACTCAGTTTGGTGAAACAATCTTCACACATGCTGACTGGATATATATATATATATATATATATATATATATATATATATATATATATATATATATATATATATCTATATATATATATATATATATATATATATATCTATATATATATATATATATATATATATATATATATATATATATATAGTTCTAAAGTTATCGAAAGCTAATACAGAGAAGCCAGTGAATGTGCTGAGATTTTTGGTTGTTGCTAACATTCTTCTGCAAACTTAATGTTTAGTATAAAAAGAGCAATTCAACTGTTACGAACAGCGAAGTTAACATCATGGCATTACACCTGTGAATAACTTAACACTCTATGTTTAAAATCTCTTAATTTAAGTAACGAGTAACTAAAGTGTTCTGATTGGATCAGAATTGTAAACTGGTCACTTTAAATCTACTTGCTTATATTTAAAGCTAAAAAATTAAATTTTTAATATATAAAAAATAAAAGACATCGGGACATGGGACACCGGGTAGGAACGTTGTTCATTGGGTTTTACTTTACCTACCTGAGAAATTGTCCTGTACCCCCTAGTTGGCTTATTTTTTATAAAATATCGTTATGCTGTTACCCTTTAAAAATGACATTCCGTGGAATCGAGGATTTGCAATTAATAAAATACCCCAGTGTGCTAATTAGGCTTAAGAATGACACTATTTTATTTACAAATAAATATAATTATACTCATAAACCAAGAGCTTAAATACACAAAAAAAACTTAAACTACTTAAATACCCTCTAGTCAACCTAGAATCATATGTCTCTATGTCAATACTCTTTCTCCAGTGACAATTGCACTAGTTAAAATGTCGACAACTTTCCTTTTATGCGCGAGTACAGATACGTTAGAGACGACAGTTCTAGTATATTTCTGGTGATATTGTGAATGAACGCGTCAATAGTTTGTTTTTCTTTTTTATTATGTTGTGCAATAATAATAAATAAATATACTATGTAGACGAGGGTCACTAAAATCTACGAGTGAATCTCCGGTTCAAATATCTCCATATGGTCGTAAAAGAACTACCTTCTCAATAGTGCTAAAGTCTACTGATAGATTTTGAATGACAACCCTATGTTATTTGTCAATAGGCATTTGCATTGGCAGGGGTACACCTAGTCAGTAGCACTATTGACAATGTCACTAGAAAATCACTATAAGTTTACTATTGACAACGAGAGAGGATATATCGATATTGTACACTAGAGCCCCTAAAATTTACTAGTGAATCTTTGGTGCCAATGTCTCCATGTGGTCCCGAAAGAACTACTAAGTCAGTAGTGCTATAGTCTAGTGGTGGATTTTCAATGACAAGCTAATTTTAAATGTCAATAGATGATACCATTGGCTGGGGTACACCTGGTCAGTAGTGCTACTGACAACGTCAATAGTAAATGACCACAATTTCACTATTCGCACTTTCTGCAGGGTATATACAACTGATACCACTACGTATATTTCACTGTAGTATACACTCGTCTCACACAACTGACTGCGTAAGTATTGACGTGATACCCCTCTCTCTGCTGCTCGTCACACACAAGAAGCACTTGACGCTCACCGTTCATACCACAACAAACACTAACTGCTTAACTTCAACACACTTCTGCACGACTATCAGCTGCGTTGTTCACTTTACTCAAGATAACAAGACTTCACGCTAGAATGTAACTGACTTATGGTAAACTAAACTATAGAATGACTCACTTAAGGCAGAACGTTGACTGACCCTTTTTATACTTCACACAAGGCTTCCAGAATGTAACAGCAACGTCTAGACCATCTCAGCAGTAGTTTCAACGCTTGTTTTCAATCGCGCAATTAGTTCAAGGGTTACTATATACATATATACGCATATATATGCATATTTCATTAAAGAAGCAATGCATGATCGTTGTTTACTTGTGTGTAATTATTTTGTTTGCACTACCATATGTGCTTGTGGGTATGTGTGTCTTCTTAAGAAAGAGAAGTTGAATGTACGCAAGTATGTGCTACGCATGTTTATTTAGTTCTTTAAAAAACGAATTCTGGATAATTCGTTTTGCTTACCAAATATTTACTTAATAAAAACATTTGCATTGACTCTGTTCGAATATTTTTTGCGTAACAATATATATGGCGTTTTTATTCTTCCAGACTCAGATCTATTCAAGTTTGAAATTTCATTAAAATCGTATAAATAGTTTAAAAGACGAAGAAAATCTCCTTACCTTCTCACGTCCTAGATTTTTAATATAGCCTATATCTTCTAGACTATGATCTACCCATAGACATATAGTTTCAAAGAGCAAGAAACTTTCCCCTACCTTCTCTCGTGGTCCTATTTTAAAAAAATGTACAGCCTATGTCTTCTATTTACGTTTTGAATTTCATCAAAATTGGTTAGATAGTTTATGACCTGTGTGTCTATCTAGACTAAAGGTAGAATTATTAAAATCGTATCGTGATGTTGCGTGTCAGCTGACAAAAACCGTACCATATGCAATGCATGTTACTAGCTATAAAATATGTGGTGGTAGCACTGCTGACGTAAGAATCTGCAGAAAACTGATTTTTCTGTAGCGAATGTCAAAAGCCGCATTTAATGCCAGAGAAAAAAAAATGTGCTGTGCAAACTATTACATTTTCTATAACTTGTGCACAAAGTTGAACGATACGGCAAGCTGTAAAGTAGAATGATACGATTTTATTAATTCTACCTTAAGATCTAGGTAAGGAAGGGTCCCAGCAAAAACTTTAAAAAAAGGTAATCGAGTTTGGAATTAAGCATTTTTGGTGGAAGCTGTTCCTTACTGGATTACCAACTTAATGATTTTAACAAGGCGTGAGACTAAAATAATCGATTCTTGAGAAGTACTTACCTTTTTTATTTGGAAAGTTGTTCACGTAATCTATTTAATTTAAAAAAATTATTCTCTTCATTTAGCAACTTGTACATAATTTTTTTACATTTTAGGTAATGAGATTTGTAAGCGAGTAATGAAATTTGGCAATCAGAAAAGTAAGTCATTATATGGCAAGTAGTTCTGATGGTAATGTGTAATTTTTTGCTGGAGTGATGCTATACCGTACCTCCACTCAAAGACCCAATTGGGTCCATTGTGTTGACTTAGATCTATATATCTTCTAAATTGCATCAAAATCGGTTCCATGGTTTAACAATCAATAAATTTACTTTTGCATATATAATATTAGTTAGCAGGGACACCTTCAGTTATCACTGCCACGAACCAGTTATCCAAGTCACGAGCTTTTTAGCAAACCATATTGGAAATTTCCAAAAACTAGACTAAAAATCCCAAGATTTCTGATTTTAGTTGTTATCCGTATTTGCAATAACCAGTTTTCGACAGTATCTTATCATTTTAAAAAAAAAATTGTTTTACATTCATGGCGCGCCTTAAGGAAATTAAATTCCAAAAATATAACAATATTTTGAAAATATCGTAGAGTACCTATTGCCGAAATTTGTGCCCCTTTTATATAACTTTTATAACACAAGAATATGTTGTTTTAAGAAAAAAAAGTTAATGGTTAGTTCGGCCCTGCTGCTGTACCTAAATGTATTTGGCCAGAATTTACTTTTTTTATTGACGAGATTTAAAATTTTCTTTTGTTAAAACTTTTATTTATTTTTTATTTTTTTTTTTTGTTAAACAATCCTCGCATGCCTTGAAAGTTATCTGTTAATAATAAAATTTACTTACATTGTTTTTATATTTGTTGCTGTTTGGCCATTAACAATTAATTTCAATTTTCTGGCAAACATATTCTTCATACAACATTAGCAACAATTTTATTTTATAGGGGAAAACTTTTACAACTTAAAGAAGTAAAAATTATGTTTTTTCTCTTTTCTTTTTTTTTTTGTAGTTTTTGCTGCTTTACTTCAAAGTTTTTTTTTTTTTTTGTTTTGATATAAGACCCTAATTTTGTTTTGTACTTAAAAAAATTTTCTTTTAAAACTCCCAAAAATGTTTGAGTAAGGACGGCCGAATATATGAAACTAACCCAGCAAACATAAATTTATGTATACATTTATGATTCGATTAGGGTAAGGTTCGTATATCAGTATATAAGCCAAATTATTTGTGGTAATTTTTAAAAAACAAAGGAACACCAAAGGTAATTGTAAATATTCCGATAAACGGAACAACATGATGTTTCCGTAAGCTGCCACATCTTCGTACTAATTTTTCAGTGCAAATGGAATAGATAAATTATTGTGTTTAATCGTAATGAAATTTGCTTAAACAATTTTTGTATTGAAAGCTAAATGTTATCACGTCTATTTAGAGATTATAAAGTAATAATTTAAATTTATTTAATTAAAATCTCTATAAATTTTTCAAACACCTTCAAAAATCTTGTGCTACGAGATTTCCCGTACTCGTATGCACTTATCAACCTGAAAGTAAATTGAATATTAATCAATTCTAAATTTATGAACAGATTTGGAAAGCAGATAATTAGAAATGTGTGTATTTTTAACCAAATCAATTTTTTAGGTTTTTTTTCTTATTTTTCTACAAAAGTTATGCTATTTGTGACTTTTTTTTAGAAATAATTAATTAGAAGTAAAACGTGGCTCTGTGCTAAAAAATACATTAGAAACTGCCTGAATTATTAAATATTTTATTAGAAGTATATTTGGGTTTATATGGGTTTGCGTAACATATTTATGCGATTTCTGTGTATTTAAGTTTCCCGGATGGTGAAAGTATAATTTAACAAAGTGAAAAATTTGATAATCATAGTCACATCTTCCACAATATATCAACCTTACATTCAATATATTCACTGATTTTCAGACACTTAAAAAATGTATCAGACATCGAAAATTTCACCAAAATCGTATTCTAATTTTTGTTTTATTAATAAGTTAATTTTAGGGTTCGGTAGAACGTACAAATACACAAAAGCTAAAAAATCCAAGAGCCAAAAAAAAAGGCAAAATAAAAAAAGCTTAAATGAAATATATCAACAAAAGTAAAATAAATCGCTTAAATGCAGAATTTCACCAGAAGTAACAAAGTCCAAAAAAATAAAAAGAAAATCGCTAAATCCGAAAAAATCGCCAAAACAAAAAACGCTAAAATGTATTTTAAAAAACAAAACAAAATCACGAAAAACCAAAAAAACTTTTTAACAAAAAACGCCAAACCTTAATTAAAACCGAATTGCAAAAAGAAAAACGAATCACCAAAAATCTAAAAAAAAAATCGTCAAATTGAAAAAGCACCAACACTAAAAAATAAAGAATAATAATTAAATTAACTGAAATTAATAGTCCTGGGACTGTGGCTAAAATTAAATGTATATACTTAATAGAACCAAACCAAAAATAAGCAAATTAACTAGCTTGTGTATAATTACTACAGAACAAACGACAATGGCAATACTGTTGTAGATTTAGGGATGATAAAATTGAGCTTTCATTACAAAAAAAAAAGCTTTCAGCAAATTGAAATAAGATGAATAAAAAGAATTCACATTTTCCATTTGCAATAATGACTAAGTATTTAAAGCAACAATCTACATCAACTGACACCACACACAGTCAATCAAACGCAACAGCACGCTGATGATGAAGGTCTAGTGCCCTTCGAAAACAGCTAGTTGTTCCGTTCAACTATGTGTTGTCAGAATATTTACAACTTACTTTGGTGTTATTTATTCTTAAATAATTATCACATGTAATTTGGCTTACAAAGAGAAAGAAACAAATAAAGTTCGGAAAATAATAATTAAATTAAAAAATAAATAATTCTAAAACAAAGAACATGCATTGCAGAAAACAAACAAAAATCGCAAGAAACCGATAAAAATCGCCTAAGTAAAAAATCACCAAAAACTAAAAAAATTGCTAAATGAAAAAAAAATCGTCAAAACTAAAAAAACATCAATACTAAAAAAAATCGCCTAAAACCAAAAACATCGCCTAAAAGAAACACTTTCCGTATGGAATCCTTCGTGCGAGTCAAAGTCGCAGTTTACTGAATTTTTTTGGTGAATTTTTTATTATTTTTATTTTTGTTTGTTTGGTTTAGTTGAGCAAAAGTTCATATTTATAAAATTTATAAAATTTAAGTTTCTTAACCGGATAGGAACCAACCAAAAAATATAAGAAATTTTTCAAAAAATTTTTGTTTAACTTTTCGCTGCGACTTTTACATTGTTTTTGATTCAACCGTTTTCATTGTACTGATCGCCACTTGAATCTATATTTAGCTAGCAGATGTATGCTGAGTACATCTTGAAAAAATATATATGGTACCATAATCGCCAAAAACAAGCTTAAGCGACATAATTTTTGAACCTTCATTTTCTGATCAAAATCTATTATTTTCTATCGTAAATAATCTATTTTAGTTAAAACAACCAAGTCCAAAATATATATTTTGCGGTTATGGCACATTGTTTAAAAAAAAACTCCTTCTATTATTTGGTGTTCTTTTTTAATTTAATTGAAACTACATTTTTTTATTCACAAATTTTTTCGCCGATTTGAAATAAAAGTTTTTATTCGAATAACATTGAACTCGAAGAACTTGACAACTTTGATAATTAAATATATGTGTATTTTATTTGATATATTGATATGTACGAGTGTGTTCTAAAGGGTGTCCCAACAAGAACGCAAGATTTAAGTTTTAAATAAAACACAGATACTTAAAAAAAAATTGTGAAACCTTATTATATCGTAAAGTAGACAAAATGAGGTTATGTGTGGAACAACAAATCGGGCAGATGGCCGCCGCGGCTTTGCTGGCACACACGCGATCTTTTAATGAAATTTCCAATGGCCGTTTTGCATAAATGCTGTGGTATTTTATTAATGCAGCGTCCAATTTCCTCTTTTAAGGCTTGAGTCGTCCTCGGCTTATTCGCGTAAACCATCGACTTCAAAAAACTTCAAAGAAAAAGTCTAATTGTGTTAAATCGCACGATCTAGGCGGCCAATTCTAGTCTCCAAAACGCGAAATAACACGACCGGGAAATGACTGATGTAGCAATTGAATTGTTTCTCTGGCTGTATGACATGTGGCGCCGTCTTGTTGAAACCACATGCCCTCCACATTCATTTCTTCAGTTCTAGGTACGAAAAAACTGGTTATCATTTCACGATACCGAACACAATTGACTGTTTGCACTTGACCTGCGTTTGAGCGACATCACCACGTACAGCTGCGATATTTTAGGTCGATCGAGCTGGTCGAAAGCGCGTTGTTGTCTTTACATCACTAACAGACAAAGTTTCGGCAAATTTATCCATTAATGTCTTTACAGTTGACTATTTTGGAGCATTATTGTGACCCCAAATTGATGGCAAACTTGCGAACTGTAGCCGCAAAACTTTCACCATTTTGGTAAAACAATTTCACAATGATAATGCGTTGTTCATTCGTGTAGCGCTTCGTTTTTACTAACCTCGTGCCTTCTACTAGCAAACAATAACAATTGTTCAAATGTCAAACAATGACACTTCGAATGGCGCCAAATTTAAATCTTGCGTTCTTGTTGGGACACCCTTTATTATATTCATATATATTTCCTGTTTCTTTCATTCAGCTGCCGTTATGTTTTTCTGTCCGTCATAATCCAAACTATTTCCTGCCAGTTTTTTTTTTCTCTTGACTAATTTGATGCTGTTTTTGTTTATTATTGGTATTGATGTCAAAAGTTGTATATTCCAGTCCCTTTATTTAATATTGAGGAAAAAGTTTTGTTATTATTGTTCCTTTTTATTGGAGTTCTTTTTGCTATGTCTATGTAGTTATTGTTCTTTAATTTAGTTTTCCATTGAGTTGTTAACGAGGGTAATTTAAAAGCAAACAAAAGTAACAAATATAATACATAAATTTGCTTTAGCTATTTTTCTATTTACAGATTAAAATATATGCCAAACTCTAACTATTATTAACTATTTTCAAAGGATTTTCGAACTTGTTTTATTTTATTTATTTTCTTAAGCAAAAACTTATTATAAAAAACATTAAGTCCCAAAACACACTGTGCAAGTCTTATTGCTAAGCTGATTAGTTTCATGGAGAGAGAGACGAGGGGAACAGCAACGTTTCTTTTCCCCCGTCTCTCTCTCTCCTAATAAACTAATCAGCTTAGCAATAAGACTTGCATAGTGTAAATAGGGACTAATAAAAAAATTATTGTGACTTAGCTAAATATAAGTCAATATAATTTAAATATTAATCTTATTTTTTTTAAACTAAACAACACTATTTTCGATATAAAAGTTATTTAATTTTTATTTTTGCATAAAAATAATTATTGCTGCATACGAGCACAAGCCGATTTTTTCACATTTCTTCACAACATCCTTGTTTAACATAACATTACACTATAGGTCAAATCACCACTTTTTACGTGCGAAATTAAATCCGTCTACCAAATCATGGTATTCAATGTAAATTCTGAAAAAAATTTCTTCAAAATCTAATTTAACCCATTAACGACCAAAAATTAACCCTTTAATAACAACAGTCGATATATGCATTAAAAAATTTTAATTTTAACAAAACATTAGCTAATTGCTTAAATCTAGTTTATTTGGTAGATATAAATTCAAAAAAATGCTCTTAATTTTCATTATTATCATCAACAGTTCCATTGTTTTCATACAAATGTTACCTACTAAAAAGAGTCATTACTCGCAAAACGCAAAAAATCGCCCTTCAAAATAAATTGCAAATAACTCATTGATTATTACTTAATTTACACTTTAAATTTGAAAGGGGTCAAATAGGGTCAACATTTTTGAGGGCTTATGATAAATTATACCGTTTAAGCTACAGCTCATTATAATGAGTTATTTTAAAGCATATCGTTATAAATATGAAACACTTTTTATAAAAAAAACATGAATAATTACTTGTCGCTTTATTTACCATTTCGCATCAAGGAGTTAATACCAATGCAATGCGAGAAAAACGCACTTAAAATTAAAGGATTTCTACTGAACTCACAAGCTTATTTTTAGAAAAACTTAAATATATTGACTTTGATGTAAAAATATGCGACAGTGCTTAATATTTTCCGAAAATTAAAATAACGTGTCTTTATTTTGAAGTGTTGACAATTAAATACAACGAAAAAAAAAATAAAAGTCACTTTTGTTTTAACTAGTTTTGCACAGAAAAAGTGATCATTTGACCTACTGTGCATTAGTACTATTTAAATTCCTAGAATTTTCTGAACTTTGAAAATATTAAGAGCTAGTGTTGCTTAATTCTGTATTCTTTGTATGAATAATTTTTATTACTTTAGTTAAGTCTATTAGATTTTATAACAAAACAGACTTAATGCAACAAATACTTATTTATTTATATTTTATGGCCGGATTATTTGTCTATTAATTATTTATAATGCCAATAGTTTCTAGAAAATGGCTAAACTTTTCTGCAAAAGTTTTATAATTTAATAAGATAAACTTTTTTTATTTTTAAAAGATTTCACGATAATTGATTTTTATTAACACATTAATAAGCTGAACAGAAAAGTTTTTTTTTCCTGTCAAGGAGAAATTATATTTGTTCCAATTTTAGTTTTTAGAGATACTGGAAATTTATATTAATAAATGCAGTAACAAACAAGTCGAAGCTATTTTAATGAAATTATGTCTGAGCAGCAGAACCTAACATAAAACTTGTTAAAGTATGTGGAGCCACAGAGAAGCTCACTTATACTTCTACGGTTTTAGATGTATCCATACAAAAACATAAATGTGAAAAAAAGGCCAAGTTCATATCCAAACATTTCTGCCGCCAAAAGTACTGAGATCAAAATGTTAACCAAGTTCTTGTTTGGTATAAAACCTATCACTACAACATACCATGAATTTTATTTCGTTATGGTGAGGATTCCATCATTTTAAGGAAATCTGTCATATATTTACTGCTGTAGCGGCAAAAGTGTTACATGTTATTGTAAATTTTTTTTAATGAAATATAATTAATAATTAATTATATTGTAATTAGATTAAAATCTTATAGATTCAATGAAAAAAATAATTGAATTAGAAAACTAATTAAAATTATTGAACATTCTTTTAAAACATTAATTCAAATATTTTAAAAAAATCTAAAAATTTTATATAAAATTTTCAGAATTGGAAAAATTTTCTCAATTTACTTGTCAGATACAAAAATCATGTCGTGTGAAACCACTACAAGCTAAACTAATCTTTGTGGCAATGAGAAAACATAAGTTTACGTGACATTTGACTGTTCCTACAGAACAGAGCACTTTTAAACTTTCAAGTCAACTTCCAGAAATATATTTTTTTGATAGTTAATTTGGGAACCGGTGGGTTTAATTTATTTATTTTTTTTTTTCAAAAAGATAATTTCACGTATTATAAATAATGTATTAATTTTAAAAAATATTAAACTGTTAGCTTAATTAAACAATTTATTCTGTATGAGATTATAATTTCGATTAAATCGAAAAAAGATAAGCAGCAATTAATTGCGCTATAACTTCCTGAAAAATCGCTCAAACTTATTAAAATTTTGCACAGAGATACTTTTGAATATGAAAATTACGGGGGTGTCATTAACACAAAATCAACTTATTTCGACTCAAGCACTTTTTCATTTTCAGCTATATAATATTTCCTCTAATAAGAATTGCATTGATATGTTATCAAAATAAAATTTGTTAAATGAAAGTGTAATGTAATCTTTGTAATTATGAGTCTTATTCGGTGATTTTGAACATTGCAGCATTTTTCTTTAATCTTGTACAAAACAATCGTAGTTGTTGTCAAAATATGACACTCATAATCAGAAGCATCATCTCTAGTTATTTAAATGAAACTTTAGGGATAAAAGTTCCGCCGCAACGATCTTATTAGCAAGACTGGAAACGACAGATGAACTAGCTCACCCCTTAACAGATAATTTTAATATATTTTTATTAAGAAACAATAACAACAAAAATATATAATTTTAATATATTAAAATAAAACAAAAAAAAAAAATATATATATATATATATATATGTTAACATATTTAGGCGCACTGTAGTGCGCCAGGCCAAGTTCTGGCCAATGCACGCAGTGTGTATATTTACACGAAGCCATTCGAGCTGTTTTTACCCCCCTCATAACTTTGTTCCCCGCAATCGTAAAACTATAGAATTTAAACCATAATTACAATAAATATAATCTCACATGCAAAGTTTGAAAGTTGTACAACAAAAGGTTCCGGAGATATAGAGGTGCAAAAAGTGCATATTTTAAGACATACTCACTGACCAGTGACACACTCATCAAATTGATGAAGCACTTCCGCTACCGCTAGAGAGCTAAAATTTGGTACACGAGTATATCTAGGGAGCAATGAACCAGAAAAATCTGAAAACACGGAAATTTTAACCAGGGAGGCGGGGCTACGCCCATAAAAATTAAAATTTGTGCTAGTGAGCTGAAATTTGATATATAAGGCGCTTAAAAGAAGCTGTTTTATTGAAATTTGGCATGAATACTGCGATAATGGAGGGCTATAAATTTTTTGTTAAAAAGCTGGGTGGTGACACGCCCATATAATTTGAACCTCATTTTCGTGTACTACGGCTCAGCATATTAAATATACTATTTATGTGGGTATTATTATCCGTTTGCAACCAAACTTGACACGAATAACAAGCACTGGTCGAAAAAATCTTAAGTTTGGTAAAGTGGGCGGGGTTACGCCCATAAATATTAAAAATTAAAAGTTGCGCTTAGGAGCTGAAATTTGATATACAAGTAGGTCTAGGTGAGAAACCAACTAGAAAAATCTGAAAACGCGGAAATTTTAGTTAAAGAGGCGGGGCTGCGCCCATAAAAACTAAAAATTAAAAGTTGAGCTAAGGAGCTGAATTTTGATACACAAATAGGTATAGGTGAGCAAGCAACTAGAAAAATCTGAAAACCCAAAAAAGTTTATCAGAATGGGCGGGCCACGCTAATATTGTTTGGTACTAAAACCATAATATACAGCTTTTAACTCAACCTAATTTAGTGAAGCCTTGCATACGCGTTGCACGTATATAGTACTTCAAACTATCACCTTAAAAAGTGGGCTTGATCACTCCTATAAAATGTTAGCCTTGTGTTTAATCTACTTCAGTCTAGCATATTTTACTATAAAATTAGCATGAGTTGTAAGCGCTGCTCACAACAAAATTGTGAGTTGAAAATAGTGGGTGGGATGGTGCTCATAAAATCTAATTCTCGCTAGAGAGCTGAAATTTTATACATAAGTAAGTGTAGAGTAAGCTAATATGAAAATCTTAAAACCAAGAAGTTTTTTCCGGTATGCGTGGCCACGCCTTTAAAACTCCAATTCGCACTAGAGAGCTGAAATTAGATACACAAATAAATATAGATCAGAGATCACTAAGATAAATCTAAAAAACCTGAAGTTTCAACCAGAGGGCGGTAACAAGCACTTTAAATTCAAAATTAAGATAAATTTTATTGAATGAAGCCTTTCATACACATTGAACTTCTCCAAAATAAAAATTCCCTATTTTGAAAAGTAGCCGTGACTTCACCCATAAATCTTAGCTTTTTCGTTCAGATACTTCGGCTTAGCAGTTTTTAATTCAATACTCAGGTATTTCTTATTAACTTTTCAATACCAAACTTTGCATGAAGCATAATCACTATTAGATATAAAAGTCAGCGGGGCCAGGCTCATGAAAATTTTACGTAATATTATACTATAGAGAGCTGACATTTTGTACACAAATAGTAATTGATTTACTCAATCGGAAAATCCAAAAATTAAAAGCACCAGCTACCCTACTGAAACTTTGCATGCACATTGGGCATATCCTTTTGATATATATATACTTTGGCTAATCAGACTTTAATATGTAAATTTATTGAGATAAAAGACGGGATCACGTCCACTAAAATTTACGCTCCACTTTACATGTTTCTTTCCAGACGACTCTTACTAAATTGCATACACACTGGCGACCCGTTGTAATGGCACAATAGTACATTTTTAAGGTCAACAATTCCACACCCATCACACTCTTACCCATTATTTTATGTAACTCTGCCATTTTCAACTGGCACAGTGATCATGAATAGAAACAAAATACACTAGAAATTTTAAGTTTAAAAAGTGTTATTATAGAAATCTTTTCAAAACGTTATCAGATCCTCACAAAAACATAAATGTGAAAAACGGCCAAGTTCCTATCAAAAATTTCGGCCATTAAAAGTTGTGAGATATAAATTTTGACCAAGTTCTTGTTTGGCACAATACCTAACACAGAAATATGCTATGCCTTATATAAATTTGTAATCGTAAGGGGCTGTCATATAATTTCTAGATAGTCTGTTTACTTGGCAATATTTTTACCTTTCTAAAATGTAGAGGCCGTTTTTCACATTTATGTTTTTGTGAGGATATATGTTTACTTAACTCCCACTGGGGCACTGGAGGACTTTTAAATTTGGGAAAAATTGCGACTAAAATATTAAAGTTAAATCTAACAATTTCCAAAAAAAAAAAAAACACAAAAAAGGCTTTAAATTTTAAATTTGGCTTTTGTTTCAAATCGAATTACTTAATAAAATGAAATGTATTACAAAAAGCTTCTTTGGGAAGAATAACTAAACGAACAACACAAATGCAACAAAACTCACTTGCAGCTCCTTTCAGCAGTTGAACAATGAAATTAAGAACTAAACGAACTGCAGCTGCAGAGATTTAAGCAGTAGAAGCAGCAACAACAACAACAACAACAACATTTATTTCAAATCGTAATAAAAATTGTATTTCATTTCATTTTTAGCACAACAATTTAATATTTCCTTAACACCTTTTCCACTTTTTTTCTTTGCTTTGCTTTGCTGTTGTTGTAACTTCTATTGTACAAGGCAACATTGTGATTTTGTTGAGTTGAGTCGCAAAAATATAAAAGAGATTTGAACTTTATGTCTGTATGTAACAGTCGCAGTTCCTGCATTTCTTGCATTTCTTCGCTGGTTTAGTTAGTGCATTTTTACACTTTTACACTTTTGCAATTTTAGTAGAAGTAGAACTTTTTTAGCTGCAATAAAATTCAACTCTATTTTTTCTTTTTTCATTCATATTGTATTTCCTGTTCCTTATATCGGATTTTCTGTTTATAAATTTATAATATTGATGTTGCCGTTGTAATAGTTTATGTTTGTTGTTATTTCTGTGTAAGCGGGTTTGCGAGGGTTTTCTTTTTCTTCTTTAGTTGTCAGTATTGTGTTCAACACCCAACCACATATTTTTTTATTTTTTTTTATTTTAATATTATGATATTGCATATATATTATATTAATATTGGAAGGAATATAAAAGAGTGTAATCTACTTTACTGGCCCTAAGAGTTACTCGTTAGTCCGTGACACTTTTTATCATTATGTATAGTTATTATGCAAGCAAATCCCCGGTGCTGTAATAACTTGTAATTTAATCATTGAATTGATTTAAAGTACTGATATACGTTTTATATATATGTACAAATACAACACAAACTGCTGCAATCTTAAGCCAGCATTTGCAAGTTGTCATTCTCAATATGAAAATTACAATTGCATTTTGTGGCAAATTTCCTTTGCGGTGATGGAACTCAATTCAAGAATAAATTTGAAATATAAATTGAGAAAAATAAAAGAGCAAAGAAATATGATTTTATGAAAAAGTGCTAAAGCCAAAAAAAAAAACACACACACACACATAGTGAAACAAACAATAAATCTATGACTTCAAATAGTTTGTTGCAATTGAAGCCAGAGAAATAATAATTTTAACTTAGAAATAGTAAAAAAAACAACAGGATGAAACTTTAGAAAAATATATTGAAAGTTGTTCACACTGAAAACTTAGCGAAATACATAAAACTTATATTAAAAAAAGTCTAAATAAATTAAACTTAATAACACTAAGGTCCTAATTATGTAAATTAATTCACCAAAATGATTTTGGGTTAAAAAAGAAAAAAAACTAAATTTTCAAAAGTATATTTTAAGTTTTTCAGGGTGTGGGCTAACTTTCACCAGAATGGGATAAGTAGAAGCACGCGTAATATAATATAAAACTTTTAATGGTCGTGCCTCTGCCCACTTTTTAATCACAGTGTTATATTGTTTCAAAAAATATATACATATGTTATATAAGCCTAAGTTTCAAGGAGCGTGGCCCAGCCCACCTTTTTAAGATGGTGTCACTTTAGAGTTCAGAATGTGCGCAAAGTTTGGAAAGAATGAGTTTATTATAAGAAAGTGTGATATAATACAAAATATTTAGTGGGGGGAGATCCGCCCACTTTTTTAAACACAGTTTTATGTCGTACTAAGAAGTATCTGAAGTGTTTGCAGGTTTCCTGAGAGTTAGATAAACCAAAATTATGTATGACGTTATACTAAATTGTAATAAGCGTGGTGCAGCCCACCCTCATTGGTAAACAAATTTAATTACGCTGGTCATGCCCACTTTTACTCAAGTCCAAGATTTTGTCATTTCAAGAGCCCAAAGTGTGTGCAAAAAAAATTTTTGATTAAAATCTACGTAATTAAAGTTAATTCAACATTTTGTGGAAAAGATTTTGCTTCATGTTAATTCAACATGATTAGGTAGGTAGTGGCTAGTAGGAAACCCCGGTTGACAATTCAATTATAATACTTGGTCATAAAATAAAACTTAATAGACTTAGAGTAGTGTTTGTTTCATGTTGATTAAATATTCCCGAACTTTTAAATTCAAATGAAAATTCATGTTAAATCACAGTTGCTACAATGTAAGTTCTGTACTAAAATAACATGAAGAACCAATTGTATCATAACTATTTCAAGTTAAAACAACATGAATTTAATCTAATTTAGTTAATGTATTTTAGTAATTTCTTAACTTACGTTATTGTGTATTATTGGCACAGGCACTGAAATGTTTGTGACCTGAACGAGATTTAAACTTTGAACTTATTGCGTGATAGTTAACGTAATTACCGCTGCAACTACAATAAC
The DNA here is from genome assembly GCA_949987645.1 of Tachina grossa. Classification (NCBI taxonomy): domain Eukaryota; kingdom Metazoa; phylum Arthropoda; class Insecta; order Diptera; family Tachinidae; genus Tachina; species Tachina grossa. The sequence continues at coordinate 181,109,556 of OX465274.1, forward strand.
CAAAAAATTCTGTAGATACATAATAAACTTATACCATCATGAATAACATTTTAATATAACATTATCTAAGTGATCATTTAACACAAAATTTATTTGAAGTAAAAGTTAAAGTTAACAAAAAGATACAAGCTGCGAAGCTATTTAACTTGTATCCAGAGTTGGAACTTGCAGCTAGCAGTTGCGAAAAAATGCACAAGAGATTGGCCATTTTATCCACTTAAAGTCTAGTTAAACTTTTCTTGTCTTCTTTAGAAAATCACATTCCTTGATAAAAAAAAAGTATAATTTTAATTGAAATTTATTTGCTGGTGAAAATATTTAATTTTAATTGAAATTTAACCACCAGCAAGGTGGTTAAGCATTGCTTATATATTTACAGCCTTATTTATAAAACATAAAAAGTATTTATAAAGATTTTTTAAAACAAATTTTCCTACAAATTTTTTCTTAAAAAGCCTTTATAAAACCTTTTTAAGTTTTATAAATAAGGCTGTTAAAATTTAAAATAAAATAAATTTATGACAACATGTCGGACAATGGATTTCGTAAATAAAAAATAAATTCTGGGGTCTTTTCGGTTTTTTTGCTTTGTCGTTTTTTGCGTTTTTTCGGTTTTGGCGATTTTTTTAAGTTTTGGCTCTTTTTTAGTTTAGACACTTTATTTTCTTGTTTTGGCGATTTTTTCGGTTTTTTGGCGTTTTTTCATTTTGGCGTTTTTTTTTATTTTTGGCAATTTTTTTTAATTTTTGCGATTTTTTGTTTATTTAAATTTTTTTTTAGTTTTGGCGACATTTTCTCGTTTTGGCGATTTTTTTTAAATTTTTTGCGTTTTTTTTTTCATTTTGGCGTTTTTTTTTTATTTTGGCGAGTTTTTCGAATTTGGCGATTTTATAATTTTCGGTTTTTTTAGTTTTACCGTTTTTGAAAATTTCAAGTGTTTGCCTCTCACGGTTTCCAAGACATAGCAAATTGTCAAAATTACATAGTCAAAATTGCATTAACTGATGGACCACCCTTTAATTTAAATTTTTTAAATTTTAGTGTTAATTGTTGTAGTCTGTATAAAAATACACTAATTTTACAAATTTCAAGTTTCAATATACATATGTTCATACAATTGTATGTATATTACATGGGATTTTAACATATTTCATTGCTCGTTTTGGAACACCCTTTAATTTTAATTCTCATGTATTTGTTGTTGTAGCGGCCAAGGTTCTTCATACTGTGTCCAAATTTCAGGTCCGTAGCTCTTAGGGTTCCTGAGAAAATACCGTGTGACGGACAGACGGACAGACGGACAGCGTAGCGAAAACAATATGGTTCCTTTTCACCTTTAGTGTACGGAACCCTAAAAATGAATTCTATAATAAGAATTTAAATAACAAAAATTAAAAATTTTAAAAACCCCTGAACATATCTAGAAAATATGCAATATCTTCTAAACGGCTGAGCCGATTTCCTTCAAGCATAGCTAAGAACACTCTCTATCAATTTCCTTTTCAAACAGAAAAAACTAAAATAAAATCGGTCCAGCCGTTTGGTCTGTATGTGGACACGGACAGACACGGGGGTTAAAAAGACTGAAGAACTAAGCCCAATTAAAAAATTATTCATAGACAATTATAAATATAATTTTTGTATTTTATTTAAAAAAAAAAAAAAAAATCTTAACCAACTCTCCTCTTCTGTATTCCATATTAAACTTTGAAATCAATTTAGAGCAGCCTGCTGTAAAAGTAAACCAAGCTCGGTTAATTTCCTTTAAAAAGTTACTAAATCATACCAAAGATTTTGGAAATATTTTATAAAAATTTATTCACAAGTATCATGCACTGCTTAAAACTAATTTTTTATGACTCGAACAGAAAAATTTAAAAATCAGGGAAATTATTAAATATATAATTGAATTTTTAATTTTTTATTTGTAAATACAATTTCTTAAAAATTACACGATTTACGTTTTCTGCGCGCTACGTTTTGAACTTTTGCTTAAAACTACGAATACTTGTCAAAATCACTTGAAAAATAAATTTGCAAAAAAAAAACAGCCAACAAAAAAGCATAATATCAAAATCACAAAACATCAACAAAAATGCAACAGGATAAAAATAAAATGACCAAAGAAAAAACTAAAAGTTTATCAAGCATCAACCACAGACACAAACAAAATGATGCAGTTTTCACAACATCAACCAGAGCCTTGAGGTCAAAACAAACAACACCGCGCCTCCCCACACCATTAGAGAATCACCAAACTCAACAGCACGAATAGGAATTATGAAAAGTAAACTCTCGCAGTATCCCTTCTGTGACATCCTTCCTTACAACCCTTTTACTTACATCCTTGGTACAGCTGTACCAATATGTACTTTACGTTGGAAATATAGTCTTTTACATTGAAAACAAAAAGTTTTACACGCTTTGCATCACAAGCCTTTAATTATGATTTCTTTTAATATAAATGTAATTAATCTATTTGATTGAAATTCTTCTGGAACACAAGTCTTATTTTTTCGTAAAGTTCCCACATACGCGAGACCATTGACCATGAGCTCTTTGCACAGGGGAAGTGATGTAAAGAAATTATCGTCCACAACTGTTCGACCCGTATTGTAATATCTTTGAACTAAACGCTTTACTACATTTTCTCCAATATTTGCTTGTTGCTTACCTCCAGGTGGTTTACCAGTATAAAGTTCTCCTTGCAATGGAAATTTAGTTATCGCATCACAGACCCAAAATACCTTTATCCCGTACTTTGCTGGTTTACTTGGAATGTATTGGATGAAACGCGTGCGACCTCTGTATGGGTACAATTGCTCATCTACAGTCACAACATCGTTGGCTTTATAAAGTTTATTTAGATTAGAATTGAGCATTTGAAACATGTCACTTATTGCAGCAGATTTGTCCGTTTTTTCTCTCAAAATACGTGTAGCGCTGTTGTCAAAACGATTAAAACGATTAATAGAGTGAAATCTCTGACGTGTCATAGTAGCTCGAAATATAGGAAACCAATCTGTTTTCCATAGCTCAGCGATGTGCTGATAGTTAGATTTGGTGACACCTGCAGCAATCAGAAGTCCAAAGAACGCATAGATTTCATTGACTGTAACAGTCGTCCACTTCCTGGGCTGAGCGAGAGGTTTCATTTCGTTCATGTTTCTAAAAACCTCTTCAGCTTTTCTATTCGTCTCTCTGACAATTATGTCTACCATTTCTTCGGTGATTATCTGTTTGAAGATTTCGATAAGCGAAAAGCTTTCTAGACGTTTCGATGGCCTGCCTTGTTGACGAAGAATGTTGTTTAACCGTATTTTTGTTGATGGTGGAGGTTTCTTGCACCATTTTGTTCCATCTTTGGCTGTGAAGAACTCAGCATTATCTTCTTCAAGTAGTGTAGTATCATTTTCAATGTCTTCCTCTTCATCATAATCTACCTCTGCGTTATATTCGATACAAATTTCCGCTTCTTCATCTGAAGCTTCTTCCTCGTTTGGGATATAATCAGGATCTTCATGTGAATCTCCCTGAAATGGTTCATCGTTATCATTTGACTCCATGTTTTCGCCATCGTCATGCGCCATATACAAAGCTAATTTGTTAAACCATTCCTGCTGTTCTTGTTCAGTCATTCGTAAAAATCTTCGTGAAGATATCATATCAACCACTTCTCCTTCCTCGGCTGCCATATTATTTTTTTGTAAATTCATCCCAAGCCTAAACAAAAAAGCACTTTTTTATAATCCAATGCTTAGCAGAAAAAACACACTATTCACTGAAACTTTTTAAGAATTTCGATTTTGCAATAGAAGAACAAAACAAACAAATAAGTAAAACTAATGATTTCTCAAAAAAACGCCAAAGAAAAAACACAAAAATAAGCGTTTTTCATACATAAATGTTCATGGTACAATTGTACCAAGGATGGCAATGACGCATAAGCATAAGTTTGCCCCTCCCCGCCGATGTTTCGGTAATATACATGCAAAATGTAATCAATTATTTTATTCTCAGATATATAGTTGAGGCATTCCTAAAGGGAATGCTGAATTCTGAAGGTTCATTAGTAATACCAAAAATTCACTTTCAAAGTCCGAATTGGTACAGCTGTACCAAGAATGTCACAGAAGGGGTATATATCGAGTCATAACCGCACAAAAAGCTTAAGTAAAAAAAATAAAACTTTACAGGAGAAGGTTTTTTTTTTAATTATCTTCGCTGTTATTTCAGTTAATTCATTGAATTTTGGTGTTTAGGTGTTATTATGCTAAATATAAGTAACGCAACGAATTTTAGCTAAATATTACTATGATAATGGTATTTTTTGCCACTTAAGCTTTGTTTGCTATCTCCCTGACAACCTAATGTGTATATTAAGCTAAAAAACATTTTTTAAGAAGAAGTGAGTATCAATTTTTTACGTAAACTTGTCTCCAAATTGCTTAATTATTGGCTTCTTGATCGGCTCCATGTAGTGAATCTTCTACAAACTTATTACTTTTCAAATTAAAGAGTTCGCTATTAATTTTTTTTGTGTATAGTTTTACTGATGGAAAGAATTTTCAAGTCCATATAATCTGTGAATAAATTTTTAATAAATTGCTACGTACCTAAACTGAACTGGTGACTAGCTCAGTTCTTTTGCCTGGATCGCGTAATCAGATTTAAATCATAATAAACTGTTTCAGAGTTATCAAAATAACCATATTTAAGACTTATGGGTGATTATTCTTTTCAAGTTGGGAAACATTGCCTTTAAAACAATGGTAACTCACTTCAATTCAAACATACCCCAGTTGTCCAAATCGTCCTAGACGACATTGTCTTCGACGATTCATGTACGACATGTCGTCTGTAGATTAAGTTTTCTAATCGACAATTTAAAAAAAAACGGCGTTCATGACTATCTGAACGACAATGTCACACGTTTTCTCTTCAATAAAACTTTGTTGGGGACCATCTGAGCGACAGTGTCATACGTTTTGTCTTCAATAAAGCCTTGTCGAGGACAATCTGAGCGACAATGTCCCTCGTTATATCTTCAATAAAGCATTGTTGACGACAATATGAGCGACAATGTCCCTCGTTATGTCTTCAATAAAGCCTTGTTGATGACAATCTGAGCGACAGTGTCACACGTTTTGTCTTCAATAAAGCCTTGTTGAGGACAATCTGAGCGACAATGTCGCTCATCTGGTCTTGTGTGACCTCGCCGCCATTTGTATGAAAATTTCGTCAACGATTTTTATGGAGTTGTCTTTAATATGTCTTCTACGACTTACCATTGTCTTGTATCCGTCGTCAAAGATGTCTTAAAGACGTGGCCAACTGGGACCCTACAAGAAATGAATGACTGAAACTAACACAAACAACATTTTTTTACTAACACATTTGCAACAATTTCACATTCAATTCAACAGTTATTATAGTTGCTCTACTCTAACATATATGATAGAGTGGAATGTCTAATGTACACATGTCAAAATTTTTAAAATATTGAATTTTACTGAAAATAATTTATAGTTCGTTCGGTTTGTAAAATTAAAATGTAAAAAGTGATAAAAAAAAAGTTATGGTGTTTGTGAAAAAGTAAGATAAAAACAATAATTAACAAAAGAAATATTATAGTTTAATTAAAAATATACATACATATATATGTATGTATGTATATATGTATGTATTCGTTTCTTTTTCAATCAATTTTTAGATATTTGGAAAGATCAAGATGCGTTGGGGGCTGAAGAAGTCGGTGATACAATTCATTCTATCTGTGAAAAGTGTTAAAAAAAAGATAAGTAAAATAGTGCATAAAAGAAATTCACAAAGTTTAATTTAATATGTATATTTATTTTCAAAATTTTAGACATTTGTTGGTGATGAAAAGGCGTTAAGAGGGACAGATACTGCTGAAGTTATTTGCTGTTTTGTTTATTTGTATTTTTTGTTTTAAATATGTTAGTTACGTGTGTAGTTTAAAGTTATTTTTTATAATAAAAAAGCAAATAAAATAAATTAAAAAGTATATTTGCTGATTACTCAATTGTGGGGGATATATTTGTCAATTATGATCAGTCAAAATTGAATAATATTTATGCTATCATTGATTAGTAAAAAGCACTGGAGTGAGCAGTTCAACTATATGTTATATTAATTGGTTAGAGAGAGATGCAACATCACACGTACACAAAAGTTTCCATCACATTTTTCATTTTGCCTTTAACAATGTGATAGAAACTTTGTTCTACGCATTGATGAATATATCCTGCATGACTTCCGATCAAATGAGGAGTTAATTGACTGATAGTGTTCTTGTAGGGTATTTTTTGGATTAGGTGTAGAGTTGAATAATGGGCTCTATCGTGATTCGCGTATCTCGACTTCGACTAAAAAAATTTTGTTCTAGATTAAAAAATACTTTATTTACTTTTATTTTTTTGTAGAAAGAATTCTAATGATATATCCGTGGATTTATTCGAAGAGTTTTTTACACGAAAATATGTTTTCCTCTATCGTCTATATATACAAATCTTACCTTATAAAATAATGAAAATGAATTATAGTTATCGCTATCCAATTTTTAGCGAGAGCCGTTGAAAAGAGTCTGTCCAAAAAACTTAGTTTCATCCCATTAACCGTTAATCGAGCCTTGTATCATAAATGATACATTTAGTTTTTTATGTTCACATAACTCTGGGTTTCAAAATTTAAAGTATCACATGTTTTCACAATTTGTAAACATTGTTATTCCCGTTATTAAAAAAGAAAATAAAAATTAAATATCTTCGCAGGCAATAAGAAATTCAATAAGTTTATAATCTTACCTTTGTATCACATTTGATACATACTGCAGTTTGTTTGTTTCTATACTGTTTTACATATAATTAGAACAAGTGTTTTCGATTTTTTCCGCGTTTTCTTTTGAAAAAAAATTCAGTTTAAAGTGGATATTGATAAAAATGCCTTATCCACGGTTTTTGACTCTCAAAGAACTGATAAATGAAGTGCTAAGTGAAAGTGAAGATGACGATATTTTTGAAGCAGATGTCACTGGTATTGCTGTTCGTAACACTGATATTTCAGACGAAGAAGACCACGAAAGTGGCTGGTCTTCGGATTCTGATCAAGGCATTAGCAGTAATACAAATAGTGATCCTTTATATTTGGCCAAAGATGGTACTACTTCGCGTAGCGAACCTTATCCCATTGGTAAACTAGGAAAGGAAAATATTCTTAGCATGCGCCCAGGTAAGTCGTGATTAGAAAAAAAGGTGACTGAATTGAGACCTGTTTTTGAGGTATAACAAAAACTTTACACGATCTTTTTGATGAGTACTATGGACGTCCTATATTTCGATCAATAATGTCTGAAAAAACATTTTTGTATACACATAAAATAATACGGTTTGATGATGTGTTAACCAGACGAGTGAAGACAAATTCGCATCAATCAGAAACTTTTGGGAAAAATGGCCTGAGAGCGTCTCAACGTTTTACAATCCTAATGATTGTGTTACTGTGGATGAGCAATTGCTAGGTTTTCATGACCGCTGTAAATTTCGCCAATATATTCCATCCAAATCAGAGCGGTATGGTCTAAAATTTTGGCTTCTTGTTGACTCGCGTACTTGTTATGTATGGAAAATTCAATCATATTTGGGAAAGGATATATAAGGAATTCCTGAGCGAAACCAAGGAGAACGAGTGGTTCTTGACTTAGTGGATCGTCTAAAAGGAGAAAATGTTACGATTGATAATTTTTTTTCTTCGCATAACCTGGGTCAAAAACTTTTAAAACGAAATATAATAATGGTTGGAACTATGCGAAAAACAAGCGATACATTCCTCCAAAGCTTTTGGCATGCAAAAAATTACCACGGTATGAGTCAACCTTTGCTTTTACACCTGATACAACTATGGTTAGCTATATAAGCCACAAAGACAAGTGTACAACTGTCATGAGTACAATACATCATGAACCTAAAATTTCGGATTGCCCCAAAAAGTTGGCCGAAATAATATCGTTTTATAACTCCACGAAAGGAGGAGTTGATACGGTTGATAAAATGTTGAATTGCTATAGCTGCAAACGTAAAAGTAATCGCCGGCCGATGGCTGTTTTTTCTAACATTATAGACATTTCAGCTTTGAATGCTTACATTATATACAACGAAGTCGATTCCAACTGGAAACAAACTCAAACCAGTACAAAACGTAAGACTTTTCTACTTGAGTTAGCAATATCACTGTCAAAGCCTTATATGGAAAAGCGTCAAAAACGTCCTAGAAATGAACTTTCTCTGGCAATTTTCAAAAAAAATTCAGCCCAAAGTACAGATGAATCTAATGACAGTGAAGCTGGTCCATCAAAAAACAAAGAAACGATAATTCTGAAAAAAAAGAAACGTGCTAGATGCCAAAAAATAAAAACAAATGGTCATCGAGTTACTGCTTTTTATGTAAGAAGCCTTGCTGTGGTGATAAACACGCCAAAAATTTTTGCTTTGATTGCATTAATGATTTCTAGAGTTTAATTAAACATAAGTAATAAATAATAAAAAAAGCTTTAAAAGTATTGAATTTGGTCAATTACTATTATGTTCTCTAGTATGTATCAGAAATGATACATAGGAAGAATTATGAATTTTTTTTAAAGCTCGATCTACGGTTAAAGAACTATGATAGCCCATATTTAGAGGGAAATTATGTAGAAGAAAGATGTTGCGGTATTTATTCTAAACAAAAATTTTTCCGAAAATCGCCGCATTTAAAAGTTATGGTGCCAAAAGTGTCTATAGCCAGGATAGGTTATTTTTTAGGTGAAAAGTGCAATGCGCATGGCCGGTAGGTACACGAGATATCAGTGCAATTTTTAGACACATGTGATTTTTTATGGCCAGTCTATCAGAAACTGCCGGTGGAGCGAATAGTATAAATACTTTGGGCAATTTGGGTGGTCTAATGTGTATTTAAGTTTTTTAGATATGGCTGTGTGTGCTATCAGAATAGGCTGTTCCATGTTGAATTCCTCTCTAGTTAATTATTTTAAAAATAGATAAATATTAACAATGCAAAAAATGCAGAATAAATTATTCAACTATTGCTAATATCGAAAATAAAATATTTGAATCAAGTTGGTCAGTCGAAAAATTGCAATAGACCAAAAAATAAGTAAACTATTTTTCTTTTACAAAACAGATATGTATGGCTGTAACATTGTATGTATGCATATACGTCATCCGATGTCGGTGAAGGATGTATAATATTCGAACAATCCGAATATAGTACTCTTACTTGCTTTATTTTCAAAAGGAAATTTTAGCTTAAGTAACATGTTGCTGTTACAAAAACTGTAAACAAAAAATAATATGTACTTAAGCTTAAATTGTTTTTGCTACAAAATTAAAACGGTATATCCTATGGTTGTAAAATTTTGACAGATAATGGCGACGATAACAAGTTAATGATTTTTATAAAAAAACGCATTTCGAAAATCAAAGCTTATCAAAATTAAGCTTATTTGGCGGTAATGGCTCGATATGCTTGCATCTATGTTTGTGTGAATAAAAGCATGCCAGAAACACATAATGAAATAGACAAAAATATTGAAATAAAGCTAGAAAATAGCAGGACATAAAACTTTTTTATTTTGCGAAACCAACATGCGCATAATAACTAGCAAGCATATCATTAGCAAAAATGCAAAAAGACGTAACTATAAAAAAAAAATATAATTTTACGGCAGAAGCATAAAACTAAAATGAAAAAAAATAAAATAAGTCCTCCTGTGTTTTATTAATAAATGCATCATTTTTGATCGCAGAAGTGTAATTTTGTGTCAAGACATTTAGTTTAATGGAATTCATAATAATCAATCAAAAACTCGATTTTGATTTTTTTGTTATTTACGCCATTTTTGCATTTTAGCTAACGATATGTATGTATGTGAAACTTTCCCTTTGCAACATTCTAATTGTATTATTATTTGGCTTGAATTCATAGGAATTTTAGTGCATGAGAATCTTTTTCTAATAAAAAAATGTTTTTTTCACACTTAAAGCTAAAACCTGGTTTTAACGTTAAAACCATAAACAGCTGATTTTACATTCACACTGCAAGTTTATTAAATTCAGGTATTAACTCACAGACTGTCTCATAAATTAGCTCAAAACTAAAATAAATCTCCTGCATGTATTTGTTGTTGTATTTTTTCTGCTTTGTATAACACTTATTTAACAAACTGTACAACAACTGTTATTACTTTGTGACGACCAAAGTCACTAGCTCGTTTTGGCCCACAACTCCTAAAGAATTGGTTGGTTTACCTTATTATTTTATCATATATTATTCACTTCCTAAAAATTATTAATCTTAATTTTATTGAATTACCCAGTTACATGTTTTTCCTACGACTATATTATTATTATAATCATCATATGTATGTATACTACTGTACACAGGTGTATGAAACTAAAATTTTTAATTGGTGTTTAAAAATAACGGAAATGTTAGAACAACATACGAGTATATTACACAACTATACAACGCTGAATGAACAACCATGCATAATGAACGTGCGATCATATGGCATGGTAAAATATATGGCGTATTTAATATAATCGTTTGTGTGGTTGTGTACTTATGTGTGTTGTCTGGCACAACTATAAAAAGGCGAGCCATCGTTATATCGATGATTAGTTGGTTGGCAGCAAGCGCTGACAAAAGAGGTAATAATAGAGATAGGACACTGCTCTACTATTAAAACTTTCTGTTAGCAAATTTGAGCAACCTACTACTAAGATATTAAATTCTCTTTTTTTTATTGTATTTTTATTTATAAGTGAGAGAGGCTGCCTTTGGGAATTAGGACACTTTTTTCCAAAAGGTGAATCAATACACTTATGAATAAAAAATTGAGCTATTTAGAATAATCGTATTTGTGTTTCTCTTTTCACGGGTAGAAAACACCCTTGGGAATTAGGACAATTTTTTCCAAAGGCTAATCTCCTTTGAGAATATAGAGAGTTAAATCTTAAAAGAACGTACTCACGTGTTTTTCTTATCTTATTTAAAATATTAGTTGCTCATTTCTTTTTTTTTCACTTATGTCATATTGTTACGCGATTTGGTAGCTAAAATTTATTTTCCTTATTTTTTTATTTAAATAAAGAAAGATTGTTTTTATTAAACGAACCTGGTGTACTTGTTTCATTTTGTCCAAGTAACCAAGAGAAGATACGTTACATCTTTCATTTAATATACACGAGTCTGGACTCCGCTGAGCCTACCCTAGCCACCAGCGAATCCGTGTCGTTACAACTTTTATGAAAAACTCGGAAATTTTACAATGTGTTGTAAAACGTAAATTATTTTATATTCTGTAAACATTTTTTAAATTATGTTACTAGTAATACAAGGTCAAGAAGTTCTTGGAAATCAAGTTTTTGTATATTACAAATGCACAAATACATCACAAAATAAGCCTTTTTTTAGCGAATGGATCGATGTCAGTCATATCGTCTATTTTCACTTCCCAGAGGATAATGAAAATATTTTTGTTGTTTTCCTTCCAAAAAACTCTTTTTACCATAATTTTTTGTTTATTGTTGCGGCTGCATCAATTTTTAAGTTGAAAATCCTTCTACCGACATCTATTGTTATTCACTGGCATAAACATTATCAGCTGCTTGCGGTCATTATAACTTGGCAGCACTGAATTAAGCTCAGCAAAAACATGGTTGCATTTCATAAAACCAACTTAAAACCAAATCAAAAATGGATTTAGGTTGGTTTTAACAAAAACAATTTTTATGATAAAACCAGGTTTTAACAGTTGGTTTTAACGTTAAAACCAACTTTCTTAAAACCTTGTCAGTGTGAAAATACTATAAGAGCGTATAATTTTAAAATTGAAATCATACAACAGAATGTTGAGTAATTAGATTTAAATAGAAAAAAATATTCTGCTTGGAGGGAAATTCCATGACATTTATGAGTTAAAAATATCATTGATAAATGACTACTTGCCACGGTAATTTTTGGGTGATTTCATTAATGGCGTGTATCATATTAACCCTCAATTACTTGAGATTTGTTGGGTTGTGAGGTTAATAAGTGAACATTACAATTACTCGTATAGGAGTCTAATAAATAGATCTATTGCATGATACATAAGAGATAACAATACATTTTTTTTAATCATATGCAATTAAAAAAGAAAATGATGGAAAATAAATGGAAGTGTTTTGATATATTTACAGCAGCAAAGCTCTAACCTGATGTTTTAACACACCTCTATTATTTTTATTTGACACCAAAACAGACATACATTTACATAAAAGTGACAGTCTTGCTTATCACTTTAGAAGATTTTGTGAATTGGCTGAATAGTTTGAAAACAATTCCTTTTTTTATGAGAATTAACACTCAGGCAGTGAATGCCTACTACTAATACTTTAGGAAAGGTATAGTGAAAGAGAAGACAGCTGTTGAAGAAAGAGATAGAGAAAAGCTTCATTATTTTACCAATCTGTTTTTTGTGCGCTTTTTTTAATAATACAGTGTTGCAGCGCCTCTGGTGTCAATGAAAAGTATAACATTTTGAAGCTGTATTTAGTTGCCATTTTATTGGTTATTTTACTTCGTAATGATTCGGCTATATAACTAAAGAAAGCGCTCTGATGTTACATTAGGGTTAGCATCTGCTAAAGTCGGTATTATTTCAGTGACCAGTGACTATGTCTTCATCACTTGAACTTTCCTACAAAAACTGATACAAAGGGGCACTATTGCTTATCAGAAAAATTCATGGTGTTGTTATTTAATGACGTTTGGATACCGGGCTCGAAGCCAGGAACTTCGGTTTTGTAGTCAACGTGCTAACTACTTCAGCCATGGCCATGCTCTTTAAATATAATCGCCACATTTACCCAAAATGATTCTAAAAGTCACGACAATTTTTACAAGCGGACATAAATTTTGCTTAGTCGCTATTCACACTATGCCTTTTTAGCCTACCTAGTGTTGACAATTTTCTTTTGAAACCCCTACGAAAAGTCACACACATTTACATTAATTCTTTTTTATTCATGCCTTTTTGGCATTTATATACACGTTTAATGCTGAGAATACGAAAGAGGCAAAGAGAAATGTCATAAATCCCCTCGAATTTTCATTTCGTGCCTTTTGTTTACACCCCAAGCTTCTCACCCCCTCTCACCAATAAACTAAAAAACCCTGCATGCACAGGCAAGCAGAAAAGGCATAGTGTAAATTGCATCCTAGCACTTCTCAGCAAACTTATCAAATTTGTTCAGCTAAGCTTTTTCCTGATCTTCAAGATATTAATTTTGAAATTGAAATTAAATTTTTGGCGATTACATAAAAAATGGCGAAATACGAAAAAGATTTGCATTGTACAAGTTTTAGTTTTATTATATTTATATATAAATATTATTTCGATCGATATCGAAAATTGTATTTTTCTTAAGTGCCAGAAAATGATAATGAGCACTCAAAAAAAAATATATACATAAAGTGTTAACTTCGGCAACTGCGTATAATCCTAATTATAGTGAAAACAATACAACTTAAACTAAAAAGGCACATGAATATCAAACGCATTAACTGTATCTCATGATGCTTATACCCAGGCTATTGGTATTTAATTGTACAAAAAAATATACGCATGATACTCGGAATATTTATTTATAATTTGCCATATACATATGTATGTACATTTGTGATTACAAATTGCAATGAAAAATGTGTGTGTGTGTGGCTATTTGAAAATGTTATTTATATGTGTCTAAACAAAATAGCCCTGTATATACGCAGGTGCAGCCGATTTATAGTCAGAGTATTTATATATTTATTTGTGTTATTATAACTCATACAGTCTATAAGTTTAAGTTGCTTTGGTTTCTGCTGCGTATTTTAAAAAAATGTGTATAAACATAGTTGTTAGATGTTTATAATTAAATGTATTCAGTTTGAACTTAACAAATGTGTTTAATGCATAGCTGTTAAGTAATGATTAGTAATCGTAATGATTACTAATTTGATTACTTTTTTTTAAAGGTGAATTAATGAGTAAGTTACGATTATATTCAGGTTCGTACTTAGTAATCCTGATTACGATTACTAATAATGGAAAAGTAATCTGAATTACTTGAAATTACTTCAAAATAATCAAAAAGAATCAAAAGTATTAAAAAATAATCCAATTACTTCTAAGGATTACTTTTAATACTTTTTGATTATTTATTCAATTTATTGCATTTCACTTATATTAAAATTTAAAATATTTAATAGTTTGACAAATGAGCAAAAAATTTTGAAGAAAGCTTGAAAGATATCTGTTGATACATTTTTATAGTCTTTCAAAAAATTGGCGTATATATGTTTTTTTTTCTTTTGTGATTTTCAAAAATAGTTTTTGTGAATTCTCAAATCATTTTTTAAAATCCTGTGAATAAGATAAGAAGTGTGTGGGTGTTGAAATTGTGTGGTTTGAAGTCTACTAACCTTTTTGTTGAAGCGAACTATGAAATGCATACAGACAATGCTTAACCACCAGCAAAAAATTTCACTTTATGTTTTTCTCTATATTTTTTTCTCAGATTGATATTATAAATGTTGTTATATAAACAAGCATATAATATAAACATATAATTATATAAATTTCTTTAAAACTTTTTCAAAATGAAGTAATCTTAATTCAGAATGTTTGAAAATAATCCAAAAGAATCAAAAGTAATCTTTGAAAGTAATTTCAAGTAATTCAGATTACTTTTCGATTTTAGTAGTCGTAATTAATTATTTATCAGCAATTCTTTTGAAGGCAATTATATAATCATTAAAATTTTTTTTAAAATGTAATCTAATTGATTACTAATCGTAATCGTAATTTAACAGCTCTGGTTTAATGAAGGTGTTTTTTATTTTTAGCTGTATACATTCATAGTTCTTTGACGGCTTATACTCAAAGAGTACTTAAAACGATACTTTCATCATTCTTGGGTACCTAATACACCACGACAATATTGCATTTTCAGTCCTTCTGGTGTGTAGCCTGCTGTCGTCTATGTGGCTATATATATTTGTCTAGATATTTATGGAGAACGTTGTATCTATCATACAAAAGATTCTCTTCTTACTCATTACCACAAAACAGGCTTCAAAGCATTCAATTTTATCGCCAATTATCTAAAAGAATTTGATTGTATTATAAAAAAAATTTTGCCTTCAAAGAAAACTTATTAACAAGGGTTACATGCTGTGAATTCTTTAAAAAAAAAAATATCAAATAGAATTTTATCTGAAAATTCCATCAGCTTTTACTTAAATTAGATAATTTGGTAATTTTAAATTTAACTATTTTGCAACACTAACCATCACACAGAGAAGCCATTAGCACAACGAAATTAAACTGAAACCCGTTTAGTGTAACATAAAGTAGAATGAAGTGTCTTTAAGGCAGCTCGCCTGTGTGTTTATATTTATTTGTACGTTTTTTTTTTTAATATGTTTCTCTTTTTTTGCAGATTTTGTCATTTAGATAAAAATTAAACCAGCAGCTACCAAAAAAAAAAAAAAGGTAGTGTGAGCGTATGAAAGAAGCTGTTTTGTCAGTTTTTTTTTTTTTTTGTGATTGCTTTTCGAGTTAATTGCACGTTTTACCCCTTTGGCAGTTTTACACATTGGCTTTTGGCTAAATTGTTGCAAATGTGTTTCACTTGCTGGTTTATGCCATATTATTTTGTTTCAATTTTATTTTAGAAAGAGGTGTTTTGTTTGTAGCGCTTGTTTGAGCATTGTATCGTGTGTGTGTGTGTGTATGTGTATGTGTGTGTGTGTGTGTGTGTGTGTGTGTATGTGTGTGTGTGTTTGTGTGTGTGTGAGTGTTTGTGTGAATGTTTGTTTATCCTTCTGTGTTTGCTTGCTAAATTTTAATGATCGTATTTTATGGTGGCTCTTGACACTAATTTTTCGGATAACAATTCGTTATAATGTGTGTCGTTTCTTTTTAAACTTGTGTATTATCTCTCGAAATGGGTTAAAAGCTCAGGTAATTAAATAGCAAAAGAATTTTCAAGTTTCTTAGTTAGTTGCTATAAATAAAAAGGTTTTTTGTTTGGTTTATTTTCACTAGCTATCACTTTGTGTTGGCAGCACAATGGTTAAGCATAATATAATAATGGTTGTAGTTTAACCCAAAAATTTCTTAAGCAAACTATGTAAATAATTTATAAAAACCTTTTGCGTTGCCATTGTGAAAATTAAACATGTAGAGAAAATGTGAAAATAAAATATAAAAAGGTCAAATGAACAAAGCCAAAATTAAATTTGAGACTGATAAATAAAACAAAAGACAACTAAAGTTTTCCTGTAAGAGAATCTAATAGCTTATTATTAAAATCCTCTATTTTATCGTGTCACGCGTGAGTCACGCGTGATTCACGTGATTCGTGATCAAATATTATATATAATCACGCGTGAGTGCGTGAGCGTGACTGAAAAAAATTTACTCGTGCGTGAGTTTTTTTTTAATAATCACGCACGAATTCTCACGCTCTCACGAGATAACATTCCTGCATTTATTATTATTTTATAATAATAAATGCATATATGTATGTATAGTAATATGTATGGTAGTATTAGCTTACAAACATAATGAATACCCCCAAACAAAATGTTTCGAATTTTTCTGAAGTCAGACTTGTCGTACCGAATTCGTTAAGACATTTCGGTAGTTTTTCTGAACAATTTGTTTTAAACATTAAAACTTTGATTTTTGAGTACATAAGTAAAAGTCTGTGAACATTTATTTTAAATAAATATGTATCTATATATATGAGAGAGGATGTGTGTATGTATGTATGTATGTAACGTATGGACTCCAAAACGGCTGGCCCGATTTTGATGAAATTTTCAGGAAATCTTCAGAATATTCAGGCGGGTGACACTGTGAAGTCTGATTTTTGATTTTCGGTCTGCGGGCGGTGGGACGTGGCAAAATCCATTTTTCATATTGCACCACTAATGCCTTATATATATATTTATTTTTTGTTTGTTTTTTTTATTTTTTTTTTTTTTTTGAAAGCTGTTATCATGTTTTTCAAAACGAGATATCAAACTCTTAATTCGGTTATGAAGTTCCGAAGATATTTACAAAAAAACCTTTGTTAATGATCCAATATTAAAATTTTAAAACTTTCGAAATGTTGCATTAAAGAATCCAAGATATAGGTAAGAACCTATTTTTCAACCCAAAAACATGGAAATTATATTATAAATATACTTTTTCGTGAGCTTGCGTGATCGTAATAAGTTGTAAACCACTCGTGCGTGATTAAAAATATTTTATTCGTGAGCTTGCGTGATCGTGAAAATGTTCAAGATCATTCGTGCGTGAAAGTGCGTGAGTAAAATATTTTTCTGCGTGAGCGTGCGTGTCGTGAGTCAGAAAACACTCACGTGCACATCTCTAGTTTATAAGACATCCTAATTTTGAAAATTATTAATTTAGAAATATGCTAATTATTATTTAGTTTCTATTAAAGCCCATTGCGGTAGTACATCTAAAGTCCGATTTAAGTTTTAGTAGTTAGGTGGCCCTTAGTCTATTCGCCAAATATCCTTGACTAAGATAAATAACTGTTCACAAATACTTTAACTATAGGATAGTAACACGGATTGTTTTGCTTGAACACTCGTACTTAAATAAGAAAACAAATAAATGTTTTTTTTATATATTTTTGAATTATTCGCGTCTACTTGAAATATAAGAGGAGTTTCATCTTAACATAAATAAATACAAAGAAGGCATTAGAGGTCTTTTATTTCTATTTTATTTAAAAAATTTTTAAATTGAAACTTTTCACTTGAGTGTGTAATAATATAAATAATGCAAAAAAAAAAAAACAAAATATAAAAAACATCAAATTTGCTTCTGCGTTCCCGACAATTCCCGAAGAAATTTCGCAAAATCCCGAAAATGGTATTTTGCTAAATTTTTCTTTTTTCACCATACGCAGATAATATTTTTGGATATATTTAAAGCATATTACGTTTTAAGGTGGCATGATAAATATTTTTGTTCCAATCTTTGAAATTGGAAAAAAATAGCTTCAATTCGATATTCATAACAATATCAAAAATTAAAACTTTTAAAAACCCCCGAATATATCTAGAGAAGATGTGATATCTTTTACATGGCTAGACCGATTTTCTTAAATCATAGCTAAGAACCCTTTTGATCAAGTCAACTTTCAAAAAACAAAATCAAAATCGGTCCAGCCGTATGGTCTGTATGTGCAAACGAGTAAACACACAAATACACAGATACATAGACACGCACTATAAACTTATAACACTCCTTTTTTTGGTCGGGGGTATATAAAACGATATCGTTTTTTTAGTAACTAAATATATCTTTGTAGTATATCCTATAATGTCGCCTTTCAAATAAAAATAAAAATATGGGTTAATATTTTTGCAAAAAAAAAATATAATTGCAATATTAATATCATACTTTGTTCTGCAAAAAACAACGAAAAATCTACTCTCGTAAAAATTTTTATTCAATTAATTAATATGAATTTTGAATTAATTGTTTTTTTTCGATTAATAAAACTGTTGTTTTATTTTGCACATCGAACAAGATTTGACTTCGCCATTAGCAAAACAGTGGACCAAGGTAGGTAAAATGGTAAAAAATTTTAATTTTTTTATCTCGAAAATTTGCTAAATTGTAAGCGAAAAACCATATATGTAGTAGGCTTTTAGATGACAAAATCTACTTGCTTAAAATATTTTTTATCGTATTAAAAACACGAAATTGACATACACAAATTTGAGTTTTGCATTAACCCGAGGTAGCCCGATTCGGGGTTTGTTGCAACGCCCTCCTTTAGATATAAAATCCAAATTTTAAACTTAAACTCTGCAACACCTACTCAAGTACTGTAAGAAGTTTTGCAATATGCCGAAGGCCCGTTTAGAAACTGCAGAATTATTTCCATTTTCCCTCCAAAATGGAAAATTAATAATAAATAATAAACTAAAACCAATCTAGCTCGGCTCTAATATTGCTTGGACTGTGACCTTTCAAATGCAAATATTGCTTAACCTAATAGCGACCAATTTTTTCCACGTTTACAAATTCCCAGATATCGTTTAAAAGTGCTAAAAGGTATGTTAATAAGCATTTTGCAGTTTGACCCTCAAATAATATTAAGTATACGCCTTAAATTCTCTGCTTACGAAAACAGTGCAAAATGTAGCATACCTTTTGGAGCTAACGAAAATTTAGTTGTAATAGACGTATGATTAATATTAATGAAGTATTACGCATATGTATGATTAATATTATATTTAATATTAAGCATACGTAAATAAATACGCTGTGCTAGTTGAAAAATGTAACAAACAATTCATCAAGGCAAGGAGTAAAATCAATCCTCACAAAAACATAAATGTAAAAAGAGGCCAAGTTCCTATAAAAAAGTTCGGCCATTAAAAGTAGTGAGATATAAATTTCGACCAACTTCTTGTTTGGTACAATACCTATCACTGAAATATGCTATGCATTATATAAATTTGTAATCGTAAGGTTGTCATATAATTTCTAGATAATCTGCAGGAAATTTTTACTTTGGTTAAGTGCAATGTGTATTAAAAGTTTCAATAAAACTGAACTTAATTTTGAGTTTACTGTGCTTCTTCCCGATGCCTGATTGAAACTTCTGGTTTCTTAAATTTTTCTTAGTGATCGCTGATCTAGATTAATTTGTGTACCAAATTTCAGCTCTTTAGTGCGAATGGGAGTTTTAGCGATAAAACTTCTTGGTTTTAAGATTTTCCCATTGGTTAACTCATCTACACTTGCTTGCGTATAAAATTTCAGATCTCTATCGTGAACTGTACCTTATACTTTCATGAGCATTACCCCTCCCACTATTTTAAACTCACAATATTTCTGTGAGCAGCGCTTATAATTCATGCTAATTTTCTTCTAAAATATCCTAGACCGAAGTAGATTTAACACAAGGCCAACATTTTATGGGAGTGCTCACGCCCACTCTTTTAGGTGATAGTTTAAAGTATTGTATACGTGTAACGTATATGCAAGTTTTCACTAAAATGGCTTAAGTTAAAAGCTGTATATTAACAGCATTATTTCTAAAACTTTTAAAGGCTTTATAAAGCGATTTTGAGACAAATTTTCATTAAAAATTTATCTTAAAAAGCATTAAAAAGATTTATAAATAAGGCTGTAAGTTTTCAGGTTCAAACAACAGTATCGTAGCCGCGCACATTCTGGTAACATATTTTGGTTTTTCAGATTTTTCTAGTTGGTTTCTCACCTAGACCTACTTGTGTATCAAATTTCAGCTCATACGCGCAACTTTTAATTTTTATTTTTAATGGGCGCAGCCCCGCCCCTTTGACTAAGATTTCTGGGTTTTCAGGTTTTTTTTTGCTGTTTTCTCACCTATACCTAGTCGTGTATCCAATTTCAGTTCCTTAGACCAACTTTTAATTTTTAATATTTATGGGGCGTAACCATGCCCACTTTTCCAAACTTAAGATTTTTCGGCCAGTGTTTATTATTTGTTCCAAATTTCGTTGCAAACGGATAATAATACATAAAGAAGTAGTATATCTAAATATGCTGAAGCGTAGAACACGAAAATGATGTTGAAATCGTATGGGCGTGTCAACGCCCTCTTTTTTAATGAAATATTTTTAGGCTTACCCTATCGCAGTATATATGCCGAATTTCAATAAAATAGCTTCCATTAAGCGCCTTAGATTTGCTTTTTTAATTCTAGCCTTTATGGGCGTAGCCCCGTCCCCCTAGCCAATATTTTCGGATTTTAAAATTTTTTTAGTTCAGTGTTCACCTAGACCTAGTTCTGTAGCAAATTTCAGCTCACTACCACACATTTTAATTTTTATGGGTGTAGCCCCGCCCCCTTGGCAAACATTTTCGGGTTTTCAGATTTTTCTAGTTCGTTGCTCACCAAGATCTACTTGTGTACCAAATTTCAGATCTCTAGCTATAGCGGAAGTGCTTCATAATATTGATGAGTGAGTCAGTGAGTATGTCTTAAAATATGCACTTTTTGCACCTTCATATCTTTTGAACCTTTCATTGTAAAACTTTCAAACTTTGCATATGAGGTAACATGAATTTATTCTAATAATGATTTAAATTTTACGGTGGCGGGGAACAAAGTTATGAGGTGGGTAAACACAGCTCGAATGGCTTCGTGTAAATATACACACTACGTGCATTGGCCAGAACTTGGTAGTACTCCAAATAGTGAAATCGAGTTACAAAAATCAGTGGCGACATCAGCAGGTTTGCCAGCGCTTATTTTACTCTATAATACTACAAAACTACTTTATTTGGAGCAATTTTTTCACCAGGCAGTAGACAGGGTTAGATTCCTACATTAAATTGTAATGCGAGAAGAAACATTTCAGCTTTCCAACTTAGAGAGATATCAACTAATAAAATTTCGAATTCTTACATAGTTGACTTAAGACAACAACACATACTTTTTAATATTTTTTTCTACAAAGCTATTTTTGTGAACAATTTTTTTTGTTCAGCTGTGCCCTTTTTAACATCAATTTCCAAGGGAGTTGTTGCACTCCTTTTGTCACTTCAAAGTAATTTCACATCAATTAAATTTTTTATTAATTATATTAGCAAAATAAATGCTTAGACTTTATTTGCACTTACATTCTTCTACCTTTTGAATTTTTGGCTTAATTATATCACCCTTAGCTCGGGCCTAGATTATTGGCAATATAATGGCACATTTGCTATTGCACAGTGTTACTTAATTATTTATACCTGGACATAAAAGATATTTTACAAATCGCTTAATTTTTTACTCGTGTTCTTATTTCCATGGAATTTTAAATATTTTCATGGAATAATTATTATAAGCTTTTCATTGGCACACTCATGATTTGCAGTTGATAAATAAAAAAGATCAAAGAAATTAAATGAAAGTAATAAAATTTATTTTTCTTGGTATTACAAATTTTCCTTGAAGGAAATATCTAATCAGTTAATGAACATTTCTAAGAACAAAACAATCGAACACGCGACTATATAGCTTGAAAAAAGGATACTTTTAACAAATTTCTAATTAAAACTGCTTTAAATTATGTTGTGTTGTCAGGAGCAACTTTTGAAGTGATGGAAATAAGTTGTTAAAGAAATTATAAAATAAAGTAAAAACCAACTAGGCAAAAAGTAATTAAACATAATGCAGAAACGAGAAGAAAGCAGGCACATTACTTGAATAAAGAGACAAAGGACGAACAAAACATTTGCTTAGATTTAAATTAAAAAAAAAAAGATAAATGCTGAAATTTAAGTGTTGAATAAATATTTTATTTTTCCATGTCTACAATTTAAAGTACAGCAGCAGTAAATATATTTAACAAATAAACTTTCTCATGCAGTAATTTTAATAAACATGACAAGAAAATAAGACATCACAACATAGTTGAATATACAGTCAAATCCCGATAATTCGTAATCGCAAGGGACTGGCCATGTCTTACGAATTATAGGGGTTTTAGATTTAGCGCGGTTTCGATTTAACGGGGTTAAAATAAAATAAATACGAATTAACGGGGTTTTCCAATTTATTTACTAAAACGATAAAAAAGCATAAAAAAATTGCTAAAAATAAAATACAAAATAAAAATTTGTTGTTTTTGTAACACCGACAGTGTCTTATGCGTTCTCACATACAAACAAGCAGAAGCAAAACCCCCCGCAAAAAATAGCGATAAACAAAAAATCATTCTTTCCATGCTTTTGTTGTTTTTATTACGAATTATAATTAGCAAACAATTACGATTTATAAGAGGTAAAGAAGATTTTATTTGAAGAAAATATTGCGAATTAGCAAGGGACCAAGGGACCAAAATATATGGAAATTTTACGAATTAACGAGATTTTTTCAAGGGACCGACAGTTTATTACGAATTATCGAGAATTACGATTTATCGGGGTACGAATTATCGGGATTTGACTGTACATACTTGCTGTCATTGTTTACAGCCTAAAAGTATGTTTTGTTAGCATACTTTAAATTGCTTACATGCTTACATACACACAGACACATACGCACGACAGGCATATATATGTATACATATAAATATATATTTATATGGTCGCGTGTGCTGTAATGTGAACTTTTTTTATGGTTACTTGTTTGAAATGTGAAAAAAACAGCCTGTTTGCATACGAGAGCGTGGAGATGTTAGAGTACTCGTACAAGTATGTGTTTAATTTGCATAATCCTTTGGAATATTAACATGCTTATGTTTAATGATTCTTTCTATACACTTCATGCTATTCTTTAGGAATATTTTTCTTTTCGTTTTGTTACTTTTCCTTGCTCTCTTTTGTTTGTGTGCACTCTACTAGATGTCTATTTTTGTGTGTGTTTCTATCAGTTTGTGTGTGTTGTGCTTAACTGTTTATGACGCTAATATTAAAAAGAGCTTTGCAAAGACGAATAATTTAAACTTTCTGTCTTCACACTTAAAAATAAAAGTTATACAAAAAGCTTGCATAGATCTAGAAATAAACACTCCCACCCACACCCATATCCACACCTACACACATACTTATACTATAACATTGACTCATTAACATACACATTTGGAAAACTTTTTAAGTAATTGTACTGCCTTCTAAGTCTCCCTATCTAAACACAAGTGTCTATGTGTGTATATTTGTCTTCCTTCATTTATGTTTAAATTTCTTGTTCATTAAAAACTCTTTGCAGTGTTGTTGCTATTTCAAGCACAACATATTTATGCATGCGAAACATTTGTATGTTTATTTATTATTTATTTGTTTAATTTCAAACAAAAATAGTCGTTTAACAGCCGATTGATGTAGGAGTGTGATTTCTTGATTAACATAATTTTCGTTACTCCAGTAAACATTTTAGACAAGGCTTAAGTGTAATATATTATAATTTTCTTTTATTAAAAGAAGATCTCCATCTATACTTAGTTTGTATAGGGAAGTGCTCTGGAATATTTTCTTTGATATGCCATAAGATCAGCAGTGCGCAGCATTTAAATAAAAAAAGTTCTGCTTGGGCTATATTAGGCAATTGCACAAGAAAATTTTTTTTTGCTGAAATACCACGATTTTTGGCATAACTTTACCTCTACTAGACATGAATGAGAATTCCAAAAAGTTTTATGATATTTATTTTTCGAGTAATGGGGTGCCTAGGTATTGCCTATTAATTACTGTTTCGAACTAAAAAGAAAAAGAAATTAAAGAAATTAATAACGTATAGTTTCCACAATGCCAGCAAGCAACTTGTCAAAAAAATATATGAAAAACCTTAAAATTTTTGAGAATTTCTAATACAAATTTTTTTAGCTAGCCGCTTGTTTGCACTGTGGATAGTAAAAATAAGTTGGTTATTCCTATAGCAAATCGTCTTATCTTAAAAAAAAATGTATTACAAAAATCAAGTGCAAGAACGGAAATAAAAAATTCACCTTAAAATTTGTCTTGCATTTACCCGTTTCTTTATACCACCAAATATAGCCTTGGTTATATTTATAACATTGTCAAAATTTGATAATGAAATTTTTTAAAGTTTTAGAGTTATGCAAATATCTATACAAGCGAGCACACTGCTTAACCGGAAATGAGCATTTTGAACAAAATTAAAATTAAATTAATTTGAATTTAGTCTGGAGTATACTTATAACACAAAAACTATTTAAAGTTGCCCACTCAATTACAATATTATTGTGCAATATGTATAACAGCATATAATATAATGGATGGGCCGCTTAAAAGATAAGTTAAACATTATGCAGAGTTGTCGCACTGCGAAACCGGAAGTGATAATTTCATTCAAACCAATTAAGAGTGCTATATTCGGCTGTGCCGAATCTTATATACCATTCACCAAAGTGCGTATATAAAGTATAGAGCACATCCATATATATTCATATGTTTTGTGAAAAAAAAAGAATATAATTTTTTGCTCTATTACTATGTTATCAATAAGTTGAATATTTTATTTTATACTATGTATTTAAGATATATTTTACATTCACCTTTATACCAGTTATCACAAACGACGTCACGTTATACAATATCAAAAAATCAAATTAAAAAAATATTTTTATTTAGTAACCTTAATATCCGGAAAAAAAAATTCAAAAATTCCATCTCTGGGGCTGTAGTTATAATTTTTATAATTTTCTACACCAACATTTTCTTTCCAAAACGTAAAATATAAATAATTTATAAAGAAAAAGACCTAGTTATATGGTATATAAAATATCAAAAAAAAAAGTATGAGTTTCCCAACCCTGGAATCATCCTTTTTAATTTTTCTGATTTCCTAGACCAATCTCTTACTTTTGTACAAAAAAAGTTAAAGTTTTCCAACCCTGGAATCGTCCTTTTAATTTTTTTAATTGTTTTTTTAATTTGAAATATCAATTTTATTCGTAATAAGGCATAAAATAAGTTTATTTAATAAAAATAAATAAAAATTAGTTTTCGGTAGTTAATTTTTGATATCACAAAAAGAGTAAGTTTCCCAACCCTGGATTCATCCTTTTTAATTTTTCTGATTTCCTACACCAATCTCTTTGTTTTAAGAATAAAAGATATATTTAATTTATAGAAAAAAGAAAAGTTTGTTTTAGTGTATAAAAAAAGTTAAAGTCTTCCAATCCAGAAAACGTCTTTTTAATTTTTTTAATTATTTTTTTTTTAATTTAAAACATCAATTTTATTCGTATTGAAGCATAAAATAAGTTTATTTAATAAAAAAAAAAATAAGAAGAATTATATACTTCTCGGTAGTTACTAAGTATGGAAAAATGAAATCGTCTGCTCGATTTTACTGATTTTCAATTCCAATTTTTTTTTTAGACTATTTCTAACACACCAGTTTAAGAACGAAGTTTCTAGCCTTTTCTGGGAGCTTCGGAAAACCGATTTTACGTACAGACAGACAGACGGACAGACGGACATAGCTTATTCGTCTTCCCTATGCATAAGAATCCAGAAAATATATACTTTATGGCTCGCTTATTAATATTGTGGAAATTACAGACAGAATGACAAACCTATATATACCCTTTTGCCATTTTTTATTAAAGGGTATAAAAAAATTACTGCTTCTTCCACTATGTCGAAAGAAAACGCATGTGAAAAAAAGCCAGTCGCTAACTTTATCATTCTCTTTCTTTCGCTTTCCGTTTTATTTTTTTTATAAAACTAAGTAACACTCAGGCAAGTAATAGTCTTAGGATAGGGATAGTGATAGAGAAGACAGGTTGTGAAGGAAAGCTTCATTATTTTACAACTCTGCTTTTTGCATGTTTTAATAATGCAGTGTTGCAGCGCCTCTGGTTTCAATGAAGCGTACTAAATTTTCAAATGTACTAAATTTTCAAAACTCGCCTGTAGAGTTCAACCAAAAAAGCAAAAATTTCAGGATCCAACAAGGAGGCTTGCTCTTAGATTTTTAACTTATTATATGTTTGTGCGTTTTAGATTTCCTAAGATTTATTTGGTTAAACATAAACGAGCAAATAACTTCAATTCTTTTATATTGAAATCAAGCAAATTTATTTTCTTTTATCTGCTTAAATAATATAGAAGGTATCTGCTAAAAATCAAATGAAATCAAAATTTAAATTACTGCTAGAACTCGATGGCATTAACTTTAGGTTTTTATTTTTTCTTATGCAAAGATATCAAAAATCGGCTGCTATTTGTAAAGCTTATGAGCTTGGAAATATTATCATAGTATAAAGGGCCTAGTTTTGACATTCAGTAAAACTGATTTTATTTTAAGAAAATGCCCAAAAAAAATACAACTTTAGCAAGCTGAGGTCTTCTTCTAACTTTTTTCTCATACAATATTAAGATCACCAGCTCAGTCGCTCCACAATAAACAGCTGTTACAGATTTCCCTCTCTCTCGTATTTGTTCATGCTCCGGCTATTAAAAATATGAGGTTTTTCCAGGAACAAATGCTAAAAAATTTCATAATTGAACCAAAAAAAAGCAATATGAGTCCGATCACAGAGGAGATGTGTAAACATCTAGTAATGAATTTTTTTTTTTAAGTTGGAGGTACTTATGCTTTTAGTATCTTTTTTTAAATTAATTAATTAAAAGTATCAAAACTTTCAATTTTGTAAATACATATGAATTTGTTGGTTTTTGTTTGTTTTATTATACTTATTTGGTTAGAAAATGGAAACACTGCAGTAAATTTACTGATTACTAAAAAAATTCAGTAAATTTTTACTGCTAATGAAATTTAATTTGAATTATCAGGAAAATCGTAGGGCCGTAATCATAATAAAATTGTGGCAAGTGACAAAGTTTTTTCATTAAAATTTTGAAACTTTTGTATGAAAAACATTTAGCCACTTGGTAGAATTTCATTATGAATACGGGCATTACTGATTACTGAAAATTCAATGCATCTCATCATATAACAAATCATTTAGGCAATTTATAAAAATTGTAGAAACAAAATTTTAGTAATCAGTAATTTACTTGTTAAACATTTTTTATTGTTTTTACTGAAACTTTAGTGGTGCTGCAGTGCTCATCTATGGTAAATGCCTTTACTTTTACTTTTTAATTTTTAATTCCTGTTATTCATCGTTTTGTTGTTGTGTACGCATTGCAATTAAAATAAATTCAGTAAAGTGCGACTTTGACTCGCGCACATTTGGTTTTAATAATTTTTTTTTTTTTTGATTTAGCTTCCTTCCTTTTTTAAGTTTTTTAAGGTTAAATGATTTTTTTTTTCAGTTTTATCGCTTTCTTCTCGTTTTGGCGTTTTTTTCTCTTTTTGGGTTTTTTTAATTTTTGCAATTTTATTCATCTTGGTGATTTTTTCATTTTGGCGATTTTTTTTCTGTTTTTTGGGAGTTTTTATCACTTTGGCGATTTTTTTCTATTTTTGGGGTTTTTTATTAAGGCGATTTTTTCATTTTGGCGATTTTTTCATATTGGCGATTTTTTTGTTTAAGAATTTTTTTATTTTGGCGATTTTTCAGAGGTTTTCGCGATTTATTTTAGTCCTAGAGATTTTTTTTTTAATTTGGTGCTTTTTCGTTTTGGCGATTTTTTATTTGTTTTTTGCGATTTTTCTATATTTGGTGATTTTATATTTTATTGATTTTTTAGTTTTGCCGTTTTTGAAAATTTCAAGAGTTTTGCTCTTACGGTTTCCAAGATACAGCAAGTTGTCAAAATTACAAAGTCAAAATTGCATTAACTGATGGAACACCCATTGATTTAAATTTTTTAAATTTAGTGTTAATTGTTGTAAGATACACTAACTTTTAAAATTTCAAGTGTATATATGTACATACAATTGTATGTATATTACATGGGATTTTAAAATTTTTCGTTGCTCGTTTTGGAACACCCTTTAGTTTTTAACTCTCATGTATTTGTTGTTGTAGTGGCCAAATGACTACACATTGTGTACAAATTTCAAGTCCGTAGCTCTACGGTTCATTTTCGCCTTTGGTGTACGGAAATATACAGAAAAATAACCGGCGGCGGCGCACCCTCGGCTTCGAGCCGGTCGACTTGTTTCTCTGCTTGGTATTGCTTCTTTCAAACACTAATACACTCATACATAGCTCACACCGATTTGACAATGCAAAGAAATCAATGTCAAAGAAATGAAAGTCAAAAGATTTTTACCCCCTAGCGTATAGATGTTTACATATCAAAAAGTTGCTATTTCTTAAAAAAATTAATTAATTAAATTTACTAAAATATTTACTATAACCATTAAAACCTAACTTTCGTTAAATCTATGCCTCTAAATTTGCTGTCAAGTTGACCAAGTTTCTAAAAAAAAAAAATACTTACATCTACTTAAGTAAGTATTGTATTTCTCTTTAAACCAGTTTTGATTAGAAAGAATTCATTCATTCAAAGGCCCCGCATGATATGTGCTCTCTCCATCTCACTATCACACTCTTAACTTTTTTTTATACTTCACACAACTAGCCATAAAATTTAAGTTTTTTCGTAATTTGAAATTTGTCTCATTTGCATTTGATTTTCCTGATCATCCCAAAGCCTTCTTCCTTTATTTAACACTCTTTCTTTTTGATATCAATATGTCTTTTGCATTATAATTTTCATGTGTGATTATTCGACGCCTTAAGGGAAATTTTCTTAGAAATCTTTCAATTTCACATTATTCAAATAAAATTTCACACATACACACACATGCAAACTTTTCCCAAGAATTATTATGAAATTGAAATTATAAGAAAATATTTGAAATTAACTTTCATTGCGTAAATAAAATATGCAAGTGACAAGTGACCCAGAATCTCTAGTGATTGTCAGCAAATGTATAAACTTAAATTATGTACATATATTTATTTGTTGTACAAACAGCAACTATAAATTTAAATTTGAATATTAATTGCAATTAAGTTCAAAACTTTTTATACATATTTTAATTAATAAAGATGTTCTAAAATATTGTAAAAGCAAATTTTCATTAAAACATTTAAATACAATAAATGAAAATGTTATTTAAATCAATTTAAAGTTATGTTTATGTTTTATCTTGAGGTTTTAAATAGATGTGTTACTATTAACTTTGGGAAATGGTTACAAACTCTCTATATAAATATTTCAAAATATACAGGCCTGCAACTTAAATAAATAAAATAAAAATAAAAAGCCTATTTTATAAATATGTGTACATAAATGATAATCCAGATATTATTGTCCAGATATTTATTACTTTTTAAGCAAATTTTAAGGTATTTTTACGGAATACGCATAAAGTATTTTTTTTTTTTTGCTTTTTTTAGTACAAAAACTTTTCAAAATTGAGACTGCCATGAAGGGAGAAACTAGTTTAGCACACACATTACAAATACTGCTCTTTTTCAGGGTTTCGTACACCAAAGGTGAAAAGGAACCCTATTGTTTTCGCTACGCTGTCCGTCTGTCTGTCAGTCCGTCACACGGTATTTTCTCAGCAACCGTAAGAGCTACGGACCTGAAATTTGGACAGAGTATGTAGAACCTTGGCCGCTACAACAAAAAATACATGAGAATTAAAAATTAAAGGGTGTTCCAAAACGAGCAACGAAAAATGTTAAAATCCCATGTAATATACATACAATTGTATGAACATATCTATATTGAAACTTGAAATTTGTAAAATTAGTGTATTTTTATACAGACTACAACAATTAACTCTAAAATTTAAAAAATTTAAATTAAAGGGTGGTCCATCAGTTAATGCAATTTTGACTATGTAATTTTGACAATTTGCTATATCTTGGAAACCTTAAGAGGCAAACACTTGAAATTTTCAAAAACGGTAAAACTAAAAAAACCGAAAATTATAAAATCGCCAAACCAAAAAAAATCACCAAAAATTAAAAAAATCGCCAAAACGAACAAAATCGCCAAAATTAAAAAAAAAAATTCTAAAACTAAAATAAATCGCAAAATTCGAAAAAATCGCCAAAATGAAAAAAAAACGCCAAAATGAAAAAAACGCCAAAAATCGAAAAAAATCGCCAAAACAAGAAAATGAAGTGTCAAAACTAAAAAAGAGCCAAAACTTAAAAAAATCGCCAAAACCGAAAAAACGCAAAAAACGCCAAAACAAGAAAAAAAACCGAAAAGACCCCTAAAACGAAAAAAAATGCCAAAACTATATATTATATAGGATGAAGTTTGTATTAAAATACATGTCTAGTGTTCGTACGGAACCCTTCGTGCGCGAGTCAGAGTCGCACTTTACTGAATTTATTAAATATTCTGCCATTTATTAAGATTCTATTTCTGAAAACTCAAACCAAATAAATTCCAAGTCGTACGCTAAAGATACATTTGTATGTGCAATATTACTGATATTTCCTTTTGAAAACTCAATTTGAAAATGCTTAAAAATTAAATATAGTTAAAAATGCGTATTTAAGAAAAATATTAAAATAACTCTAGGGAATGTTAAAAGTCAAATTCTTTTAATTGCTCAGGAATTTTTTACTGCTACTGGCAGTCAATTAAATTTAAGTATAACTGCAAAGAGACGTTTACTTGTCTTTATTGTTTTTAATTGAAGTTCTTTGTTGCCTTTTAACATACATATTTAACTTAAATGGAATACAACCAATAAATTACACAATACTTGTTGTTAATTAATATTTCTCCAGAAAAGCTTTCGCAAACAAATTGTTTTTAGTGGCAGCTGTCATTTATTTTTGAATGAAACAAAAATATTTCTTAATAAAACATCAAAATATATCACATAATTATAAGTAAAGGCTGTTCTTGAAAGGCAACTCCTAGAAATTTATAAAATGAAGAAAACATAGACCATAGAGATAATTAAAATACAAGCAATCAAAAACATCATACATTACATTTAATGACTGATTGTGGCAGTGTAGACAAGAAGTAACAAGAAGTAATTTACTAACTTGACGTCAGGGTTTTGTTTAAAGCTTGTTTAAATTTTAGTTATAAAAACTGTTTAGAACTATTATGTTAAGTCTTATGGTTCATTTTAATATCCTTAAGTTCTCTTTGAATAAGGTACTTTTCGATTATTTCTTACAGAGGGCAGAAAAGTAATCCTAAGTGCGAGGATCGGGTAGTCAAATTGGTGTACAAAAATATTCGCCATAAATTACTGCTATAAGTCTATGAATTCAATAATTTTAATACCATAAATTTCTAAACATAAAATTGTCTTAACAGCTGTTTTTTTACCTATCGTTTTAGACATGGAATGTGTTTCACACTTTTAAGAGTCATAAAATATTTTAAATATTTCACAACATTTAAATAAAAAATAATGTTTTGGTGTTTTATAGCTATGCTATTTATTGCGCAACACATGAGTTAGTACGTGACTTTCGTAACAAAAATAATCGACACTATTACAGTTATAAATTAATTTTTGTTTTGATTTCTGTGACTGCGTTTAGACACGAAAACATTTGGAAGGGAAACATTTAGTTTGGTAGCTATTTATGGGTGGGGAAGAGAGAATTATTTTTGTGTTCAAAAATCGGCGACACGCTTTGTTTTCATATTCTTTGCTACATTTACACACATAAATGTACAAATATGCTTGCTTTTATACAACAATATTGGAATGTCGCCGGCAACATTTTCGTCCGTGTGACCGCGAAGGAAATAATAACAGAGAATTCTAGATAGTTTCCTTCCAAATATTCGTTCGTCTAAGCTAGGACTTTGTACTTAAAAGCATAGTACGAAAATAAACGAAAATAATTGTTTGAAAGAGTGAAGTCAGTGAAACAAAAACAAACATAATGAGAACGCTTGCTCAATTTGTTTTTGTATTATTTTTGCACATGAGCACAAACCAGAGAGCACAAGCGATCTGCTGTAAGCCGGCTAATAGCCGCCACCGGCTACAATTAATTAATCGTACGCCGCTAGAAAAGAAAATATTGGGAAATAAAGGGAAACGTTTTGAAATATTTGCGGTAAATTTTACATCACCATATAATATAATTTAATTGCTTTGTTATTGTTATTTAACACATTATAATTGTTTTATATAGCTCAGCAGCATAGCTATAGCCAGTTGTCTTTTTTTTATTTTAGCGATTTTTTTCTAGGGATTTTGGCAATTTTTTCTTAGTTTAGACGATTTTTCAGTTTGGGTGCTTTTTCCCTTTGTCGATGTTTAAGGTTTTTTACGCATTCTTAAGTTATATCTTACTTTTGGCAATTTTTTAGTTTAGGCGATTTTTTCCTTTTCGGCGATTTTTTTGTTTGGGCGATTTTTTCGGTTTTCGACGATTTTTTTCCAACCTTTTAACTTTTTAGCGATTTCCCTTATCTTTGGTGATATTTTTCATTTTAGCGTTTTTTTTTTTTTTTTTTTCGTTTGGCGATTTTTCGTTTAGCATTTATTATTTTGGAATTTCCTAGTTTTTGAAAATTTCAAGAGTTTGACTCTTACAGATTAAGATGATTAAACAGAATTGTGGCATAAACACATTTTCCATAAAAATTTACCCAAAAAACTAACACCAGAACGCAGTCGAGAAATAGAATCTATTTTATTTTAACAGCATTTTTTCTTATGCTCTCATATATAAATAAATATTCTCTCAGAAATACTACCATACTTTCAATAAATTTCATACATTTTATATTGAAAACTACAAAGAAAAAAAACCACAAAAGAAAATAAAACAAAAATGAGAGATCATTTCATTTTATTATGGGCTATGTTAGTTGAAAGCGATTTTTCCTGAAATTGCGGACTGATTTTCCTTAAGCATTTAATTGAAAATTTTAAAATTTCAATCGCCTGTATACATTTGTATTTATTTTTCATTAGGGTTTCAATATTTTTCGTTAATCGCTTTCATTTTCAACTATAAAATATTTATTGTCTGTGAAACTTGGAGGTCTGTAGCTTTTACGGTTTTCAAAAAACAGCCTGTGATAGACGGACAAACTGACGGACATCGTAGCGAAAACAATTGGGTACTTTTTCACCTTTGATGTACGGAACTCAAAAAAAATTACTAAACATATCTCATACCTTAAATGTAAGGGTTGCATGTTTGGTGATGCCGATTCAACACACGAACCGACAAACAAGAGTGTGGAAAGTAAGTGGCTGTGCAGAATCAGGTCTTTCCGGAAGCCTTCAAAATGCTAGAAAGGCTGTAAATTTTGATCTCCTCTTTAAAAACCAGTGATCCGAGAAGCTTGTAATTTAAAAAAAATAACCTTATTTTATTTTATATTGTAATTAATATTAGTCAACTGTACGTAACTACTTCATCATAAATAATTATTTTGATTTTACTAAGAAAGCATCACAACAATAAAATACAATAAATCTTGAAATTGCCATAAATAACAAAAGCAGAAGAAAGTACTCGTATGTTACAATCCCACTTATTTCTTATAAAATCTATGTATGCGAGTAAATACATTTTTCGATTATAAAAGAAAAGGAAAAATGAAACATATTCTGATTTAACAAACAAATATTGTTTTCAATCAGTCTGAAGTAAAAAATATTTACAAACAATACAAAAAGCAGAAAGTACAAAAAAAGCTTAAGGTAAAGAATGCAAGCAAATAGAAGTGAAATCAATATTGTTATGAAGTTAACAAACGTATATGTATGTACATACATCCTTTTGAGCGTTTCTGTACCTTTTATGGCGTTGTCTCTAATAGCAACATACCATGCTTATCACTAAAGGATGGTAAGGCTAAAAGAAATAACTTCATATTCTGGCTGCCCTTGTTATACAATCATCTTCTACCAGTTTCTGCTGTCATTCCAGTAAGTTCTTAACAGCAGAGCACGCACAAACGCATTCCTCAATTATTTGTGTGCAGTGAGTGCACAATACAAAGAAACAAAGGACTTGCAAGGAATGAGGTAAAATGCAATTTAATATTTCTTAGGTAACTGTTGCAAAGTACGAATGCATACAGTGTTAGATAAGTTTCTGTTACGGAGTTATGGATATGCTTTCGATGTAATGTTTTTAATTTTTCTTTTTTTAATATTCTGTTTTATATCATCAAGTGTCTCACTGCCAGCAAAACTTTCCTATATATATTTTTTTTAGAAAAATAACTTAATAATTACGATTTTTAGTAAGAAGTAAAATGCAAATAATTTTTTTTTTTCATTTTCCATAGTTTGAATGTTGGCTTCCTCTCTTCCTTCAAATTTAATTTTTTGTGAATTCCCATTTTTCGAAAATCATTTTTTGCGCCATTTATGGGAATTTTCTATTTTTTTTTTTAAATAAAGAGAAGCAATGACAAGGCAATGCTTACTTAGCACTAATGATAGATGTTACCTTCTTTGTTTTAGGATTCCGTACACCAAAGGTGAAAAGTAACCCTACTGTTTTCGCTATGAAATTTTCACAGAATGTATAAAACTTTTGCCGCTGCAACAACAAATATATTACAGTTAAAAATTAATGGGTGTTCTAAAGCGAGCAACACAACATATTGAAATCCCAAAGAACTTTACAGACAATCTTATATAGACACTAGCAATTTTCAAAGTTAGTGTATTTTTATTATTTAAAAAAAATCAAAATTAAAGGGTATTTTATCAGTTATACCTGATTTACATTAAGCATTTTTGCATGAAAATTTTTTATTTGCCAATAGGAGGCCTGGAGGAACAACTTATATCAAGAAATTTGCCAAAAATGCATCAGAGATTCATTCTACGTCATTTTTAAAATGAAATTCTCTTTTATAACTATGGAATTAGCAGATAGAAAAAGTTTGGTGCAACAAAATTCATGAAATTTCATGAAAAAATGCTTAATATAAATCAGGTGATAATGTAATTTTTACTATATAATTTTGGCAACTTTCTATATCTTCGAAATCGTAGAATTCATACTCTTGAAATTTTCAAAAACGCTAAGACTGAAAAGCCCAAAAAAATCGCCAAAACGAAAAAATCGCCAAACCGAAAAAAACGCCAAAACTTAGAAAATATTGTTAATACTAAAATAAATCACCAAAAATGGAAAAATCGTAAAAAAAGAAAACAAAAGCCCAAGATCAAAAATAGCTTCGAAATTAAAAAAAAACAAAACGAAAAAATTCGACAAAATCCGCAAATATCGCCAAGACGATATATAAGATCTAAAACTAAAAAGTCGCTAAAAAGAAAATAAATCGTCAAAAAATCAAAAAAAAAATAAAATGTCAAAACAAAATAAGCACTAAAACTAAAAAAAATCCAAATACCAAAAAAATAAATCGTCGAAAACAATAGAAAACGCCAAAATGCATAATAAAAAAGTACGAGGGCGGTTCGGAAACTTCTTAGCCTAGCACAAAAAGCGCGGTATAAACAGAAAAAAGTTAAGTGTTTTGGAAACTTCCATCTCTGCTATGAACACATGTTAAATTTTGTTTCGATCTGGCAACTCCTTCATATAGAAATAGGTGCACAATAGAAAAATTAGAAATGCGTGGTGTCATTAAATATTTACATAAAAAAGGTTTATCGGGACAAGAAATTCATAATGATATGGTGAATGTGTTAGCTGAAAGTGCTCCTTCATATACAACAGTAAAAAATTGTGCATGATATGGTATTAAATGATCGACGAATAAAAGTGCGTGAAATAGCTAATATCATGGGCATCTCAAATGATCGAGTCTATTTAATTTTGCATGAAGAACTACAGATAAAAAAACTTTCTGCAAGATGGGTGCCGTATTTGTTAACAGTCGACCAAAAACGCACAAGAATTAACATTTCTCAAGCTTGTTTGGATCGTTTTAAGCGAAATAAAATGGATTTTAAGCGTCGTTTCATAACTGTTGTTGAGACATGGATCCACCACTATATTCCAGAGACAAAAGAACAATCCAAACAATGGACTGAAGCTGGAAGAAGTGCCCCAAAGAAGGCAAAAACAATTTAATCGGCTGGTAAGGTTATGGCAACGGTTTTTTGGGACTTCAAAGGTATTTTATTGATTGACTATCTGCAAAAGGGTAAAACAATAAATTCAGAGTACTATTGCAACCTTTTGGATCAATTAAATGTACAAATTCGAGAAAAACGTCCTGGCTTACAACACAAAAAAATTATTTTTCATCAAGACAACGCACCAGCGCACAAGAGTGTTTTAACAATGGCTAAAATCAACGAATTAAAGTACGAGTTGCTTGACCACCCACCTTATTCTCCTGATTTAGCTCCCAGTGACTTTTACCTGTTCCCAAATCTAAAAAAATTCCTTGCTGGCAAACGTTTTACCTCAAATGAAGATGGCATTACAGTTGTAAACCACTATTTTGAAGACCTTGAGGAAAACTATTTTAATCAAGGGATAGAATTGCTAGAAAAGCGTTGGACTAAGTGTATTGAAGTTTCAGGAGATTATATTGAAAAATATAAATATTTTTAAAAAACTAACTATTCTCTTTCATTGATAGGCTAAGAAGTTTCCGAACCGCCCTCGTAAAAGAAAAAGTCCGAAAAAACGCCAAATACCGAAAAACCCCAAAAACGAAAACAAACACCAAAACTAAGAAATAGCACTAAAACTAAAAATAAATAGTCCAAAAACCGGAAAAAACTCGCCAAAACGAAAACAAAATCACAGAACTAAAAAACGCCAAGTACGAAAAAAAAATAATGCAAAACCTAAAAAATCCCCAAAAACAAAAAAAAAACGCTTAAACTAAAAAAAACCCCAATACCAAAAAAATATCGCCCAGAACTGGAAAAATTGCCAAA
Organism: Tachina grossa; assembly: GCA_949987645.1. Taxonomy (NCBI): domain Eukaryota; kingdom Metazoa; phylum Arthropoda; class Insecta; order Diptera; family Tachinidae; genus Tachina; species Tachina grossa. The sequence goes on from OX465274.1 coordinate 181,146,920, forward strand.
ACAAAAAAATTTCAATGACCGAAAAAAAAACACCAAATACCGAAAAAAAATCTAAAAACGAAAGCAAAATCTAAAACTAAGAAACAACGCCAAAACTAAAAAAAAATCGCAAAAACACGCGAACGAAATTTACCATTTAGCTCAAATTTCTTAAAAAATTTCTACATCAGTAGTGCGATTCACTAACCTTTTAAACGATAATCGAATCATTAAAATAATTATAACGCAGATTTATCAAATTTTCTATTCAGCACTACTGTAGTGCGATTCAGTGACTTTTAACGATCCGGCAATCGTAATTTTTGTCTAAACATTTTGTCGTTTGCAATAACGATTATGTGATTCTGTAACTTCTTCTTAACGATAGTATGCAGCTGATATTTTCTGTTGATTTTTGTCGATAAAATTAACAGTATGTAAATTATTGTCGCTCGAATAACGACACAGCTGACACTAACCTTAAGCGAATATCGCTAAAAATGTTACTGCATAGCAAAGTCTAAAAATTTTAGTTATCATTTTTTTTAACAATGCGATTATCGTTAAAAAAAAAGTTATTGCATTGCTCTACAGGTGCAGGTCCAGATTTTTATGCATGCTAGAACTTAAAAATCTCGTGAACCAATATTATCCTTCGCTTGTATGCTACAGCCTTTGTATTTTTTTCAGAATAAGGCTGATGATTGATTTTCTGCTGACTAGTTTTAGAAAGTTTTATTGAATTATAAAGCTTTACTGCAGAGGCTAATATATATTTATATAAGTTTGTTTTTTGTTAAACCTTTTAAAGTATTCTTTGGAAGGGTTTATATAATCCTCAACAGTATTATGATGTCTTTTTTTTTTTTTTTTTTTTTTGTTATACATTTAACACTTTTTACTAGTTAAAAGTATCAGAATTGCTTTATTTTCTTATTATGGTGATTTGTTATCTTTACTTACTGGTACAAAGATACTTAACTAGAATCATTTGAAATATGATTTATTTCGAAACATTTTTACTTGCAGTAAATTCATACTCCTATACAATATTAACGATAAACATTTCTTTTCACAAAACTGTGAGATGCTTTGCAACAAAAAAAAAAAATGTTAATAAAAACTACTTTGCAATATTTTTAAGCTAAAAGCTTCCAATATCCTTTTTAGAAGCCATTGCTTACAGACAAAAGCTCTTTAACTGTTACTAAACCAATAAGTGCATTTATCATATACAATAAAAATAAAACAGAAATATTTATGTATTGAACGTTGTGCTTCTGTGTTTTCTTTTTCCAATTGCAGGTATCTTCGGAGGAAACACAATACATTAGAACAGTTGACAATTTAATTGCATCGAGACTGACTCTAAAAGTGCAATTGCAGGCTGTACATTTTGCTACTGCTGCCACCAATTCACACATGATAAATGCTGCAGGTGGAGTTGCAACCACAGTGGGAGGTGCTCTACTACTGCGTTGTACAGCACAAATTGGTGATTTGTATCAGGAGTACAAAGAAATTGAATTGGGAACACCACAAAGGGATCCTGTACCAGCAAGAGGTGAGTGTTTTATAACAATTGCATTTAACTTTATTTTTACTGAACAAAATATATAAATTGTAATTTGTAGAAAGAAATGCTTTAAATCGTAAAGTAAAAGTTTTGTAAAAATAATGAATTGAAACCTTTTAAATTTCGTGCAGAATTAAATTTCCTCTTATATAATATAATTATATGATTATATTATTAGTTATATAATTATGTTATATGTATGTATATATTATAATTGTAAATAAAATTTATTATTTGACATATTGTCAGAAGTGTACATAAAATAATTGAAATTTATTTGCTGGTAGTTAAGCATGTTTATACACGTATTTCATTGGCGCTTGAACCAAATCATCAGTAGACTTTAACCACAAATTTCAACTAAGCTTATTTTTTCTTTTGTGATTTTCAAAAGTATTATTATTTTATGAATTCTCATATAGTTTTTGAAAGCCTATGCATAAATTAAGAGGTTTGTGACTGTCTAAAATTTGTGGTTAAAGTCTACTGATGATTTGGTTCAAGCGCCAATGAAATACGTATATAGACATGCTAAACTACCAGCAAATAAATTTCAATTATTTTATTATAATTATAAATAAAATTTTCTTCAAAAATGGTTGCTGTCTTTGATAATGATATAAAAAAGGCAATGAACATATATATGTATGTTTTTATTATTTATCTATACAGTTTATTTAAGCTTTAGGTCTTTTACAAAAAGATAATAAAATTTATTTATTTTTTTACAATATTTGAAAGAAAAAATCCAAGTTCAAGCAGATTTTAAGTAGATTTCGAACAAATCTAGTAACAAAGTGGATTTCTTCGTGTATATTTTAATTAGATATCCATAAAAAAAATTTAACATGTATAAAAAATTTTGAGTAATGATCTTCCTAAAACATGAAATATATTTAACTGAAAAAAAAAATTATTTTTGGTTAATTTTTATCAAAATTTTTATTTACAATCTCCAATTTCCTGGAACCATAATTTTGATTTTCTGTTTCTTAATACTAATTTATTTCTTTCCAAAATATAGAATATATTTAATTACCAAAGAAATAATTAGTTTTATATACCAGAAAAAGTTTAAGTTTTCCAGCTCTGGAGCTGTCTTTTATTTTTTTTTTTTTTAATTTTTATGCCAAACTAGTTCTTTCTAAGACAATAAAAGTATTTGACCTAGTTACTTTTGTATATATCAAAATTTAATTTTTCAACCCTAGAATCATCCTTTTAGATTTTCCTCATTCCTTATACCAATCTACTTCTTTAACCCTTTGACACGGGAATTAATTCTGGCTATTGAAAAAGTTTATATATGGTTTTTATTGGTTAAAGAGGCTTCAAAAAACACATGTAAAAAATTTTGATGAACAATTTTTATTGTAAAGTGGGTTTTGAGGATGTTTATTTTAATGTAAAATCAGCTTTTATACGTACAATTTTTCACTTTTTTTTATTATTTTGTTGGTTTTAATTTTTTTAGTATATTTACATTTAATTTAGTATATGTGCATTAAAAAATTCATTCAAAAAAAAAGAAGCCAACAAAATTTATTGTAAGATGAAATATGCATAAAAAATAGGATGGCAATAGATTTGTATGAGTACAAGACACAAAATGTCCAAAACTGAGTTAACCTTATTTTGAAATTTTACCGCCACTTAAGAATTTAAACAACAATAAAACAAAGAACCGATAACTGTAAATTAATTGCATATATGCTAAAAATCAAATCAGTGACGGGTTGATAAAGTCAACGTAAATTATAATGTACACCACGCGTCAAAGGGTTAAAAAAATATATAAAATATGTTAAATGAACAAAGCAAAAAAATAAAAAAAAATAGTTTTATTTAGTTACTTTAATATCAAAAGAAATTCAAAATTTCCAGCTCTAAAGCTGTGCTTTTCATTTTTCGAATATTTTACATCGAAATTTTTTTCAAAAGGTCTAATTAATTTTTAAAGAAAAAAAAAATTAATTAGACCTAGTTGCTTTTATATAACACAAAAAGTGTAAGTTTCCCAATCCTGGAATCATAATTTTAGATTTTTTTGACTTCTTACATAAACATGTTTTTTTTAATATATATATATATATATATATATATATATATATATATATATATGTGTGTGTGTGTGTGTTTAATTTATAGAGAAAAAGAAAATATTAGTTTTAGTAGGGTATTTTTTTAAGCAAAAAAAAATTAAGTTTTCCAACTCTGGAAACGTTTTTTTTATTTTTTTATTTATTTTTTTTAAACCAATTTTATGCGTACTGAAATATAAAATAAGTTTATTTAACAAAAATAAAATAAAAATTGATTTTAGCTAGTTACTTTTGTATAACAAAATAAAGTTTAAGTTTTCCAGCTCTGAAACCGTCGGGTCGATGTTGCTAGTTTTCAATATGAATCTATTTTGGACCATTTTTGACACACCAGTTAAAGGCCGAAGTTTCCAGCTTTTCTGAGAGCTTCGGACAACTGATTTCACGTACAGACAGACAGACAGACGGACATTGCTTATTCGTCTTTCCTATGCATAATAATCCAGAATATATACACTTTATGGCTCGCTTATTAATATTGTAGAAATTACACACGGAATGACAAACCTATGTATACCCTTTACCATTTTGGTGAAGGGTATAATAAACCGATATAATTAAGAAAGTGTGTGAATTAGCTACATAGCAGTTCTTTGGTGGTAGTTTATGAAAATCGTTAACTAAAGGTTTTTATTTTGGATAAAAAGTCTTGATTATTGTAAAAAAAAAAAACTCGGTGTAAATATTTTTGAAAGTAAAAAAAAAGAAATTGCCTTAAAATATTGTCTATTTCTTTGAGTTCTGTTGCAGTTAGTGCGTCTATTACAAGCTGACTGGTGGTCTTTCGAGTTCCATAACTGGTCAGGCCCAGTTTTATCAACATCATTGATTTTTCTGATGCGCAGCGCCCTCCTTGGCCGATATTTACAACAATTAATTTTCGGTGAAGTAAAATAACTAATAAAATAGCAACAAAGCCTAAAGTAATGCGCCTACTTAACACCAGAGGCACTGCAACTATGGTACAAAACAAAACGTTCAGTAGCCGAGTTATAAAAATAATTTTGTCTAATATTCATTCTATCTATAATCTTTTTTACTTGACCATCTGTACTCCACTATGCCTTTCGAAATCTCAGGTAATACAAGTGGCCTGTTATTGGGACTCAAAGCCTTCTTTCTCTTCCCAGAAAATTGACAAACCTAATCTAACATTGCCTATTCTTACGCTCTTGACGTTTGTTAACCAATTATCAATCAACGTTACTTAAAAATATTAAAAAATTATCTTAACATTTCAATTGCTAATATTTTGACCAACACTGTATATCCAGCATCCTCAAATACAACACACTTCTTTGCAAGTATTCAATTAAAGTGACACCGCCATAATTGGATTCAATTGTTGTAATTGAATTATTTTTATAGTCATTTGTAAATTGTCTAAAACAATTGAGAAATTTTCAACATTTAAATTTGATAACTAAGGTTCTCTTTTACCTTAGAAATTTATTTTATTTTTCTTTTTAATAAAATTTTATTTTGTTTTTTTTTTCTCTAGGATATTAAATGTTTAGTTCTTAGAATTTTTAAAATTTTGCTTTTTGCCAATAAGAAATAAAAAGTACACACAAACACATATACTCATATACATATGTACATGGGTTAGAGATTTTATATTTTTCATTTTTATGCAGCCAAAAAGAAAAAGGAGAAGAAGAACCTGAAAGTAAATTCAGTCCATCATCTCATCTCATCTCATTCTTTAAAGCAGGAAACAAAAAAAAGCGGCACTTTCTGGTCATCGCCACCATAAGGCATTGTGGGCTTATTATATGCTCATCCACTTTTTTCCATATTTGTTGCTGGTTGTTGTTCCATTTTATTGTACCTTTTGTTATTTATGGAATTGTTATTTGGTGTTTGTTTGTTGCTGTAGGTTTCCATTTAAAGTCAGGGGGATGCCAGGCCCGCCTATCATCATCATTGGCACTCATGGTGGTCATGTCATCATCTCTTTCTCATGGCTGTTGGTATAATTCTTACGGCTACATGGATTTGTTTTCTCTTTATTATTCTATTTTTTCCATTATTTAGGTTGTGAAAAGAAAATACATATATTTTTTTCTTTCTCTCTTATTTTTGAACATAAATTTTTATGGTGTTTATTAGTAATTCAAAAGAAAAGAAAAACAAATGGGAATCTTTTAAATTTCTACAGATTGCTTTTGAATAATGAAAAGAACAACCACCGGGGATTAGAATATTTATATTCAAAATACTACTTACTTAATAGAAACAAAAGCATATTCAAAATTGATTAATGGATGGTGATTGCATATGAAATTTTTGAATTACATGATTTTTATTTAATTAAACTGAGAGTTGTAGAAACATTTAAAGCATGAGTAAAAATTTATGTAACAATAAATTTTATTTGAAAGTTTAAAGCTCCTTTTAGACTGCCATGAGTTCAAATAATTTCGAGATAAAATTAAGTACGACATCAATAGAGAGCTTTCACACTGATAGTTGGTGACATTGGAGTCGATTTTTACGACAACATGTTTTCGTTCGTTTCATCAGTTGATGCAAAATTTCATTTCATATTATAGAATGAAATATTTTAATCATAAATAATTTGTTTAACGGGTTTAAGTTCAGTAATTTCAATTCCTATTGAATGAAATATTTTTGATGTGTAAACATCTATACGCTAGGGTGTAAAAATCTTTTGACTTTGATTTCTTTGCTGAGATTTCTTTGCTGAGATTTCTTTGCATTGTCAAATCAGTGTGAGCTATATATGAGTGTATTAGTGTTTGAAAGCAGCAATACCAAGCAGAGAAACAAGTCGACAGGCTCGAGGCCGACGTTGCGCCGCCGCCGGTTATTTTTCTGTATACTTCCGTACACCAAAGGTGAAAATGATCCGTTAGAGCTACGGACTTGAAATTTGGATACAATATCTAGACATTTGGCCACTACAACAACAAATACATGAGAGTTAAAAACTAAAGGCTGTTTTAAAACGAGCAACGAAAAATGTTAAAATCCCATGTAATATACATACAATTGTATGTACATATATACACTTGAAATTTTAAAAGTTAGTGTATTTTTATACAGACTACAACAATTAACAATAAATTTAAAAAATTTAAATCAATGGGTGTTCCATCAGTTAATGCAATTTTGACTTTGTAATTTTGACAACTTGCTGTATCTTGGAAACCGTAAGAGCAAAACTCTTGAAATTTTCAAGACTAAAAAATCAAAAAAATATAAAACCGCCAAATTTACAAAAATCACCAAAAACAAAAAAACGCCAAAATGAAAAAATCGCTTAAATAAAAAAACCCTAAAAACAAAAAAATATCACCAAAATTAAAAAAAACCCCAAAAACACAGAAAAAAATCGCCAAAATGAAAAAAATTGCGAAAATTAAAAAAACCCAAAAAGAGAAAAAAAAACGCCAAAACGAGAAAAAAGCGATAAAACTGAAAAAAATCGTTTAAACTGAAAAAACTTAAAAAAGGAAGAAAGCTAAATCAAAAAAAAAATAAAAACCGAATGTGCGCGAGTCAAAGTCGCACTTTACTTAATTTATTTTAATTGCAATGCGTGTACACAACAACAAGAACAGCAACAACTAAACGATGAACAACAAGAATTAAAAATTCAAAAGTAAAAGTAAAGGCATTTACCATAGATGAGCACTGCAGTACCACTAAAGTTTCAGTAAAAATAATAAAAAATGTTTAACAAGTAAATTTTTACTGATTACTAAAATTTTGTTTCTACAATTTTTATAAATTGCCTAAATGATTTGTTATATGATGAGGTGCATTGAATTTTCAGTAATCAGTAATGCCCGTATTCATAATGAAATTCTACCAAGTGGCTAAATGTTTTTAATACAAAAAATTCAAAATTTTAATGAAAAAACTTTGCCACTTGCTACAATTTTATTATGATTACGGCCCTACTAGCAATGCAAATTAAATTTAATTAGCAGTAAAAATTTACTGAATTTTTTTAGTAATCAGTAAATTTACTGCTTACTGCAATTTTGAATGCAGTACATATACATATACTGCAGTGTGCCCATTTACTAACCAAATAAGTTTAATATAACAAAAATCAAAAATTTTAAAAACCCCCGACTTTTTTCAGAAAAGATGTTATATCTTCAAACAGAGCTAAGAACTCTCTCGATTAAGTCGTCTTTCAAACAAAAAAAACTGAATGAAAATCGGTCCAGCCGTTTGGCCTGTACGTGGACACGGACAGACACACAGATACACAGACACACACTACAAACTTATAACACCCCTTTTTTTAGTCGGGGGTTAAAAACAAACAAAAACCAACAAATTCATATGTATTTACAAAATTGAAAGTTTTGATACTCTTAATTAATTTATTTAAAAAAAAGATACTAAAAGCATAAGTTCTTCCAACTTAAAAAAAAATTTCATTACTAGATGTTTACACATCTCCTCTGTGATCGCAGTCACATTGCTTTTTTTTATTAATTAATGTGATTTTGTAAAGAAGAGAAAAAATATTGAACTAGTTTTTAGCTAAGGTAAAGGCGGACATTTTTCTGTGCCGCCACGTACTTCGTCATCACCCACGTCAATCTAGTTAAGCAGAGATTGCTTTAAACGTCATCACTTAAATTTAAATAAATATCAATTTCCAATATGTTTTTCCATTTTTAGCCGACTTCAAAAAAAGTAGGAAATTATCCATTCGTCTGTGCTTTTTTTTCATAACTCGGTTTATTTTATACCGATTGTAAAAATGCGTTTTTTTTGTCTGAGAGGATATAGATTCTAATTGGTCACATAATAAAATAAAAGTGTGCGACATACGCCCAAATTTTTTTTTATTTGATTTCATAATATATATGGCAATAACGAAAAAGTGCTTAATTAAGCTATATTTGACTATTTTGCAGGAGAGCACTTTAAGCGTTCAAGTCGATTTTCAGAAATTTATTTCTTTTACAGTTAAATTGAGAAATTTTCTTAAAAACTTTTATTTTTTAAGCAAACATCTTTCTGGATACTATAAGTTATACATTTTGGTTGAAATATACCAAAGAGTAACTAAAAATTAAGCCATTATCCCACATGAGGTTAGAAGTCAAAAAAGATAGGGCGGAAGTCATTTTGCTATAAATTCCTAAAAAATTGCAAAAATTAATTGAGATTTTGCCCAGGAGTACTTTCAAATATGCAAATTACGGAAGTATTATTAACTCAAAAACAGCTCATCTCGACTTAACCACGTTTTCCTTTTTGCCAGAGACAGATATTCTACTTATTTGAATGCTGCGAAACATTGCAAACCACTTTTGGTTCTTGCAATTACACAATTTTGAAGTTGCAAAAATGGGATTTTTCAAACTTGCCTCGTAGTTATATGAAATGCAACACTGTTCCCCATAAGTACTACCTGTTAAGAGACTACTGTAAAATTTAGACAAGTGTCGTCATTTACTTTTTTAACATCTGTTCAAAGCATACAACCTCGTATATTTTTCAAAAAATAAAAAAAGTGAACTTCAATGCTCATTAAACATTATTTTTTTGAAAAAAAAAAAACGATCAATCAAACCAAGGAAAAGCTCGATAAATACTATGGAGACTCTGGACCATCGATTTCAATGGTACAAAAAAAGTGGTTTTCTGCCTTTCGTTGTAGTCGCACAAGTACAACTGAACTTTCTGGACAGCCAATTGAGGTCAGTACACCCGAAAATGTCGACAAAATCCACGAAATGGTGTTGGCCGATCTAATAATAAAAGTGCGTGAGATTGCTGATGCCATAGGCATTTTATATGGCAGTGTAGTTTCTATTTTAAATGATCAGCTGGGTTAAAGAAAGTTGTCTGCCAGATGGCTCTCAACTGATCATAAACGTAAATGTGTGACAACTTCAAAAGATTGTTTGGAAATGTTTAATCGCAATCCGAATGAGTTTTTGCGGCGTTTTGTAACTGTGACTGAAACATTCATTCATTATTGTACTGCGTAGATCAAGCAGTAGTCTAAACAATGGGTTTCTCCGGGTGAACCTGCTCCGAAGAAGGCCAAGGTGAATTTGTCGGCCAATAAGGTGATGGCAACAGCTTTTTGGGGTGCACGCGGGATAATTCACATCGATTACCTTTAAAAGGGAAAAACAAGAAACGGCGAAACTTATTAGACTGATTTAATGAGGATTTAAAAAGAAAACGAACCCCATATGGCCAGGAATGTGTATTGAATTAAAAAGAGATTATGTTGAAAAATAAATTTTTGTTTTGCAAAAAAAACTGTGTTTCATTCAAAAAGTCACGGACTCTTAGATAGATCTGTCCTCGTATATTTCACAACCATTAAATTTAATATTTTATTTTAAGTGGTTCTACTTTGCCGATTTTTATACAACTTAACACGCACCCTGAGCTCTGAAAAGCACACAATCTTGCAATTAAAAAAATGGGCGGAGGTACAAACATTAACATTCAATTTTATATTTCACGTTCTTCTTCTTAACCAACATATTTAATAAATAAAAATTCGAAAGAGTTTACTTCCAGTTTGGTCCCATACATTTTGCGGAAAATAATCTATTAGATCTTTGCATTGAATTCGGTTTTTTAGCAGAACTATATAAAATGCATAATTGTAGTCAAAACTTTGAATGAAACTCGCATTGCGATGATATACCTTTTTTTTCAACGAGCTATCTGAAAAAATTTGTTATTAGAAAGTGTTTAGAAAAAAAAGCAATGTGAGTCCGATCACAGAGGAGATGTGTAAACATCTAGTAATGAAATTTTTTTTTAAGTTGGAAGTACTTATGCTTTTAGTATCTTTTTTTAAATTAATTAATTAAAAGCATCAAAACTTTCAATATTGTAAATACATATGAATTTGTTGGTTTTTGTTTGTTTTATTAAACTTATTTGGTTAGTAAATGGGCACACTGCAGTATATGTATATGTACTGCATTCAAAATTGCATTGATTACTAAAAAAATTCAGTAAATTTGTACTGCTAATGAAATTTAATTTGCATTACCAGTAGGGCCGTAATCATAATAAAATTGTAGCAAGCGGCAAAGTTTTTTCATTCAAATTTTGAAACTTTTGTATGAAAAACATTTAGCCACTTGGTAGAATTTCATTACTGATTACTGAAAATTCAATGCACCTCATCATATAACAAATCATTTGGGTAATTTATAAAAATTGTAGAAAAAAATTTTAGTAATCAGTAAAAATTTACTTGTTAAAAATTTTTTATTGTTTTTACTGAAACTTTAGTGGTACTGCAGTGCTCATCTATGGTAAATGCCTTTACGTTTACTTTTCATCGTTTAGTTGTTGCTGTTCTTGTTGTTGTGCACGCATTGCAATTAAAATAAAATCAGTAAAGTGTGACTTTGACTCGCGCACATTCGGTTTTGATAATTTGTTTTGATTTAGCTTTCTTCCTTTTTTGAGTTTTTTCAGATTAAACGATTTTTTTCAGTTTTATCGCTTTTTTCTCGTTTTGGCGTTTTTTTTCTCTTTTTGGGTTTTTTTAATTTTCGCAATTTTTTCATTTTGGATATTTTTTCATTTTGGCGATTTTTTTCTGTTTTTTGGGTTTTTTTTTCATTTTGGCGATTTTTTTCTTTTTTGGGGTTTTTTTATTTATTTAGGCGATTTTTTCATTTTGGCGATTTTTTTGTTTAAGGATTTTTTTCATTTTGGCGATTTTTCCGGTTTTTCGCGATTTATTTTAGTCCTAGAGATTTTTTTTAATTTGGTGCTTTTTTTCGTTTTGGCGATTTTTTTTTTTTGTTTTTGGCGATTTTTTTATATTTGGCGATTTTATATTTTTTTGATTTTTTAGTTTTACTGTTTTTGAAAATTTCAAGAGTTTTGCTCTTACGGTTTCCAAGATACAGCAAGTTGTCAAAATTACAAAGTCAAAATTGCATTAACTGATGGAACACCCATTGATTTAAATTTTTTAAATTTAGTGTTAATTGTTGTAGTCTGTATAAAAATACACTATCTTTACAAATTTCAAGTGTATATATGTACATACAATTGTATGTATATTACATGGGATTTTAACATTTTTCGTTGCTCGTTTTGGAGCAACCTTTAGTTTTTAACTCTCATGTATTTGTTGTTGTAGTGGCCAAATGTCTACACATTGTGTCCAAATTTCAAGTCCGTAGCTCTTGCGGTTCATTTCCGCCTTTGGTGTACGGAAATATACAGAAAAATAACCGGCGGCGGCGCACCGTCGGCTTCGAGCCGGTCGACTTGTTTCTCTGCTTGGTATTGCTTCTTTCAAACACTAATACACTCATACATAGCTCACACCGATTTGACAATGCTGTGAAAGAAAAGCAAAGAAATCTCAGCAAAGAAATCTCAGCAAAGAAATCAAAGTCAAAAGACTTTTACCCCCTAGCGTATAGATGTTTACACATCAATAATATAAATAGCTTTAAATTTCTATGGGCGGTGGCTTTATGACTACCAAATACTAATTTATTTTATATATTTGATTATATATTACCTTTCTTGCTCTTAAAAATGAGTTATACATTTTTTAAATCAAACCCAAACAACCTTAAAATTTCTAACTAACTAAAAAAATAAATTTCTAACTATTATTGCTGGCACATTCAACAGTTTATTTTTCTAAAGTTTTATGTTAACGTACATACACATACATATGTTGTTATTTTACTGCATTAGTTATTTGTTATATGTACTAAAAGTTCAAAGTTTAAATGGAAAACTTGTACCCTCATACAATAACGATGAAGAATTGCTATTGTATATGTGGGAGTATGTATAGTTTTTATTCCCTTGACTCTGTTTTATTTTGATTTGTATCTCTTTGTAGATAAATATAGTATATATAAATTTTTTTTTTTCAATATGGACATAAATTGCAATAATATTATTGTGCTCTCTCAGGTACGAGTGCTACCTGTGTGTGTATGTGTGTTTGTATGTGAGCAAGTGAATTTTGTGAAAGTTGTTTGAAATATTATTAAAAGTTTCCTTTTAGGAGGGAAGTAAAGCCAACCAACAACGATGAATGTTTAGTAAATTTAAAAGTAAAAAACTTTTTATTCAGGCTTAAATGCCATACGCATTACGCATTGCTTATTTTTTTTCTTTTTTTTGGAAATTTATTTATTTAAGTTCGTAACTGCAAATTAATTCAAGGTCGCACGTTTACACTTTTTATTTAAATCAGCTACGTCCAAGCACACATACACTGATATTTGCATTTGAGGTAAACAGCTTTGAAAGCTCTTAAATTTGTTCTTGTTTCTTTGCAAAGTAAGAACAAGCATTGCTGTCTGTTGTGTTGTTGTTGTGGATGTTGTACTCTCGTCGGTGTGAAAGCACAAAAAGCTCTTTATAAAAGTTTACACATTGTGCATATGGCTTGGACGTAGCTGATTTAAATGCAAAATTTTTTTATTAAGAGCTTTTGCAGTACAAAAGCTTTTTAGAGCCTTTTTCAGAATACTTACATCCTTATTTATAAAACTTAAAAAGGCTTTATAAAAGCTTTTTAGGAAAAAAAATTTATTAAAATTTGTTTTAAAAAACCTTTATAAAGACTTTTAAAGTTTTATAAATAAGGCTGTTAATTATTTGCTGCTAAAATACCACTTATCTTGGTACAAGCAAGACTGACTCAATTCAATGTTCTTTACCCCATTTTTAACACTAAACTGAGTTTTTTGGTGACAACTAGGGTAATCGATTATTCCATATTTTTCAGAAACCGCTTTTCAATTGATAACTTTCGCTTGGCTTTACATCCCAAACTGTATTCTATACGGTTTTATGCATTCCAAATAAACTAAAGTACTGAATAAATCTCCTCTCAAAACTTTTTTTTTATTTTCAAAGGAATGCACAGCAATTGTGGTCATTTTTTTATCTCAATTCTATTTCTAATTTATTAAAGCAACAGGAAAACTTATGCCTTTGAAATACAAAAAGCAACAATTGCAATAATTTAACTCTTCTTTTTTTTCATATATATTTTATTTTAGTGACATCATCTGGAGATGGAATTAAAGGCTTTCTGGAGACATATTTTGGTAGCAGCAATACAGCAACAGCTACTTTCAATTTACAACATTTTTATTGTCTAATAACTATGAGTTTATTAATAACACTTTTAAGTTTCCAGCAAAGAAGATAGTTTAATAACTTAAAAAAATTTGCAATAAAAAATAAAAAAATCACATGTAAAATAACAATGAAAAATTAGAAATCCAAAAAAAAAATAAAATAAATTAAAACATACTTGAATAGTAAATTGTTTTTAATAAAAAAAATAATATTACGAAAAAAATTATAATTTTTTTACTATAACAAAAAAAATTGTTAAAAAATTTTAATTCACATAAAATAAATTAAAAAACCGAAAAGCAAACACATAAAAAAATATTTAAATACACACACAAGCAAACACTTGCCCACTTACCTATACACACAAATAATCCCAAAGCTTATTTATATAGTTAATGCGTATATCTAATGTTTAGTGTGTAATTAATTTATATAATTATATGAAAAGAAAGTGAAAAAAATATGCGATAATGCTGCTATGCAAAGGACAAAATATTAGTTTAGAGATACAAAGCGATAAAATAATTTCACAAATGTTAAACGTACATACAGACACACATACACACTCGTATAGTTATGACATTTTCTATGTTAAATTTAGTATTTAAAAAATGTTTTTTTTTTAAATGAATTTGTTGTGCAATCAAAATAAGTATAAAAAAATATGCGATAACTTTTAAATCATTTTGATAAGGATAAAAAAATAGTTATCAATGTTTTTGTAAATAATTACATTTAAAAAAAAATACATCACTTATCGTATTAAATAATCGTACATACTCTGATACACGTGCTTGTATTTATTTATATGATTATTTGTTTCATTTAAATATTTATTATAATCTAAAAGCTAAACTATATTGAAAAATTTAAGTAAAAACAAAAATATTTGGAAAATAAATACATGTATAATCTGGCAAAAAAAAAACAAAAGTTTGTTTCCATTATTTCAATTTGGTAAGTAGATTTAAATAAATGCTATAAGCTATAAACCCACTAGGCTGACATAGTACATTCCACTTATATTTCCATTCTATTGTGTGTTTGCTTAATTCTCGAAATTTTTGCTAAAATTTTTGCAAAAGTTCTTATATAGCCTTCACTGACGTATGCTTGTATACAAAGGGTCCGCCAGATAACTTTTTTTTTTGAAAATGCTATAAAAAAAAACTACTGAAGCTTCGGCTGTGTGGCACGTGGCGCCGTCCTGTTGAAACCAAATGTTGCCAATATCCTCCTCTTCAATTTTGTGAATAAAAATTCGTTCAACATAGCCCGATAACGATCGCCATTGACTGTAACGGCCACTCCTTGCTCATTTTGCCCAATTATGCCTCTGGACCGAAATTCGCACCAAACAGTGACTCGTTTTGGGTGCGTCGGCTTGTAAATGTATGCGTGCGGGTTTTCTGTGCCTCAAATGCGACAATTTTGCTTGTTTACATACCCGCCAAGATCAAAATGAGCTTCATCTGAAAAGATGATTTTTTTTTACTAAATCGGCATCTTCTGTAAGTCCATCGCAGGTCCACTTAGCGAAGCGAAAACGCATTTAATGGTCAGTTGGCTCGTTCAGCGGAAGGATAAAACTAATTATTTGTCAGATCAGACATGAGCTAAGTCTTACCATTCACGAAATAAGCACTAGTTGAAAATTTCAAAGCTAATTAAACACGATTTACAGTAATATTATCGAAAGCATCAATAAAAGCTTGTAATTGTAAAGCTAAACTAGATTTTTATTTAAGAATTGGACATATATAAAAATTTTGAGAGCAAAAAAAATTACTTGAAAATACAAAATATGTTTAATTAAGAAGAAGAAAAAAAACGCTTTAGAAAGTTAGTTTTATAAAAAAAAGTTTAAATTTCCCAACCCTGAAAGCGACTTTTTTATCGTGCTTATTTTTAATATTAATTTGTTAACGACAAATTCTGAAACATCAGCCTACAAACGAATTCTATAGTTTTTCTGCTAGCTTTGGAAAATCGATTTCATGTACAGACACTTGAACAGACGTTCACACGGACATTGCTTACTCGACTGCGCTATTTATGAGAACCCAAAAGATACATATATATGTAAATATGTGAAAATTACACAACCATACTATTTTTTGTTAAGGTTATTAAAAAGGGCGATGTGCACTGTCTTGTGCAAAGAACAGCGAAGTTAACATCGTAGTATTACAGCAGTGAGTAATGTAACATTGTGTGCTTCAAAGCTCTTCATAGCAATGTAGAATAAACAAAGTGTTCTCTTTTGAGAAAAAATTGTGCATTGGTGACTTTTTATACAATGCATTAAATACATTCACCACAGCAAGCTACCGACTACCAAATGATGTCAAGGATAGAATACACATGTTTATATGAGAAAGATTCTTTTAAAGACAGCAAGGCAACAGGGCGACAGGTTGTTGTCTATGCTGATTTTGTTGTTGTAGTCCAATTAAACTAATTTCTATTTCTTTGGCTATAATGAGAAAATTCAGTGTTGCCAGTATAATCCAAAATATCGAATGAATGATTTTTTGCAGTTATTTTATATTATTTAACAGAAACAATATCCAAAAATTGATGTAAAGAATAAATTGATTCATTTTTGTACTTCTACGTAAAATAAGTACATTTTAAAAGAGCATAAAAATTAATTTATAAATACCAAATATATGAAAGTGGCAATACTGAACTATGTTTTTGTACTTGAATATCAGGTGCAGATGGTGCTGCTGCCGTCTTCAAAATAATTAAGTAGCCGGCTACGAGGCGACAAATACTGCTAGCGGCATTTGAATTCGTGTGTCCGTGTAGCACGTGGAGTTGACTTGAACCCTCATACCATCTAGACTAGAACAGCAAAGAAAGATTATGAAGATTATGTAAATGACATGGGGTGAAGCAAAGTACCTCAAACAAAAGCGACAAAAATGCATAGAATTCGTTGGCGCCTCGGGTTCACATTGAATATTTTATTAAGTTTTTAATTTGTATATTAAAATAATGGGCCTCATTTATAATAAATTCAGCAAAGTGCGACTCTGACTCGCGCACGAAGGGTTCCGTACCAACACTAGATATGTAATTTAATACAAACTTCATCCTATATAATATATAGTTTTGGCATTTTTTTCGTTTTTGGCGTTTTTTCGGTTTTTTTTTTTTTTTGTTTTGGCGTTTTTTGAGTTTTTTCGGTTTTGGCGATTTTTTTAAGTTTCGGCTCTTTTTTTTAGTTTTTGCACTTTATTTTCTCGTTTTGGCGATTTTTTCGGTTTTTGGCGTTATTTCTTTGATTTTTTTTATTTTTGATGATTTTTTTCATTTTTGAAATTTTTTTTTATATAAAATTTTTTTTCAGTTTCTCGCCAAAAAATCGAAAAAAATCGATTTTTGGCGTTTTTTTTTTCATTTTGGCGATTTTTTTCATTTTGGCGATTTTTTCGAATTTGGCGATTTATTTTAGTGTTAGAATTTTTTATTTTAATTTTGGCGATTTTTTCGTTTTGGCGATTTTTTTTTAATTTTTGGCGATTTTTTTTTTTTTTGGTTTGGCGATTTTATAATTTGCGGTTTTTTTAGTTTTACCGTTTTTGAAAATTTCAAGTGTTTGCCTCTTACGGTTCCCAAGATATAGCAAATTGTCAAAATTACATAGTCAGAATTGCATTAAGTGATGGACCACCCTTTAATTTGAATTTTTTAAAATTTTAGTGTTAATTGTTGTAGTCTGTATAAAAATACATTAATTTTACAAATTTCAAGTTTCAATATACATATGTTCATACAATTGTATGTATATTACATGGGATTTTAGCATTTTTCGTTGCTCATTTTAGAACACCCTTTAAATTTTAATTCTCATGTATTTGTTGTTGTAGCGGCCAAGGTTCTACACACTCTGTCCAAATTTCAGGTCCGTAGCTCTATAGGTTCCTGAGAAAATACCGTGTGACGGACAGACGGACAGCGTAGCGAAAACAATATGGTTCCTTTTCACCTTTGGTGTACGGAACCCTAAAAATTATTAAAGCTTTATAAAGGCTTTAAAAAAAATTGTGGGAAAACCTGTTTGATAAACCCTTTATAAATGCTTAACAATTTTTAAAAATAAAGCCATATAATGGCTGTTTTTTATTGAGGTATAGAACTTTAAGTTGGCATCACTTTTTTAACTGGCGGCCATTTTGTCAGCTGTCAAGTGATTAATATTTAGTTTGGTTTGCCATTTTATCATAAACAGGTTGACAAAAGAACAACGCTTGCAAATCGTGCAAATTTATTTCGAAAATAATGGTTCAGTTCACGAAGTTTACCGCAAGCTCCGTCCATTTTATGGTCGACATAATCGTCCATCAGAGCAATTAATTCGGTTAACCATGGATCGTTTTCGCACTACGTTTACTCTATGTGATAATACGCATCCGCAGAGACGTCGAACAGTGCGCACCGAAGAAACAATTGCCGCTGTAGAGCAAACTGTTGAAGAGGACCCGAATGAATCGATTCGCCACCGTGCACAGCAATTGGAGCTTTGTCCATCAACTTTATGGAAGATTTTGCGCAAAGATCTTGGCTTGCGACCTTACAAGATCTAGCTTGTGCAAGAATTAAAGCCGCGAGACCATGCAATGCGTCGTGATTTTAGTGTATGGGCCGAAAATGAGATTGATCTCGATGCTGATTTTCATCGCAAAATTTTGTTCAGTGATGAGGCTCATTTTTGGTTGAATGGCTACGTCAACAAGCAAAATTGACGCATTTGGAGTGAAGAGAATCCACATGAGACCCTTGAGACGCCAGTACATCCACAAAAACTGACTGTTTGGTGTGCTCTATGGGCTGGTGGAGTCATTGGGCCATACTTCTTCCGAAATAATGCTGGAGAGTCAGTTACCGTTAATGGAGACCGGTATAGAGCCATGATAACCGACTATTTTGTTCCCGAATTGGATGGCATGAATGTGGATGAGTTGTGGTTCCAACAAGACGGCGCTACATGCCACACAGCGCACGTCACAATCGATTTATTGAAGGAAACATTCGATGAGCGCATAATTTCGCGGAATGGACCTGTCAATTGGCCACCAAGATCGTGTGATTTGACACCATTGGATTATTTTCTTTGGGGATATGTGAAGTCGCTCGTCTACGCCAACAAACCAGAAACGTTAGGGGACTTGGAAGCCAACATTCGTGGCGTTATTGCCAACATACGGCCCCATATGCTCGAAAAAGTGGTTGAAAATTGGACCTGTAGAATTGGCTTTATTCGAGCCAGCCGCGGTGACCACATGCCCGAAATCATATTTAAACA
This sequence comes from Tachina grossa, assembly GCA_949987645.1. Classification (NCBI taxonomy): domain Eukaryota; kingdom Metazoa; phylum Arthropoda; class Insecta; order Diptera; family Tachinidae; genus Tachina; species Tachina grossa. The sequence continues at coordinate 181,166,001 of OX465274.1, forward strand.
TTAATGGCATAAAATTATCCTTCCAATAAAGCCAAATTGATGGACATTAAAACGATTTTCTTGTGTTTTATTTCAATTCGAAGTTCTATACCTCTAAAAAAACACCCGTTATAAATAAGAGAATTTATAAAAATTCTTCGTCCATAAACACGAGCAGCTTAAATTATTTAATTAAATTTCAGTATTAAAAAATAATGTAGTTTCTCTCAAGCACACACACAAACAAACATACATTCCAATAAGCACTCAAACAATTAAAATTCAAGCACTTAAAATTAAGCTGGAAACAAAGTTGAATTCAAGCATTTTTTCAACTTATTTTCAAGTTTAAAAATATTTGGATATAAAAAATCAAACAACATACATATATATTCAAACATTGTCAAATACGTAATTTTTGTATAAAATTAAAATTGTGACAAAAAATATCAAAGTAAATAAAAACATACATTTTAATATAATAAAAGGTGACTAAAATCGTGGAAAAACGAGCGAAGGCTGATGTGCAGAAAATTATTATTAAAAAGCAAATAAATTGAACTTTCCTTTATATTTTTTTGAAAAGCATTGTTTTCGAGGCTTAAATCATGCTTGAATTCAATTCAAACACAAGGCTGAATTGCAGTATAGTTCAAGGCTTGAATTGAACTGTAATACAACTGAATTGTTCGAATTGAATTCAAGTTCCCTTTTTACTGCAGAATGCTATTGAAATAAAGTGTAAATCAAGCATCATAATTCCACCCTTGACAATTGAATGTGCGGCTTGAATAACACTTGATTTCAAGCAAAATTGCTTATTGGGATATCGAATAAAACATATGTATAATAAAAATATTATTTATTGCTCATTTTATTTTATAAACAACAATTTTTTATTCATTTGTATTTTCATTATTAAAGTATTTAATATCAAGTGGAAAAAAGGAAGCTGCTACGCAAACAAAATAAAAATCTTGTATGCATTTATAGGAATTTAATTATGTTGTTACAAACAACAATTTGTTGCAGCTGTAAATAATAATATTCAATCAACATTTTTTATGATATGGCATTTTTTTATACCTACGTAAATATAAATAAATACATATCGTCAGCTCAATAGAGAAACGTCTTAACACATTGTTTTTCAAAATGAGTTTTGGGTTATTTCGATAGATGAGAGGAGTTTATCTATCGAAATATGCAAGAAAAACTCTATGTAAAAAAATAATATGAGTTAGGGCATTTTTTCATTAAGGTAACGATATGCACATATATTTTTTATTTAAAACCAGACAATGCAGAAAAAAAATAATCATACAGCAGCAGCAATTACACTCTGCAAGCATAAACATTAATTACCAAACAAATATAAAGATTCACACTCAAATAGAGGGAATTCCATAGGCAAAAAACATTCAACCTTAACGGGAAGAAGAGGTTAACTTTTATTCCCGTTAAAGGTAATTATTTCATATAAGAGTAGTGCCGTTTCAAAATAAAGATTGATGATTACCTCTATCTGTTTAGCTTTGTTGTTTTAACTAAAAAATCGGTCATAATTTCAAACAGACAATAGTGTGTTCATTTAAATGCCAACTGGAATTTAAATTTAAAATAAAATAATAAGTTTAAAGGGCAAAAGTCTCAATAAAAACTCACAATAACAGTAAAATTAACAATTAAAATTGATAGTATTAACCTTACAATTTTAAGCAGAAGTAACTAATGTAGAAAGTTTTTTTTAAGGTTTATAATAATAAAATTAAAAATTTAACAAACAAATTGGCTTTGTCCCGTTCTCGAGCACTTCTATATTTGCTGTCGTATAATGCTAATGATCAGTGCCCCACAGTATCAATCATCATTATATGAAACTCCCCACTGAAAAATTTAGTACATACTTTCATTTAATATTTTACTTTTAAAGCGAGCGGAATATATTCTCCATAACCTTTTAGTATTTGTTAACAAATAGCGAAATAAAGGCCTATAATAATATATTAAAACGTATGGACTACACTTACATATGTTAGTGTTGAAATGTGTATGAGAATTTTCGTTGTTTCATCATAAATACGATGATAATTAATTTAATTTACTTTGTTTTATCATTTTCTGGCTGATTTATACTGTAATTTCGTTCTCATATTAACAACATCGTTTTTTTTTATCACTCAAATAATTCGGACTTCAAAACATATTCAATTCATAAAATACTCGTAAACATAATTATTATTATTATTATTATTATTATTATAAAACTCAAGTGTGTTTACACCTTAGGAAATAAGAACAGAGAAATAATCACTCTGTGAACACTTTTTATCACTCACATAAGTATATTTGCACATTTAATCACATGCCATTCGTTAAAAAAAGAACATTATTACAGTGGGATTGAAAAGTCTATAAATTATTACATCAAAAAGTTGTTATGTATACACGCAATGAAAAGATATGGTTCTAGAATGGTTGAGAAAACAATATTATGTGTGGTCGTCGAAAACTAGTTATTGTTATTTTAAACATTTATTTCGTTACGATAAACATAATAATGTTTGAATTTAATAATTACATTATCACATCCATAAAAAAATGTGATATGGTTAGAGTTTAACAATATAGTTTTGTTAAAAATTTATGACTACAACATATTTTGTATTATTATTTAATAATAAAATGATGTAAATAACAATATAACGTTATCCAAAACCATACTATGTTAAGTTTTTAAAAACAATTTTTTCAGAAACATCTGTCAGTTCAGTATTTCGTTTTTAAGCTATCAGTAGTGCACGGGTAGTGTTAAATAAATGAATAATTAAATAAAGTATAAATAAAAGGGTAGATCAATAAAAATATATAAACATTTGTGTATCTTTTTATACAGACATGTCTGTATGTCGTGTAAGTGTATACATTTCTATATATATATTTTATTTCAACAATATTAAATTATTTTTATTTCGAATTTAACGCACAGCTGTTTCTACAATAAATACATGATTAAAAAATAAAATATTATTATTATATTAAATAATACTGTGGTCGTATTTAACAATATTAATATAATATAAGAACATGGTACAGTGAGTCTCAATGATATTTTAGTCACATCTAACAATAGTGTTGTCATATTTACAATACTAAGATTAGGTGTAACAAAGTTCATTCTTTTTGTAGAGAATATTATTATTAACTATGATAATAATATTATTAGAGTTTGCTTTTCTATTAACAATAATATGATTTGACTGCAACCATATAATTCAATCATAGTATGTTGCTGTTTGGTTATGGTTACGTCAAACATATTTTTTCTTTGCGTGTATGAGAGATGAGAAGTTATTATTTATATATAGTTTGAATAAGTGTCTCTTTCTTTTGCAGTATGAAATTAAACAGAGTGAGCGCTGACGCCGAGCCGAGCTTATTGACGCTTATTTTCATGCGAGAAGAAAATTTGTATATAACACAGTGAATGCGAGAATCAGCGCTAAAATTCTATTTATTCCATGTGTTTTGCTTTTATGTCATTTAGTCTTGTTGTTCATTTCTGTTTATAAAATTGCTGTACACGGTAATGGATTCATCTGATGAAGAGTATTTTGCTTCTCTTATTGTGATTAATGCAATTATTAACATAAAAGAATTTGGAAAACATCTAAATACACTAAAAAGGAATGAATTTGGTGAATTTCCGTACACCAAAGGTGAAAAGGAACCCTATTCTTTTCGCTACGCTGTCCGCCTGTCCGTCTGTCCACCACACGGTATTTTCTCAGGAACCGTAAGAGCTACGGACCTAAAATTTGGAGAGAATTAAATTAATACACGAGAATTAAAAATTAAAGGGTGTTCCAAAACGAGCAACGAAAAATGTTAAAATCCCATGTAATATATACATACAATTAATTGTATGTACATATGTATGTATATTGAAACTTGAAATTTGTAAAATTAGTGTATTTTTATACAGACTACAACAATTAACACTAGAATTTAAAAAATTTAATTAAAGGGTGGTCCATCACTTAATCCAATTTTGACTATGTAATTTTGACAATTTGCTATATCTTGGAAACCGTAAGAGGCAAACACTTGAAATTTTCAAAAACGGTAAAACTAAAAAAACCGAAAATTATATAATCGCCAAACCAAAAAAAAAATCGTCTAAAATTAAAAAAAATCGCCAAAACGAAAAAAATCGCCAAAATTAAAAAAAAAATTCTAACACTAAAATAAATCGCCAAATTCGAAAAAATCGCCAAAATGAAAAAAAAAAACGCCAAAATGAAAAATAAACGCAAAAATTAAAAAAATCGCCAAAAATAAAAAAACGCCAAATTCGAAAAAAACGTCAAAAAACCGAAAAAATCGCCAAAACAAGAAAATAAAGTGTCTTAACTAAAAAAGAGCCAAAACTTAAAAAAATCGCCAAAACCAAAAAAACGCAAGAAACGCCAAAACAAAAAAACCGAAAAGACCCCAAAAACGAAAAAAATGCCAAAAATATATATTATATAGGATGAAGTTTGTATTAAATTTCATATCTATTGTTCGTACGGAACCCTTCGTACGGGAGTCAGAGTCGCTCTTTACTGAATTTATTTATTTATTTTTAAACCATTAAAAAACACGACTGCACGCTAAAAAGTAAAAAATAAACAATGTTTTCGGCGCTAAAATACGCTTTGAAACTGTTTTCTCACATTCATCGGCTTTGCTCTCTGCTCTTGTCGGCGTTCAATGTATTATACACAAGTTTATTTGAATTGACTTGTATATAATCAGTTTTATCGCACTGACAATCTTTATCGCACTTACAATCTCGGCTCGGTTTTCAGCGATCACTCTGTTCGCATCCTAAAGATATCTACAGACGCTATTCAGAACTTACCATATTGTCAGATCTGGCAATGCACTGACAAGGTACTGACAATCAAATATTTCCAGCCCAAGGCAAATTGGCAGTTTACAGGGTTTTAACAAATTTGTCAGAAAGTCTCGCAATTTATTGCCAGACGATTTTATGACAAGAAATGTATCTGACAATATCGGCAGAAAAAAAATTTTGTCAGCTCAGGCGCTACAACAACAAATACATGAGAATTAAAAATTAAAGGGTGTTCCAAAACGAGCAACGAAAAATATTAAAATCCCATGTACAATTGTATGAACATATCTATATTGATACTTGAGATTTGTAAAATTAGTGTATTTTTATACAGACTACAACAATTAACACCAAAATAAAAAAAAATTTAAATTAAAGGGTCCTCTATCAGTTAATACAATTTTGACCATGTAATTTGGACGACTTGCTATATCTGGGAAACCGTAAGAAGCAAACTCTTGAAATTTTCAAAAACGGTAAAACTAAAAAATCCGAAAATTATAAAATATCCAAATCAAAAAATAATCGCCCAAAACCAAAAAAAAAAATCGCTTAAACGAAAAAAGCACCAAATTAAAAAAAATTCTAACACTAAAATAAGTCGGCAAAACCGAATAAATCGACAAAATGAAAAAATCGCCAAAATGAAAAAACGCCAAGAACCGAAAAAAAATCTCCTCAACGCGAGAAAGGTGCCAAAACTAAAAAAATCGCCTAAATGAAAAAAAATCGCCAAAATGAAAAAAGGTCGCCAAATTGAAAAAACTACTAAGACCAAAAAAATCGCCAAAAAGCGAGAAAGGCGCCAAAACGAAAAAAATCGCCTAAATGAAAAAGAAATCGCCACAATGAAAAAATCGCCAAAATGGAAAAAACGCCCAAAACCGAAAAAATCGACAAAACGGGAAGGAAAAAGTGCCAAAACTAAAAAAAGTGCCAAAAAGCCAAAAAAACGCAAAAACGAAAAAAGCCAAAACTATTTATTATATAGGATAAAGTTCGTATTGAATTACATATTCAGTGTCCGTACGGAACCCTTCGTGCGCGGGACAAAGTCGCACTTCACTGAATTTATAATTGATTTACTTTAATTTTTTTTAAACCAAGTGTGGTCTGTTGTCCATAAAAATAATTTTCTTACAATGACGACATTGTCAGATGCGTAAACTTCGCACGTCTAAAGATACGGTCACACTTGTCAAACATTTGTCCAAAATAGCGTAACCACTAAATGCTAATGAAAAATCTTTCAATTCAGACAAAAGTTTGTCAAGTTAAAGAATTGCAAATATTACTGGATTCTATGATATTGTCCATTAGTTGTGTTCGAAACTGTTTAATATGATAAACATACTTATGTCTGGATCAAAACTTTTTTCATTAGTGTTTGATGGCTACGCTTTTTGGGCAAATCTTTTACAAGTCTGGACCGTACCTTAACAATAATAAAATATGTGATCAATGTGTGGAAAAAATTTGACAAAAGCAACGAAATGTATTCACACAATTGTCACATATTTGATATTTTATTGTCAGCTTGCATGATAGTCTTGCAATGGACTGTCAATGCTTTTGCTAGCAACGTTGTCAAAGAAATTCCCAAGGTTGTAAGAAACTGTTAGTACATTTTACTGACAATATTGTTAGATCTCTCAACAGTCAGTACACATGTATCTTAAGTCAATAAAATAAGTATACAACAGAGAATGAAGAGTACTCAAAAATATATGTATAAATAGATTTAAGCAATTTTAGTAACTATGTATAAATATCATTGCAGCGCAAACAATTCATACGCCCACATTTTTTCTCTCAAGCAACTATGACTATAACCAATTGCAATATAAAAGAGCATCTCTACTTCTTTTATAAACTGAAATAGGTTACAAATAAAAATAAAAAGGAACATGCGTATCAAGTGCATTGACTCTTTATAATACTTATTGTCTGAGTATGCTTATACTCAGGTTATAGATATTTAATCGAACAAAAAATTATATGCATGATACTAGGGATATTTATTCATCAATGGTTGCTGTACACATACATTTTTGTATATAAAATGGAATGGAATATATGTGGGTGTGTGTGTGTGTGTGGCTGTTTAAAAACATGCTTTACCTGTGTGTATAACTAAATAGCCATGTATATGCGCATGTGTAGCCGATAAATAGTAAGAGTATTTTTATGCTCATGCGTATAATTGCAGCTCCTACAGTCTATAAGTTTTAGTTGTAAAAACATATTGTTGATTGTTTAAAGTTATGCGTACTCGGTTTAACATTAATTTGTGTGTTTTCATATGAGCGTGTTTTTATTTTTAGCTGTACAACTATGAATTTGTTTGACGGCCAATACTCAAAGACTACTTAAGACGATACTTTTATCATTTTCACGTTTAAAGGTTTTGAAAGCTCTTACAATTTTTTTCTAGTTTCTTTGGCAAGTAAGCAGCAAGTATTGTTATCGTCAAGATCCGATTAGCTGTTGTGCTCTCGTCGGTGTAAAAGCACAAAATCTCATTTATAAAAGTTTGCACATTATGTATATGACTTGGACATTGCTAGGCTAGGGACATATATAATATATTATATCTTAAAGCGTATACTTGTAAACAACTCGTTTGTTTAACATCATCAGCTTAAACTACAAAATGAGCATTCATAATTACATAAATAATCAAGGTTCTCACCACCACGGTGTGAACGATAATATAAGTATTAATTAACTTGTAATTTTTAATAGCGATATAATATATTTATTTTATTTTTTTGCAAAAAGTAAATAAATATTTTTATGCCTAATCATTAATGTATGCATGTAAATAAATTAAATATAAAATCATTTAAATACATAGAGTTATTAATTTACATCAGCATTGCAATGCATTTAGTATTTTTTTTTTTATTATAAATCATCAATCACTACAGTTTTACAGAGATAATAAATAAATAAATAAAAAATTAACGCCTAACCCAGAGAAATGTATGTTTACCAGCCAATAATTTGTTAAAGTTGCTGATAAAATCTACCACTTAAGTTTTAAATTAAACAATCACAAAACTTATGCAAATAATAAAATAATTTGAACCCGAACTTCGGTAAATTTTGCCAGAGATGTAAAAATGCAAAATGAAGAGATAAATTGCACTTTAAAGAAGTAATACTATTTTAACAATGGAAAAAAATTAGTAATTGGGTTTCTTTAAAAAAAAAAAAATATAAAAAAGTTTAATATAATACAGAAATTCAATATATAGGGCGTGTGCCAAACGGTAGAAAATTACTATGCTGAAAAAACATTTGCCTGTGGGGAAAAAATTTCATTTTTCTGCTATGCCAAATGATATCTTTTTTGACAATGTAAAACTTTGACAAATTCGCTTTAGCGTAGAAAGAAGCTGATGAAAAAATTGCTGCGGTAGCGAAGCAAAAAATTTGACTATAAGCCGCCGACTACCACCAATTTTTTTAAAAGAAAATTTTAATATAAAACAATACTAGATATACCAAACGGACGACACACTCGTCCGTATTCTAGAATCAAAATGTAAATAATTCAAGATTCAAAGAAAATGTATCTGAACGTCATAAAAAATTCATTAAAACACAGCCACACACAAACTTAAATACATATGCAAGCATAATTAAATAATACATGAAATTAAAAAAACATAAACAACATCCCTTCAACCAACCTAATTCAATTTATTCAAGTCTTCCTTTAAGTATTATGCCTTTGATACAACAACAAATAAGAGAAAAACAATTGTAAGGTCAAGAGAAATACTACAAACACACACACACTCCTGTTTTGTTTCTTTTTTTACTTGTAAGCTAATAAATGCGTGTGTAATATGTGTGCATGTAGTAGTAGCAACTTTAAACGCTTATAGCTCCCAAAATACTGAACCGATTTCAATAAAATATAGATTCTGCACATCTGTATAAAAAATCTTTTTAATATCGGTGCAGTGGTACCAGCGTAAAAGGGATTACAAAAAACATGTTCGCCTATTAATTATATAGATTCTTGTAGCAACAAATTATATAATAAATATTAAAGGTATTCACATCAGTTTTATTTTTCTTGTTAGAAAAATGGAAAAATGTTAATTTTTTGCAGCAAACACAGGAAAAAAAATTCCACCTAAAGTTGAGTTTTTAAATTCAACTTTTGGTGAATTTTTTTCCCTGTGTTTGTTGTAAAAAATTACATTTTTCCATTTTTCCAACAAGAAAAAAACTGATCTGAATACCTTTATTGTATAAACAATGTATTTTTCACAGTCTAAATACATTTAATAGACCTAAGAATGTACGTAAAAGGCGACGGCTCGAAGCGACGGCGGTAGTTTTCCCTTTTATGATACCATGCTTCTTATTTGCTGCTTGTCAAAAATTTATCTGTTGTGTCAAAAATTCTACTAGCCCCCAGGGCTAGTGAAATTTTATTCCCCTCAGAAGTGTCAAAAATTTAATTACACTAGTACTTTGCTACAGTTTGGCACAGGCCCATAGTCTACATATTAATGTGTGTGAAGATAAATTCGAGTTTAACTAGCAGAGACATGAACCAAGATTTCTTACATATTTACCCACTTATGCAAAAAAATATTTTACTTTAGCTTTAAAGTTCATATTAGTTGCCAAGCACTTCAAGGCTAACATAGCTTTGTTAAGAAATCATATGCAAAACACAACTTTAATTATTTTGTTATCTAATAATGAATACTGGTAATACCACCGTTTTCAACAACCACTTCACAACTTATGATGTACACAATCGAATACAATTTCATTCGGGTATTCAAATAATTTTTTATTTTATTAAATAAATTTTTATTATATTGAAGTAAAGCAACCTAATTTAAAAAATATGAGCTTCTGACATAGTAATAAAACAGATAAACACAACTATGAAGTAAAAGTAAAAAAATTTTAAAAATTATCACAATTTGTTTTATTCGAATGAAACGAGTATTTGAATATCCAGCTTTTTCGATTTGTTTTGATTGCATGTACATCACTAAAACATTTTTGTATAATTGTATTTATTTTAATATTTTTTTATAGATTTTGCTATGTATTTCGAATCAGTTGGATAATTTGGTGATGTTTCCCATTACATGACAGAAATAATAAATTTAAGATAAGAGCAGGCACTTCTAGCCTCATTTTCAGATGTAACATGAATCAGTATGTGCTATATTAATAAAAATATTTGAGGTATAAAACACACATTTTGGAAATATCAACTGAAAGTAGTCTTAACAAACGTGGGAGCCTACTTTAGAATTTTTATACAATAATTTTTTTAGAATACTCTACTTAACATTGCTTGGCAAAGCTTTATTAAGTTTTTTGCATAAGACCCTTAGTATTTTAAGCACATAACAGAGCAATGTTAGCCATTTAACAGTAGTCGCTAAATGAGTTAGGATTCTAAATCCTTGGAATTGGAATGAGATATACTTATATATTTTTTTTTGGAAAAAAAATTTTCTAAAATATTTTTTATGAAATTAGAAACATGTATGTCTGGTAGAGCTATTAAATTATATTTAAGAAAACTTAATTTTCTTCTTTTTCTTTATAAGTCCTCTTATTGGGTTACACCAATTGGTAACGTTACTGAAATAATTTTGGAATTTAAAATGTGATTTTTTAGTAAAATTTCTTGAGAGCTATCTTCATTTAATATTATGGGAAAATCTCCTGATATAGAATTAGTACAAATTATATTAAAAAAAACTATCATTAAGCAGTAACTCTGAAATGTTAAAAATGTTTTGCTGGGTTATGCATAATTCGTTAAAATTGGAAAAAGGACTTATTTACAAATAAGAAAAAATATATAAAAACAAACAAACAAATAAAGAGAATATTAATTTAATTTGACTTTTATTTAAAATTAAGCTGCTGCTGGCTGAGTCGTCATGGCAACCAAACAAACCATGAAACCATTCTTAATTATATATCTACATGTTGAAAAAAACATAAACAGAAACGGAAACCAAATATAAATAACAAAAATAACACTAAGTATAGTATTAATACTTTATGTACATAAAAATAATAAAAATCACGTTATTAATTATCAGCAGAAATAAGTAAATAATTTTTAACGAAATAAAGAAGTTTAAATCAGAGAAATTAATTGGGTTCAATTTAATAGTTGTTAAATAAAAACAAAACTATTAGTATAAATAATGTTGACTGCTGCGTATTTTAAATTTACTTTTACATATTTGAAATGAAATTCATATATATAGAATTTACTATACACGCAAATTTTGCGTGTATATATTTATTTGCCATAAGAACTTTAAGACTATAATTATTTTGAAGTTCAATAACAATGCTTAAAAATGATATTTTAATACGTATTTGGTTATGTGATGGAATTTCTTTTTCGTAGTTGCGTATACATATCATTAATTTATTTAACAAATACACAAAAAAAATTCATTATAAAATCTACGAAGACAAGATTACGAGTAATTTAAAATTTAAGTTAAATCAACATGATTTTCACTTTAATTAAACATAATTTTCATGTTAATTTGTAAATGTTAACATGTTAAAAATCATGTTTCATGTTAATGGAACATGGTTTATATATTAATTCAACGTGATTTATAGTTATCTTCAAAGAAAATTTTTCCATTTCGAATAACATTATTTCATGTAAATTTAACATTCTAGACTTGTTAAATCAAAATGAAAGATAACTATCGTTATAGTTTCATGAGGATGGCGTTAGTTGAATTAGTTAGCACGTTGACTACAAAGCTGTAGGTTCTGGGCTCGAGCCCAGTTCCGACAGCCATTAAATAACAACACGAAATATTTTTCTGATGCGCATAAGTGTTCGCTTGTATCAGTTGTTGTAGGAAAGTTCAAGTGATGTCACTGAACAAGACTGACTTCAGCACATAATTATCCTAATGTAACATCAGAGTATCCTCCTTGGTCGGCATTGTGTAGCAGAATCGTCGGCGAAGTAAAATAACCTATAAAATTGTTAAAAAACTTAAATACGTCTCATTGACACCAGAGGCGCTGCAACACAGTGGCAAGTCATTGCCTGGGTGTTACTTATCTTTAAACAAAATATTTAGGTGTGTGAGCGGCAAGAAAACCTGATTGCATCTAAGACATAAAAGGGAGAGAGAAAAATTCGATGGCTCTTTATTGCATTAAACATTTAAGGCTGAGCCACATAGAATCCCTCATACAGTAAACTTTGACTTTTTTTCAACTGAAAGCTCTGTCAGAATCAGTACGTCTCCATCAACCCTTTTGGCGTACTTCTAGTAGTTTGATGGTAACTGATAGATTTTTAGGATATTAAAAACTTACGTGTTTTTTATCTGGTATATTCCTTAAAAATTTGATTCACAATAGGTTAACTAAATAAATTTTGTATGAAATTTTGTTACAAAAAAAAATCCTCTAATAAGCCGAAAACACTTTTTAGTAATATGACCTTATAAGAAATTTATTATTCGAAATATTGTCAGAAGTTTATTTTAATTTGAAATTTATTTGCTAGTGGTTCAGCGTTGTCTATATATTTCATTGTTGCTGTAACAAATCATCAGTAGACTTCAACCACACATTTTGAATAGTCACAAACCTCTTATCTTATGCACAGACTTCCAAGAACTATTTGGGAATTCACAAATAATAGTATTTTTAAAAGTCACAAAAGAAAAATAAGCGTAGTAGGCTTAAAAACTAGTACAAAAACCCAGCAAATAATTTATATTCGATATGAATCTATTTTATTTTTCTACACCTTTATGCAATTAGAAATCCATCGGATAACAATAAAAGTAATTATAAGGCAAAATGAAAAATAAAATCTAAATTTAACATTTAAGAAATTTATTATTCGACATATTGTTAGAAGTTTTTTTTATGAAATATATAGACAACTCTGAACCACTAGCAAATATATTTCAAATTAAAATATGACCTTATGTAATGAAAATAAAAAAGCCAAATATACGAGAAAAATAGAAACATTAAACATGCAAATCTTTACGGAATTAAATTGTTTTGAATACTTGAAGAAAACTTTCCAACTAGATTAATTTCTTATGCATTCCTCTCGTTTCCACAAGTACCAAAGTAGTCGAAATATGAAATCCTTAATAAGCTTTAATAATTACAACTCAAAGCAAAAAATAAAAAATAAAAATAATAAACATTCAAATGCTTCTTAAGTGGAAATTCTTGTTATACCTTTCCAAGCCATATTCTTGTTACTCCTGGATTACAGCATCTCTAACAACTTTGTTTTTTTTTTTTAATCTACTGACAGACAAGTTGTGGGACTGATTGAAACCGATGATCGTTCAAACTTTACGTCAAGGAAGAAAAAAAAATTATTGACAAGAATTTAATGAATATTCAAAAATGTATTTATCTTAGAAATAGTAAACACAACTAACACACACATACATACATACACACATACATACATATGTACGCACATACATTGGTATTGCTAAATAAAGCATTTTTCTTTCTCGGTTCACACAAATTTCTTTACCTTAACCAAATGCGAACGATGGATGCTGCAAGTGAAGAGGGAAAAGTTATGCAAAATAATCCATATTGGAAAATATTGAAAATTTCTTTCTCCATTTTGCATGATTTTTTTTTTAATTTTTTTAAGGTAAGAGAAGCATTTGTTGTGAACTTACAGTGTATTTTATTGTGTGAAGATATCATTTCTTCATTCCAAAGATTTTTATTCCCACAATTGTTTTTACTAGATTGAAATTTAGTGGCAATAGGCGCTCTTTTTCTGAGAAGACTCACTTATGTTTGGATTATACTAAAAATATTAAATTAAAGGGTATTTCATTTAACACTTCTTATGTTGAAATTGCTAACAAAAAAAGAAAATTCAAAGAAGACATGAAAATGTAAAGCTTGTGATACGGACTTGGTGCAAATATTTCATTGCAAGAAGTTTTTTTTATACATAACCACCGAATTGGAAGCGATTTAAAAAAAATATTTTCTGGTGTTCTATACTCGTAATAATATTTTCTTCTAGGAAATATGGTAAAGAGTTAAATACTTTTGCAATCCGGTTCTTTTTATATGAACTCGAAGGCGAAACCGTGTTCATGTGCAAATTTAAATAAATAACTTTTAAGACTCATGATAAAATTAGTCGATTTGTATCCTGTTACTTTTGAAGTGGTCGATTCGTTTATTTCTGGATGTTGATAAGTAAAAAACGTGCAGTTGTAAGAGCGAAGTGGACGCAGAAATTTATTTTCTATGGATTTCTACCTCACATACGTTACGATATATATATATTAAATAAACAACAACATGTTTTAGTTATGTTAAAGATTTTCTCAGCTGATCCGCCAACTCACAATACGAATCTACTAATTCTACCATTAGACTTAACACGGGAAAAATTGATATGAAAAATTTTGTAATATCAATTAAAAAATTAATTAAACTTTCACCTTTATAGGATTTGATAATGTCAAATAAAGTTTTTTCACTCAGACTAATTAAAGCAATTAAAAAAATTAATGAAATCAATTAAATTCTTTAAGTAAAACAATTAAATTATTTCACTGAACCAATTAAATTCTTTAATTGAATCAATTAAATTCTTTAATTGAACCAATAAAGTATTTAATTGAACCAATTAAATTCTTTAATTGAACTAATTAAATTCTTTAATTGAATCAACGAAATTCTTAATTAAAAATATTTTTATGAATCATACTGGGTATTCTTTTAAATTATAAACGAATTACGAGTTCCTGTATGACTAACATAAACTTCTACATGCTTCTCTTCTAATTGTAGGCATAATAAAAATATCGATTTCTTGGAAGAAATGAAAATTTAGTTTCTTAATACTGACTTGCAAATGCTTTTTACTGAATTTCAATAGAGCAAAGTGTCTATGACATATCGTAAAATTTTTTTATACGTTAGAAAGGCCTATCGATGCCTTTATGTATAATATATCTGCGGGGAAAGTGATTAAGTCGAGATAAGCTGATTTTCAGTAAATGGTACTTTCGTAATCTGCATATTCAAAAGTACCTCTGGGCAAAATCTCAATTAATTTGTGTGATTTTTCAGGAAGTTATAGCACTACAACTTGCGACTTAAAACTTTAAGACTTCTAATCTAGTTTGGAATAATAGCTTAAGTAAGGTTATACTTTAATATATTTCAGTTTAAATATATAATTTATATATACCGGATTCAGTAGGTACTAATCCTAATGTAGCATCAGAGCGCTTTTTGTAGCAGAATCATCGCCAAAGTAGAATAACCGATAAAATGGCTACTAACCACAGCTTTAAACAATTTAATACGCCTTATTTAACACCAGAGGCTCTGCAAGACTGCATTATTTGTTGTAAAAGAACGAAGCTTTTCTCTGTCTCTTCCTTCACCACCTGTCTTCCTTACCACTGTCCCTTTCACCTAGTAGTAGTATGCATTCATTGCCTGAGTGTTACTTGTCTTTAAAAAAAAAATATAGATTAACAGAGAATTTTCCGATTTAACTGTGAAGGAAATAAGTTTCTAAAAATCGAGTGGAAAGCTTAAAAGTACTCTCCTGCAAAACGAAAGAATATGGCTGAAGTAACTTTTCCTTATTGCCACAAATATATTGTAATGTAATATCTGCTGCGTTTCATGCCTTTTTACATTTTTGTGTAAAAACTATAAGAAATGACACTGAGCATTGTTTTGGCGAAATAAAAAAAGAATTTAATCAAGAATATTTTCTTAAGCGGGCTTAAGTTCAGTATTTTTTTTTTTTTTTACTGAAATACATTTATCAATTAATATGATTATCTTAAGAAGAGAAGAAACATTAAACTAGATCTTTAGCCTGGGGGAAATGCAGGTATTTTTCTGTGCCACCATGCACTTGATTAGCAGCCATTCTATCTAGATACTTGGGTAGAGTATGGTTGTTAACATCAGCTATTTAACATAAATTTTTTATGAATTTGTAATAAAATAAAACGAATTTAACTTTATCAAAATCAGCTTGTAAAGAAAAATTCATAAGCACATGAAAAAAATTTATTCGTGTGAAGGCAAATGCTAGTTTGAAGAAAAAAAATTAGGACTAGAGTGCAAAAAATTTCCATCATTGAAGCTGAGACAGAGTACATTTACTTTAGAAATGATATTATAGGATGTTTGTTGCATTTAAATAATATTCTGAAAGCCCAATTGTTGGTAACTTTTTTAAAACTTTGATCTATCGCATTTTGTCGGAAACTTCTGTCTTGCACAGGGTGGCGCAGAATGAGCTATATGGTTTGAATTCTTTATAAATATTTTAATTATTATTCTTTCTTTGTTTTTTTTCAGCATTTTGTGAAGACGACTTGGCAAATTAGTTATGAATAATTACGCGATCAAACAACGTACAAAAATAATTAAATTTTATTTTTCAAAACAACAGTCTATTGTGTTGACATATAGTGCATATCGTCGTCATTTTAATGTGCGCATTGCACCCACAGTTTTCTCTGGAGATATATGAAATAAAGAGTGTACGTTAACAAACCCAGAACCATACTCTAACTAAAAACCAACATTTGAAATAAAATCATGGCCATTACACCCCCCAATTTTGCAAAAAGTTATGGAAAATATGCTAAAAAGAGCAGGTATGTGCAAAACAGAAAATAGAATTTTTCAAATCTAATTGCTTAAAAATTCCCCAATAATATACTCAGGGCTATCATGAATAAAATTCTGCGTGAAATTTTTCCCGGGGAACAATTCCAACTAATAGCAAATAATAGGGAAAACAAAAAATTCTAATTGGAAAAGGGAGAAACTTCACGCGGAATTTTATTCATGATAGCCCTGACTGTATTTAGAAAAAAAAAATTATAATAATCGCATAAATAAAATAAAATAATAAACCATTTAAACCATATAGCTGATTCTGCGCCACCCTGTATGAATAAATTAATAATTTCTCAAAGATCAGCAAGTAAAAAAGTAAAAATCGCTTAGTGAAGCGATCTTATTTATCCTAGTTCTATCGGCAAGTATTTTGAGAAGTATCAAATAAGTAAAGTGTTTGCTTTAGGAGGCCTTGACAAAAAAACATATTTTCGGTAAACAACCCATACAATTAGGATCCAATAAATTTCCAGCTAAAGTAAGGTTAAGTTTTAATTTTCTAAACAATCTCAATATGCTCTACTCAATAACTCTCCAAAATGACTAGAACAAATACTATATTCCTATTTTTCAGTGTCTATTAAATAAAATTTAATATTTCCTTCACTCCCCCCAAATGCAATTGAATTAAAAGCAAGAAAATTGTATTAAATAAATTTGTTTTATAAATCAGAAAATTGTTACCTTTAATGCTCCATATTTATGTGCAATATTGAATCATTCTGCATGGAAATGCAAAACATGTATGAACATTCTTATGCGAACAAAAAAAAACTACATACATATTAATGCAAGAAAAAAGCCTTTAAAAAAGGAGCAATGTTACATGAACGAGAGAGAGAGAGAGCGATAGGAAGAAAAAAAAACTAGAAAAGTGACTATTGTAATTTCAAGTTTCCAGAAACTATTTCCGGTTTAAAATGTTTCCTTTGCTTGTGTTGCTTGCTTTTGCTTCTGATATTGTCGTATAGTTAGTGTTTTTTGTTATTGTTGTTATTCCTTTAAATGTTGTTTTGTCAATGCTATTGATAGTGGTGTTCAATTTAAATAGTGAGAGCTCTCATTGAATTACATTTTGAATATCAACGTAGACCAGACATGAATATTCATGAAATGTTATGGAGTATAAGAAATTGTAATGGAATTCATTTATGCTTTTGCACACACTTTCAAATACACTTATACTACACACATACATACACACACATATATACACACCCTTACACATTTAACAGAATTACTTTGTGTTCATTGGGTAATGCAATGCAAAGATAAAAATTCAAATATGGATGGTGCAGGTTTTTAATGAAAAGGGACTTAAAGTTGCAAAAATATGCTCGTCGTAATGTATGTGAGTTACGACACTTTAAGCATACATATATTTTTTGCATAAAGAAATAAAATCAATAAAACTATTTATAAGAAGGTTTAAAAAATAACTTTAAGGGTAGAAAGTATGCCTGTACTAACACAATATTGACTCTGTCACCAGTACTACTAACGAATTTTACGCCGGGTAAGGCTTTTTGCTATGAACATTTAACATTTCAGTGTTATTGAAAATCTACTACTGACGTTGGTACTATTGATTTGTCGCGGTATCAGATGCCGAAGCCAAGAGTGTGTATCAAAAAAAAAATTTCTGCTCGTCAAAAACATTTATTAATATGGCGATTTTTTCAATTTTTGCGCTTTTTTTCATTTTGGCAATTTTTTTTAATTTTAGCAATTTTTTTTAATTTTAGCAATTTTTTTAAGTTTTGGCTCTTTTTTCCCGTTTTGGCATTTTTTTCCGGGCTTGGCGTTTTTTTCATTTTGGCGATTCTTTTTTCATTTTTGGCGATTTTTTTTTAATTTTGGCGATTTCTTCGGTTTTTGGCGATTTATTTTAGTTTTAGATTTTCTTTATTTGGTGATTTTTTCGTTTTTGCCTTTTTTTGTTCAGTTATTGGCGATTTTTTCGGTTTGGCGATTTTATAATTTTGGGAATTTTTAGTTTTACCGTTTTTGAAAGTTTCAAGAAGTTGGCTTTTACGGTTTCCAAGATACAGCTAGTTGTCAAAATTACATTAACTGAGAGAACACCCTTTAATTTAATTTTAAAATTTTTATGTTAATTATTGTAGTCTGTATACAAATACCATAAGTTTGCAAATTTCAAGTGTCTATATATAATTGTACGTATGTATATTACTCTGTCCAAATTTCAGGTCCGTAACTTTTACAGTTCTCGAGAAAATAGCATGTGACGGACAGACGGCCAGACGGACAGCGTAGCGAAAACAATAAGATTATTTTTCACCTTCAGTGTACGGAACCCTAAAAATAATTTTCTGTTTCTTGTGGGAAATATTTTTATTCTTGGGGTAGCCAGCCAGCTATATTAAATTCAGGAGCCACGTTTACGAATTATTATTTTTGAAAGCAATACGTGTGTACATGATTAACTAATTTTAAAGTGAAATAGTTAAAATTTTAAATTTAAAATTAGAAAGTTTTTTTTGGAATATAAGTTCTCTATGGCGCGCCATGTACATAAGTGTTTGAAAATTACTGAAAATACTGACGGATACTGGTTACAATACTGGTAACAATTGCATAACATGATGGTGCTGCAACTGCGGATTTTTTACATTTTGAGTGCTGCCGTAATTTTCCGGGGAACTTCAGTGAAAAGAAAGCTAAAAGGTTCATGACTTTGATAAGTGGTTCGTGGCAGTGATAGCTATAGGCGTCTCTACTAGAGTTGAGCGATATTTAGAAACCTGTTACTTTTTCACAGCGATTGAAAAATCACAAATCACAACTGTCACTGAATTTATCAAGTAACAGGTTTTGGAAATATACATAGTTCTTTCTTACAAACTGTGATTGTTCTTGCATACTTACTTTACAGTAAATAATGCTACCACATTAATTTTTTTATACCTTCAGCTTTTGTCAAGAAAAAAAATCGTCAAATCATCTTTTCTGGTAACTATGTATCAGTGATGGGAATTGGAAATCTTGATTTCGTGCCAAATTTGCTTTTAAATAGTGCCAAAATCACTTAAATAGTACCAAACCACTTTTTATATAATTTTAATGTTGTCACTTGATGTTCATTTAAACCATGGTTCTTGAATGATAATTTATTGTGTTTATAACTAGAAAAATTTACGAATATCACAAAAAGTACAGTCGAAAATTCATTTTATATAATACACATTAATACATATCGTGCCCTATTTTCGATTTAATCGTGAGCGACATATGGCAAAAAAATGAACTTTTTTATTATCAAAATTGCAAAATTGTTGACAACTTTTACAATACAGGCTGTAAAATTTATCGTAAGCGACAATTTACGTATGTACTCGTAAAACATATTTGAATATTATAAGAAAACCTTCGCTTAAATCGAAAATCATACATTAATAATTTGTACTTATTTACAAGAAATACAAATATAAAACATTTTTTACGTTATAGTAATGATTCTAAAGGACATACTTAAAAACTGTAATAACCCTAAACTAATTTAAATAATAAAATAACTTTTTCTTATTAGATGTACATAATTAGTGACAATTACATAATCATGGTTTGTGATTTTTTTGTGGTTAATATACTGTCGAGTTGTACAAATTCGTGCACGTTAAAAATAATAATCGTTAGCTATCTATTTTAATCAAACAAAGATTCTGTCGATATAGTAGAATTTGTATTGCTTTTTTGGTTCATCATTTTATATGTACTAGGATCGCCCGGTGATCTAAATTAGACCACTTGACACCTAGTATGTCTTTATTTCTTATAAATACATGGGTACAAACAAACACAAAGGAGAAAGATACCATTTTTTCAAGTAAATTTAAATCGCTTTTTAATGTGCGTGAAGATAAATTTTAAAATTTATAACCCAAGACACAAACCGACTTGTTTAACAGAGCTCTGTTAACAAAATAACATACCTCTGTTAAATAGTAATAATTAGTTTTTACCCACAAAATGGACTTGATTCCCAATTTTTTCAAGTAAAATCAATCAGAAAATTTAAACGAAAGGCTTCTTTCTCTATGCCTCCCTTATATACATAAAACATTTAGTACATCCAACAACATGAAAAATCCCACAGTCAAAATATGGTTTTTAATAATTTTTTTCATAAATCGTTGGAGATGGGGAAAAAAGAATACTGGAGAAGACTCCTATATGCCTCTAGATCAATATCCAAAAGTCAAAAGTCATAACAGCCTGTTTTTGTAAAAATTATGACACAATTTCGTTAAATTTCTTTTTTTTAATTTGAAAAATAATTTTGGTAATTTTTTTCAAAAATGTTAGGAGATGGGAAAAAAGAATACTGGAGAAGACTCCTATATGCCTCTAGATCAATATCCAAAAGTCAAAAGTCGTAACAGCCTGTTTTTGTAAAAATTATAACACAATTTCGTTAAATTTCTTTTTTTAATTTGAAAAATAATTTTGGTAATTTTTTTCAAAAATGGTAGGAGATGGGAAAAAAGAATATTGGAGGAGACTCCTGGACGCCTCTAGATCAATGTCCAATAGTCAAAAGTCATAACAGCCTGTTTTTATATAT
Organism: Tachina grossa; assembly: GCA_949987645.1. Taxonomy (NCBI): domain Eukaryota; kingdom Metazoa; phylum Arthropoda; class Insecta; order Diptera; family Tachinidae; genus Tachina; species Tachina grossa. The sequence continues at coordinate 181,187,189 of OX465274.1, forward strand.
TCTTTAAATATTCTTTTTTTCCCCATCTCCTACCATTTAAAAAAAAAATACCAAAATTATTTTTCAAATTTAAACAAACTTTTTTAGAAATTGTGTTGTAATTTTTACAAAAACAGGCTGTTATGACTTTTGACTATTGGACATTGATCTAGAGGCGTCCAGGAGTCACCTCCAATATTCTTTTTTCCCCATCTCCTACCATTTTTGAAAAAAATTACCAAAATTATTTTTCAAATTAAAAAAAAGAAATTTAACGAAATTGTGTTATAATTTTTTAAAAAAACAGGCTGTTATGACTTTTGACTTTTGGATATTGATCTAGAGGCATATAGGAGTCTTCTCCAGTATTCTTTTTTCCCCATCTCCAACGATTTATGAAAAAAATTATTAAAAACCATATTTTGACTGTGGGTTAAGACATGTATTTTTCATGTTGTTGGATGTACTAAATGTTTTATGTATATAAGGGAGGCATAGAGAAGCCTTTCGTTTAAATTTTCTGATTGATTTTACTTGAAAAATTGGGAATCAAGCCCATTTTGTGGGTAAAAACTAATTATTACTATTTAACAGAGGTATGTTATTTTGTTAACAGAGCTCTGTTAAACCAGTCGGTTTGTGTCTAGGGTTATACATTTTAAGATTTATCATCACGCACATCGCTTTTTACTACTTTTGAGCCAATAAATTTTGAAAAACATTTATATTGTGCATATCTACACAAAAATACCTCTTAAACCATATATGTTTCACTAATATTGGTGAACGCGATAAGATACTAAAAAGTGTACGACAAAAAATGTGTGCCGTATTTATATATAAAGATTACGATTATAATTTTATATATACATATTACGATTATAACAAGATATATTGTTAGACTTCAAAAATCTTTACCATGTATTAAAGATGCTAAGGTTTATAATTGCGGTCCATTTAACATTTTACTTTTCATCAAATTTTAAACTAAAAATATACTTTCCGCGCTTGATTAAGAGTAGAGAATAAAAAGAATACCTTGAACGATTCGATAAATATTAATAAAAAAATTTTCATTTAAACTTTTGTTTACGTCTCCATGTCTTTCAAAAACTCACTCCCACTTAAGCTCTTGAACTTTTTAAATCTTCAAAGTCTAATATTGATTTGTATTCACTTTTAATTTTTTTCAGGTATTTTATTTCGTTTAGAAGCATTTTTTTATCAAAAGGAACATTATTATTTGTGTCTCCACTCAGAACATATTCTGGCGCATACTTTGGAAAACAATTCCAATAATACTTCTTGAAGTTTTATTTAGTTTTCAAATATGACACAAAAAGAAATATAAGCAGACTTTAATTCTACAACTTTATGCTGGGAAAATTAATTTTTGATTATTTATAGCTTAATTTCAGTGCAGCAATATTGTCAACATGAAGATCAGCAATACATATATTTTGTTCAAAAAACTTTTACATAAATGACGAAATAAAAAACCCTTTAAAATTAAATATGCTCCTACATTTTTAGATTGCATTTCCATAATTTACTATTTCAAGGACATTATTACTTAATATGAAGATAGTTTTATAATTGCATTATGACTGAAAATTTTATAATGTGATGAAATATTTCAAGGGCTCTCCCTGTTCAAAGACTCTATCTGCTAAAACTTGACGAGACAACCAACGGTTTGGGGATTACTTAAAATTCGTAAATTTCAGATGTGAAATATATCTAAAAATTTATAAAAATAATCTCTACATGACCTGTTACAATAAAATTATATATTCATTTTAATATATCGTCAATGTCTCCGGGCAAACCGTTGTCAGCCTCAAATCCTACTAAGTTTTCATTATTTAAAAACGTAAAAAGTACAAGAAGAGTATTTATTATTTCAATAAGAATATTTTCCATATTTAGGGAACAAAAACTGCCAGAAAAAGAGCGAGAGTGCCACAGTGCCAGGCAACATTCAATAGTGCCAAAAATGGCACAATTGTGCCACATTTCCCATCACTGCTATGTATGTATGTACAACAGTGATGGGAAAGTTGGTACGATCGTACTTTTTTTTGATACTATTTAACATGAAAAAGTACCGCAGTACTACCCCAACACATTTGATACTTTCACGGTCAACTTAGAAATGCAGTCAAATGACGCGCGTATTAACATATTTTTGCCAATAATTAAATTTCTTTTTCGGCAAATGGCAAGAAACTTTATTAGTAAACGAAAACCAATGATATTTTCTGTGGCACAGAAGTTGATCTATATACATACATACATATAAACACAAATCATGTTGAAACAACTGTTTGAAATCAGTTTAAAGAAAATTGTATAAAGTTTTATATTAAATTTTGCCAAGTTCTAAGGGCAAAAGTGGACTTTGACAATGAAATGTTAGTTTGATTTCGTAATCCACTTTTAGACACGCAAAGTTTAGTCTTAATTCAGCTGTGTGAAAGACAGAAAGAAGAATATCATCTCTCTGCCTTTCTCCCAGCTGAATTAAGACTTTGGAAAGTAAACTTTCCGTGTCTGAAAGGGGTATTTCCGTATCTAAAAGAGGTATTAGATTTACCCTGGAAATGTTTTATCTTGCAAAACCAACCAAGCAATATACAACTTTTAATTAAAATGTTTCCTAGGGAAAAGAAACATTTTTAAGCTATTAACAACCAATACTTGTATAGAGCACTGGCAGATATAAAAGAACTGAAACCATTAACAACAGAAAATATATATGTATCTATAGTGACTTAAACTAAAAACGCATTAGATGAATACATGTTTCATGATATATCGAGAGTAGCTTACGGAATTTTGTCCATATCTCACTCCTCTACAAATGTCGAAAGGATTTTCTCTTATAAAAATCTCATGAAAATAAGACAAAGGAACCGATTTTATGCTCCAACCGTATCAAGTCTTATTCAGGCCAAAGATTTATTGAAGTCTAAAAATTCATCTTGTTATAACTTTGACATTTGTAACTGCATATGTGCTAATGTATGTATATACTTTGTGTCCGTTTTTATTTCTTTGTTTCTTTGTATATGAATTTTTTACCATTTTTTGTTAATAAAATTTAAATAAAAAAAATAATAATAATTTTTGGTACTCTCGGGATCAAAAAAGTACTAAAAAATTTTTTTTTGATACCGAAATGTAAATCTCATTTCCCATCACTGATGTACAACTCACATTTTTATATTTGCAATTTTATTGTCTCTCTGCCTCTTATTTTTTTTTTATTTATTCTCAATATTTGAACGGGGTTGATTGCTAAACGCTTGTTCTTGCTGCTCTTCTTATTAGTATTTATCAAAACACCAATACTAACTAATAAATACTTTTAAAGCAGAAGAGCTGAAACCGTGTGTTAAACCGTGATCACAGTCATTGTTTAATTTCACTGCTGCTCTTCTTATTAGATTTTCTCAAAATAACAGAACTGCTACAAACAAAATACTGCTAAACTGTGATCACAGTCACAGTTTAAAAGAACAGCGATTTAGAAATCGCGTTCACAAGGAGCAACATTATTAAAAAATCACGCTATCGCTCATCGTAGTCTCTACTAATTAATATTATTAATGCGAAAGTAAATTTATTCTTGGTATGTTGCGCTTTAACGACCAAACTACGGTTTTAATTTTGATGCAATTTGAAGTCTAGCAGTACACATAGGCTAAATGGTTCTTTAAAAATTAGGACCATGAAGGGAGTTAGGGGGAGATTTCTGCCTCTAAGAAACTATCTAAGCGATATTGATAAAAACCAAATTATACATAGATCTTAGTCCCAAAGAAGACATACGGTATAAATTTTTTCAAAAATAGGATCATAACGGATGATAGGGGGAATTTTTTTTCTCTTTGAAACTTAAAATATAGATAGATATGAGTCTAGGAAAGGACACATGATCTACACTTTAAAAAAAAAGGAGCACAAGGAGGGGTAGGGCGAAACTATCTAACTGATTTTGATGAAATTCAGAACATGGAAAGATCTCGGCCCAGAAGGACTCAAACGTCATATATTCATCACAAATAAGACACTAGGGGGTAAAGGAAAATTTCTATATCCCATTACAACGTGCGTTCTTTTTTCGTAATTTTTAATTGTATGTATCTGTTAATCTAATTTTTAAATCAATCAGTTTAGTGCGTGAGCTTTCAGAGAAGAGGTTTGTGCTTTCATACAGTTAAGAAAGTAGAACAGCCAATCAGATATCGGCGGCAACAACCTAGCAAACACGAAATCAAGCCTTTGAATTAAGATGACAAATATTTGAGAATTACTTTTAAAAATAAGGTGAGAATAAATGATTTTCTCAATTTGAAAATGGTTTACTCTGTTTTTTTTTTGGATGAGAAGCATATTTTTTTAAATTGTTTTCAAATAGCTTTACATACACTGATATTTGCATTTGAGGTAAACAGCTTTGAAAGCTCTTAAATTTTTTCTTGTTTTTTGCAAAGTAGAGCAAGCGAACAAGCTGTCTGTTGTGTTGTAGTTATGGATGTTATACTCTCGTCGGTGTGAAAGCACAAAAAGCTCTTTATAAAAGTTTACACATTGTGCATATGGCTTGGACGTAGCTGCTTTAAAACGTTTGTCGCTTGACAGCAAGTCTGTTAATACTTCGTATTCTTGCGAGTAATTGCATTTAAAATGGTCGATACTCGTAAGTCATCAATGAGATTATTTATTTTTCTTTGTATTTATTATATTTTGTTTAAATTTGTAACAAGAAATTAACTAAAATAATTTTTTTTAATCTATATATAAAAATGAATAACGATATCATACATTCCTTTTTTGCTTTATTTTTTTATTATTTGGAGAAGAAGAATATGAAAGAAATAATTAAGAAAGTTGCGCAGAGAAGGGCAAAATCAGGAAAATTTGTGCTGTTGGTATTTTTTAATTTTTAATAATTTATTCCATAAAAAATTGTTGTTATATGATTATTAAATATGATGCACAATAGCCACTCCAATCGACTTAGCGGGCCGCGTCATGGCCACCTCTTTTATATATTCTTGCAGTCTTATAACTAAAGATTATACGCAATTATGTTGCTAAAGTTAAAATCAATCAAATTAAATAAATTTTAAAATATATCCTTTACTACCTCAAATAATAGACGTACATAAACTCACTTAAAAGCTTATTTAGCTGCAAATATTGCAACTAAATAAACAACGTGAAAAGAGCTAATGCCTCTCAAAGCCAATCAGATTATGAAAGTTTCAAAATATCGACTAAGTACTTGGTTCAATTAAATTTTTTACGGCTTATACAAAACATGATAATTGAAGAACTCTTGAGCGGACTTTAAAGTCACTTAAATTTATTTTGAAAAAAAAACCAAGTGCTAAATAAATTATTCGATATACAAAGATTAAAGTAAGTGATTTGAAAACAAAAAGTTAAGCAAATGTATAAAGCTGCTTGAAAAATCAAATGCTTCAAAAAAAAAAAAAAAAAACAAACATATACACAAACTTATAAACGCACACACATATGTACATACATACACTTATGCAACTTTACACAGAAGGCCAATAGCCATGAGTAAGCGTGCTGGCATAAAAATTGTCCTTTCATTTTCGTACGAAAGTAAAAAAAAAACAAATAAATAAAAAGCAAACATTTTCACTTCCGTTTTTTCTCCCTCTTTTGCATATATTCTATACATAAACGTTTCAGTTGTTTTTAATTCTCTAAAGTTGTATAAATCGTGTCTTTTTTCTTTTTTGAAAGCGAGAATGAAGGATGGAAATAAGGACGCACAGAATAAAAAGAAAGCTTTGTTTAAATGAATGAGCCAAACGTTGCCATTGCAAGTAGCAGTCATAAAGTTTATTTCGAATTTTGTTATTTAGAATTATTGCAAAGTTTTATTGGAAACCAAATGTTCAAATGAGAAAATTTTCAGCTAATTTTTTTTTGTATTTTTAGGAATTTTTTTTTTTTTGTTGTGTTTTTAGTTTTTCAATAATCCTCTTTTACGTTTTCATTTGTGTCTGTGTGTGTGTTTATGTATGTAAGTAAATTTTGTGACTCTTTTTTTTTTGGCTTAAAGCCAATTGCTTAAATATTTTTTTTAAACAAACATTTGCATTAGTGCAGGGCATTTAAGGAGTGCTTTTTTAGGTGATGATTAGTTTGGTTGGATATAACTCCCGCACTAGAATTAAAATTCATGAAATTGCCCAGCAAAAAACTTTGCCTACTAGAATGCAAAAAAGTGTATTTACTCCTCAGCCGTAACTACTTACAATTTAACTGAATAACCCCTTATTTTTATTTGAGAAGTTCAAAAAGTATGCGGTACACTATACTTTTTGCCTACAAACATCCAAAAATTAATAGATTACTGATTGCCTAAAAGTATTAAAAATTTAATGGGTTATTTTTTGCTTACAAATATGCAAAATTTTTTGGATTACGTTTTGCCTCAAAAATTATTTAAAAGTTAATTGGTAATTTTTTCTAATAAACATTAGTAAAATTTTGCAACAAAGTTATATATAAAACTTGCATTTTTTGTGATTGTTGAAAATCATAATTTTACAAAAAAAATATGTAAATATATATATTGCAGAAAATGCGAAAATACTTAAATTTTGTAATAAAAACTTATACTCGTAGTAAACCAAAGTTATTTTATTTTATTTTTATTTCATTTTCAGGATCAAAAAATTTTTTTCTAGATATATTTCATTATTAACTGGAAAGTACTACAATAAGTACTTACACGAAATAAATTGTTATTGTATTCATTACAGGGCAGTTATTATTATACACATAAAATAATTAGATAAGTATGTACCACTCATTACTTTGTAAGTCATTAAAAGAGTACTACTCATTAAAAAATCTTTAAATTTTTTTGCTGGGTGATTTCAATATGCTAGAAATACATATATAAAAAATTAAGTAAATAAGTAAGTCTGATATTCTACTATTAGTGCAATAAACCCACTTTCGTCGGCTCACTGCGACTTGACAATTTTTATGGCGCACATAATTGTCCATCCATATGCCTGTGGAAACCTTTCATATCACATACTCTCTTATACCCAAATTCTTTAGTCTTTAGTCAGCTAATGACTTCAGTTTTACTAATTAAATCTAATACATAAATCATTGGTTAAACTATTTTTATTAGTTAACCCAATACTGTAAATTTGGGCATTAGTGATGCAATAACACCAACACATCGAAGGCATGTGGGCACTGAAGACAACATCACTGCTGTAAATGAAAGACGCAGATAATGGAGCTCTATTCGTCCGCTAGATAGACATTTTTCGCAAAAACTTGGCTAACATCTAAGATCCAGATGTTGCAGGAATTAAAGCCCCGAATATGATACATTCCGATAGGTCGATTGGTCTTTAGAGTATTTTGAAACTGATCCGACGTTTTGTCGCTAAATTGTGTTCAGCGTAACCCGTTTGCTTTATATGATAAACCCTGCAGAGTCCATTACATCTAAACAAATGCACAGTTTCGTGTTGTTGCCACGCTGGTGGCATTATTAGACCTTACGTCAAAGCTCGCATTGAACTCATGGCGAATATAGTTAGCACAAAATGGTCCATGATTTAATTTTTGAAAATAGGAATGATATTTACTTGTCGAGATGTGATATGGCGCGGCGACCGCAGCCATAAAAAAACATCTATAATTTAGAGATAAATTCCTTAGTCAGACGTTACTGATGTTATGCGGTTGCAATTTAAATAAAAAAATTTAAAAATTTAAAAACCCCCGAATATATCTAGAGAAGATGTGATATCTTCTAAGTATCTGGACCGATTTTCTTAAAGCATAGCTAAGAACCCTCTCAATCAAATCAAATACTAAATCAAAATCGGTCCAGAAGTTTGGTCTGTACGTGGCCATAGACAGACACACATATACACAGATACACAGAGACACAGATACACTGACACACACTACAAACTTATAACACCCCTTTTTTTTTGGTCGGGGGTTAAAAATAATGAATTCATTCTCTAAATTCATGAAAAAAATAAAAATAACAACAACAATATAAATTTGCTTTTTAAGTTAGCTTGCATATGAATATCTGTAATTGATTCTTATTCCCAAGAGGAAATTTTGATCTCAAGGCAATATGACAAGTATATATTCCTTCAGCTACACTATGTTAGTAGCATACACAGAAAAAAATATATTAAATTGTATACAGCAACGAAATTAAATAAACCATACAATATGAAGCAGCTAAATTAAATTTAATTAAAAATTTTTTCATAATAAATGCAATTGGCATGAAAGACGGATATTTGACCGCGAATATTCGTCACCAAGAATAAAATATATTTGTGCACTTAGTCATGAGAGTAATCTTATTCATCTGCATTTTTTCTGTGAAACATTAAGTGAAGCTTTAAAAAACTTCAATACATATTTAATAAATCTTAAATAATTTTACACATATTAATTGAGATTAGAATAACTCTAAATTAAAATGTTTGCATAATATAATAAAAAAAATTTTGATTTGTTCAAATGTAATTTACTATATAATGGGTGTTTTTTATTGAGGTATAGAACTTTAAGTTGGCATCACTTTTTTAACTGGCGGCCATTTTGTTAGCTGTCAAGTGATTAATATTTAGTTTGGTTTGCCATTTCATCATGAACAGGTTGACAAAAGAACAACGCTTGCAAATCGTGCAAATTTATTTCGAAAATAATGGTTCAGATCGCGAATTGTCAATTGGCCACCAAGATCGTGTGATTTGACACCATTGGATTATTTTCTTTGGGGATATGTGAAGTCGCTCGTCTACGCCAACAAACCAGAAACGTTAGGGGACTTGGAAGCCAACATTCGTGGCGTTATTGCCAACATACGGCCCCATATGCTCGAAAAAGTGGTTGAAAATTGGACCTGTAGAATTGGCTTTATTCGAGCCAGCCGCGGCGGCCACATGCCCGAAATCATATTTAAACATTAATGGCATAAAATTATCCTTCCAATAAAGCCAAATTGATGGACATTAAAACGATTTTCTTGTGTTTTATTTCAATTCGAAATTCTATACCTCTAAAAAAACACCCGTTATGTATCTCGACTCAAGATATATATATAAAGGGTGTCCCAACAAGAACGCAAGATTTAAATTTTAAGTAAAACACAGATATTTAAAAAAAAATCCTGAAACTTTATCATATGGTAAAGTAGAAAGAATGAGGTTATGTGTGGAACAACATATTGGGCAGATGGCCGCCGCGGCTTTGCTGGCATACACTCGATCTTTTAATGAAATTTTCAATGACCGTTTTGCATAAATGCTGCGGTATTTCATTAATGCACCGTCCAATTTCCTTTTTTAAGGCTTGGGTCGTCGTCGGCTTATTCGCGTAAACCATCGACTTCAAAAAAACCCAAGGAAAAAAGTATAATGGTGTTAAATTGCACGATCTAGGCGGCCAATTCTGGTCTCCAAAACGCGAAATAACACGACCGGGAAATGACTAATTTTTTGGAGCATTATTGTGACCCCAAATTGATCGCAAATTTGCGAACTGTAGCCGCAAAACTTTCACCATTTTGGTAAAACAATTTCACAATGAGAATGCGTTGTTCATTCATGTAGCGCTTCATTTTTACTAACCTCGTACCTTCTACTAGCAAACAATAACAATTGTTCAAATGTCAAATAATGACACTTCGAATGGTGCCAAATTTAAATCTTACGTTCTTGTTGGGACACCCTTTATATGACTTAGACCACTTTCATAACTAAGGGCACAAAATTCATAATTCGCTACAAGCCGCAAATTCTATAATAGATTTATTTATATTTCTTACTTCGGCGAACAACGACGAAACGAAAAATCGCCAAAATGAAAAAGCGCTTAAATGAAAAATATAACAAAAAAAATATCGCTCAAATGTAAAAAAAAAATTATCAAAAGTAAAAAGGTCACCAAAAAAAACTAAAAAATCTCTAAAAACAAAGGAAAGAAATCGGAAAAATAAAAGAAAAAACTGTAAAAGGAAAACTCTAACAATATTCAAAAACGCTAAAACTAAAAAATCCTAAAATTATAAAATTGCTGAAACCAAAAATCGCCCAAATAAAAAAAGGGCTTAAATGAGAAATATCATCAAAAATAAAATAAATCGTTCAAATGCAAGAAAATTACCAAAAATAAAAAGGTCACCAAAAAAAACAAAAAAAAAAACACCAAGAACGGAAAACAATCGCCAAACGAAAAAATTACCAAAATTAAAAAATCACTTAAAACCGAAAAAATCGCTAAAAACCGAAAGAAATCGGAAAAATAAAATTTTCAAAAACGCTTAACTTAAAAAATAAATAAAAGTCATGAAAATACTGAAAGAAAAAATCGCCAAAATAAAAAAGGTCTTAAATGAAAAATATCACCAAAAATAATATATATCACTCAAATACAAAAAAAATAAAAATCAACAGAAGTAAAAAGGTCGAAAAAAAAACTAAAAAACAACAAAAATATTGTTTATCTGTGGCAATAAGTAATAATGGCTTAAGTTGACATAAGTGCTTTTTCATTTTATTACATATTCTTATTCTCTTCTTCAAGATCTATCACTCAACTAAATTTCAATTAAAAAATGTCTTTATTAATAAAACTATTCTCATATATATTTTAACTTAAGTCTTCTTTGAAAATAATACGTAAGCCATAACATCTTAACTCAACTTAACTTTTTTTCGGTAACTACATCAATATTAAAGTATTTGAGCATAAAAACTTGTATATACTTAAGTTCAATAACTAACATCGCATCCAAATTATTATCCATTAAAAAAAAACTTATATTTAACTAAGCTTTTAAAAAATTATCTTATCGCAGGTTTTCCGCATTTTTCAATTTAACCTAAAGCACTTATCTCGACTTACCATCAATAAAAATTATTTTGATTTTCAATATAATAGCTTAAGTGCACTTTAATTTTTATTTGTCTAACAATGGATTTTTTCATAACATCTTAACTAAAAAAAACAGCGAATATTAACTAATAAAACATTTTTATTTTCTATCAAATTAACAGTCTTGTTCTAAATAAATGTGCATCTTTTTCGGAAGCTAAAGATTTTATATAAAAACCAAACACAATTAATTTTAGACAAAACCCTTACCCCCTTATGCAAAAAAATATTTTACTTTAGCTTTAAAGTTCATAGTAGTTGATAAGCACTTTAAGGCTAACATAGCTTTATTAAAAAATCATATGCACAAGACAACTTTAAATATTTTGTGATTTAATAATAAATACTGGTAACACCACCGTGTTCAACAACCACTTCACAGCTTATGATGTACAAAATTGAATACCATTTCATTCAGGTATTCAAATATTTTTTTTTATTTTATTAAATAAATTTTTATTATCTTGAAGTAAAGCAAAACATGAATTTTCGACTTAAGCCATTATTATTTATTGGCACAGATATGTAGTGCCCGTACGGAACACTTCGTGTTCTAATCAAAGTCACACTTGACTGAATTCATGTCTTAGTTGCTGTGCTTTACACGACGAATTAATACAGGGAATTCTTACACACGAACTTGTGGTGGTGATTTTAAAAATCGCCAAAAGTCCCCAAAAATCAGTTATATGTACCCAGCTAAAAAAATATGTATGGACCATTTAAGATATCCTATATATGGTTCGGATCCGAAAAATGAGGGTATATGGGCATATATGATTATATACATATATTCATACATTTTCATACATGTATGTGTTAATATTCCCTCTACAGTATGCAAAGTTCATATTCATATTCTCTTGATTCACAAAGGCGCACTGCTGTGCAATAAATTAAATTACTAATATTACTTTTTTTAGATTTTGAACAGGGAAGTTGTATTTAATGAAATATTTGTTTGGACAAATAGTGAAAAACGAACTAAAAGTCATTTCATTCATCATTTTTATTCAAAAGGTGAATCAATTATTTAAAAAAACACAAAAATTATATTCGTACATAAAATTTAATTTAAGAAATCAGATTAAAAATTAATGCAATTAATTATAAAAGAAAAAATAATCCGTCTAACAATAGTTTTCAATATAATTTTTTGCAGTAATATGAACTTTGTTTCTTATCTAGAGAATACTGTTATTTTCTATAAAATTAATGACTGAATTATCCATTTGATTATTTGATATATTAAATTGGGCCACAATGTATGAAATCATACAAAAATAGTTTTTTTGTAACACAAGTTTTTCTCTTTTAAAGGTTGAGTCTGTACGCATATAAACTTTGCATGCCGTATGTATTTTCTAATAGATTTTCAATAAAATACCAAGATTTTTTGATTGAGAAAACTATCTTATGTCAGATATCATGTATGCATACATTCTTATATGGCTCCATATATTAAATCCTAATTCTATATATGGATCCACATATGAAGAGATTCATAATGAAATTTCCATATATGAGCTCATATATTACAATACATTTCATATATTAGTCCATATATTAGTTCATATATAATACCCAGTAAAAAAAATGGAAGTCATTCTGAAGGAACCACATTTTCATTGCTTCCAAAAAATCGATATTTTTAATTTGCCGATAGTTAGCAGAAAACCAAGTAGAAGTTTATTTTAATCACACAAAACCTTGTAGTTTTTCCATAGTTTTAGTAAATACTCACCGAAATGTTCAAAAAATCGATTTTTTGAAAGAAATTTATGAACTAATTTTGTCATTTGCTTAAATTTACACGAAAACACTGTTTCGCGTTTAAATTCGCATAAAAAGAAACGAATTGTTAAAATATGTAACTTTTTAAAATGTTTCCTAGATGAAAATATTACCATAGAACACAAAAAAGGAAATTTTTCTTAAAATCGCTTATAATTCGGTGACTAGGCAGCGAAAAAGAGAACTTCTTGCAATGACAACCCTATGTAAAAATCATTAGATCGGATCGAAATTTGAACTACTTCCAGACTGCAAACTCTACATTTTCATGACTTCTTTGGAGTGTCTTTTTTGCTGGGTAGTTTTGCAATGTATAATCCCATATATTTCCATACATGAATTCATACATATTCATATATAGTTATATACATACATTCATATATTAAAAATATCAAATATAATTTTTTTAGCTGGGTAGTTTTTCTTAGTAAATTTTGATAATAAATTTGTTTGTATATAGCACTTTTTTAATATAAATTTTTATAAAATGATCGTATCAAAATTTATCAGAAAATCGCCAAAAATAGAAACAAAATCGCCAAAAACTATTTCTTTCAAGTTCTTGCAGACGGGTTTTGGTAGGATTTATTTTTGAAACTACTTCTTCAACAAACTAATTATCCTGAATTATAATAATTTTGAAGTTTAATTTTGTTTAAAAAATAACCATAATAATTGCCAACAAAGTTATTTATCGCCATAAAAATCGCCATGTCGCCAAACCAAAAATTTAGACGCCAAACAAGTTAAAAAATCGGCACGTTTGGCGAGAAATCGCCATATCTGACATCGCTAGTGGTGGGTGTTTTAAATCTATTAAAACGTCTATTAGTGCAGCATACTTTTAGCAGCACAAACTATAAGTCCACTCGTACAATTTGATTGCAAGCTATGCCAATTCAAACAAACCACAAACAAATTTTTTTTTCCAACAACCCTAATTCTACAGCCCTGATAAATTGCACGATTATAGGAGTCAAAAACAATATATACTGAAGTTTGATAACAGCTGTATGCAGTTGCAATTCGAATTTTCTAAACTTAATGCAATCAAGTAAGTGATTCAAATCCAACGATTTTAAATAAAGAAATTTCACAAAACTCATAACAGCAGAGGCAGAGAATAGGAATTTGGTATATATCGCGGTACACTGAAATTCAATTTAAGTTCGTTCAAAATATTTTAAACCATGAAAATAAATAAAAAGTGATGGAGTAATATTACCCCAGCAGATTTCATTTTGAAAACCCTTCCAACTGGGCCATTAAAACTAAGATGTACATATGCATGCATATGCATATTTCTTTGATTTTCGGTTGACGCCAATTTCTCTTATTTTTCACAAAATTATTTGTTTCACTTTTTGCTTTAAGGCAAACATACCAGCAACAACGTACATAAATAAGAAATTAAGCTGGAAAAAAAACATAAACAAAATACTAAAATGCAATTGAATTTTAGAATCGTCTGGTATAAAAATGATTTATACTAAAACATTAATGGACAAATTTCTAACGATGTTCCACAATGAATGCAGCATAAGTACAATTTAAGCAAAAGAAGCTGCTCAAGTAGAAAAAAAAACTAAAAGCTAAATCATATGGACAGTATTGAATATATATCTTATAGTTACACAAGCAATCGGTTTTTGAACGATCGCTTTATAAAAGCAAACACAAACACAAACACACACACACCCATACACTCACATACACTCAAAAAATTCACTTATTCGAACGGAAAACGGAAGGAAATTGGATTGTGCGAAAGCAGTACGAGTATGAAATGAGTATGCAAGAAGTCCGATTATTTTTTTCCTTTCTTTCTTTATTTCCTCTTTTATTTATGAGATTATTGCCGTACACTTCTACTTAAATTATTCATATTTGTATAAAAGTAGTAGTAGTGGAGAATTATGGGCAGAGAGAAAAAGCAATAGATTATATATAATTTTGTAATGATGACAAATGTGTTGGTCATTTAAATGTAAGTCGAAATTTAAAAATATTTATTGGGTTTTAAAGACCACAATGTTGAATGTAACAATGAGTAGAAAGCAACCCTATAAAATATGTTCGCACATACAGTAAGTGGCCAAGGACCACTTAAGTTTGAAAATTTTATACTTACAGCAAATTTCAAAATTAATGTGACATTAATGTGAGTTTCAATTCTTACACAATATAATTTTGCAAATTTAAGCAATAAATAAAGCGAGGGTTGTCTGCAAGGTGATTTTCTTATAAACATATTTGTTACAGGCAGCAAATTTTTAACGAAAAATCAAGCTTTAACACATCAAAAAAAAAAAAAAAATCAACTAAAATGTAACGTCTTGGGACTCAGCAGACGTCTCAGACACAAAGTAAAATCAACGAAAATTTCCTGCGCCTGGGTAGCAGCAAGTGCATAAATCTTGTAGCCGGTGGGTCGCAGATTCGAAATAACTTCGCAGCTTGTGTCTTCAAACTAAAGCTTTAATTTCATAAAAATTTTATATTAAATGCTCAACTAATTCATATTAAATTAAAATCTAATTAATTTATAATGGTATGAGTCTAAAGAATATTTGAGGTTGCTGTGCCTGCAGAGTATGAGCATTGACTACCACGCGATGAGTTTGTGTTCAAATCTAGGCCAAGGAAGCCAAAATATATATACAACAAACACTTTTTCTGATACTCAATACACACAATGACGTTAATAAAATAATTAAGAAAATAACATAATATTAAATGAAATTGATGTTATTTCAACTTGATATAACTTTGATTTAATATGGTTCTTTGTGTTCTTTTAGTATCGAAAACAAGCTGTTTCAACTAAAGAAAAAACATTGACTCCACATGATTCTTTATTTTTATTTAACATTATGGGAATGTTGAATCAAAATGAAATAAAAATTTTTCAAGAGGAATTTTTTTTTTTTTTTTTTGAAGATTACTGCAAATTATGTCGAATTAACATGAAACATATGTGAAGCCAAATCATTGCCAAAAAATGTAAAGTAAACCTTGTTTTCATAGATTTTAATATTAAATTATCTTGAGTGCATACTCCATTGACATTGAAAATTTTTCATTTGCTCGTAAAACTGAAATTTACATTAACAGACATCACAGATATGAACGCTGATGATGTTCCGCTGTTCCGTTAATCATTTTCTTAAAATTTAATATTTCCTTATAGAATTATTGATTTTAAAATCATCATATTGCACACTAAATCATAAACAGTCAGAACTCAAAAGATCTCAGACGTTCAGAAGTGGCAAAAAACTGTCGATACTGTACAAATGAGGGTGGCGTTGGCTGAAGTAGTTAGCACGTTGACTACAAGACCGAAGGTACTGCGTTCAATCTATGCATTTTTTGATTTGCAGTAGTGTCCCTTTGTGTCAGTTATATTACCCCCCGGGGAGTCTATTTTTGACTACGGGTGTGACAATCCCGGGGCCCCAGCTAGGGTAATGTAGCTTTTTCCGCTGACGGACCTTTGGCTCATTACCCGTAAAACTTATGTGTTACTACCCAATCTCTGAACATAAACAGAGTAACGGATGTGCACATATTTATAAAAGGAAAACAAATATTGTACGCCCGTTGTTGTCAGCTAGGTGCAGCGTCACCTAGAACTGCCCCTGAGTTCAAAAGACGATAGAGGTGAAGCCCTTGTGGTGGAACTTCGAGGTCTCACCAGAGGCTACTTCTGGTACCACGGGTGCCGGTTGCCCGACAGCTGGGCTGCTTAGAAATAAATGCATTGCGGTTGCCGGAAATTTCTGGTCCAAAATGGCTTTCGTCCTGGGTACGACTCCAGGGCTCTTTCACGCTTTAGTGTCTTGCCGTAGTAGGCACAGAAACTTAGGTGGCGTGCTTGCATTCTTCTCGCGTAAGTGGTCCTCGCTGCTCTGAAGTTCTGATTACATGTAGCGGTCGTCAGTTTCCTTTGCTAAAATGCCGAGTTCGTCCTACCCCAATGAGGTATACCCCACGGGGTTAAAGGGACGATTTTGGTAGGTGTGGAGTACGCACTGGTTATTTGGCGACACAGGCCTGCGTTCTTTATGGATGAATGAAAAAAACATCAGCTATTTAACATGAATATTTAACGAAATGGAATACGAGAACTGGATACATAAGCTAAACGTTTACTTTGATTTTTCTTCTCTTCTTTAAAAAATCATATTAAACAATAAAAATAGTTCATTCTATAAGAATTATTAATGAACTTACGCTGGATTAAGAAACTTTTCCTGATTAAAAATCATTCCAAAGAAATTAAATTTGACATGAAGTCTTTATTTCAATTGGAATAGACGTTGCTTAGCAAAAAAAAAAATCAAAATAAATGTTATCTATCGTATATACCTTACCCAAAGAAATGGGAAGCGATTGATCTTACAGGCCAGCCCTGAAACTTTCAGAGCATGTCAAACATTGGCCACTACAAACAAATCTAAAAACATCGATAAAACTAAAAATATTTATTGTAACAGAAAAAAATCACCTCAAAACGAAAAACAACTAGAATAAGCGTTTTTATTTAAAAAAATCGCCAAAAGAAGCAAACTCCAAAACTAAAAAGTTCGTATATAACATATGTAGTGTCCGTACGGAGCCCTCTCGTGAGTGAGTCAAACTCGTACTTTACTAAATTTATTTCTTTGGCTCACTGCAATGAACAAAATAAAACAAAAGCAAATGTCTTCTTTTATCTATTTTCGTACCGGATAAGGGCTTGTTATATCAGTGGCAATGAGAAAAAAGTTCTTAAGTCATATTTTACTGTTTTGCAGGAGAGAACTTTTAAGCGTTCAAGTCGATTTTCACAAATTTATTTCTTTTACACTCAAATTGGAAAATTCTCTGTTAACATTTATTTTTTTAATCAAATATTGTTCTATAAACTATAAGTAATATATTTAAGTTACAATATACCAAAGTATAACCTTAGTTAAGCTATTATTCCAAATGAGTTTAGAAGTATAGAAAAGATGAGTCACTAGTCATAGTGCTATAACTTTCCGAAATATTAAACAAATTAATTGAGATTTTGATGAGGAATTCTTTCGAATATGCTGATTGTAGAGGTATCATTAACTCAAAATCAGCTTAACTCGACTCAAGCACTTTTTCCTTTTCGCCACATATATTTAAAAATTATTATCTTCTTTGATTATGCATTATTAATTATGTGCCAAACCATATCCATGATTTTTTTTCTATTTTGGTTAATTAAATTTTCCTAACAACTTTACTTATTTAGCTTCTAATGAGAAACATGACTGTATATTTAATTGAACTAATGATTCGGGCTACATTAAGATAAATATTGAGGCTGTAGTTTACATACAACTGAAATCAAATTAGACATTAAACTATTGCCCATTAGTTCTTGTGATAAGTAAAGAAGAAAGGCATTTGCTTAGCCAACATAAATATTCAAAATCTTCTAATAAATATTTATAATGGGCCAAATATTTTCTCATTGAAATATTGTAAAAAGCTTGATCGTAATTTTGATTTCAAAACCATATTTTATTTCATAAGGCATTTACACCTGCACCAAATCGAGCCGATTTCAATTAAAATCTTTATAAAAATGTATATCGTTCATACCAAGTTTCTTTTTTTTTTAATTTCAAGTTTTTTCTTAACGAATATTTAATCCTCTTAATCCTCTTATTCATCTGAAAATTTACTTATTACCTTCACAAGAAATAAAAAATTAATATACAAATACAATACCAAATAAACTTTAATCTCTAACAAAATAACCATGACAACATCTTGCAAGTACGGCTTTTAGGGAAATTTCTCGCAAGATTTTCTTTGCTATTAAACAATTTATATTGCAATTTCCTTCAAAAATATACATATACATATGTACATATTCAGCATATTCAAGTGAATTTCATTCAATCACGGAAATTGTTTGCTCACCACAAAGACACTGTTTTATGGCGTTACAGCGCAACCAGAACAAAACCGCCAAAGCAGCTAATGAGGTCCTGTTATTGTGACAAGCAAGTTAAGCAAATTTAAAGACAAAAACGAACTAGTGGGCATTTAGCATGAAATAAACTAATTCCTCTTATAAAGCCCAACGTCTGTGTTCACATTTAAATCATCAATATAATTTACATAAATAAATACATGAATAAATGAAAGAATGCTTAAATTATTTAAACAACCAATACACATATAAAGAAACATCTGTACAGGTGCTAGAATTATATAAGATGCAATCAGAAAGCAAACATCGAGAATTATAAACTCTTACATAAACTCAAGTGGAAACTTAAGTAAATATGATATATATTGCACAGTGGAAATTTTAGAGATGTAATAAAGAAAATTTATATTTGTATATTATATATTATTTATTATATTATAAATAAATTTCTAAAGAGAAAAATAAACTCCAAAAATCAAAAAATAGCCATTTCGCTGATTTTTTCTTGTAAAGTGCCAAAAATGGTGAGTTTTTGAAATTTTTGTATGGGGAATCCCCCAGGGGTGGCTCCAGGGGGTGTGCCACTAGCATAAGTGCGTCTACCTTCCAAAATTAGTGGGGTTGGTCATACATTTTGACTCAATTGAGGAACTCTAAATGGGTAAAAGTGAGAGTTTTCAAAGTTTGACCCTTCGGATCAAAAGTCGGCACATCAAAATACATTTTAGATGTATGGTTCCTTCGACAAAGTTTCTTATTTTAATCCTGTTAGTTTGAGCAATTTTTTGCCTCTATACATATCGACCCGCCCTACTGTATAATAACTATACATCAAAGGTGAAAAGGAAACTTATTGTTGTCGCTACGCTGTCCGTCTGTCCGTCACAGGCCATTTTATCGAGAACCGTAAGAGCTACGGACTTGAAATTTGGACAGAGTATGTAGAACTTTGGACGCTACGTCAAATACATGAAAATTAAAAATTAAAGGGTGTTCCAAAACGAGCAACGAAAAATATTAGAATCCCATGTAATATACATACAATTATATATGTATATTTTTAAACAATACTACAACAAAATTTAAAAAAAATTTAAATTAAAGGGTGTTCTGTCAGTAAATGTAATTTTGACAACTTGCTGTATATTGAAAACCGTAAAAGGCAAACTCTTGAAATTTTCAAAAACGGTAAAACTAAAAAATTCCAAAATCAAAAAACTACAAACCGAAAAAAATCGGCAAAAACCGAAAAAATTGCCAAAAATGAAAAAAATTGCCATATCAAAAAAAAAATTCTAAAACTAAAATAAATCGCCAAAAACCGAAGAATTCGCCAAAATTAAAAAAAGATCAAAACCGAAAAGATCCCAAAAATGATATAATTACATAGGCTAAAGTTCATATAGTATTACATATTTATTGTCCTTACGGACATCTTCGTGCGCGATTTATTTAAATATACTCGTCATTAACAATATTTCATTACATACTATATTTGGACAAGCTTTTGTGTAAAAAGTTTTTATTTCTTTTTTACCTGAAGAAGACATGTTCATATCGAACTTTTTTTGTTGGCCAAAACACATTATAAAATTCCTTACATTTCTTGCTGTAGTACCTGCAAAGATATTCCAAAACAAAAAAAAAAATAAATGAAAGCCAGGTTCCTCGCCCACTTATTTTATTCCGACTTTTTTGGTTTAGCAACTTATGAGGTCAATGGAGTAACTCCTACAAGATCTCAGGTGTTTTACCGAGATATTTCAAAATAAATATTTGCTACAAATGGGAGTGCCACGCCCACTTGTCAGCTCTTTAATACTATTTATTTAAAGTACTAGGAAAAATTAAAAAAAAATAAACAAATCGGTTCAACCGTTCTCCGATTTTAGATGATTTAAAATGTGGGCGTAAAAGTGGGCGTAATCAATTTTTATTTCCGTAAAAAATTTTCGAAATGCATGCAGCAGTCCTTAAGTGATGCGAATACCAACGAACAATATTTAATTTATATTTATATTGTTATAATTCTCAGTAATAATACCTTCTTTTTTAGAACTTACATTCCTTAGAAGTAGAAAAATTACACTTATGCCCATTTTTTCAGTTGGTAATCAAACCGTAATTATTTTTAAGTTCTAATTAAATACAAAATTGTGTTTTTGAGTGCTTATTTAAATAATAATTAAATGCCCAACCTTGCGAAATTAAACACTACTTAAGTTTTATGATTGTACCATATGTTTTTATGCGTGTGTGTGTTTACTGAAAACATGCACATGAGCATCATGCGGTCGTATTAAAAAGAATTTCGTTTAAATTTCATAAATATATAACATATACAGTACAAAGTTTCATATCATGGAATAAAGTAATATAAAAATGTATTATGATGTTCTTTTGGTCTCATAAAATGAGTTTTTATGCAATTTAATTTTCTACATGTTGATAACCTAACTTTTTTGCTTACGTCAAACAGCTGCTGTTTGAAAAGCCTTCAATAATACTGGGAAATTTTTCAGTGCTACCGTACTTTCAACGAAATTTAATAAGAACTTTAAGTAACCACTGAAAAAATGAAATCGTATTTAATTACAACTTAATTTTAAACAAAAATTAGCTAATTACGTACTTAATTTTGAAGTTAAAAACTGGGGGTTAGTAATACTCTTAAAGCCATGAAAATGTCCCCACTTTATTATTTTTTTTTTTTAAATACATACAATGATAATACAATTTACTTTACTGTTACTATTAGATTACATTTTCAGCCAAGAAATGTATTGAAACAAGCCAGACGCAAAAAAATTATCAATATTCCTCTCAGGCAAATTATGTAAAACAGAAAATATTTTTTAATTTTCATAAGAACAAAAAAATAAAAACAATATGAAAAGTTCTCAGTCACTTTTCATTAATGTGAAAGTTTTCTTAAAAGCAAAGTTCTGTTTTTCACTCCACTGTTTGTTGTTGTTAACTTCCAAAAATATGCCCCAAAGATTAAATATGCTTTAAGCAATTAAAAGAGGATAGGATGGTGGCAAGAAAAAGACTAAATAATTAAACCGAAGAAGTATGTTACGTACTTTAATTCATGCACAAACACACACAAATTCAATTATTTATATACTAGACCCGTGCGCAAGACCACTTACAAGAACTTTCAAGACCTGAAGGACTTTTCAGATATTTTACTACAACAAAATCTTCTAAAACAAACGCTAAACAATACTGTTTGCAAGACATTTGTTTCAGTTATTGCAGGTATAGGAGTAAAGAAGAAAATACTTAGTGACGAAAGAATTTGTGATGCTTGCTTCTTCATACACATGGGCGCGTATACAAACGTCATGCATGTACCTACGACGACACTTGGTGTAAATGATTTTTTATTTTTCTGCAGAAAAAAGAAACACCATTAAACACATAATAGCCAGGGTGACCGATGACATTTTTCAAAAAGTGGCACTAAAAGGGGCAACATTAAAAAAAACAAGACAACTACACTAAACTTTTTATTTTTAATGTATAATTATATAATTCACTCTAAAAAAAGAGGGGCAAAAAGTGGTAGTCAAAAATGTGGTAATTTGTCACTTTAGTTGGTCAAATGGTCACGCTGATAATAGCTAAGCATCTACGTAAAATATAAAAAAATTACAAGCACACATGCATCAACACTCCTTTTTTGAGTGTTTATTATTTATTATATTGATATTACAGATAAATACAATAGCAATGTAAGAAAGGTAGAAGCACTAGCTGCTCAGGCCATCGGATAATGAGTGTT
This sequence comes from Tachina grossa, assembly GCA_949987645.1. Classification (NCBI taxonomy): domain Eukaryota; kingdom Metazoa; phylum Arthropoda; class Insecta; order Diptera; family Tachinidae; genus Tachina; species Tachina grossa. The sequence continues at coordinate 181,209,700 of OX465274.1, forward strand.
TGGTACGAACAAGAAGTCTTCGCGACATCGCTTATAAACACTCATATACACGTACTTATGTATATCAATACATCCATAGCACTTTGCTTATTAAAGGGCCACCCACACTATAATACTTTGTATTAATACATGTCAGAAATTTAAATAATACGTGAAAGTGCGATATTGTGAATGCAAAATGTCAAACAAATGGTAAATAATACGATAAAAATTTGACATCCCATAACAAACATTAATTCGATATTTTTTTTCGTGCAAAACGAAGAAGAAGAATGTAAAAAAGGACAGAAAAAAATTTGGTAAAAAAAATTTGGTTTATATAAAAAGAATCATATTCTAACAACAAACTTTTAAAAACACTAAAAGAAAGTGAACCAAAAGACTACAAAAATTACATTTGCATGATATTTTAAACGCACATTTGAATTCGTGCGTGACGTTTTTTTATATGACACTACGAAAATAAAAACAAAATGAAATGAAGTTGTACAACATACTCCTAAATTATACAACTTGCCAAAAAAATCAAATTTTTTTAATCTTTCATACAACGAAACACAAATTCATACAACGACCCCACACACTTTACAATCTCATACACAACCTGCTCATATTGTACCAACGGTCGCAAGGTCTGTGGCTTGCTTTACAAAATCAAGCAATAAACAAACTAACAAGTCGTCTGTTTCGACGCCGATACCGTGCCGTCGTTTATGGAATATCTCTTTGTCTTGAACCGGATATAAATATTGAATATGTTTATCATATTGAATAATTTTTCGTATAAGCCATGTCTGAAAATTAACAAAATTATCATATTTTCTGTTCCTTTATCATATTAAAATCAACTTATTTATCCGTGTGAACACAAAATTTGACTTTACATTAAATTTTTTGACCGTGGAAACAAATTTCTTTAGATTTATTTGTCGTAAAGTGTGATTAAAGTCTTTAAACATATATAATGGTCTGAGTGGCCCTTAAACAACATCATTTATTTAAGTTTAAAAATTTTTAAACGCACTAATAATCCCAAATTAATACTTTACTTATTAGGTAAAATATTTTTTAATTAAAAATTGTACATTGAAATTGATTATTGAGTGGTTTAGCTGGATCCTATGCGCACTTCACTGTTGCTAATGCAGATCATCAGGGAACCTTTACCCAAAGCTTCTTAGAACAACTAGAGTTATTATATTATAAACTTTCATTTAAACAAATGAGAAGCTCAATAACAAATAACAAATTTGAAACAAGAACTCAATAATCAACATGTTTTTTATTTTCTTACTTTACTATTGCTACATTGGCTGACTTTTTTTCAGCTTCAAATTGTATTTGTAGGAGTATGTAAACAAAAAATAAATGTAAATAACAACAACAGCTATTTAAGTATAGAGTGTTGCCACACAAGCATTTTTTGGACCAGGTGCACTCAATTTAATAATTAGTTATTTTTTTTATGGGAATTGTTAAAATTTAAGTTTAAAATTTTTTAAACGCACTTTTATTGAGTTCCTGTTTCAACTTTGTTATTTGTTGTTGAGCTTCTCATTTGCTTAAATGAAACTTTATAACATAATAACTCTAGTTGTTCTAAGAAACTTATGATCTGCATTAGCAACAGTGAAATGCGCATAGGATCCAGCTAAACCCCACAATAATCAATTTCAATGTATTTTTAATTAAAAAATATTTTACTTAATAAGTAAAATATTAATTTGGGATTATTAGTGCGTTTGAAAAATTTTAAACCTAAATTTTAACAATTCCCATAAAAAAACAACATCATTTATTATTGTTTTAGTACTATAATACGTGCTACGATAATACATTTAGATAACAAATCGTATTTACATTTCAAGACTGTTTACGCAGCCCTCTTTTATGTAACAATGGCAGCATTAGTACGCAATAGGAGAGTATTTAGCTGCTCCTTTCCCAAAAATTTCTTTATTTATACATATGTATGTACATGCATACATACATATTTATGTATATTTTTCCTTAATTCTGTTACTCTGTTCTTGTGTCGCTCAAAAGAAACACCCAGCGAAATTTATTTTATATCATATTTCGGCTTATTTCAAAATATATATTTTATATTTTTAAACATACATAGATATTACCCGATTCTCATATTATTTAAACTGTTTTTCTCTAAACAAAATGTTTTTATTTATTTTAATTTTTTTTTTTTTATGACTGCAAAACGTACAATTTCTTATAAAAAACCTCTAAAGGTTTTAACATGACTTCTTAAAAAAAAATAATAATAATGACTTGAAAGCAAGGAAAATTTAATTAATTAAGCATAACTTAAACTTTCTAACAATTATATAACTTGCCAAATAAAGTTTATATTATATGTGTACAATCAGTAACTCAAACATTTGTGTTTGATGGGAAATGTGTATGTGCAAAAATAGCAATACAAACATTCAGCCACTATTTCAAATACAAGTAAATATATTTTAATATACAATAATATAAAACAAAATTGGACCAGGTAATATATTGCTTATATGTATATAAAGTGTCTATTTATAGAAACTTAATTAAGCATTACCTGCATTTCTAATATAACCACGTTAGAGCAGGCAGTAAATGTGAGTTAAAAAATTTGTATAGCAGACAAATCTTTAAGCAAAAATTTAAAGAAGAAATTTAGTATTATCATATGACCAACTAAATTAAATAAGTTCGTTAAAACTAAAAGTTTTAGAATTACATTCAATTAAACTTGTTTATTGCAGGATTTTTTTCGCAGTAAATATTTAATTTTTCTTTTAGCTAAATTAAAGCTTAAAATTTCAAGGTCTCATCTACTAATTTTATCGTTATTTAAATCAAAAATACTTTTTAGGAATAAGGTCTTTAAGCTCTAACAAATTGCACAAATTTCTAAACTTTAATAAATTTATTTAAATAAAATATTTTTGGCATAAACTGTAATTGATAAATTCCTGAGCAAACAAAAATCTAAATATATTAACTCTTCGAAACTTTTGCTGACCAATCAAAGTTTACTCAAACTTTATCATACTTGTACGTTTTTATTTAATCAAAGATAATAATTTTCTTCACAAAAAAAAAATTTCTTAGGAAATTATTAAATTATTTCTGTTAACTATTTGTACAGGTAAAACTCAAACATTCAATACGATTTGGTTTTGTATACACACAAAACTTTTGGTCAGTCAAAACTACGAGTTTTTTTTTTTAAAGATGCCAGACTTAATGATTATTTTGACGATTTGCTATTTTAGTGAATACAGATACAAACTCTTTAATATGAGTATCTTGCAACAGTCAGACCAGGACTTTAATGTCATTATGTAAAGACTTGTGGGGCTGAGACTAACAACCTTTTTTCGGCAGTTTAAATTATGTATATAAAATATATTTCCTCCAGAATTTTGTGAATGCCATTGGAATGATAACAACGAGTAAAAGCGCTGAGTTGAGTCAGATGAGCAATTGCTCGTAAGTTCAGTTCGATCAAACAGCAACAGCTTTTGCTCAATTTCGTATGCATAAAAATGAGTTCAAAGCAATTGCAATTACTTGAGCAAAGGGAGATCAAACGTCTAATTGTTATTGAAGTGCAAACATGTCGTCAAGTGAAAGTGAAGTAGAATCAAATAATAATAATAATAATACAATACAAACTGATGACATTTCTAAATTTTTAGTAGAAAAAATTAAATAAATATTTACTAGAAAAAAGCCAATTACCAAGTCAATTACGGCCCGTTCCACGATGTCACCAGAAATCGTTCGATCGACAACTTGTATTGCAAAAAACAATAACATTAGAAACTTTTTCAATATAAATATTCGATCGAACGATTTTTGGTGACATCGTGGGACAGGCCGTAAAAATAATAAAAAACAAATAATAGAAACATGTGTAACAGAAATTAAGCAATCTCATTTTAGATTTTGCTATATGTAGTTTATTTTTGAAGGTTAAAAAAAGTCAACAGCAGTTTTGAGTCGTTATGAAACTGATGAGACAAGGGAGTTGAATTTTCAAAGTCCGCAGAGGCTTGTTTTGTTAAAGCAAAACAAGATGGGTGATTCCTTCAAAAATGCAGATTTTGCAAGAAAAACTTGCAACTTTCGGGAATTTTATCCACTCGCTTGTTTTGGCAGATATAAGTTTCGCAACTTCTGCAATAGTTCGCGACACAGTGGATTAATGGACTCCAATATCTGTGGCTATAAACTTATGGAATCCAGGATCTGCACAAAATCTTAAATACAGTCGAATTTTATCAATGTTGCTGAGGGCACCACCACGTGTTTCTTCTGACTCCTCAAAAAAATAATTAGCCAACCAGCAGATGCTACTATCATCAAACCTATGTATTTATTATTTTATTATTAATTAAATAAAAAATAATAATAATTAAGAATACAAACCTGTACAATTTTTTATGCTCACTTGTTAAATTTTTTTACGCTATTGATAACATTTTGTATTTCTTTGTGGCACAAAATTTTCAGCCATGATTCCTTTTTAGTGTACGTGAGTCAACTATAAGGCAGGCTCAACAAAATTTGAGCAAGAGCTCACAAAAGAAAGCAAAAGTTTGTTTTTATGCATATGAAAATGAGCACAAGCTCATCTAACTTAGTTCAAACTGAGCAAGACGAGTTCAAACGTAAGCAGTGAGTAAAAGCAAATACATCAAATTTTATTTTGCATACGACAAGCACCTTTTACTCAAACAATCGAGTCCGAGCTCAAGCTCACGTTTTATGCATGAGACCCAATATTTTTGAAATTTTGTTTTTGTTTGCCATATAATTTGCCAATGGTTGAGTGATTGCATTAATATAATATAAAAGCACTGAAACCAGGAAAACAAACCCGTAATTTAAGTAAAAAAGCACTAAATTAAAATTATTTTGTTTTAAAAAAAATTTGTATATAAAAAATATAGACCTTGCATTTTATCCCTTAAACTTCAAATTTGAAACATCCGATACACATTTTGATTTTATGAGAATCAGTTAATTCTAAAATCAATTTGGCGAAACCTTTTTAAGTTATTATAAAAAATTTAATTTTTTTTTCGTCAACGAAGAAACAAATCACCTCAAATTAGTCAAATTAGCAGCAATTAGAAGTCTTTTTGACTTGCTGATTAGATTTTTATCTCGATGCTGTGGAAACGTTCTTTCACAGCAAACGCAATATTAATAACAAAGATACAACAAAGTTAAAAAAAAAGTAATTTGCAAGTTAACCAAGTTATATAAACTTAAATTATATATACTATTATTTTAGAAAAAAGGAACGAAGTAGGTTATTAATATGTAACCTAAAATGGCAGCTCTATTAGCAACACAATTCAATTCGTTTCAGACCGCTTTTATATAAAGCCAAGTGTGAGCACAACTTTCTACGTATTTTGCACTTAAATAAAGTAATAAAGGTAAAAACGTGATCAACTTCTGCGTTTAAACATTAAAGTTTGATGGGAATGCAATTTCGATAATGCCCCAAACGAGTTTATATCAAATGAATCGTTATAAGACTTTATTTCTGCCCAAAACACGATAGCGAACTCAAAGTTTCTCCATTGCATTAATTGAATTATTCTCTATTTACTGTATATACTAGAAAATATTTCGCTATTAGACTATACTTGCATTATGTTTTCTCTGTCGTGTGGCAAAACACTCTTTCCATTAATTGTGCTTAGAATGGGAGAGTTTGAGAACAAAATGCACTTATTTCTTCAACCAAGTTTTGTACAATCTTATTAGAATTTTTTGAAATGTTCCATTTAACTTCAGTGCTTATGTTTTTTAAATGTTAGGATTCTTAAAAAAAATATATATATATATTATATACACTGAGGGAAAAATGACGTTGCAAAACCAACAACGTTCGTGGTCAATTTGGCACCCTACGTTGTCGATTTTTTTTAGCCACACTGGTTTTCAATTCGTTAACGAACGTGTACAAATTGACAACAGTATGTTGTCAAATATTGGTATTTGACAACGCACGTTTTCAAGTAGTTACCGATCGTGTTCAATTTGACAACACATTGTTGTCAAATTTTAGGTTTTGACAACGCGGGTGTCAACTTGTAAACAAACGTGTTCAAAATGACAACGCTTTGTTGTCAAAATTTTAAGTTTTGACAACGCGGGTGTCAATTTGTAAGCAAATGTGTGCAAATTGACAACGCTTTGTTGTCAATTCGTACTCGTTTGTTGTCGGCTATGTTTTTCTTATTATTTGTTTGTTACCGAAGGTGAAAGGAAGCATGTTTTGAAAAACTAGTAAAGAAATTAATAATAATATGCGAGAAAATAGTTTGCTGGAGCTTTTAAAAGTTAATGGTTAGTTCATGGTGGTCAGTGACACGTGCACTCCCATCTCCGAGGCTGAAGATACTGAGGATAATAAGCTTGAGGAATTCTTAGGGCCAATTTCACCAACTTCTTTAAATATCAATTCCTATTTAAAAGTCACTTTTCCATACAAAAATTAATGAAAATCAATATTTAAATATGAATTGATATTTAAATGGAGTTGGTGAAATTGGCCCTTAAAACCATAAATATGGAATCCGTTCTTGAATATTTAAAAGGCAAGTAAATCAAACCTTTTATTTGCAAAAATAATTATTTATGCCTATTTTTAATTTTAAACATAAGACAACATTTCGGAGCTTGCCATATTAAAAAAGGAAGATTTGAAGCAAGCAGTTCCACCATTAGGGCTACGTGTGGAATTCAGAGAAAAGCTCTTTGCGTGGAAAAAAAAGGAGGTTCACTAAAACAGGACAAAACTTTTTTAATACTAGTTATTGAATTTGTAACTCTACCAATATATCCAATGATTAATGGAAAAATTTATTTTAGAGTAAAGTTAATTTAAATTGTTGTATGTCTGTATATAATTTAATTTTAATTATTTAATAAAACAAGTTTTAAAAAAGAAACCATGGATTTTAGTATATATTTTTATGTGAATAGATTGGGAAAGGAACGGAAATTTACTTCCAAATAGGCAACGAACGGTGTCAAATTGACAACAGCATGGTGTCACATTGACAACGGTATGGTGTCAATTTGACCACATTTGTGCTCGATTTGAAAACGATTGTGTTGTCAATATTTCGTTGTCAGATTGACAACGTCGTGTACAACTTGACCACAAACGTTGTTGGTACACTTTTGACACCGAATGTGGTCATTTTGAGCAAGTATGGTGTCACTTTTTCTCTGGCTGTAGGAAAATTTTTTTTGAATTTTGGGTTTAGTGCCACCGCCAAGAAATAAAAAGCACCAAAAATTAGTTTAAAAAAGCAACGAGCACTAACTTCAAAATTTTTCGCGTCGAAAATTTCAAAAAACACTAAAAATGGTGCGAAAAGCACCGAGTTGACAACGCTGGATTTTACGATCTCTTTGTCTCTCTTTCTCTCTGGCAGCTCTCCCATGGTCACCAATACTGTAACAAAAAGAAATTTCTTTCATTATTGGCTGCTGCATGGAAAGAATTAAAACAAACATGTCTGCTTATTTAGAAGAAAACTTTTATTCCAAGTTTATTTTTGTGTGTTGTCAGTTTGACAATTAGTTAATTGCTTTTCATTCACAAACTTAATAGAGCATACAGGCATACAGTTCATAACCAACTTAAATCAGTTCTGAACGTTAATTAAATAAATTCTTGCATGGTATTTATGTGAAATAGAATTTCAAGTTATATTAGTGTCAAGCTTATAAAGTAAACGGAAGACATGCAAGGACCTTTTTTAACACGTAAAAATTGCCATAGAAAAGGCAAAGAATATGAAGTGAGGCTCTGGGTGGGGTTTGACAGAACTCAAATTGTATTGTAAATATTCAATATTCAAGAATTCATTTTGATTAAATGTGTCTTCCCTAGTGACTTCTGGCTTTTTCTTTGCAAAGGTTTACCAGCAGTTCCTTGGAAACGTTTTTATTTCTATTTCCATGTTGCGCAATTTTTTTTTCTTATTTACGAGCTACTAAATATGAAAGGCGGTATTTTTAGTGGTTTGTTGCGAAGATCAAAGAAATTGCAGCTGCAGTTTGAGACAAAATCCAAATAATTTTATTTTATTGATTTTTTTATATACATTTATTAAGCTTGAAATCTTGTTTTTTATAAAAGGAATTAATTAATTCTATTTTTATTCCAATATTTCATTGCCACAATGGGTAACTTTTTCAGGGAATATATGTTCACACAGAAAAATTTCATTTTAAAATCTACATAAACAATGTTAATCTAACATTTTTCGACAATGATTTTGCTTCATATGTGTTTCATGTTATTCTAACATGATTTATAATAATTTCCAAAGAAAATTTTTCCTTTTGAAATAACTTTATTTAACGTTGATATAACATTTACGTACTGTTAAAATCAAAATGAAGAATCATGTTGAATCAAAGTTATTTCAAGTTGGAACAACATGAATTTAATTTAATGTGGTAAATGTGTTTTATTAACTATTTAACTTACGTGTGGTGGACATAGACATCAGAAAAATGTTTGTTTGTATATAAATTGGCTTCGCCGGCCAAGATTCAAACTTGGATTTCATCGCGTGGTAGTCAACGTTGTGGCTGCAGCCACAACAACTTTAAATATTCTTTAGATTTACACCAAATATATACCATCATAAATAAAATTGTAATTAAATATTATTTCATTTATCAGTTAACTTACAATTTATTTGAAAAGTTTTATTTAAAAAATACTTTGACTTGAAAATTTTTAGTTAAAAAAAAATACTTTGACTTGACTCCAGGAGTCGAACTTGCAATCCTCTGACTGCAAGACTAGTACATTGTCTACCATCCAGCAGCAGTTTGTCGGTTATTTACAAACATCAAAAAACAACAAAAACAACTCACACAACTAAACACAAAAGTGTATTGCAGCTACCCAGTGGGGATTCGAGTTAACTCAGAGCTATTGAATTATTACCCAAAAATTAGTCAGAGGTGGTTAAAATTAGCACCGCATGTTAAAAGTGATCAGATTTAGCATTAAGTGGCCGCAGGACGAGTGCATCAGTTTTGAACTAACCATGAGTTAGCTCTATATAAGTTAGCTTGTGCCAAATAAAAAATATAAAAAGAAGGAGTTATTTTTAGTTCATTATGATTATTTTAGTATTTATTATTATTAACATTTTTTAGTCAGCTTAATTAAAGTTTAAACTATTTTAAATTATTTTTTAAGAAACGATAACGGGTATCGAACCGTGATCACTTTTGTTTGTCAGCCATCATACTTAACACTTTGCCATCGCGCCATTTAAAATATAAACGGCACAGAGTTATTATATGCTGACATCTTCTCTCTGAACTTTGACTGTATCAGCTTTGAATTAGTTAGCTCAAAACTTATCGAAGAAGTAAGTTGTACAAAAACAACTCACTAATCTCTGCATCAGTTTTGAGTTAGCTTAAAATTAGTTCAATACTTATCGGGAAGAAGACAGTTGTGTAAAAAACAACTGACTCACATCTGTATAATTTGTGAATTAGTTCAGAAAATAGTTGTATATAAGCCCAGTAAGAAAAGACACTCCAAAAAAGTCATGAAAATGTAGAGTTTGCAGTCTGGAAGTAGTTCAAATTTCGATCCAATCTAATGATTTTTACATAGGGTTGTCATTGCAAGAAGTTCTCTTTTTCGATGCCTAGTCACCGAATTAGAAGCGATTTTAAGAAAAATTTCCTTTTTTGTGTTATATGGTAATATTTTCATCTAGGAAAAACTTTTAAAAATTTACATATTTTAACAATTCCTTTCTTTTTGTACGAATTTAAGCGCGAAACAGTGTTTTTATGTAAATTTAAGCAAATAACTTCTAAATTTTAGGCCAAAATTAGTTCATAAATGTCTTTCAAAAAATCGATTTTTTGAACATTTTGGTGAGTATTTACTAAAACTATGGAAAAACTACAAGGTTTTGTGTAATTAAAATAAACTTTTACTTGGTTTTCTGCTAACTATCGGCAAATTAAAAATATCGATTTTTTGAAAGCAATGAAAATGTGGTTCCTTCAGAATGACTTCCATTTTTTTTTTTTACTGGGAAGTTATCAAAAAGTCACCCATATTTTGAGCTAGCTAATAAAAATCCGACTGGGTATGAACAAAGCAAATAAACACCAACACACTTACAGAACATATTATTTCTTGTAAATTTAAAATGATTTGAATGGACTTGAATCAAACTTTTTGCATGGTGATTTTACATTGGAATTTTTTTTTTGTGTGCTTATATAATAATTGACAATGAAAATTTATTTTGATAAAAAGGCGGTAAATCAAAAATAATAAAAAATATAAAAACAAAATAAAAAACAAATGTTATTGATATGTTAATTAGAAATTTTATTCGAATTCAGTATTATATTAATTTAATCCTCATCAGCGTGGCTAGAGTATTTCGACTTCGACTACGACGTTTGTGTACTAATTTAAAGAACACCGCATTATTTTTTATTATTATTAATAATGTGATAATCAGTTTTTTTTTGACGGTAACATTTCGCCTCCCATTTAAACAAAAATTTATGCAAACAGCAATTTGAAAATTAGTGTCATTAAAAAATTGTTGAAGGAGTAACATAATTTAAGAAAAAAAGGTTTTAAAAGTAGGCGTGGTTGAAAAAGTAGCCTATAATTCAATCTATATTCCCAGCGAAATGTTGTGAAAATTTCTGGAAGATCGGTCCAGAGGTCTAACCTCGCATAAAGTACAAACAAACAAATAAACAAACACACAATCCATTTTTTATATATAAAGATTAAGATTATTATTTAAGAATAAATATATCGCACACTAAACAGTCACAACTCAAAAATTTTCAGATGCAGAGAAGTGGCAAGCAACTGTTGATACTGCACAAATGACGCAAGTTTATAACATAAAAATAAGCATAACAGTATTTTAAGTTTTCCAAAAGGATGTATTGCAAAAGAAATTGTAGCTAGCGTTAGAGATTTATTCAATTAAGTGGTGTATAAAAAAAAATAAAATTACTTTGATAATTTTGAGTTGTGACTATTTATGAATTAGGGTGCGATATGTATTAAATATATAAAGCTCAAATTAAATATGAAAGCAATTAAAGCACGCGAAGTATATATAAATTAATTTCCATCTAATTGGATTTCTATTGATGTTATAATTATTTTGTGGTTTACTTGTCAATTAGCAAATAAATTTTTTTTTTCGGTCTTTCATTAATTTCGAATTAATTTCTTCCAATTTAGCAAGAACTTTATTAAACATCTTAATTAGTTAAAATTTAATTACGGGAACTTGTGTGTGTATAATTGTATATATGTGTGTGTGTGTGTTTGTTTCTGGGTTATAGAAACACTCTGAGCAAAAGGCAAATGTTAAATTAACTATTGACACACATACAAACGTTTCAACAGACGTGCATTTGTAAATATTAAACGTGGTTAAATATTAATTGAATTAAATTAATGTGTTTTCATTTAAAAAAGTTTTCAGATATATACACATTTTTTTATAAGCGGATAAAACAAAATTGCGGTAATATTTTTTATTTCTTTGCGGTCTATCGATTAGTATTTGAGGTCATTTTATTATGTTTTTGTAAACTCGCTTTGGGTCCTGTCTGTTTGGTAGAATTTTTATATAAAAGTTACACTTACACTATCTTACAGTTAAGCTGGAGACCACCGTTCTTAGAATTAACCAAATAATATACAATATTTTATTATTTCCCAAGAAAACACTAACTATTAACTGGACTGTACAAGGCCAAAAATACTTGTGTGGCAACACTCTATTCTTGAATAGCTGTTGTTGTTTTTTACATTTATTTGCTTTGCGTACTTCTTACAACTACAATTCGAGCTGAAAAAAGTCAGCTAAAGTAGCAATGGTAAGGTAAGAAAATAAAAAAACATGTTGACTATTGAGTTCTGGTGTCAACTTTGATATATATATTTTTTTTTTAAAGAGAAGTAACATTCATGCAATTAATGCCTACTACTACTAGTAGGTGTTACTTTAGGAAAGGGATAGAAAACAGGTATTCAGTGAAGAGATAGAAGAAAGCTTGTTTTTTTTTGCACGCTTTTTTCAATAATTCAGCGTTGCAGCGCTTTCGGGTGTTAAATGAGGCGTATTCAATTTTAAAGCTGTGTTTAGTAGCCATTTTATTTTATTGGTTATTTTAGTTCGCCGATGATTTTGCTACACAATACCGACAAAGGAGGGCGCTCTGATGTTACATTATAATTAGTATCTGCTGAAGTCGGTATTGTTCAGTGACCAGTGAGTATGCCTTCATCATTTGAACTTTCCTTTAACAACTGATACAAAGATACATTAATTCACATCAGAAAAATGCACTTCATTCTCTTCTTTAGAAACTCACATTAATTAATAAAAATATTTCATTCAATAGGAACTGAAATTACTGATCTTAAGCCCGATTAAAAAATTAAATATGTCTCATTTTTGGTGATTTTGATCTTGAAGATGAAGTTTTTTGATTTTATATGTATGTTCACAATTTTTGTTTATTATTCACAGAGTAAATCAAAATTCTGAATGGTTTGCAAGCTATGAGCATAAGAAAATGCTAAAATGACACCAAGGCCCCAAATCTTTAGTGAAAAAAAGTAAAAAAGTAAAAAAGTGCTTGATTTTGGGAAAAACTGGGAGACACAGGTCTTTTTTTTTTTTTTTTTGTTTTTTTGTTATCACGTAGTGGTATCCTTATATGGTTATATTTTTTTCGTGTTGCACTATGCATTTGATTTTAGTTTAATATAGATCTGGGTCGAGAACTAAAACTTCATTGCTTCTCGAATTAAATTTTCAAAAAGATGTAGAATGTGGGCAGTTAAGCACTCACCCAAAATAAGAAACATTTATTATTTTTTTTTTTATTTCAAGAAATAACACAAAAATCTCCGTTTATGTGTGTGTGTTCCTCGGGCATTAGCTCTAGAGCTGCAAAACTATCGATGGTACTATCGATAGTATCGATAGTTTTATATTGAGTAGACTATCGATATTTTTTTTCGATAGTGATACTGTCGACAAGAACACGCTACTAAAAGAGAAAAAATCAAAGTCAATAAAAACGGAATGATGGCGACTGTGTAATAAAAAATGCAACATTCAAATTTCGCCGCCTGGTTTGGTAATGGTTATCATTACATATATAAATGTGAAAACCAATTAATTAGTTTTGATTTGTTTCAACATAAGATGTCAGTTTTTATCTACTAGATGCAAATTGCATAAAAATACAATTATTATATACCAACGGCTTTGATACATGAAGAAATTTGATGGCTACTGGACTGTCTCCGCTCTTTACTTTTAAATAACAGGTGACGCTAAATAGTTTGCTTCTCCTTCTATTAAACCAATACTTTTTACCTAACTGCAATAGTTTAAGTAATGATGAAAGATTTTTTTTATTTTATTCCTTTTTAATTTATTTTTTATTGATCCATCTATCTATCTGTTTGCTTTTTCGTTTATTTTTTATAGAACTGTGAATATACGTTTGTGGAATATGTGTATTAAAAACATTGGCACTAAAGCTGGATTCACCCACTGTTTCCGAACAAAATTTTTGTCCAGACAAAAATTTTTTTACTGAGAGTTTTCTGCAGCACGATTCATCCATTTCGAACATTTTGTCTGGAAAATAAAAGCTACCATATGAAATACGTTTATAAACGGTATGTATTAACTTTACAAGTGGCAGCTTAACGACAAATGATTACAATTCGCTGTGTCTTTTTAATTGTTCAATGCCATTCTTTCGTTCAACTCCATATGTATATGTTTTATTTTTCAATTTTCCTTTATTTCTATTGTAATTAATACAATTTAATTTATTATTAATATAACATGATGTGGCAGCCCAGTTCAACTTCGGCTGAAAAATTAAAATACTTGGCAGCTCAGTTCGATTTTGTCCGGACAAAATATAAAATTAAACCAATTCAAGCTGAGAGTTGTTCGTAAAAAATATTTTCCCTCTCTCAAGAAGAGAGACATAAAACTACATATAAAAAAAATTTTGTCCGGACAAAAATTTTGTTCATAAACAATGGGTGAATCCAGCTTTAAAGTTTTAAAAAAAATCAAGTTTCTTTTTACTTTATGGAATGATTTTATATTAGAAAAATACACAATTGATAAGTTTCTAAGAATCAAAAACTATCGATAGTATCGATGGCATCTAAAAATACAATCGAAACTATCGAATGGAGCCACTATCGATAGTTTTGCAGCTGTAATTAGCTCATACAATTAGTTGACAATATATAGCAGGGAAGCCCCGAAAATGTTTTGCAGCTGTATGGGTACAGTGAAACGAAAAAGTGGACACAAAGATTTTAATTAAAATTTAATTACAAGAATTTGTTTTGGTTGTAAAAAAGGTAAAAGGGTATAGTTCAAACTGAATTTTCTATTTTCCGATTTGATAAAATGAAAAAGTTTTCAACACATTTTTCTGTTTTAAAATTTTACTTTTTAAAAAACAAAATGTATTGAACATTTTCTGACTTTATCAAGTAAACAAATAGTAAATTACTTAATTCCTTACATAACAATATATAAGGTCACTACGCTTGAAAGTTATTTTCGTTAATTAAAATATAACTTGTGTTCATTAGTTTCTTCCCCTGCAACAATTTCCTAATTTTTCCTCATCATTATATGTAACCGTATTGATATGAAAAGTCTAATAATGTCTCTAAGTAACATTTTATACTGCATCTTATATGTTTGATAACATAAAAGACATTGGGCATTATCAAAGGCATTGTATATCGAAAACTATTTTCTTAATTCTATCATTTATATTATCCACTGTATTTGAAAAATATCAATACAGCCGCTACGCATGTGCACTTCTTGCCGTCTGGCAGACAACTAAATTAAATGAAAAGGGCTCAGTTAGCCGACTGTAATGTAAAGTAACTGAAACAGTAAGAAACAGCTGATCGATTTTGTTATGTGAAAAGTAATGAAAATGGTTATAGAGATGTAATGTAACGTAACCTACTTTTCATATAAAAATATCAATCAGCTGTTTTCTGCGTTACAGTTACATTGCATTACAGTCGGCTAACTGAGCCTTAAGAAAGTGATGGATGGAGCCAATCACTGTTACCAATTCAGCTATTTTCTCGTCAAATCTAGCGATTTTTAAGTACATTTTTAGCGGGAATTCTAGCGATTTTTTATCCATCATAATTCGATTTAAAATGTGAGCTTGTTCAGAAGCGGTGAACCTTAATGAAGCAAACTATAGAAAAAAAGGTGATTGAATAGCGCTACAACAATGCAGGTTTAAATGTGAGCTAATGTACTCATATCCATCCTAACATCCGTTTTGATAAGTGCTTTTATACATAAGTAAATACGTTCATATTAATTCTTTAAATAGCGCTTTAGATAACTGTGCTACTTTTACTCTATAATTTTAAGCAATTTTTAACTGGGGAAGTCCCGAAGTAGCAGAAACGATGAATAACATATGTATCTGTACATACCAGAACCAACACAAGCAAAACGGATGCAAACAGGTATATCTGTGCAGGTCTGTAATATGTATATGTTTTTAAATAAAATAATCCTTTTATTGACATATTACATTACTTTTATATGGTATTTTATAAAATTTTTAGGAAAATTTGGGAAGTACGAAAGAAGTTAACAAATTACCGTGAAATTTTTGAAACAACCTAAAAATAAATTTATTTTTTAGCTATTTATCGCAAAATTTTCAAGTCATTTTGAAATTTAGCTATTTTCTAGCTATTTTCTTGTCTATAGCGATATTTATTGGAAAAAAGTTGGCAACAGTGGAGCCAATTAACAATTGATGAATGAAACGGGCATCTATGATATATAGATAAAAAAAAAAACTTTAGAACATTTTGTGTGTCATGTGCCCCGCCTCGTATTAGTGGGAAAAAGAATGGCCACCCTGAGCGCTCTTGAGTTCTAGGAACTTTCTCAATTGTATTACACATACTGAGATCTGGTTCGGTCGACGATAGACATTTCGCTTATTTAAATTTTATTATACAACTACATATTACACAATACTTCAATAACGTTTATTTAGCAGGTGCATATTGATTGGTCCAATTTTTTCCATGATTTGTGCAATTTTAATTACAGAAATTGTTTAGAATTTTCTATAACTTTTGATCCACCCAGTCACTAGCTAAAATGTTTGTTGGGTTTTCATTTACAAAGTCATGGATAACAATGAATTCTCATTAGCTGCGATAACAATATGTTAATCAAAATGATATAAAAAATCAACTAAATAAATAAATAGATGAATCAGTTGGTTGGATGTTATGTTAGTGCAGCATAATAATGACAATCTCAAATAAAATAATGTGAAAAAATTTATACGTATACATTTAAAAGTTTAATACCCTGTTTACATAAGTCAGGCAAGCGACTCGTTTAGAAAATTTGTATGAAAATCACTCAAAAAAATTAGTGCTTTTCATACAAACTTTCTACTCAAGCCGATCATCCGTGTTGCGGAAACAGGCGGTAAGTTTTTTGAGTGGGAACTAATCAGTAGAGTTTTAACCATCAGCAAAATAAAAATTTAAAGTTATAGCTAAAACATAAAAAACTGTTTTATTTAAATAAATCTAAATTATTTTCAACATTTTAGTAATTATTTTTTTAAATTTTATTTAATTAAATTTTTCCAAATGCCCATATAGTTGAATTTCTGAAAGGATCATTTGAACTGCATATTCCAGAATGCATGCACATTCAAGCACATGCACGCTAACAAAGATGCAATCACAAAAACACACACCCGCACACCCACACACACACACACATTTACAGCCCATTTCCATTGAGTTAATTAAAAATATTATATTAATATATATTTAAAAATAAAAAGCAAATTTGCTTTCACATAATTCTCATTTTGTAATGTACACAATGCACAAACTCCGCATTTATTGAATTTGTGCACAATCATTCGTATTTACGAGTACTTGTGCATTAAAACCACAAATATATGTATGTGTTCACACACATGATTTTTTTTTTTTAATTTTAAAATTTGTTGTTACAAAATTTACTTAATAGCAGGCAAAATTTCTATTTCTATCATATTTGAAATTTATAATGCGGTTTGAAAAACTTAATGATTGCGTATTGTAGATAGAGCTAAAACTAAAAATAATTTTAATAATTTTCATATTGCATGTGAACTGGTCAAAATTAATTGGATTTTCAATTTATATTGTTAGTGCAACATACGAGCATACGAGGGCTATTCGAGATGTTTACTCAATTATAGTGATGTATTTTATTGTAACGGAATCGGTTACTCTATTACCTTTTGAGCTTTATAGTCCGTTTTCAAAATTAACTAAAGTTGAATTACTCCTTATTTTTATTTTAAAATAAAATAATAATGAATAATATTAGGTTTGTTCATTTACTAAAAATGTTTACAAAATTGTAACAATTGTTACAATTGTTCAAAAAGTTTGCAAGGAGAGAGCGTCAAAAGAGTGAAAAAAAAATAGAATTATTCAACCAAGTTTAATTACTTCTTATTTTAATTTGAAATAAGCAAAACCTGCTGAATAATATAAAGTTTGTTCATTTACTAAAAAATTTTAAAAATTTTTAACAATTGTTACTAGAAAATGTTCATTAACTAAAAAAGTTTGCAAAAGAGCGAAAAGAAATTTGGAATTATTCAACCACCACCTGCTGTGTGTTTTGTTGTGAAATTAATTATTTGAAAAATATCTGAAAAAGATAAACAGAAAAATTTGAATTTAAAAAAAAACATGTATACGTATGAAATAAATAGCGTATGTTTTTAATTTATTGTTTTTATTTCATTACGCCACATAAATTCAATTTTAATGGCAAATAATTTTGTTTTTATTTGTCATATATATGATCAGAGATGGAAAGTGGCATTTTTGTATATGTTAATAAATAAAATTTAAAAATTGTGAAAAATGCATAAAAATAGTAAAAATACATGAAACTGTGTAAAGAATTTCATATTCAATGTCAATTTCTAAAAAAAAAATTGCACTTTAAAATATTATCAAACAAAATATACCAGAAAAAGTTCAATTGTATCATGATTTGCATCCATGGTTCTGATAAAAAATTCTTGCAAGTTTTTACAAGTAAAGCGTTCATTTACTTTTTCATATTTAGGAGAGTAATTTTATAAATGTCGGCCTTACTTTCTGGTTGCTAGTTTCTGCTGGGTAAACCAAAGGAACAGACCTATTGTTGGTTGACTTTTTAAAATCTTTTTCGAACTACTGTAGTGCTTGTAGTTTTGTAATTCTCAATAATTTGTTGGGAAATTGCCTGTAAAATTACGTTCACTTTTGGGCAAAATTTAGTTTTTATGAGATTTTGGTTAAACTGTAGTAGATTTTTCATACAAAACAAATATAATTCATCAGTTAGTCTATCTACCACATTGCAAACAGTCCATAGTTCGCAATCTCACCAAAAATTGTGCACTCATTTCGATAAAAGAATATTATCATTGAATGCTATATTTGTCCATGATGACACGACAAAACAAGCTTAATAAATGACAGTCAATTCGACAGTTGTAGCTTCAAAAATATGACAGGTATCATTTATTAAAGTTCCATAGTTCCAGTTCCAGTGAGAGATCCTATATATGTAAGTCACAATTTTGCATATAACCTAGATATTTTTTGCAGGTCTTGCACTTTCTGCAACACCTGCGTATATACAATTTTAAATACCAAAAAATAAAAGTATTACAAAGCCATATTTACACTACAAGGCCACACAAATCTTTGTACTGAATTAATTAAAAAGCGGTTTCATATGAAAGAAAGAAAAAAAGCTGAAATTAACTAAAAATTTGTTTTCACATTTTATTTGTGAAATTATTTAATTGAAAAATAGTTTAAATAGGAAACGTATTCAATAATTTATTGCTTTTATTTGATTGCAATATTTATATTATAAGTTCATTAAAATGTACAACACAATGAAACTTTTAGTTTAAAATAATCTGCTAATAGATCGGGCAACTTAAGATTTAAACATAGAAAACTACTACACTCCAGAATGAACATGATTTGCTTGAACTGAGTCCTAGACTGCTTACAAATGGGTACCTCTACGGATTAGGGGGAACAGCTCCTCAGTATGATTACTCAGCATCCCATACACGTTTTAATTCAATCGTGAATTGAGTCTCTCTATTGAATTGATTCTTGGCCACACACTTCATAAACTGAATTGAAAGATTTCCATTCAACTTTCAAATTTATATTTTTTTCACAATTGCAAATTAAAATATTAAAAACTGCTATTGCATTCATTCATTAATTTTTATATTTTTTATTTAAAATCCAATGAAATTAAATACAATTTTAAAAATACATAACTTCTTCAACACAAATAAAAGCTACAAACATAAATTTTGACAGCTTATCAAGAGACTCGAACACACACAGCACAATCAAATTGAACGATTGACTGTTAACATGAAAAATCAAAATCTTTTGATTTTTCTTCAACCAACTCGACAACTGCCAAATTAATCAATTGACAAATCTATACACGCTTTGATTTGGACAACAACCGACTCAATTGAAAATTGAATTGAATCGTGTATGGGGTGCTTAAAAGAACAATTTTAGTATCACAAGTGTGACCGGGCTACTTAATTTTTTTTGCTTCAATTCAAAAACTTAAAATTTATAATTGAAAAAAGGAAGTGGTTCCCAAGAACATTGATCTTAAATATAATTTCATGTATGAAAATACATATATTATTTTTATTTTTTGCTTCTTAAATACTTTTATTGTTGCCCAATGTGGCAGCTAATGGTAAAAAGGTGGTGGCAAATAAAATAGATGCACAGTTCAATAAAGATGCTTGTTTTGTAAAGATTTTTGTTTGCGGTTTTCAAACTTATTATGATTGTATATTGTGATTCTCAATATAGTATTAAGAGTCTTACTATAAACATACGGAGTTTGTTAACTAAATTCAAAAATTGTTTGGCTTGAAGTCTACTGACTAGTTCCACAAAGGGTAACGAAATGCATATAGACAGATGTGCGATTGATTTACGTGAGTACCTGCCATTACGGCCTAATCTCACGTGTGCCAAAGCACCTGGTGTGGGTTAGACGCCAGACCAACGCCCCCATGCACCCTTTTAGAATGAACCTATGGCCCACTCTATAAGGCACATAGGTTGCAATCTTTGAATATAGTTATCCCTGTACTATATTCAATTACCTTGCTGAGTTAATTTGAGCTATCTAAACTCTGCTGCTATGTCCGTGCCCATAGCAGCTTCTGTTGAATGGCAACAGCACCTAGAATAGTGTCTGGCTGACCGCGTCAGACCAATCACTAGCATTGATTTAACACTGGGAAGCCAAGACTATTCTCCCAGCGATTTTGGTAGCAACTACAGCCACCACGATAATTCTCCGGCTTCCACGCTAAGGTTTTGTGTATACACCCATAGCGAGGTTCCCAAGAGAATTCGTCAACCATTGCCGGCACAGCTCAACCACTCATCCGAGATGAACCCATGCCTGTGTCGCCAAATAACCAGTGCCTACTCCACACATACCAAAATCATCCTTTTAACCCCGTGAGGTAGGACGAACTCGGCATTTTAGCAAAGGAAACTCACGACGGCTACATGCACTCAACTCTTAGCAGCTCGGCTGTCGGGCCACCGGCACCCGTGACACCAGAAGTAGCCTCTGGTTAGACCTCGAAGTTCCACCACAAGGGCTTCACCTCTATCGTCTTTTGAACTCAGGGGCAGTTCTAGGTGACGCTGCACCTAATTGACATCAACAGGACCTGTCTTCCTTTTATAAATATGTGCACATCCTTTGCTCTGTTGCGAGAGATCGGGTAGTAACACATAAGTTCTATGGGTAATGTACCAAAGGTACGTCAATGGCAAAAGCCACATCACCCTAGCTGGGGCCCAGGGGTTGCCACACCCGTAGTCAAAATAGACTCCCCTGGGGGGATGCATATAGACAATTGCTTAACCATAAAAGCAACCAAATTTCTTAAATATAATTAATTATTAATAGTTAAAAGCTGACACATTCATATTTCTTCACAAAATAGCCATTGGAAGACTGTGACGGGTATATCCTTAAAAATCTCAGTTTTTACAGCGTAATTGCTTTTAGGATATAGTTTGTATAACTTTTATAGAACGCTTACAATAATTTTACTCTAGTAACTCGTGCAAAAACTTTTTGATTTTATTAAATACTTACTGCTTAAAAACAAATGTTTCTTTAACAAAAACCATTTCGAATATATGACAGGTTTGACCACTTTATGCGATGGGTACGACCCAGTAAATGCTGGAAAAATTTAAGTTTAGGAAAAAAAAAGTTGGCTTAAAAGCTCACTTTTTTGATCAATTCAGTTTTATTGATACCAATGTAAAGTAGAAATAAAGGAATTAATAATGAAATATGATGCCAGGTAAAACTCCACCTCTAGCATGTCGACAGACGTTCGCTTTTTTTACAAACATTTGCAGCACATTTTGCAACAAAGCTTCGCTTATCTCGCTAAAGCAGCACCGAATTTCATTTTTCAAAACGTTAGTTGTTTGTGGTTTGCTGACGTAAGCTAGTTCTTTCAAATGGCCCTAGAAAAAATAATGTAGCGGCGTTGAGTACCAATATCGAGGCGGCCAATTACCAAAGCGAGAAACTACGCAACCGGGAAATTTCGATAACTGAATTCTCCAACTGGCTGTGTTGATTAAGGAGCTGTCTTGCTGAAACAAAAGGTCATTGATGTCAACATTAGCCAATTTTGGCCACAAAAAATTGGTTATCATGGTTTGATAGCGCAGAGAATTCACGGTGACGGCGTGTCTTTGCTGATTTTCCGAATAATACGGGCCGATGAAGCCAACTGACCACAAACTGCACCATACGGTCGCTTTCTTTGGATTTAATGGTTTTTTCGAGGACTGCTTGTGTGCCCCATATGCAAAAATTTTGTTTGTTTACATAACTTAGGGTGGTTATGTCATGAAAATGGGCCTCATCACTAAAGATGATTTTGTTGAAAAGTGCGTTGTTTTCGTTCAGTTTTTCCAACAGCCAATTCGCAAAATCTCAACGTTTGTTCAAGTGAAAAGCGTTCTATAGTTAAAATTTCCCAACTTTTCACTAAATAAATGTCAAAGAATGACAGTTCAATTCTTGACATTTCAGCATTTGACAGCCAATTTTCCTCGTAACCTCAAATTAGCCCCCCAACCCTTTATAAGATATAAAACTTGGATTCTTTTGTTTATTTGAGGTACCGGAGATTCTGCAAGAAGCTCTTTAAAGATTTAATAGCAGCAAGCTTATGCTATTTTCTGGACTTTAGGGAATAGAACTAGAGTGAAAATAGCGAAAAAATTATTCTTGAGAGCGATAATTTTTTGTTAATAAATTGACGTGACGTCAATGTTGTTAATTGTAATAATGCTGTATATTTAACTTCAGTGACTGTCGTTTTCACGAACGTTATGATTTAAAACTACAAATTTTAGGTGTATTGAAAACACTTACAATTTTATTTTCATACTTCTAGATAGATTTTTCTTTTTTGCTTCCAATGATTTTTTCTCCATCATAATTTTCTTAGTTTTTCTACTCTCCCGTTTCATTTCTCTCTCTAACGCTAAATGCAGTTTATATTTTTCTTCACTTTTTTATAAGACACTTTCATTGTTATCGTTTGCTAGTTTAGATATCCATTGGAATAATAGTAGTCACAACGTTGGTGTTACGGGTGTGACCAACTATTTCCTATCATTTAATAGTCGATTATTAAACTAGAGTTTACAAAATTTTAATTAATTATTATTTACACTTGCTTTTTTATTTTTAAAAAGTATCAAATATTTTTTATGTACAATAAAAATTTTATTAAGCCTTTTAAATTTTTACCGAGACGGGTGTGACTGAAAATTTTAATATTTCAATTAAACCCCAAGACATAAAAAGGCAAAACTTCAATTCAAATAATTTTATTGAAGAGGAACAAGGATTTATAGCTATGCTATTTATGTTACAACACAGGATCGACATTATTACAGTTATAAAATTATTTTTGTTTTGAATTTTTTGTACTTAAAACTAGCCCAGTAAAAAAAGGCACTCCAAAGAAGTCATGAAAATGTAGAGTTTGCAGTCTGGAAGTAGTTCAAATTTCGATCCGATCTAATGATTTTTACATAGGGTTGTCATTGCAAGAAGTTCTCTTTTTCGATGCCTAGTCACCGAATTAGAAGCGATTTTAAGAAAAATTTCCTTTTTTGTGTTCTATGGTAATATTTTCATCTAGAAAAAACTTTAAAAAGTTACATATTTTAACAATTCGTTTCTTTTTATACGAATTTAAACGCGAAACAGTGTTTTAATGTAAATTTAAGCAAATAACTTCTAAATTTTAGGCCAAAATTAGTTCATAAATTTCTTTCAAAAAATCGGTTTTTTGAACATTTTGGTGAGTATTTACTAAAACTATGGGAAAACTACAAGGATTTGTGTGATTAAAATAAACTTTTACTTGGTTTTCTGCTGACTATCGGCAAATTAAAAATATCGATTTTTTGGAAGCAATGAAAATGTGGTTCCTTCAGAATGACTTCCATTTTTTTTACTGGGAGAGTACGAAAATATACTAAACAAATTGTTGGATTTCTTTTGTTTCGTTCTTTGAAGTTAGTGAAACAAAAACAAAACAAAAATAATGTATTATTGTATTATTTTTGCAAATGAGCACAAACCAAAAAACACAGCCGAAATGAGCCAGCTAACAGCCGCCCCTGGCCACCAACAATACATTAATTTAATCGTACGCCTAGTAAATAAAATAATGTATAATAAATGGAAACGTTTTGGAAAACATAGTTGCGGCAAATTTGACATCATCATATAATATACATAATTCTGTTGCACTAAGTTTGTTTTATACAGGTAAGCAACATAACTATAATCGGATGTCCTAAGACACTTCTATTTTTTATAGATTAGAAAGGGTATAAAAAACGTAAAACAAAGAACAACGATACCAGAAAGGATAGCCGAGTGTTCAGATTGACAAAATAAAAAAAATTTCATAACTGATGGATAAGTTATATTTAAAAGGTACTCTTATGATACGTTTTAAAATATGGCTTTTTGCAAAAAAAAATTTATATATTCTCCTTAAGTTATTGTTGTGAAAATATTATTTTATTATATGATACTTTATTTTGTGTAATAAGTAAAAAGTTAAGGAAATTATGACAACTATAAAAATTATACATGTTTACACCATGAGTTTAAAATATTTAATAAATATAAATAAACGGCATTACGGAATCTATGTCTCCAAGCAATTAAAATTCTCTGCCGGGTGTCATATTTTCATGTAGGAGTGGTGATGTGTAACCTCAGG
Source organism: Tachina grossa (assembly GCA_949987645.1). Classification (NCBI taxonomy): domain Eukaryota; kingdom Metazoa; phylum Arthropoda; class Insecta; order Diptera; family Tachinidae; genus Tachina; species Tachina grossa. The sequence goes on from OX465274.1 coordinate 181,234,267, forward strand.
AAATACTTGCCCTCAGGACTGGTTCGTTATAATACGAGTATAAGCCCTTTCGTCCTTACTAAGAAATTTAATTGTTGATTCTTTATACAGCTTTTCATTAAAGTCAATTGTGTTTTGTATATCTCTAACATAACTTTTGTCTTGTGTTTACTTATGCACATATATCGCAGACTCAAATCTAAACGGCCTCAACTTACAAAATATTTAAAGTCAACTTCATTGCTGAATATGTCTTAAGCAATTAGCCAAAACATTTTTACACCTAAAAGATCGACTTTATTAAACAAATTGAAAGTCATGGTAAAATAGTGTTTAATTCATTAAAGATTTTGTTTCGCATCGTAAAGCATGCCTGGGCTGAAGGCTTCATTAGAATTTTTCTTGGATATATTTTTTTTGGCCTTCAACGGTTTTGTGTCTCACTTGTACTTCAGCCGGCTGTATGTCCTAATTTTTATTTTTTAAATCCATCGCAAATCGTACCAATAAGATGTTATATCTTTGGAAACCATTAAAGTTCTAGGAGCTTTTGGTAGCACCAACTTCTTATACGAAGTTTCCCAAATAAAGCATTTAGCCTTTAGGTACGTACCTTCACTCTGTGGCCTTTGCAATTTTTGTTTTTATTCAGATTAAAAATGAAATGAAATTTTTATACTTCACAGAAAAAAGTATTCACCAATTATTGTTTTCATTTAGGAATTTAATTAATTCAATTAAATTTTTAATTGCATGAATTAATTTGAGTGGAAAAACTTAATTGATATTAACAAAATTTTTAAAGGTGAAAATTTAATTAATTTTTTAATTGATATTACAAATATTTTAATTGATGCTACAAAATTATTCATATTACTTTTTTGTGTGCTATTCAGTTTACAAAAATTAAACAAAAACAAAGTTTTAATTTTTATTTTTTTTTTTTTTTTTTTTTTTTTGTTTTGAATGTAAATGAAGAACGTTGTCAACATTTCTTATGCTTGAAACCATTTTTACTTTCGTTTGCATTTCAGGCAGCGATATACAATTTTTTGCATCCAACATGCATATAAAAAAATCACATAAACATTATTTTCTTCTCTTTCATACCTGAGTTTTGAGCACAAAACTTTGATGTTTTAAACATAAAATGGAAAAAATTAAATATGACAGTTATTATGCAAACGATGAACCAAGTTCAACAACTAAAACTGAAGGTGTTAAAAAGATCTTTAGTTTGATAAGGACTCTTGAAGATTGCACAGACAATGTAGCAGACTTAACTGACAAGTAATAATAATAATAATAATAATAATAATAATAATAATAATAATAATAATAATAATAATAATAAGAAGAAGAAGAAGAAAACAAAAACAAAACAAAAATTTGAAATGATGCTGATTATGATGACGACTTCTGTCGAGTGAGAAGGCTAAAAAAAAAAGAAATCTTAAACTTAAAAGCAGACCAGAAATGAATTCAACAAAGTTCAGTGACTTGCTTGGCACTTGTCTTTAATAAAAAAAATATAAAAAATAGCATATAAAGGGTGTCCCAACAAGAACGCAAGATTTAAATTTTAAGTAAAACACAGATATTTAAAAAAAAATCCTGAAACTTTATCATATGGTAAAGTAGAAAGAATGAGGTTATGTGTGGAACAACATATCGGGCAGATGGCCGCCGCGCCTTTGCTGGCACACACGCGATCTTTTAATGAAATTTTCAATGACCGTTTTGCATAAATGCTGCGATATTTCATTAATGCAGCGTCCAATTTCCTCTTTTAAGGCTTGAGTCCTCGTCGGCTTATTCGCGTATACCATCGACATCAAAAAACCCCAAAGAAAAAAGTCTAATGGTGTTAAATCGCACGATCTAGGCGGCCAATTCTGGTCTCCAAAACGCGAAATAACACGACCGGGAAATGGCTGATGTAGCAATTGAAATGTTTCTCTGGCTGCATGACATGTGGCGTCGTCTTGTTGAAACCACATGCCCTCCACATTCATTTCTTCAATTCTAGGCACGAAAAAACTGGTTATCATTTCACGATACCGAACACCATTGACTGTTTGCGCTTGGCCTGCGTTTGAGCGACAACATCTCGTACAGCTGCGATATTTTAGGTCGATCGACCTGGTCGAAGGCGCGTTGTTGTTTTTACATCACTAACAGACCCAGTTTCGGCAAATTTATCCATTAATCTCTTTACAGTTGACTCTTTTGGAGCATTATTGTAACCCCAAATTGATCGCAAATTTGCGAACTGTAGCCGCAAAACTTTCACCATTTTGGTAAAACAATTTCACAATGATAATGCGTTTTTCATTCGTGTAGCGCTCCATTTTTACTAACCTCGTACCTTCTACTAGCAAACAATAACAATTGTTCAAATGTCAAACAATGACACATCGAATGGCACCAAATTTAAATCTTGCGTTCTTCTTGGGACATCCTTTACAATAAGAAAAAGTAATTCCCCATAATCTGACAAACGATTAGGTTTATGCAGTAAAACATTTTTTTTATTACAAATACATACATTGAAATTGATTATCTGATTGATTAATTTCAATGTATTTTTTTTTAATAAAAAAATATTTTATTGAATAAGTAAAATAATAATTTGGGATTATTAGTGCACTAAAAAATGTTAAACTTAAATTGTAATAACTATCATAAAACACATTAAATATTAATTATATATTTTTTTTATAATATCTTAAACTTCTATTTTGGCTTTGGCAAGGAATTATTATTTTTTTTATATAAAAATATGTTTAAAAAAATGTTTCTTACAAAAATAATTTCATGTTTGATTTAAATTATTCATTCGGATAACAGAAAAATAGCAAGAATTCGTTCACAACTTTTTTGTCATCTCTTGTATTTATACCTCACGTTTATTTGCTCAGCTACGTCTAAAGAATTATGATAGTTTTTCCAGCAAATTTTTAAGTCTTAAGCCGAACGAAAAGTATGAAAAGTTTCAAGTAAAAATATTAAACATTTAAAACAGTTAAAAACTAATGTTGCAACTAAAAAGGAATTACTAATTGCAGCGATTGTTTGTAACAATGTAAACTTTTAGGCCTTTAATCAGTTCTGCGCAATTCGTTACACAGTCAGTGACGGGAAAACAGGTCAGACAATTTATTTTTATATTGACAAAAATTATTCAAATGTGTCATCAAACCTCGAATAATATTCTATGTGCAGACGTAAATTTTTAATATACATATATTTTTAAGCTCCTCTCACACACACAACTACAAAAAAAGTTTTCTGCAATAAACACGTTTAATTGGAAAAAACCAAAAATCAATTAAAAATTTTTTATGTCAATTAAATTCTTACTTAAATAAAATTCTTAAACAAAAGTTTATTTGACTCAATTAAATTTTTAATTGATTTTTGATTCTTTTTTTTCAATTAAACATGTTAATTACAGTATAAAAGCACACTTCGAGAGCCTATATTTAAAATACGTCAACTCAATTTTGGTTTGAGTTTCCGATAGCAAACAGCTGCCCTATGCAATATTCATCTGTAGTATAAATTTCGAATCAAAAAAAAATTTTTTATTTCGTTTTAAATAAATTTTTTTAATTCTGCTATCTCAAAGTATAATTTTTTTTTTGTGACTATAAATGCTAATTCCCATGTTAATTTCCAGTATTTAAAAAAAAAGTAATTTATTATAAATCTACTTAATAGCTAGTTTTTGAGATATCACCTTTAATATATTAGTACAGAGGGGTTCCGATAAAACAAAATTGATAATGTATGTATAACTTTTGAACTGTTAATCGGATAAAAACATTATGTATGGACCGATTTTAGTCAATAATATAAGCTTTCGAAATTGATAATTTTGAGTGACCCTGTTACTCTAGAAAGTAAGGTAGAGGGTGCTTAAGTTAAGTACCTCGAAATGGAAGAGGCTTTTAGTCAGGCTTAAAGTTATTTTTTATGATAATTTAATTTATATCTAGTATTTAGTAAAATATTTTACAAATTGGTTAAAAAATAAATATATTTTAAAAAAATCATATTTTTTCCGACAAAATATGCTAACTAATAAAATATTTTTTGCAGACCCATAAATTAGTAAGTGTATTTAAACCATATTATGGAAAGCACATCATTTATTTTTACAATAATGAGCGAATTAACTAGTATTTTCGCTCTACTGAAAAGTTAGCTTTTTTGAGTTGGTGTATTTTGAATTTAAGCTCTCGTCTTTTATGGTTTAAGAAACAGACCCCTGGACTATTTTAATTTTTAATTTTAGAAAGAAGACGATTATTATGAAAAAATAATAACTCACCAAGATTTTTTTTTTACATTAGTTCAAAATATTTTATATTCCAGGGTTGGAAAACTGAAAATTAGTTTATTTTGGTGTGTAAGAATAATTTACTAAAACTAATTTTTTATTTTTCAAAAAATTAACATATTTTACAATTCAGAAAGCAACATTTATAATTTTAATTTAAGTTGGACTATTTATTTTATTAGTTGAAAATATTTTAAATTTTAGAAAAAGATACAGTGATATACAAGAGCAGCATAAACAAGGAGAAGACTTTAGGGTTGGAAAACTGGAATTATTATTATAAGAATAATATACTAAAATTAATTTGTTGATCCTCAAAAAGACATTAAGACGGGTTTGAAATTGAAACTTTTTTTCTGTATATAAAAATTAGCTAACTTCTTTTCTCGCATCGAGAAAAATTAAAAAAAAAATATATTGGTAGTTTTATTTTATGTAGGACTATTTATATAAAAGATTTTAGAAAAATCAATTATCTAAATAAGCGATTTTCGTAAAAAAAAATTGAGCTCGAAAATTATGTCGCTTAGGATTTTTTGGCGGTTATGGCACGATGCATAGTTTTTTTTCGTACTGTCTGCATTTTTTTTACAGTGTTACTTCATAACTCGGTTCATATTAGACCGATTGTAAAATTTATTTTACTGCCTGAGAGGGTATAGCTTCTCATTGGTGCCATTGTAAAAAAAAATTGGGAGGGAACATGCCCACAAATTTTTGTATTTGATTTTATAATATTTTACTTATTTGATTGCTGTGAAACTTAGCAAACACCTTTGGTTTTTATAATTACACAATTTTGGAGTTGAAAAATGGGCGGGGCTGCGCCCAATAAAACTTATTCTTATATTTACTTAACCGATTTTTACGAAAATTACCACACACACTGAGCTCAAAAATAAACACAATATTTCATTTGAGAAAAATGGGCGGAGCCATGCCCAGTAGAATTTAATATATTATTTGAAGTGGTTCAACTTGACCGATTTTTACATAAAAAAAAACACACAATCTTGCATTTAAGAAATGGGTGGAGGTACGCCTATTAAAATCTAATTTTATATCCCATAACTTTATTTCGAAAATGTTCTATGAGATATTTGCATTGAAGTCGGTTTTTTTTTTGGCAGAATTATTTATATTAGTTGGACATATTTTAAATTTTAAAAAGAAAAAGAACTTGCAAATCAGCGAAGTCAAAAATACAGTTCCAGAGCTGGAAAATTTAATTTTTTTGCCATATAATTTTTTTTTTCAAAAAGTTTATTTATTTTTGGCTGGCACATATAATGTATCTAGCTCCGAAACAACTCAATCATAATTTAAAGAAGCTTACAAAACGCCCCATGTTTAGTCCCGGCTTACACACGTCAACTTTTGTGGATTAACTATTCATTAAGCTGTAAGAAAGACAGAGAAGGAAATACAATCATCCCCTTTTTTACCAACTGAAATAAAAGTTGAGCAACAAAAGTTGAGGTGTGTGAATCGGGATTTATATATAAAGTCTCGATAAATAATTGAGAATTTTAAAATGACAATCGCAGTAGGATAAGAAACTTTTTCAAAAACAGCAAATGATATTATTCAAGTTATGTTGCCTATTTGGCAATCAATAGAGTAAAAAATATATTAAGCATTTTTCTTTCATAAAACAAATTTGTATGTATTCACTACACACATGCGTGGAAAAAAGGCATATTAGATCAAGCACAGCCGAATGTGTACGTTTAACTTTTTTTTCTCCTGTCAGCGTTACTTCTTGTAGTGTTAATAGTTTAGCTTGCAAGAAAATATTTATGCTTCATCATAATTTCCAAACAGCTTCTTTACAGCAAATGTTGTATGCTAGAGCTTTCGAATGCAGCAGCGGTCTCTGCCTACATAAGCCGGTATTTGCGAATTGTATTTGCTTATATGGCGCATGAAACCGTTATAAGCTTAAGCAAAATTTGCAACAGCAATATGAACTGTGACAATAACAAATGCAAATGCATCAGATATAATGCAGTTCGTTAGATTTCACATACATATACTCGGATGTGCTACAAAATGTACGATTTTGTGTATGCAACATTTTCCAGTAATCAGTTGAAAAGAAGCAAGAGGAACTAAACTAAATGTAAAACAATTTTTTTCTTACACAAACAGGTCTACTCGAAACAGTTTAAAAATTTTCAACGTGCCTCGTTTTGTAATTGAGTCTTCTTCTATGGCATTTTTTTTTTTGTTGCCTGAAAAATTTATGTACGTTGAAAATTATTTTGTGTTGTTCGGTAGTAACAAAGTTCGTGTTGTGACTTTGTTATTTATGTTGAAAGGGTGATTTCTTTAAAGTTGGCGTTTGATTGAACAATTGAAAAATACAATTTCCCACTGCATTAATATTTTTTTTTCATAAGCCACCGTTGTCTTTAGTCTACATTAAATTGTCAGATATTCATCATTTAAAGTTAATACTCGTACGTATTGTGAATCTTTAAAATTCTACCCTTTACATTTAATTTACATGTAGCATTATACACTGATGTATGTATAGTGTGCATGTTGTACGAGCATACGAATGAATACTCGTTTCGATTATGTATGCGGGAATAGTATGCATTTTAATAGGCGTGTATATATAGAAATCTGTGTATGTACGTACGAGTTTATGTTGGAAATTGCAACATTTAAATATTGTGCTACAACATGTTAACAATTTATTTTGCGGAATATTGATGCAGGAGGTTGAATAGTGAACTGTGTGGCAGTGTATGTAAATAATATGTGTATCCATTACAAGGGTAACTGTGTAAATAAAAATTAAGTTCACAGACAGCGGTGGCATAGAAAAATAATTTAAACAAAGCATTGAAAATATCAAAATATTTAATAAAGAGTTTTTGTATGACTAAATATTTTAAATTTTATGAAACTAAAATTTATAAAAAAAAATATGTTAAGCTAAGTCTAGACGATATGTTGAATCAGCATATTTATGATAAAAAATTTGTTACCAGTGCCAACATATCGTGTAGACACTAAATTTTTTCAACATACGTATGCTTAACGACATATGAAGGGCATTTGTTAACGTTGTCAACAAACGTATTTTCAAGATTTTAGCATATCGTGTAGCCACCATATTTTTCCTTTGTAACAAATTTCCTATGTATGCTGTCAGATATGTTATTTGTTGAAAAGCCTATGTAAGCTTTTCAGCGTACGACAAATTTGATAGCATATAGAATTGATATTTTAACTCTGCTCAGGTATGAACAGTGTTTTCTAATTTGCCATTTTTAAAATAAAAATAACGTAAATATTAAAATAACAAAAATAGTAGAACAAAAGCAAAAAAAACACAAAAAATTCTACATTACGCGAAAAATATACTGCAGAAATGTTCATGATAAATTCGGGTGAATAAAAACTAAGGGAAATTAAAATTTCATTAAAAAAATTTCAGGCGATTCTGAAGAAGACAATCAATCTTATTCCAGCAAACTTCGCAATAAAATCGATTTTTTGCATGCTTTCAGCCTCCTAAAAGTTTTGCCGATTTTTAAAAAATATTGGAATTCGTCAACATCCCTCTGTTAGTAACTTTTTGCGAGTTTTCGCCATTTTTGCGACTTTTATTGAATTTTTTGTATTCCTTACAGTTTTGGCGATTTTTAATCAACATTATGGTTTGTTTAAAATTTTGCAACTTCTCGCGACTTTTTGTAGTTCAAGATAAAAGCGAATTTTTGGATGCTTTCAGCCTCTTAAGAATTTTGCCGATTTTTAAGAAATATTGTCATCATCCCGCTGTTAGTAACTTTTTGCGAATTATGTAATTTTCGCAATTTTTGCCGAATTCTTTGCATTCCTTACAGTTTTAGCGGTTTTCAATCCATATTATGACTTGCTTAAAATGTTGCCAATTTTTTGCGATTTTTTGCAAAGTTTGCAATAAAGGCGGCTTTTCGCGTGTTTTTTTAGAAGTTTTAACAATTTTGAAGAGTTTAAAACATTATTAGACTTTGTCATCTTGCTTTGTCATCATGCTGCCAATTTCCGTCATTTCGCGAATTTCTTTTTATTTATATACATGTATAATTGCACTAATTTTTATTAACCGAAAATATAATTTTTTGCACTGAAAGCGATAATTGAAAAAATAAAAAGAATTGTCAAAATTTATTTTATATCTAAGCAAATGCTCACATGACTCAACATATATATTAGAATACGAAATTTAACATATCATGTAGACACAAAAATTTTATGCTAACTTATATGTTGTATTATCATTTGCTGACATATGTTGACTTTAAATGTGGTACTTTCAGCATACTGTGTAGACGGCTAACATATATATATATGCTGACAGCAGGATTTGTTGTTATTTTAAAGCATATGAACATAAGCATACATTTGCTGATTCAACATATCGTCTAGACTTAGCTTTACATAGATCAAAAATTAAATAGAAAATTATTATGAAATATTAAAGGAAATGGGGCGGAAAAATTTATTTTATTCTAATACATCTAGTTCCAGTGGAATTGAGAAATGCAGAATCTCGTAACTACACATTTTTAAATTTTATAGCGGAAAGAAAAAATTAAACAAAATTATTCAAATGACTCAAGTAAAGTTTCTTTATTTACATTTTTATTTCGGCTGATTATTATTAACAAGGTTTAAAAATTTTTATTAACATGTTTTTTTTCATGTAATACCCAAATTTTAATTTAAAAGGCGATTTTTAATTTTTTTTGATAGTTACGTGGTTGTACAATTTCAGCTGACGTTATGCTGAAATTTTTAATTGTTTAAAAATTTGCTTGTTAAATAAAAATATTATATTATATTAATATATATTATATTATATATTATTATTTGTACTATTTATTTTAATTCTGCATATCTGTGGCAATAAGGAAAGAGTGCATAAGTCGAGATAAGCTGATTTTGCGTTAATGGTCTTGCTATAAAAAAAATATTGAAAAGTATTACCGGGCTAAATCTCATTTAGTTTAAGCTATTTTTCAGGAAGTTATAGTGCAATGAATCACTGCTCATCTTTTTTCGATTAATAATTTCATTTCGAATAATAAATTAATTTATCTTAAAATTCGGTACATTTCAAATTTAATATATTATTTATAATTTATAGAACGATGTTTTCTTAAAAAAAAATAAATTCAAAATCGTGCTTCCCAAATTAACTGTAAAAGAAATAAATTTCTGAAAATCGACTTGAAAGTTTAAGAAGGCTCTACTAAAAAGCAGCAAATTAATACTTAAGCACTTTTTACTTATTATTAGAAATATACATATACATACCCTTTAGGAAATGGAACTGACACAAGACTAGCCACGTGATAGGTCCCCAATTGATAGGAACCAGTCCGAGTTCTAACACTTTTTATGAAGCGGGCCAGGTTAATTGATACTTTATGTGCACCTTGTGCTTTGTCACTGAACTCTCCTATAGGGACCTATTTGGTATAGAATAATATAAATTATATTATAAATGTCATTTCGACATTTAACTGTAACCATGAACACTTATAAATTATTTATATTTTTACATACGCAATGATCAGAAATTTTTTTGAGATTCGAAGCGACAACATCCTGCATGACAGGCTTGTACACTATCCACTCGACCACAGAGCCACCCATATTTCAAAAGTATAAATACCACTTAAGATTAGGTTAATATCCAAGTATAGTTAAGGAACTGATTCCAGAGTCACATTGGAGGGAACAATTAAGATTATATTTGCACTATTTAAAAGGTCCTGGGTTCAACCACTAGACCGAGTCCCAATTAAATTTACTCAAGACGATACATCACGAAGAGAATATGTAACCATTCACACGATATGTTTTATTTTCACCATACACTACTCCGTACTTTTGATAATACTCGCATTTTCTCAAGTCATACGACGAGTACGTTTGGATCAATTGTCACCAAATTTTCTGCAGGGTATGTATAGAGATTCAGTTAGTTCTAATAAGAAACATATGTATATCTACATATTGTTGCTTTAATATAGAAAAGCCCTGTATGTTCTTTTAAAGGATCTAACTTATTTTTTTAAGTCGAGTTTTTTATATATTTTAGTAAAGGAACATCTAATGTATCGAAATATTCAAAAATTGCATTTTCAAAAAAAAAAAAAAAAAAAAAAAATGAGTAAGGGCCTTTCTATATTAAGATAACGATATGTTTATTGACAATTCTATCTTATTACTGAGACCCTATTTAAAAATCGCTGATAGATGCTAATGAAGCTAATGAAACTCAATTGTGTCTCTCGCAAAATTGACAAACATATACATTATAGCATTGCACACATACATCTGTTTGCACTAGTTTTGCGTGTTTTTTGGTTCTGGCATGAACAAATATGTTATTTATCGTTTTCTGTTACTAGTTGTAAATGTTGATTTTTTAAGCAATTATTGTATGGTTGGCCAATGAGCAAATGAAAACAACACATTTATTTTTTTTTTTTTTTTTGTTTTTCTAAGGCAAATAAGATACATAAAACTGCTTTTACCATAAGTGCCTTATGATGTGTTGAGAAAAAATGTAATTGGCTGATGAATGAATGAATGAAAGCAAAATTGCACATACATATGTAAGTAAATGATACATGTACATGAAACACAACACATGCTCTCAGAGCAAAATTGTCTCTTTCTCTCTTTATACTTTGGCTGCGCCACAAAATAACATAACGAACGTCCGCACATACATCTGCACATCATGTATTTGTTTCAATAGTGGTTTTTTCATATCTAGGCGCACAATAGTGCGCCAGGCCAAGTTCTGGCCAATGCACGCAGTGTGTATATTTACACGAAGCCATTCGAGCTGTTTTTACCCCCCTCATAACTTTGTTCCCCGCAATCGTAAAGTTATGATATTTAAAACATAATTAGAATAAATTCATATAACCTCATATGCGAAGCTTGAAATTTTTACAATGAAAGCTTCCGGAGATATAGAGGTACAAAAAGTGCATATTTTAAGACATACTCACTGACTTACTGACTCACTGATCACTCATCAAATTGATGAAGCACTTCCGCTATAGCTAGAGAGCTAAAATTTGGTACACAAGAAGATCTAGGTGAGCAACGAACTACAAAAATCTGAAAACCCAAAAATTTTAACATAAAAATTTAAATTTGTGCTATTGAGCTGAAATTCGACACAGAGCTAGTCTAGGTGAGAAATAAAATAAAAAAATCTAAAAACCTGAAAATTTTAGCCAGGACGGCGGGGCTACGCCCATAAAGGTCAGATTTAAAAATGTTAATCTAAGGCGCTTCATGGAAGCTATTTGATTGAAATTCGGCATATATATATATACATATATATATACTGCGGTAATGCAAGGCTATAAATTTTTCATTAAAAAAGTGGGCGTTGACACGCCCATACTATTTAAAACTCATTTTAATTCCCTGCGGTTCAGCATATTTAGATATACTATTTATCTAGCTATTATTATCCGTTTATAACGAAACTAGACACGAATAATAAGCACTGACCCAAAAAAATTTTAACTTTGGAAAAGTGGGCGGCATTACGCCCATAAAAATTTAAAATTAAAAGTTGCGCTAAGGAGCTGAAATTTGATATATAAGTAGGTCTAGGTGAGAAACCGACTAGAAAGATCTAAAAACCCGAAAATTTAAGTAAGAGGGGCGGGGCTACGCCCATAAAACTTAAAAATTAAAAGTTGCGCTAAGGAGCTGAAATTTGATATACAAGTAGGTCTAAGTGAGAAACAAACTAGAAAAATTTGAAAACCGAAAAAATTTTACCATGGCGGGGCCACGCTAATATTGCTTTGAACTTAATACTTAATATACAGCTTTTAATTCAAGCCAATTTAGTGAAATCTTGCATCACCTTAAAAATTGGGCGTGATCACTCCCGTAAAGTGTTAGCCTTGTGTTTAATCTACATCGGTCTAGCATATTTTAGAAGAAAATTAGCATGAATTACAAGCGCTGCTCACAACAAAATTTTGAGTTAGGAATAGTGGGAGAGGTAATGCTGATAAAATTTAAAGATATAATTCGCGCTAGAGAGCTGACATTTTATACACTAGTAAGTGTAGCTGCGTAGGATATGGGAAAATCTTAAAACCAAAAAGTTTTACCCGGTATGCGAGGCCACCACGTTAAAACTCCAATTCGCACTAGCCAGCTTAAAGTTGATACACAAATAAATCTAGATAAGATATCACTAAGAAAAATCTGAAAACACAGAAGTTGCTATTAGAGGGCGGAAACAAGCACTTCAAATACAAAATTAACATACATTTTATTAAAACTTTTTATACACATTGCACTTATCCAAAATAAAAATTACCTATTTTAAAAAGTAGCCATGACTGCACCTATAAATCTTAGCTTTTTCGTTCAGTTACTTCGGCTTAACAGTTTTTAACTTAATACTCAGATATATCTTATTAACTTTTTAATACCAAACTTTGCATGAACCATAAGCACTAGAGGATATAAAAGTCAGCGAGGCCAGGCCCATAAAAATTGTACGTTATATTATATTATAGAAGGCTGAGATAGATTTTGTACACAAATAGTAATTGATTTACTCAATCGGAAAATCCAAAAATTAAAAGCACCAGCTACCCTACTGAAACTTTGCATGGAACATTGGGCATATCCTTTTGATATATATACTTTGGCTAATCAGACTTTAATATGCAAATTTATTGAGATAAAAGACGGGATCACGTCCACTAAAATTTACGCTCCACTTTACATGTTTCTTTCCAGACGACTCTTACTAAATTACACACTGCCGACCCGTTGTAATGACACAATAGTGCATTTTTAAGGTCAACAATTCAACACCCATCACACTATTACCCATTATTTTATGTAACTCTGCCATTTGGAACTGGCACAGTGATCATGAATAGAAATAAAATACACTAGAAATTTTAAGTTTAAAAAGTGTTATTATAGAAATCTTTTCAAAAAGTAATCAGATCCTCACAAAATCATAAATGTGAAAAACGGCCAAGTTTCTTTCCAAAATTTCGCCCATTAGAAGTTGTGAGATATAAATTTTGCCCAAGTTCTTGTTTGGTACAATACCTAACACAGAAATATATTATATATGATATAAATTTGTAATCGTAATGGTGTCATATAATTTCTAGATAATCTGCTAACTTGGCAATATTTTTACCTTTCCAAAAAAGGAGAGAATAATGTATAAATGTTCATTTCTTTATATTGATAAAAATGTTGTCAAGTTGGCAGATTACCAATTTTAGAAATTATATGACACCCTTGCGATTACAAATTTTTATCATACATAATATATTTCTATGTTAGGTATTGTGGTAAAGAAGAACTTGGTCAAAATGTATATCTCACAACTTTTAATGGCCGAAATTTTGGATAGGAACTTGGCCGTTTTTCACATTTATGTTTTTGTGAGGATATTTGTATTATAATATGTATTTTTTGAGCAAAAACAGATCAAACAGTTGCTCAGCAGCAATTTTTATTTGTTTCAATTGTATTTTAATTTGGAAAACCACGCACACACTATAACTCTTATACTAGTTCTGTCGCTCACACTACAATTATATGGTACATACAATGGTATATTCGTTTTGGCTATACAAACGAGTATACAAATGCAACCCTTTAATATACATATATATAAAATTTAAAACTTTTGCCGCGTACACATCTGGGGCATTTCTTGTGTTGACATTTTCAAAATACGTGCAACACCGTTCACATCATTTTTTTTTATGGAAAACAATGCCACACAACGAAAAATATCGAAAATGATAAAAGTTGTTACTAGCACACACTATTGCAATGTCACAAAACGACATGGCTTGTAATCGGCATTACACAATAAAACTTACACAACAGCCAAAAAAAAAAACATCAGTCAATCAATGCAAATTTATTGGATATTAGCAAAAAAAAACACAAACTATTTGTACAACATAAAACCGGAAATAACTTTTAACAGCCAAATAAAAATAGAATTATTGGCTATGTTCTTTCAACCAATGCAAATAAATATTGTAAATAAATTTCTCAAAGCCAAGGCAAGCTATTAAAAGTACAAGCAAAATGCTAAAAATACGGGAAAAAGCGCCACTAATATATATACATATGTATGTCGGTATATAAAACATAAAAAAAGAGAACAAAAATTATAATACAAATATTCAATAAAAAACCAATAGGAAAGAAATAAAGCTAAACCTAATAAGCAAACAAGAAAATAGTATTAAATCAGATTACCAGTATTTTATGCCAATAAAACAAATAATAAAATAAGCAAGCGAATTCAATCGAGACCAATAGAAAGTACGTTTAAGAAACACATACATATGTATTAGAGACCTGCGTAAACAGTCTTGAAATGTAAAAACGTCATGATTTTTAAATGTATTCACGTCGCATGTATTATACTAAACCAATAATAAATACTGTCATACTATAAGCGAGGCACGATGAATGTATTGGTGTATGTGTATATCAGTTAAAACAAGCGATGTCGCAAGACAGCTTGTTTTTTAACAAACACTCAAAAGAAGTACTGTTGATTAGTGTATGCTTGTTATTTCTCATATTGTACGTTTGAGTGTGTGTGTAATATGTAGATGGTAAGCTATTATGTGGTTAACCGCATACAACTAATGTTAATGAATGTGTGTGCCTTTGCATGTGCGCAGAGAAATAAAAGATCATACACACATACATGCATGACGTTTGTACACGCGCTTATGTGTAGAAAGAAGCTAGTATCAAAAATTCTTCCGTCACGAAGTGTTTTCTTCTTTACTCTTATACCTACAATTCTCAAACAAATTTCTTGCAAACAATGTTGTTAACGTTTGTTTATAAGATTTCGCTGTAGTAAAGCATTTGAAAAATCCTTCATGTCTTGAAAGTTCTTATAAGATGTCTTATGCAGGAGACTAATATGTATATAAAAAGAAATAAAAAATATAGTGGGGGTATGCAATAATTGCTGCAAATGGTCTTGCCTAAATGTTAAAACTTTTCCTTCAAAAATCCTACAACAAAAACACACTTAATCAAAATAAAACCTACATTTACTCATACGCAAGATCATTTGCAGCAAACACCAATTACCGCCGGTTTTATGCACTTTAATAAGGTACTGTAAATATTTTTACTAGCGATAATTTGCTTGTTTCCAAAACTAGACAAAGTAGCAGATCCCAAAAAGTATAAAGTAGCTTGAATTTTATATTACAGACCTGAAGAAACCTTCTTATTCAAAGTATTAAATAAAGTCTATTAATTTGACTACATTAAATTTAATTCATGTCGGTTTAATCAGAAATAACTTTGATTCAACATTGATTAAGCATGATTCTGTACCTATTTTTATGGCTTGTTTCACAATAACGAAAGAAAACTGAAACAAAACTTTCGACTGAAGATTTATATTGAAAACAACAATAAAATATGAACATTTGTTTTTGTTTTCAATATAAATTGTAAGTCGAATGTTTCGTTTCGTTATTGTGAAACAGGCCATTAATTTTTTTTAAAAAGAGAGTTATTAGTCAGGCAATGAATGCTACTCCTACTAGGTGTTACCTTTTTTAGGAAATGGATAGTAATATAGAAGACAGGTGGTGAAGGAAGAGATAGAGTAAAGCTTCATTATTTTACAACTCTGCTTTTTTCACGCTTTTTTTTAATAATACAATGTTGCAGCGCCTCTGGTGTCAATGAGGCGTATTACATTTTTTGAAGCTGAGTTTAGTAGCCATTTTATTATTATTTATTTTACTTCGCCGATGATTCTGCTACACAATACAGCCGAAGGAGGGCGCTTTGATTTTAACATTAGAACTAGAATCCGCTGAACCCGGCGTTTAGTGTCTATGCCTTCATTACTTGAACATCCTTACAACAACTGATACAATGGGACACTAATGCACATTAGAAAAAATGCATGGTGTTGTTATTTAAATAACTGTCGATGACCGGCTCTCACCCAGGACCTTCGGATTTGTAGTCAACGTGCTAACTACTTCAGCCAACGCCAGCCTCACTTTACTACGATGTCCATATATATTTCGGCCTGTCGGTCACAGGCTGTTTTCTCAGCAATAATTTTAATCCGAATACCTATAATTATAAAAATCCAACAACTATTTTTAAACACATCTTTTATACTCTGAATATTAATCGGCTACATATACATCATTTTCTCAAACATGCAAAATTTTTTTTTTTAAATTTTCTGTTCCATTTTATATACATGAAATAAATAAATAAATATCCCGAGTATCATGAGTATATTTTCTTTTTTGTCCGACAAAATATCCATACTATGAGTACAAATAAGCATACTCAAACTGTAAGCATAATAGAAAATCAATGAACTTGTTGCGCAATTTGCCTTTTTATTTATAGTTGTGGCGTCTTTTAGTTTTTTTTTTTTGCATAAAAGAAGTAGAGATGATCTTTTATGTTGAAATCGGCTGTAGCCATAGTTGCTTAAACGAAAATATGTGAACGTGAGAATTGTTTGGGCTACAATTCTGAAGTAATAAGGAAAAAGTGCTTAAGTCATAATTTACTGTTTTGCAAGAGAGCACTTTTAAGCGTTCAAATCGATTTTCAGAAATTTATTTTTTTTGCACTCAAATTGGGAAATTCTCTTTTTTTTAAGCAAACATCGTTCTACGAATAAATAATAATAAATAATACAATTAAGTTGATATATATCAAATTCTAACCTAAATTAAAATGTTATTCCAAACGAGATTAGAAGTCCAAAAAGATAAGTCACATGTCATAGTGCTATAACTTCCTTAAAAATCACACAAATTAATTGAAATTTTGACCAGGAGTACTTTCAAATATGCAGATAACGGAGGTGTTATTAACTTGAAATCAGCTTATCTCGACTTAAGCTCTTTTTCCTTTTTGCCACAAAATTATTATTATAAGCACTTATTACTATTAAAACTAATTACTTACATGTGTATTTTTTTTTTTTTTTTTTTTTTTTTTTTTTTGAATAATCATCGTCTTTGTTCGATAAAATTCTTTCAGCAAAATAAGGAATGAGCCTTTCAATGGACATGGGGTATTTAAAGTCCCATTAAAGTGCTTAGAATATGGCTCAATTTCCAAACTAATGTCCTAACAAAAATATAAAATACTTTGCTTTGCAGTTTTAATAATTAACTTATAAAGTTAATGGTTAACAAAAATAAACAAGCCTATTTTGCTTTTCCAGTCGACGTATAAAAAAGTTAAAATTTCAATATAATTACTTTAGACATTTTTTTTTCTAGTCAATAGGGAAAAACAAGCAAACAAACAAATAAACCTATAACTAAGAAAAAATAAAAGAATAAATAAAATCCACAAACTCAGCCACATTTTTATACCAACATAAAAATAGACAGACAATGATTGTCAATCACATTTCAGATCAGATTAGCTTGACAGGAAATATTTCCAAGGACCGAATAAAACTTGATTTGTAACAAACACAGGAAACAATTCCAATATTGTGATAACAAAAAATAAAAAAATAAAAATAAAAAAAAAATCTCTAAAGAGCAGCAACAACAAGACAAATTAATAAGGAACTTCCTATTACTACAGCAATGATAAAATATATTATTTGATGAAATATAACTTGGTTTATTATGAAAAGAAACAAAATTTAATTTAATCTCTAATCAGTAAAAATATATAAATCAAGTAGTAAAACACATTGAAAAATAATCTTATTAAATTTTCTAAGCACAATATACGAGGGTGGATCATTAGTGTCTTTTTGAATTTCCCGCCTCTTGATTGAAATGGCAACACTGCTCCTGTCAAGAGGCCACTGTCAGTTGACTCCTGTCTAAATTTAAACACACTGTGTCATTTAGTTTGTGTTTGTTTGGCAGTGGTTGACAACAGACTACCTCGCTTTTTAGGAAGAAAATGAAAAAGAGTGCATTTTGTGTGCTCATTAATTACTATTTTTTGCAAAAAAGCTTGGGAAATACTATGGGGACCCTGCACTATCGATTTCAATTGTAAAAAAGTGGTTTACTAACTTTCGTTGGGTCGCACAAGTATAAATGACGCTGAACGTTCTGGACGGCCAATTGAGGTCAGTACACACCCGAAAATGTTGAAAAAAAATCCATGATATGGTGTTGGCCGATCGAACAGTAAAAGTGCGTGAGATTGTTGATGCCAAAGGCATTTCATATGGCAGTGTGGTTTCGATTTTGAATGATCAGCTGGGTTTAAGAATGTTGTCTGCAAAATGGGTGCCGCCGCGTTTGCTCTCAATTGACCATAAACGTAAACGTGCGCCAACTTCAAAGGATTGTTTGGAGTTGTTTAACCGCAATGAAAATGAATTTTCGCGGTTTTTTTGTAACTGTGGATGAATTATAGAACCATTACTGTACTGCGGAGACCAAGCAGTAGTCTAAACAATGGGTTTCTCGAGGTGAACCTGCTCCCATGAAGGCCAAGGTGACTTTTTCATTCAATAAGGTAATGGCAACAGTTTTTTGGGATGCACGCGGGGTAATCCACATCGATTACCTTCAAAAGGGAAAAACAACTAACGGCGAATATTATGCCAACTTATTAGACCGGTTTAATGAGTATTTAAAAAGAAAACGACCCCATATGGCCAAGAAGAAAGTTCTTTTTCATCAAGATAATGCACGAGTGCACACGTGTGCAGTCTCAATGGCAAAACTCTATGAATTGGGCTTCGAATTGGTATCGCATCCGCCACATTATTATAGTAACTACTTCCTATTTCCAAACCTAAAGAAATGGCACGGTGGAAAGAGATTTAGCATCAAAAATGAAATTATTGCCTATTTTATGGACCTTGAAAAATCCTATTTTTTGGAACAAAAACTGGAGAAACTTTGAACTGAGTGTATTGAGTTAAAAGAAGATTATGTTGAAAAATAAATTTTTGTTTTGTAAAAAAAAAACTGCGTTTCATTAAAATAGTCACGAACTTATTGACTGGCCCTCGTAATACCACCACGGAAATGAGCACACAGAATCTTGTATGAGTATAAATTTACACCAACCGGAAGCTGTAGTATAAGAGAGCTAACCACTTAAATTCCTTCCGCTAATGGAGGTAAAATTTATTTTAAATAATAATTTTATTTGCTCAACTCACAACCTATTGTAGGAGTCGAAGTTCGTACAAACGTTGTTGATAATTTCTTTTTAAACATTTCTTTATAAGCAATATTTAAATTACCAACAACTTATGTACGAACTACCACTCCTACAATAGATTGTGAATTGAGAAATTTTTTCCATGTGTTTGTTTCTTGTTATATTTTGTGTATATTTATGTGTATTTTTTAAAACAAAACCTTAAAAAACATGCAATAATATTTCATGTAAGAACATATCTTAAGCTAAGCCAATTAAAATTGAGATTACATTTCTAACCTTTAGAATACTCTCAAGAGAAAGTGAAATTTAAGTTAAATTAGATATCAGATATAATGATGTTGGAAATTCTAAAGCTTTTACTTACAATATATTAAAATTGTTTAACATTCATTCACATACCTGAAAAGAAAACAAAAAAAAAACTGCATTAATTTTTCATTTCATAATACTGATACAAAAGAAATTCTTATTATTTATTATCAAAGAATGCTAAGGCAGCAATTAATTGCCGTGAAAATGCATTTCATTTGCAAGTTTTCTTCTGTTAATTGCACTAAAATTCATTAACTATCAGCTCTTTCTTTAAAATCATATTCAATTCTTAAATAATTTTTACATTGAATGCATCATTAAAAGCAAACATCTTGAACTAATTACTTGTAACAAATTACCCAGTCATTATTTAAAATATGTATATGTGCTTGCACAAACACACACACACACTCACAGATACACATCCGCACATAAATAAATATTTTCCTTGGCAACATTTCCCTGCATGAGTGTGCGCTTGCAAACATACAATTAACGTTTATTTATAATTATTAATGTGTGGTTGTACGTGTCAGCAAACATTTAAGACATACTTTTCAATACAACTTTACGCTTTGAATTGAATACGTCGTGTATTTGTGTTTGAATGAAAATTATGTATAATTAAACTAGAAATTTATATGTGTGCCAACATGAAAATGTACTAGAGAAATATAAAAAAATAAACAACGAAAACAAAAAATTTCTCTTCATGCAATTGCGAAAGGCTTAAGGCAGTTTAGTGGCAACAAAATAAAAACAGAAGAAAGCAACTAAATTGCATACAAAAAAAAAACAGATCCATGCATGAGTTCAGTGTAGTGGCTTTAAAATCTGTAGCATAACTTTAGGGTGTTTAAAAATAAAATTTTCTTCACACACATGCAAGAAGAAATAACAACAAATTAGAACATGCTTGCTTGCAAACGCAAATCTGAGTTGACTTTTTTGTTTTGTAAGGACTGATGCATTAAACACATTCACCACAACAGGCTGCACGAAAACGAACGACTTCAAATGCCGCTGGCTGCATTTGTCGCCCAAAAGTCAGCTGTTCATCTATTTTGGAGCCAACAGCAGCATGATAAGCAATTGTACCTAGATTCAGTAACTTTTATTACGATAACCGTATCGCTATAATATATATGACGAAAATTTAACGATTTTAACGATGTTCTCTGTCGCTTGAAGTAAAAAATAGGTAAAATCACCAGCTCAAATTAATTTATTTTGTATTTTATTCTTCTTGATGCTTTTCGCTTATTTTGATATTTTGTATGCAGAGATGCCACATGATATACATACATACAACTAAATGCTGAGTAAAGCACAGGCGCACACTATCGTAAAAAAGAACTTACAGAATCAGATATATAAAAATATGTCGATAAGAATCCAGGTACAGGGTATTCAGCTAAAAATACATCTTTCACTGGTGCCACCTTCAAATAATTCACCTTTATGAAAATAAAATAAAAACTTTTAAAATATACTTTGAATACATACTGCCTCATTCATAAAAAATATTTCAGTTTTATTAAGCGCTTATTTGACATATTTCAATGGGAAATTTGTCAAATAAACCTGTAATAAACCTAAAATATTTTTTATGAATTAGACCGATAAAATTATAAAAATTATTTAATATACCTGTTAACATGCGTTTCGGTATGTTTTTTTTTTTTTTCTTTAAATAATACTAAATAGATACAGGGTATTTTACAACTCTGAGTTGGCATCACTGCTTTATTTGAGCGCCTATTTAACAGCTGATAGTTGCTTTTTCTTTTAAAATTTCATTATGAATCGACTTACACCAGAGCAACGTGTGCAAATTGTTGAAATTTTTAATCCAAATAATTGTTCTATTCGTCAAACTAATAGTGCACTTCTTCTTTTTTATTTCTGATTGAAAGGGTACATAAATAAGAGTGGGGAGAATCCTTAAGCGTTTGTTGAAACACGACTACATCCACAGAAAATTACTGTTTGATCCGCTTTATGGGGTGACGGAGTCATTGGGCCATATATCTTGAAAAACGATGATGGTCAGAATGCGAAAAGTTGTTGAAAATTGCTTCTTCTTAGTGCCAGCCGTGGCGGCCACATGGCAGAAATCATATTTAAAAATTAATTTTATAAAATTTTCTTTCCAATAAAGCCCGTTTCATTGGTATTAAAAATACATCTCCTTGTCTTATTATGATTTAAACTTGTGTCACTCTCTAAAAAAACACCCTATATAAGCTATCGATAATTCCATATTTGGTATTATATCGAGCTTTATTTTCGATTATATCGTAAGCGACATGTTATCGAAAATAGACTTTTTAATTGCAACTAAAATTTTATGGGCCTACCCATAGTTTAGAATTATCAAAATGCCAAAATTGTTGATAACTTTTAAGATACAGGCTGTAAAATTTTATCGTAAGCGACAATTTACGTACAAAAACAAATTTGAATATTTTAAGAAAACCTTCTCCTGAAAAATTAAATTTTTGTCGCTTACGATTAAATCGAAAATAAGGCTCGATATTTGAATATTTTAAAAAAACCTTCTCCTGAACAATTTAATTTTTGTCGCTTATGATAAAATCGAAAATAAGGCTCGGTATTGCCAGCTCTATATTTGCTCAATGTTGTCAACAAAAATTGAATTGCGACGAAATCGGCAAGGGCAACAAACGGCCACCGTGTTGCCTTGCTGTCTTCAAAACAATCATTCCCATTTAATCATATCAATGTATTCTATTTTTGACACATTGAAGTTGGTAGTCTGCTGTGGTGATTGCTTCAGAATGCCTTTATTTAAAAAACAGTACCGATACATAAATGGTAAAGGGTATATATATACCCTGCAGGAAGTGTGAATAGTGAAATTTTACTGATTTACTAATGACATTTTCAGTAGCACTACTGACCAGGTGTACCCCAGCCAATGTAATCACCTATTGCATTTACCATTAGCTTGTCATTGAAAATCCACCACTAGACTATAGCACTACTGACTTAGTAGTTCTTGTGGGACCACATGGAGACATTGGCACCAAAGATTCACTAGTAAATTTTAGGGGCTCTAGTCTACAATATCGATATATCCTCTCTCGTTGTCAATAGTAAACTTATAGTGATTTTCTAGTGACATTGTCAATAGTGCTACTGACTAGGTGTACCCCTATCAATGCAAATGCCTATTGACAAATAACATAGGGTTGTCATTTAAAATCTATCAGTAGGCTTTAGCACTATTGAGAAGGTAGTTCTTTTACGACCATATGGAGATATTTGAACCGAAGATTCACTCGTAGATTTTAGTGACCCTCGTCTACATAGTATATTTATTTAATATTATTGCACAACATAATAAAAAAGAAAAACAAACTATTGACGCGTTCATTCACAATATCACCAGAAATACACTAGAACTGTCGTCTCTAACGTATCTGTACTCGCGCATAAAAGGAAATTTGTCGACATTTTAACTAGTGCAATTGTCACTGGAGAAAGAGTATTGACATAGAGACATATAATTCTAGGTTGACTAGAGGGTACCTTTAGCAGTTTTACACTTTAAGCCGACGATGTGTTGTATTGCACTGGCATTTAAAATTTTATTAATAGTATTCTCTTACTCCTTTTTACAATA
Organism: Tachina grossa; assembly: GCA_949987645.1. Taxonomy (NCBI): domain Eukaryota; kingdom Metazoa; phylum Arthropoda; class Insecta; order Diptera; family Tachinidae; genus Tachina; species Tachina grossa. Next base: position 181,257,780 of record OX465274.1, read on the forward strand.
CTTTTATTTCATTTAGCAAAACTTTAATTTCATTGATCTCAGCTTATAACATTTCCCCAAAAAAATATGTATACCTATGTATATAAATAAATATACTTCAAAAAAATATTAAAATTTATAACAATATGCCAGGATTTTATTTAACTTTGCACAATTTTTTTTTTACATACTCGTACAAATATCATCTTCAATGCACTCGAGAATGTTCTACTCACTTGTTAGCTTTATGCATGCGATTGTATTTCAATAGTCGGTTTGGCAATCGAAACTGCATGTTTGTAAATGAAACAGTGTTTTGTTAGGAAATTGGTACAGCAATTATTTTATACATAAGTAAGAAATAGAAATTTTTGCTTGTTTTTATTTCTGCTTAAGGAACTCATCAGTAGACTTTAACTCAATTTTTTTAAATAACCTAAAATAAATTCAATAACGTACGACTTTAACTCGCACACGAAGGGTTCCGTTAGGACACTACAATATGTAGTAATATACGAACGTTAGCCTACATAATCGAATATATTACCTGATGTAAACATTTTTAGAATTTTTTGTGAGCTTTTCAATTTCACTGCATTTTTATTTTTTTTTTTTTTTAATTTTTTCAAGCATTTTTGGTTTGAGCGATTTTTTAGTTTTGGCGTTTTTTTTTCGTTTTAATGATTTTTTTCCGTCCTTTTGCGATTTTTCTTTAGATTTAGCGATTTTTTTTAATTTTGACATTTTTTTCGTTTTGGCGATTTTTTTCGTCTTTTTGTGATTTTTTTCGGTTGTTTTTTAGTTTTAGCGAGTTTATAGATTTGGCGCTTTTGTTCGTTTTTGCAAGTTTTTGCGAATTTTGGCGTTCATTTTAGTTTGGCGAATTTTTTTTTTGCATTTTAACGATTTATTTTATTTTTGGTGATATTTTTGTTTTAAGCGCTTTTCTCATATTGGTGAATTTTCGTTTCGGCATTTCTTTAATTTTGGGATTTTTTAGTTTCATCATATTAGAGGCAAATCTTGCGTTTTTCCAGATTCAGCAAGTTGTCAAGAATACATTTACTGATATTATTTTTTTTTAATTTTAGTGTTAATTGTAAATTAATCTACCTAAAAATGTATTAAGTTTAAAAACTTCAAGTGCATATTCATAATTGTCTGTATGTTACATTTCAATATGTTTCGTTGCTTGCTTTAGAACACCCTTTAATTTTTAAGTATCTTATACTTGCTGTTGTAACAACTAGTGTGTTACATGTTCTGTCAAAATTTCAGCTCAGTAGCTCTTACTGTTCTCAAAAAAAAAAAAAAAAAAAAAAAAAAAAAAAAAAAACAGGCTGAAAAGAGTAAGGTTCATTTTCACCTTTGGTGTACAGAACACAAAATTCATGTTGAATCAAAGTTATTTCAGGTTGACATAATATGACTTTAATTTCATGTAGTCAAATCGGTATGTTTTGTTTCTCTTTCATGAAATGTTTAGTAAAAACGGCCAAATAAAAAAGAAGAAGACCCAGCAAAAATTTATGAAATGCCTGCTGCCATAACAAATCACTGTACTATACATATGAACATGCTACAGAATATTCATTACAGCTATACATATGAATACACTTAGTAGGCGGTTCTCTCAATAAACTTTATCTGAAGCACAACCAAAATAAAACCCCTTTGCATACTTACATATATGCATGTGTGTATTAATGTGTAGTTGCATCAAAATGATCATTAAAAAGTTTTAGCACAGCTCAAATTCTTAAATTTTGCGTAAACACTCCACAGACACACACACACACACACACACAATTACAACTGCAATATTGAGGTTTTTCTCTTCAATCCTTAAATGCCACTGCACTAACACACACACGCACATGCATGTATTATGCATCTGCACAAACACACACACAAAATAAAAACTTTTCAAATTTCAGATGATTTGTTAAATCCAATACTTCAACAATCAAGGTAGTTTTCTTTTTTTAACAATAAACGAAATGGGTGAATTTATTTTCTACTCTATTTTCTCAATTTCTCGGAAAAGAATGTTTTATTTTCTTTTGTTTTTTTTTTTGCTCCAAACAAATGTAATAAAATAAATTGAAAAGAAATTGTGCAGAGGAAAAAAAAGTTTTTGGTTGGTATTGACTATAGTTGCTTCTGCCACCTGACAAAAGACGATAATATGAAGTCAACAATTGTTGTTTCCTTGTTTAAATAGTATTCGGCCACAGCAAAAAAAAAAAAAATTAAAAATAAGTAAAAACAAGTAAGAGTGCTATATTCGCCTGTGCCGAATCTTATATATATACCCTTTATCAAAGTGCGTTTGTGTAGTATAGAGATGGATACAGAAGCACATAGTTACTTTTATGTACAAAGAAAAAAATAATAATTTGCAAACCCTAGAATCACAATTTTAGATTTTTCTGATTACTTATACCAATCTAGTAGTTCTTAAAAAAATATAGAACGTGTGTTAGGTGAAAAAAAAGAAAACTAAAAAAAATGTTTTATTTATTTACTTTAATATCCAGAAAAAAAGTTCAAAGTTTCGAGCTCTGGAGCTGTGGTTTTCATTATTATAATTTTCTACAAAAAACTTTTCTTTCCAAAACGTAAAATATATATTATATATAAAGGAAAATATAAAAATTAATTAGACTTAGTTACTTTTATGTATCAAAAAGTGTAAGTGTCTCAACCGTGAACTTATCCTTTTTGATTTTCTGATTTCTTACACCAAACTCTTTCTTTTAAGAATTTAAGAAATGTTTGATTTATAAAAAAAAAGAAAAATTTGTTTTAGTAACTTACTTTTTTACAAAAAAAGTTAAAGTTTACCAACCCTGGAATCGTCTTTTTAATTGTTTTTTTATTTGAAATACCAATTTTATTCGATATCAATCATAAAATAAGTTTATTTAATAAAAATAGATAAAAATTAGTTTTCGGTAGTTAATTTTTTATATCACAAAGAGTGTAAGTTTCCCAACCCTGGAATCGTCCTTTTTAATGTTTTAAAATTTTTTATACCAATCTTTTTTTTAAGAATATAAGATATGTTTAATTAATAGTAAAAAAGAAAAAATTTGTTTTAGTAAGTTACTTTTGTATAAAAAATAAGGTTTTTCAACCCTGGAAACGTCGTTTTAAATTTAATAATCTTTTTTATTTTGAAATACCAAATTCATTCGTACTGAAGTATTAAATAAGTTTATTTTATAAAAAAAAAATAAAAATTAGTTTTCGGTAGCTAATTTTTTATATCACAAAAAGTGTAAGTTTCCCAACCCTGGAATCATCCTTTTTTTTCTGATTTCTTAAATCAATCTCCTTCTTTTGAGTACATTACATATGTTTAGTTTATAAAAAAAAAGAAAAAATTTGTTTTATTAAGTTACTTTTGCATAACAAAAAAAAATCGGTTTTCCAACCCTGGAAACGTGTTTTTAATTTTTTTTAATTTTTTTATTTTTTTTTTTTTATTTTTTTAGTTAGAAATACCAATTTTATTCATACTAAAGTATAAAATAAGTTTATTTAATAAAAAATTATTAAAAACTAGTTTTCGGTTGTTATTTTGTATGGCAAAATGAAGTTTAAGTCTCCCAGCTCTGAAAGAGTCTGCTCGATTTTGCTAATTTTCAATACCAATCTTATTTCGGCCATTTCTGACCCACCAGTTCAAGAACGAGGTCTCTAGCTTTTCTGGGAGCTTCGGAAAACCGATTTCACGTACAGACAGACGGACATCGCTTATTCGTATTCCCTATGCATAAGGATCCATAATATATATATATATATACTTTGTGGCTCGCTTATTAATATTCTAGAAATTACAAACGAAATGACAAACCTATATATACCCTTTTACCATTTTTTGGTAAAGGGTATAAAAACTAAATAACTTTAATAAACGGAAGTACAGTAACATAAAATTATATTTTACATTTAATACACATGTTGATAACTAAAAATAATTAAATCAAATCAACTCACAAAGTTTTAAGTTCATTTGCTTTTGATGTAAGCGAGCACAGCATTCAATTATTCCATTAAATTTTGACTTGTTAAAAGTTCTTAGCAAACAAGCTTTTTTCCTTCTTCATTCATTCTGTGGCCGTCGCTAAAAGTTATTTTTCCTAAAATCTTGCCCATCAGGCCTTTAAATTATTTTCTAGTCCTGCTGGCATCAAGGTAGCAGTAGTGTGCTTTAATTAATTATAAATATTGTTCTAAAAGTAAATTAAATAGCGAACAAAATCGAGCATTTGGTTTGTAGTAATACTTTCGCTATACATGAGTAATACATACAAATTTTGGTTTGTGTAAATGTTTTTTACACCCTTTACCAAAAAATGTTAAAAGGGTATATATAGGTTTGTCATTCCGTTTGTAATTTCTAGAATATTAATAAGCGAGCCACAAAGTATATATATATATTATGGATCCTTATGCATAGGGAAGACGAATAAGCGATGTCCGTCTGTCTGTAGGTGAAATCGGTTTTCTGAAGCTCCCAAAAAAGCTAGAGACCTCGTTCTAGAACTGGTGGGTCAGAAATGGCCGAAATAAGATTGGTATTGAAAATTAGCAAAATCGAGCAGACTCTTTCAGAGCTGGGAGACTTAAACTTCATTTTGCCATACAAAATAACAACCGAAAACTAGTTTTTGATAATTTTTTATTAAATAAACTTATTTTATACTTTAGTATGAATAAAATTGGTATTTCTAACTAAACAAAAAAAATAAAAAAAAAATTAAAAAAATTAAAAACACGTTTCTAGGGTTGGAAAACCGAAATTTTTTTTGTTATGCAAAAGTAACTTACTAAAACAAATTTTCCTTTTTTTATAAACTAAACATATGCAATGTACTTAAAAGAAGGAGATTGATTTAAGAAATCGGAAAAATAAAAAGGATGATTCCAGGGTTGGAAAACCTACGATTTTTGTGATATATACAATTAACTACCGTAAACTAATTTTTTAATTATTTTTATTAAATAAACTTATTTTATACTTCACCAGGAATAAAATTGGTATTTCAAATAAAAAATTAAACTTCAAAAAATTAATAAGACGTTTCCAGGGTTGGAAAACTTTAACTTTTTTTCTTATACAAAAGTAACTTTAAAGTAAAGTAAATTTTTCCTTTTTCTCTATAAATTAAAGATATCTTATATTCTTAAAAGAAATAGATTGGTGTAAGAAATCAGAAAAATCAAAAAGGATGATTCCAGGGTTGGGAAACGGAAACTTTTTGTGGTATAAAAAATTAACTACCGAAAATAATTTTTATTTTTTTATTAAATGAACTTATTTTATACTTTAGTACGAATAAAATTGGTATTTCAAATTAAAAATTAGCCTTCTAAAATTAAAAAGATTTTTCCAGGGTTGGGAAACTTACTGTTTTTGTGATATAAAAAATTAACTGCCGAAAACTAATTTTATTTTTTTTTAAATAAATAAAATTATTTTATACTTCAGTACGAATAAAATTGTTATTTCAATTTAAAAAGTTTAAACCACGTTTCCAGGGTTGGAAAACTTTACCCTTTTTCATAGAAAAGTAACTTACTAAAGCAAATTTTCCCTTTTTCTCTATAAATTAAAGATATCTTATATTCTTAAAAAAAGAGATTAGTATAAGAAATCAGAAAAATCAAAGTTTGATTTCAGGGTTGGAAAACCCACACTTTTTGTGATATAAAAAATTAGCTACCGAGAACTAATTTTTATTTTTTTTATAAAATAAAGTTATTTAATACTTCAGTACGAATGAATTTGGTATTTCAAAATAAAAAATATTATTAAAATTAAAACGACGTTTCCAGGATTGAAAAACCTTATTTTTTATACAAAAATAGCTTACTAAATCAAATTTTTTCTTTTGGGAAACTTACACTCTTTGTGATAATTAAAAATTAACTACAGAAAACTAATTTTTATCTATTTTTATTAAATAAACTTATTTTATTGATAACGAATAAAATTGGTATACACCAGCACATATAAATATCCCTGGAAATGAATTCGCAGACAAAACAGCAAAACATACCAACACTACTCCTACCATATTAATTAATAACTACACTAAAAAAGACATAAATAACTTAGTAAAATTACATACTCCATATAATAGCAGCTACCCACCAAATATATACTATAAAAACATCAACACAACTTTAGACAAAGTAATCTATCCAAGCAGTTTGGGAAGACAACAACAAAAAATACTCACTAGGCTAAGACTAGGGCACTCAAAATTAACACATGAACACCTTATGAATAAAAACCAATCTCCACCGAAATGTCCAAAATGCAACATCAATTTAACTACAACCCATATCATTTCATGTTACAATAAAAACAACTTACCTATAACACTTAAGCAAGCTATAAAGGACCTCGATTATAATTCTTTGAGAAGACATCTACCCCCGGAAATACTAAAAAATATTTGATCATTACCTTCAAAACATATGTCGATAATTATCTTTAAACTTAAATATACAAATATTAAGCTCATGTTTATAACCGAAAGAGGCGAAGGCCACTGAAGCCAGTCCTCAATTCCTTTTTGTATTTATTGTAAATTAATTTTGTCAATAAATAATAATAATAATAATAATAATAATAATAATAAGATTGGTATAAAAAATTTAAAAAAATTAAAAAGACGTTTCCAGGGTTGGAAAACTTTAACTTTTTTTGTACAAAAGTAAGTTACTAAAACAAATTTTTCCTTTATTTATAAATCAAACATTTCTTAAATTCTTAAAAGAAAGAGATTGGTGTAAGAAATCAGAAAATCAAAAAGGATGAGTTCACGGTTGAGACACTTACACTTTTTTGATATATAAAAGTAACTAAGTCTAATTAAACTTTATCTTTTCCTTTATATATTATATATATTTTATGTTTTGGAAAGAAAAGTTTTTTGTAGAAAACTATAATAATGAAAACTACAGCTCCAGAGTTAGAAACTTTGAGCTTTTTTTTCTGGATATTAAAGTAAATAAATAAAAGATTTTTTTTAATTTTCTTTTTTTTTTATTTAAACACTTTCTATATTTTTTTAAGAACTATTTGATTGGTATAAATAATCAGAAAAATCTAAAATTATGCTTCTTGGGTTTGAAAATTATTATTTTTTTCTTGGTACATAAAAGTAACTATGTGCTTATGTATGCATCTCTATACTACACAAACGCACTTTGGTAAAGGGTATATAAGATTCGGCACAGGCGAATATAGCACTCTTACTTGTTTTTTTATATTCAGCCTTGTAAACGCTTTACGAAACAAAACGAAAGAAAACAAAAATAAAATAAATAACTTTAACAATGCAAAAATTTTATAATAAAAAATTCTCAAAAATATAAACAAAGGACAGGAAAATCCGAGCAACGAATTAATTTTATTTTTTTTTTTTTTTTTAATTTTTTCAGCTGATGTTGCTTGCAGGCGAGGCCGCTTTCGCTAATGGTTACGTTGGTTACATTTCCAATTGCTAATGCAGAATGAATGTTGATGTTGTTGTCGGTGTTGTTTGTACTGCTGATTTTTGATGATGACAATGAGACGGACTGTGAGTGCGCCTGTTTGCTGATGACAAAAGAGGCTTATGAGGCTATTGCGTGACCTTTACACAATCACTAAACTAAACAACGCAAAGAGTAGCAGCACACAATGTTTTTCTGTTTATTTTAATTAGTAAAAATTGCTGTTGTATTCTCTTTTCTGTTGTTTTTTTTTCTCCTTCTCAACTATTTTGTTATTTAAAGTTTACATTTACCTTAGGCCATCAACCAAAATCATCATTGTCAACCTTTGTCAAGAGTTTTTTGTTTGTTTTTTTTTTGTAGTTGCTTTGCGAAATAAAAACCAACAATATCATCTGTACGGTCAAAGTGGAGAATAGCTATATATATATATATATATATATATATATATTTACATTCCCCAGAGTGAAATTCTACTTTAAAAGCTAATAAAAGCGCTCAACTACATACACACATACATAGAAATTAATTGTGCTACATACAAATAGAAGACACGAAATGTTTGCTTTTTTCTTGCCAAGCACAGTGGGGCAGGGTTTTAGTATTACTTAAACGCATTTATAAAATATTCTTCTCATTTTTTTTAAGAATATTAAAAAAAAATATGTATATTTTATTGAATAAGTAATGTAACAATTTAGAATTATTAGTGCATTAACAAATGTTAAAATCAAACTCATGTTGTTTCAACGTAGAATAACTTTGATTCAATATTGTTCCATATATTATTTCGGTATGAAATTCATATTAATTTGAAATTTATTTGCTGGTGATTCAGCGTTGTCTATAAATTTCAAACTAAAATAAGCTTCTGACAATATGTCGAATAATAAATTTCTTAAATATTAAATTTAGATTTTATTTTTCATTTTGCCTTATAATTACTTTTATTGTTATCCAATGGATTTCTAATTATATAAAGGTGTAGAAAAATAAAATAGATTCATATCGAATATAAATTATTTGCTGGGTTTTTGTACTAGTTTTTAAGCCTACTACGCTTATTTTTCTTTTGTGATTTTTAAAAATACTATTATTTGTGAATTCCCAAATAGTTCTTGAAAGTCTGTGCATAAGATAAGAGGTTTGTGACTATTCAAAATGTGTGGTTGAAGTCTACTGATGATTTGTTACAGCAACAATGAAATATACAGACAACGCTGAACCACCAGCAAATAAATTTCAAATTAAAATAAACTTCTGACAATATGTCGAATAATAAATTTCTTAAAGGTATGAAATTCATGTAATTTTAATTTAAAAAACTTTGATTCAATATGATTATTTATATTAATATAACAGTACTGTAATGTTAAAGCAACATGAAATACAGTTATTTCAAAAGGAAATATTTTCTTTGAAAATTAATGTTTATCATGTTAAAATAACATGAAACTGATATGAAACAAAATGATTGCTAAAAAATTTTAAATTAATCTTTTTTTTCGTAGATTTGAATATCAAATTTTTCTGTGTGTAATGAATAGTATGGAAATTTAATTTGTCTGCCCCAAAGCTATAATATCTACCTATGGAAATTTTTTATCTGTTCTTGACCTTACCATTACAACAAAAAAAAATATGTAGCAATCAATGTGCTGAGGGAATAGTTTATTTTTGTTAAAAAAATAATAATAATCCTTATAATTACAAATGCTTGAGTGACACAGTCATCAGAAAACCAAAAACCAAAACAAACAAAAAACACATTTAATAAAAACATTTAGCAATTAAGTGTTTAGTGCATAAATGTTTTACTAACTATTTATTTAGTCCAAGTTAAACTGCATTAAATATGCAACAAAAATAAACACACACACACGTACACACACACACGCATTGAAAAGTTCTAGTGAGTTTTTGTTCACTGTCAGTTTAAATGTCTGACTAGAAAAGACTACGACGAATATTTATTTCATCGTCATCATAATAATAATTGTTTGGTAAATATTGTAAAACACAAACAGATGTTGCCATTTCTGCTCAATTATTTGTTCATGAAAAGTTTTTGTATGTTTTGCTCTTAAGTAAAATTTTGTGTTGCAGTGAGTAGTATATCCTTTTACATTTTTTATATGATTTTTTTTCTAAATTCTTTTGTTTTTCTTTTTGTTCTTTTTTTGTAACTGCAATGCGAATCAAGTGCTTTTGCATTGTAAAAGTTTTAGTTGAAAAAAAAAATTGTTTCAGTTAAATTACAATTAATTAGACAATTTTTTGTATTTCTCTTTAAGCTGAATTTTTTGAGCATCCAGAAAAAAGATTGTTTGGAAAACGGTTAGTCCAATAAAATATCATTTGCATTAACTATATTTCAGTTCACGCTATCAATTTTCTGTTAATCCAAAAAACAAAACATGTTCACTGCCATAAGAGCATAATTGTAACAAAGATATGATTGTGACAATACTTAAATTGATTGCATCAACCGAGCGTATGCTTTTGTCATGCATAATTAACTGATTGATTAGCACAACCGAATAAAATATTACGAGTTAGATTTTAGTAGCAACTAAAAAAATTGTCCGTCTACATTGACGTTAAAATAAATACTTTCTCTCACTTGTTGCAATTAACTAGTTCAAAGCAGCAAATTAAAATTATGTATTAAGGTTTGATTGATAGTCCCAACCGATTCATCGGTTCGTATTAACAATTGTCTATTATTGTTTAATATTTTTGTTTAAATAAGTAAATAACAAAGGACTTTCAACATTATCTATAACGAAAAACTGGCATGAAATTAACGTAAATGAAGAAATTGAACTACATACTTACATACATACATATGTATGTGACATTAATTATGAAAGTTGTCTAAGTAAGTCATATATTTATTTGGTAGAGAAATTTTGTAGATTACATTTAAACAAATAAAAATAATATATTGTGCAACATTTTAATTAAGAGTTGTGCTAGTCTCGATTAATATAAATTTATTTAATATTTATTGAAGTTGCTTAAGATTTATTTAGTATTTAGAGCAAAAATGCATATGACTTAGTCCACTTTCATAATTAAGGGCATATACATACATACATACATACATATGTATGTGTGTAGGTGCCACCGAATTCCTTTTTACAATTTGGAATTATTGCAGTCGTTATACCAGAATTATATTAATTTGATTGGCAACCAGTTCGGGTTTCTCAACCAATTTGTTTTCTCTCTTAACCAATTGTATCTGCCATTGCAACAATATAGTTGTACTACAAGAAAATTGCAGTCATTATACCAGAATTGTATGGTAGTTGGTGCAACCGCCAAAATTCAATTTGCAACAAATTCGGTTGTCTCAACGAATCTGTTTTCTCTGTGAGGGTAAAAACATATATAACCCTAAACACATTTATATTGCTAAAAAATAAATTGTTATTCGTTATTGCATTTCACTTATATTAAAATTTAAAATATTTAATAACACAGAAAAAAATGATTTGTAAATACAATTAATTTTTTTGTTACATCAATTAAATAATTAATTGATTTTGAACCTACAACGATTTTTGTAAATACAATTGACGAAATTGTAAGTTAAAGGAAAATCTTAAAAATATTTTCAATTAACCCATTACCAGCCGCTTTACTCACTTGAGTACAGCCAAAAAAAGGTGACAATTTTGAATATTTGGAAGTTTTTGTAATTAATTGGCGTTTCTAGCTAAATCTGAACCATAGTCTATTGAAATAATGAACAAAAACCTGTCTATATATATTTAGGGCCATTATTACAACTTAAAGATAGTTAAAAGTAGGACTTTATCGGACGTATAAAAACTTTACCATTTGCAAAATTTTAATTTAACCTAAAGTGAGCGATATATTACAGGCAAGTTTATCCTATCTGGTAAGTTAAATCCAATTTGAAATAATGGAAAGCTTTTTATACGTCCGATAAAATCCTACTTTTAACTATCTTTAAGTTGTAATAATGGCGCTTAGACTGTTAAAAAATTAACTCTTAGTCTGGTGCAAAATTGATGTGACGTGACAAGTATGTATTTTCCGCTTTTTATAAATTTTACTGTGTTGTTAATTTATTTTGTACCTTAATTTCCTAAACTTAAGCATTTTTATTTATAAAATAAGTAGAAACATATTGCCTCCCACTCATTTTTATAAAGTTATCGTAGTTTAGATATATCTGTACTGAATTGAGTACAGCGGCAGAATCCACATGCGAATTCTGGCAACACTGTTATTTCCCCAGAAATACAAAAGCATAAAATAATAAAGTAAAACGTTGGTCCACTACACAACGACAAAAAAATTGATGTTAAAATTCCAAAGGTTTTTCAGTCTTATAATAAACATATGGGTGGAGTGGATGAGCTAGATCAGTCAATCTCGCTGTACAGAATTGTCATTCAAGGTAAGAAATGGTGGTGGGTCTTGTTCACCTACATAATAGATATGGCTATTGCAAACTCTTGGCGGTTATATGTAATGACTCATAATGATGACATGGATCAGCTTTTGTTCCGACGTTACATTGCAAGATACTATTTACGACAAAATACGCAAACTAAAGCTCGACTTTCGTCTTCATTGGTCCTAGGGTTGCCACAAGATGGTGTGTAGGGCACTACCCCAAAAAGTTAGAAAATCAACTCAGATGTGTCGTATGACATGCAAGAGTTCGCTGGCAGTACAAAAATTTTTTTAAAACACTATGTATTGAAAAATCATGTGTTGAAAAATACCACCTGTAAACCGCCGCTGTACTCAATTGAATACACCCTCCTTACTCCGCCCACTTATTATTTTTTTTAATTTTTCCAAAACTTTATGTTAACTTTGAGCACAATGAAATTAAAAATAAACTTTTTTTTTAGATTTTTAATTGAACTATAGTGAATTTTTAATCAGAAATAATTTTTAGTCAGGCTTGAGTTCAGTAATTTCAATTCTTTTTATTGAATGAAATATTTTATTAATTAATGTGAGTTTCTAAAGAAGAGAAGAAAAATTAAATTAGACTTTTAAGCTGGGGGATACCGAGAAATGAAACCAAATAAACGGGAGAATGCAACAACAAAAGTAACATAATATCCACTACTATAATACTTATATGCATGTACCGACGGTACATCGAATAAGTAAAAATAATTAATGTGATGATCGTAAAAGATAAGCAAGAATAGTTAAACATACGTAGGTAGAGTAATATAACTTCGTGCTAACCTAAACAGAAAAATGAAAAAATTGAAAAACAGGGGAAATAAATAGTGATACTTACATATGTATTTACCAAAGGTAAATAAATAATTGTACACAGCAATCATTTCTCACATTCCGTTTCATTAGAATTTACGTTAAATAGCTGATGTTAATAACAATCTCTACCCAAGTAGATAGACTAGGTTGCTGATGAAGTGCGTTGCTGCACAGAAAAATATCGGTATTTCCCCCAGCTTAAAAGTCTAATTTAATTTTTCTTCTCTTCTTTAGAAACTCACATTAATTAATAAAATATTTCATTCAATAAAAAGAATTGAAATTACTGAACTCAAGCCTGACTAAAAATTATTTCTGATTAAAAATAAACTTTTTTGTTAATTATCGTCATTGTTTTCATTTTGGCGGTTAATGGGTTAAATATATCAACAAATAATTTGTTGAGTTTTATTTATTTTTTCAACATTTATTTTTGTTAGATTTCAAAGTTATTTCAATTAAAGTTATTGTTATATTAACAATGTGAATTGTTGAATTTCCGTATCATATTTGTTATATTAACATAACAAGCTTTTCATAAACAATCACAATCCTATAAACGATTTTTGCTTGTCTGCGAAAAACACTAAATGTCTTTGGGCGGAGTTGAACCGGCGACCTCAGGACTAATAAACTAACTCGCTTACCTCTCAGCTAAAGAGCAATTCTTTATTAGATAACCAAATAATGAATACACATAAAACATGATTTCTTGTTTCTTCTACATGTGCGGATTTCATTATGATATAATTTAACAAATAATTTTAATTGACTACAAAAATTTTACTTTGTTATATCAACAATGATGATTGTTAATTTTTTTTTAAACTAAATTTTAACAATTTGTTTTGTTGGTTGCATTTCGATGATATTTTTTTCTGTGAATTTGACAAATGAGCAAAATTTTAAGGAAAGCTTGAAAGATATCTGTTGATACATTTTTATAGTCTTTCAAAAAATTGGCGTGTATATGTTGTTTTTCTTTTGTGATTTTCAAAAATATTTTTTGTGAATTCTCAAATCATTTTTTAAAAGTGAGTGAATAAGATAAGAAGTTTGTGGCTGTTCAAATTGTGTGCTTTGAAGTCTGCTGACATTTTGTCGAAGCGACTATGAAATGCATACAGACAATGCTTAACCACCAGCAAAAAATTTCACTTTATGTTTTTCTTTATATTTTTTTCTCAGATTTATATTATTAATGTTGTTATTTAAACGAATAACATATTCGTAAGAATTTCTTAAACAAAAAAAGTCTAATTATATAAATTTCTTTAGAACTTTTTCAAAAAAAAGTAATCTTAATTCAGAATGTTTGAAAATAATCAAAAAGAATCAAAAGTAATCTTTGAAAGTAATCGGATTACTTTTTGATTAATTTTGATTCTTTTCGATTATTTTGTAGTAATTTCAAGTAATTCAGGTTACTTTTCGATTTTAGTAATCGTTATCAATTATTTATCAGCAATTCTTTTGAAGTCAATTATATAATCATTACAATTCTTTTTAAAATGTAATCTAATTGATTACTAATCGTAATCGTAATTTAACAGCTCTGGTTTTAATATCATACAACTTATTTCATAGTTTTGTTATGTGAATTATTTAAAACACTAAAATTCTTTCTATTATGTTGCTACTCATCTATGTATTTTACTTTGAAGTTGTTTTATTTGACCACAAAAATCCACACAAATATTTTGGCTTAACTGCAAATCTCTGTTATTTGTGCAAACCACATTTTCGCCGTTTTAATTTAAATTCACGTGTAAAGTACCATTTTAAGATTTACATAATTATCATGTAGGCAAATTTTCATCAACCTCAAATTCAATTATTTGATTATTAACACAAAAACTACGAGTATTTTCTGTATTTGAGTAAATAAATACGCAAACCTTTTTAAGTAGTTATATATAGTAATTGTATTGCGTACTTATTAACCCTCTTATTTAATCGTTTTAATTCGTTTTAATCTTTCTTAAGTCATTCACATAATCTGCCTTGTATAACACATAATTTCTTCGCAGATATAACCCAATAAACATATTGGTCGATTTTCAGAGTTTTAGTAAATTTCGGATATTTTACTTGAAAGTAATAAATTACAAACCTGCAAAAAATTGTTATTAGGGACTTGTCTATTTGCATGGAATTTGTTGTGATACGTTACTTCAATATTTATTCCGAAATTTCAGCTGTATTTTTTAACAAAAGCAGAAGGAAATCTTTTGAAAAAAATTAATTACAAACATGATAAAAAAATTATAATTAGTTACTTGGCTGGTTGGTTGGTTGGTTTGCATGGCTGCCTTCTATATGTACACAATCAAGTAGAATCTAGGTGATTCCTTTTTAAAAGACCCCACTCCACTCGTCGGTGTCAACCTATTTAGAACCCTATCTACACTCTAAAACACTTTTGTTGAAAATTACGTCGATAATAGTAGGCAACACTTTACAGACTACTTTCGGTCTAAAATTAAACAACTATATTTTTTCAACGTTTTGTTGATTTTTGAGCACTATATGTTTAAGTTTGAACAAAATATGTTTAACAATTTTATGCAATTTATGTTTAGTTTCCCCCTTGTGTTTAATTTTAAAATATGTTTTTTTTTTTAATAAAAATGCATTTAATATATGTGTTTAATTAAATTTATTCATAAAAAGGTTTACTGATTAACATGAAAAATTCACTTACTACAGCGAAATATTCTAAAAGAATCGCTAAGCAACACTGTTGGCAAGTAATTTTTTTCGGTGGTTTGTCGCTTTAGTAAAGCATTAGAGAAAATCTCTCATGTCTTGAAAAGGCTTATAAATACTCTTGTGCAGGACACTATTACATAAGTATGTATACATATCGCACTTGTTTAACAATACTGTCCTAACTCAAAGCTTTAATTTAATAATTTTTTTACTCATTATTTACAATATTAACTTATCACTATTTATATAAAACACATACAATTATTATTTAAAAATAGCTTTATTTTAATTTTAATTAATTTTATATGTGGCGTGCTTCTGTTAGAACATGTGTACTTTTGAGCTTCTTCTTTATTCTTTCTTCTTGTTAAACATATTTTAGTTTTCAACATATTGACGTTATTTAGGCTTATCTAGCTGTTTTTTTAAGCACACTTTGTTTAAAAATAAACACATCTAAAAGCAGATTTATATTTTTGTGTAAAATGAGACAAATATTGTTTTTTTGATACAAATAACTACACAATCAATATAAATTTAGACAATAAGAATATTTCAACAACAATTTAGACAAAATATGATCCTAAATTTGAGCTAATGTTTTAGAGTGTAGGTATACGGATACGGTGATAGGTACTAGACCCAGCCCGTCGCGTTGAAATATCTGATAAGGTTACTCAAACCAATCTCAGATAAATCTGAAAGGTTGACTAGTACATTTCTGCCTAAATACTTTTATCTCGAGAGATGCAGAACTGGACATTCGCAAAGAAAGTGAAAGATTGTTTCTTCTTTGCTTTCTTCACGACAACTTCGGCAGGACAGAGCAATCCTACTAGCATGTCTACCGACCGTTCAGTACACCATCATGACTGCAATGAGCATCGACATTTCCCTACGGTTCCTGTTTAATAATTGTATTGAGCGCCTGTCTTTGAAGCAAGGCCACATTTTCTCAGCAACCTTGCATGTGACTATATTGCGCCATCTGCATTCAGCCTTATAGAGATAGTGCTTGAATATACCTTATAATCCTACCAAAAGGCACAGCTACCGATTCGGCATTTGAGGCATTCATAGCAGAGCCAGCTCTGGCAAGCTCGTCCGCCCTTTCGTTACCTAAAAAGTTGCTATGTGCTGGAACCCAGATGAGGGTGCGGTCAGCCTGACCACCCAGCCTAGAAAGCAAACTCTTACATTGGCCGACTAAAATAGACGAAGTGATATATGATCTTAGGGATAGAAGTGCTGCTTGGCTGTCGACAAAGATACCAACTTTACCCTGTACCTTCCTTTCAATCAGCACTCTAGCCACTTTCCTTACCGCCTGAATTTCAGCTTGAAATGCAGTGGTTTCATTAGGGAGACGAAAGGTGCATTCTATACCAAGATCGCTTGAAAAGACTCCAGAGCCGACACTGCAGACCTTTCTTGATCCATCAGTGTATATTCTGACGTTATAATCCCTTACCATTGTGTCTCCCTTCCACTCCCGCCTAGATGAAATCAGAACTTTAAACACCTTGCCAAAGTCCAGATGAGGCACCATGTAGTCAGTAGATTTCCTCAGCGTTGGAGGAAGTTGATCAAGAATCCGGGCATGACCATAGCACCTTGATCTCCACATCCCAGATGCCGCTAATCTTACCGCACTACTTGAGGATACCGCCAATATATGAAGGTCGATCGGAATAAGGTTTAGTATAGAGCCTCCGAAGGACTAGTACGTAAACATCCTGTTATCCCTACGCAAGCGGATCTCTGTATTTTATAAAGTTGATCTACCACACATTTCTTACTTGTGGCAGGCCACCATACTACAGTGCCATAAGTCAGTATTGGTCGCACAATTGCTGCATACATCCATTTAATAATTTTGAGGCTTAGGCCCCTTAGGCCCCATTAAGATCCAAACATCCTACCACAGGAGTAGTATGCTACCGTTGTCTTTCTAACTAACGTGTTGAATAGTTAGTTTCCATGAAAGTTTTTGTTCCAATACAACTCCTAGATATTTTGCGTTGCCTGATTAACGACAAATCATGATTATTCAACCGAGGAAGCCTAAAGTTCTGTACCATGGTCTTTGTATGGAATTTGTTGTGATACATCACTTCAGGTGAATTTTTTATTAAAGCAGAAATCTTTTGAAAATAATATATGATATACTTGCAATAAATTATTGTTCGTGATTTGTCTATGTTTTAGATTTATAAGTGGAAGAAAGCAATATTAAATTCAGCAGAGTTGAGATACAAAAAGAAAATTAAAATTAGATAAAAATGAAAACTAAACGAAGAGGAGTATAAACAAAAGGCAAATAACTTTATTTATTGGTTTAGATTTAAAGAAGTTCTAAAAAAATTAAAGAGAGGTGCAAAAATAGCTTCCCAAAGTAAGGTAACGAATGACAAAAGTATTAGAGAATATCATAAAACAAACAAATATATATAAAATAAATGTTTTTAACACAATCTGCCGACAATTGCTTATTCATTAAAATTTATAAAATAATAAAGTTCATATTTTGATCCTTTTGTCCTTTCTGTGCGATAATATATGAATTTTACTTGCATCTCTAAAATTCCTTCAAACGCCGATATTCTCAATTTGACACAGAAATTATACAATATTTAAAATTATTATTAAGAGCAGTTCCCATTCAGGATGCCAGATTTACGTAACTTAACGACAAAGTTCCTGATACTTAAAGATAACTTTAGGTAAAGTGAACTATAAAGTGGCCACTACTATCAGTTAAGAAAAATTTTTGATGGCACGGCTAACTTTGGTTTATTTATTCAATTTTATAAACCTTATTATTTTATTTTATTATAATTATTATTTTCTTTTATAATTTGTTAATATAGTTTTTCATTTATGCTTCGCTTTAATAATCTTAGTTTTGGTCAACGAAAAGCTTTTTATTAAATTTATTTATTGGGTTGTCATAAGCAATATCAATGATGTTGCAATTCCATAAAGTACTTACAAGCATGTTAAACTGCTGTTATATAATAATTGTTGTTACAAAGTGCAAACATGTTGTATAATTAATTAATTAAGGTTAAATATGTTTGTTTACAACAACAACAACAACAACAGCAACAACGATTTATTCATTAACGACGCAAACGTAGGAGGAGTTCGATTAGTTAATTCCACTGTAAATGCGTTTAACTCTCAGTAGACTTTGGTTATGTACATGTTAAATGTAGACAATGTATATGAAGAGACAAAGAGAGCAAAAATATTAGCGTTAGATATTAAATGTCAAAATAGTTAAAGGATTAAACACAAAAATGGTTGATTCCAAAATCTCGAGAACGCTGCAGTAATTTACGCCAGGCTACCACAATTAAATCGCTTAAAAGACTTGGTTGCGTAGGTGAGAAAATTACACTGAAAAAATTTTGATAAATTTTTGTTTTAATAAAGAAGTTTTTAAAACTCTGATTAAAAATTCACTATAGTTCAATTAAAAATCTAAAAATGACTCTTTTTAAATTTTATTATTTCATTTAATTGGTTTGATCAATTTATAGTAAATTATTTTAATAGAGAAAAATGTGTTTTAGATTCTATTAAGCTTTTGAGAATTTCGGTTTTTAATTTTACGAATTCAGTGGTAGGTCCTATTTCAATAATCGGGAAAAACTTTAAATAAATGGATTTTTATTTGCACTTACAAGGAAATCAACTTAAAAATATAGTTTGATTTTTTTAACTTAGTAATTATACACAAATGTAAGATTTTTCTGTGTAGGTTTACAGGTTGTATAAAAATCAAGCAGTGTTATAGTACGTTTCCATATACGTGATTTAGGTCAAAACATTTGATTTGCCCAAATTAAGTAATTTGCGAAGTGATTTCCCATACATTTTTCATATGAGCAAATTATCTCAAATGACTTAATTTGCTACAAATTAAGTCGAATTTGTCAATGCAACACTGCGCGGCTGCTATTATTATAAATGCAACTCTGGGTCATCCATTATTGGTGACTTACAAATCCGAAAAAAGTGACATTTAAGTACGAATTAAAATGGCAGATTCTATTTGCTTATAAAAAGGAAGAAATAATTAAAAAAAAGAAAGTTATTGTTAATGTTGTTTTCCATTCTTATGTATATGTTTTATTTATTTAACTGTTCCAAATTATTATTAAACAAATTTTTAGTCTTTCTTTTAGGTTATAAAAATAAATAAACAGTTCAAACGTCAAATTTATTTCGAAAATTCGAACATAGAAACACTTACAACCCATAATGGAAACAGTTCGACATGATTTTCTCAAATCAACTTGATTTGCTCACAATGGAATCGTACTATGAGGTTCAAAATTTATGTTTTTTTAATTCATATTCAAGGAAATGAACGGACTGAAATAAACGTTACTAAAAATTAATTAAAACTCGTTGAAGCTGTCAACGTATTGAAACATAATTATGCTGAGAGCGTAATAAGACTAATGAGAACGCATTAGTAAATTAGGTTTTCATAAAAAAATTCAATAAATATAAGAAAAACTCTTGAGTAAAGATCTTCCTAAAATATATTTATTTAAGTTCATTTTTTGAAATAAAAAAAAATCAATTTTCAGCCCTGAAACGATATGTTTGCTTTTCTGATTTTAAAATATAAAATATGTTGAATTAACAAACAAAAGAAAATATAAGAAAATAAGAAAAAGAAATTTGTTTTATTAAGTTGATTTTTCAAATTTAAATTTTCAAGCTCTAGAGTTGTGTTTTTAATATTTCTAATACACAATAATATTTTCATTAAATATATATAATTTATAAAGAAAAACAAAAATTAATGCATTTTGATACTTCTATATACCACAAAAAGTGCAAATATCCAACCCTGGAACTATTATTTTGAATTTTTTTTTTATATTTTATACCAATCTATTTGTTATGAATATATGAAATATTTTTAATATTATCAGTAAAAGAAAAAATAAATTTTAGTAGTAGTTAATTTTTCATCCCTGGAATCATCTTTTTATTTTTTTTTTTTGGTTTTTAAAACTAGCTCTATTCTTACAGAAATGATAAAAAAAAAAAACAAGTAAGAGTGCTATATTCGCCTGTGCCGAATCTTATATACCCTTTACTAAAGTGCGTTTGTGTAGTATAGAGATGCATACTCAAGCACATACTTACTTTTATGTACAAAGAAAAAAATAATAATTTTCAAACCCTAGAATCATAATTTTAGATTTTTCTGATTACTTATATCAATCTAGTAGTTCTTAAAAAAATATAGAAAGTGTGTTAAGTGAAAAAAAGGAAATTCAAAAAAAAAAATGTTTTAATTAGTTACTTTAATGTCCAGAAAAAAGATCATAGTTTCCAGCTCTGGAGCTGTGGTTTTTGTTTTTATAATTTTCTATACCAAACTTTTCTTTCCAAAACGTAAAATATATATAATTTATAAAGGAAAAGATAAAAATTAATTAGACTTAGTTACTTTTATATATCAAAAAAGTGTAAGTGTCTCAACCGTGAACTCATCCTTTTTGATTTTCTGATTTCTTACACCAATCTCTTTCTTTTAAGAATTTAAGAAATGTTTGATTTATAAAAAAAAGGAAAAATTTGTTTTAGTAACTTACTTTTGTGCAAAAAAAGTTAAAGTTTTCCAACCCTGGAATCGTCTTTTTAATTTTTTTAATTGTTTTTTAATTTAAAATACCAATTTTATTCGTTATCAAGCATAAAATAAGTTTATTTAATAAAAATAGATAAGAATTAGTTTTCGGTAGTTAATTTTTTATATCACAAAGAGTGTAAGTTTCCCAACCCTGGAATCGTTTGTATTTTCCAGTTCTGGAAGCATCTTTTTGATTTTACTGATTTTCAATACCAATTTATTTCGTACACACCAGTCCGAAGACCGAAGTCTCTAGCTTTTCTGGGAGCTTCGGAAAACTGATTTCATGAACACCAGACGGGCATGTGGACATCGCTAATTTGTCGGCCCTATTCATAAGGACCCAGAATATAAATACTTTATGGGTCGTATGTTATTATTATTATGGAAACTACAAGCGGAATAAGAAACCTATATATTTATACCCTTTATTATATTTGGTGAAGGGTATAAAAAGTTCTTAAAAAAATAATTCAATTAAATTTTAGTTTTAATGTTCAAAATGCTGCCTTAATTTCTTTAAGGCAAAAGCAAAGCTCCCATTTGGCTATCAAATATTAGCGGCTTAAGTAATGATACACAAAAATACGAACACATACATATGTATGTAGTTTTACAATATTTAACTTGATTTGTGTCTATGACTATACCCCCAGGGGAGTCTATTTTAGACTACGGGTGTGGCAATCCCGGGGCCCCAGCTAGGATAATGTAGCTTTTTCCACTGACGGACCTTTGACTCATTACCCGTAAAACTTATGTGTTACTACCCGATCTCTGAAAATAAACAGAGCAAAGGATGTGCACATATTTATAAAAGGAAAACAAATATTGTTCGCCCGTTGTTGTCAGTTAGGTGCAGCGTCACCTAGAACTGCCCCTGAGTTCAAAAGGCGATAGAGGTGAAGCCCTTGTGGTGGAACTTCGAGGTCTCACCAGAGGCTACTTCTGGTGCCACGGGTGTCGCTTGCCCGACAGCTGAACTGCTTAGAGATAAATGCATTGCAGTTGTCAAGATTCTGTGCTGAAATAGTTGAGCGTCCTACCTCCTGGGCTCAAGGGGCGTTTATCAAACATGATCGATCGTAGTAGACACAAGATCTTGGCGGCGAGCTTGCGTTCTTCTCACGTAAGTGGTTCTCGCTGCTCTGAGGTTTTGAGTGCATGTAGCGGTCGTCTTTTTCCTTTGCTAAAATGCCGAGTTCGTCCTACCCCACGGGGTTAAAGGGATGATTTTGGTATGTGTGGAGTAGGCACTAGTTATTTGGCGACACAGGCATGCCTTCATTTTGGATGAGTGGTTAGCTGTGCCGGCAATGGTTGAGGAATTTTCTTGGGGACCTTGCTGAGGTGTATACACAACACCATAGCGTGGAAGCCGGAGAATTATCGTGGTGGCTGTGGTTGCTACCAAAATCGCTGGGAGAATAGTCTTGGCTTCCCAGTGTGAAATCAATACTAGTGGTTGATCTGACGCGGTCAGTCAGACAATATTCTGGGTGCTGTTGCCATTCAACAGAGCTGCTATGGGCACGGACATAGCAGCAGAGTTTAGATAGCTCAAATTACCTCAGCAAGGTAATTGAATATAGTACAGGGATAACTATATTCAAAGATTGCAACCTATGTGCCTTATGGAGTGGGCCATAGGTTCATTCTAATAGGGTGCATGGGGGCGTTGGTCTGGCGTCTAATCCACACACAGTGCTTTGGCACACGTGAGATTAGGCCGTTATGGCAGGTACTCACGTAAGGCAATTGCACATCAGTGTCTATGAATATAAACATTTAAGAAACGCTATAGTGCAAAGTTGCTTTAGAAAGCGGTTTCAGTCTTAAAAACATTGCTAAAGCTTTAATCTGTTTTTCCATCTTCTTTAGCAGCGAATATAAATCTCTTCGCATACATGAGTTATGCCACCGACAAGCATAAATATTTTTACACCTGTTGCATGTTCGAGAACTGATTTTTTATTTATTTTTTTTTTTTTGTTACACCTTTTGATAGTATTAAAAAAAACAGAAACGAACAAACAACAACAAAAAATGTGCAATGAAATATGTGATAAAAATATTCTAGAGGGAAAGAAATAGCAAGCAACATGTGAAATTATTCAATTAGTAGTGAAATGTTAATAGCTGCAACAAAATATATTTATATAGTTTCCTTTTATATTTTTTATTTCGCTATATGACGCTACAATTGTGCAATTTGTTGCACAAAGTAAATAAATATTGTTACCACGTTTAGTGTTTATTTATTAACTTTAACGCAAGCCACAGCAGTATAATTTAACAAATACAGGGTGCTGCAAAAGTTAGTTTAATTTGAAAAAAAAATGCTGGCCTTTATGTTGCCAAAGAAAGAATTTTCCTTGGTAAGATAAACTGATTGCCTTTGATGCTGCACAAGTTAGTTGGTTTAAAATGGGCCAACCTGGTTAACTAGTTTGAATGAACAGATGTTCGGCTAAAAAAGTCCGCTTTTATGTATTCTGCATCTAAAGATACGTTTTATTATCATTACGAGTATTTGTATAATTAATTTTCAAAAGGCACATTTTAACTTGCCTTACCCTTTTTGGTATATTTATTCTTTTATGGCACTAAATTTTCCGCACAACCAGGAAGAAGGGACCAACTGACTAATAAGCAGTTGTTATTGTGTAATGAATTTTATTTAAGTTGTTTTTATTGTTGTTGTTGTTGATGTTGTTGTTGTTGTTGTATTTTAAATGGTGGCCCAACAGCGTTGCATGGTTTCTTGGTTGCCTTGTTGACAATTGAATTAATTGAATTTGTGTTTGAAGAAAATAAGTTTTTTTTTTCAAAATAAAATTAATAATGTTTAACTTTAATATGAGAAAATTAATGCGTTCTATAACTGAAGCATGAAAAGGGGAGAAGAAAGGAAGTATGAATTATGTACTAGAGGCTATAGCAATTATAAGTTAAAGTGGGCTTTATGGTAAGGTGCACTAGAGATAAGCTTTCAGAATTCAGAAGCTTATACCGTAGACAGACGGCAGCGTTAATTTGCATTAACTGTCTTAATGCAAATTAACTTGTGAATTATCCTCATCCCAATGCGTATTAGATTTACCGTAAATGCACTAAACGAGAGTGAGTTAATACTGAATTTAGCTATATGATAACACCGTCCTAATATGGTAACACCGTCAACAATCAATCAAATGTTGGCAAATTGTTTTCGTTTTTAAAATTAAAATGCGATTCAATCAAGAAATATAAGTTATTTCACTTGTTTTTAGAAAAAGAACAAAGAAATATTAAAATCGAGACACATTTTGTCCATTTTAATATTTCTAAGGAAAATTATCGAAGTGTGTGGTACCAAAAGGATGTACAGATTTTGTTTACTTAATGCAAATACTGTCGTCTGTCAGGCTAAATTTTTAATTCACATTAGTGAGATTTTAATGCAAATCAACGCTGTCGTCTGTCTACGCTATTAAGCGACATAATTATTTTTAACTGCAATCGATTACACTGTGCAACAGTAAAAAGTCCACAAGGTCTTGATAGCATACGTTAAGCAGTACTAACCATGGGTAGTAAAATCCTATAGTTGGGCGATTTTGGAGACCAATTTTTTTATTGAGCCTCCAAAGAGTTCGAAAATCAATGCGCCCTCAAAAAAGGTGTCATCAGTTTTTGGCCAACAGCTAATTCAGACTTGGCAATAGCTCGTAACCAAAGTCGAAACTAATAAAACAGAAACTAAAATATAGTTCATGGATAGTTATAGCTCTTGTTCACAATTCATAACTAGTCCAGCAACTGCTTTCAGCTGGTAAATGAAATGCAACTTTGCATATTGTTATGTAGAGAGAATAAAACGTCGATAATATTTTGAACGATAAATTCTGTTATTAATTAAAAAGCTTATGAATCTATTAAAAACCAGTCTTATTTCCTTAAAAAATAATTACAAAATCTATAAAAGTAATTTATTTGTAATAGTATGTATATAAATCAATTAAAATAAGGGTCTGTAAAAATAAAAATACTCAATAGAATTTTGTTGGAAAAAAACACATCTCTAATTTATTTTATTGCTTTATATGGATATTTTTTTTTTGGACGCAATAGAAATAAATGCAAGAAGTAAAGATAAAAAGGAAAGCTTTTTAATAAAAAAAAAATTTTTAGAAAATAAAGAGTATATGTTGATTTGTGCATTTTAAAGAGCCACAAATTGATTTTACTTTTCAAAAAATTAAATCAGTCAGAAGTTCTTTGAATGTATTAGTTAGTTGGCATTTAGTTACAGCTTTATCCATAATTAAGTGTAAACTTTTACTGCTGAAAGTAATCAACTATGAATAACTCAAATAGGTACTTAAAAAAGTTAACACTTAGTGATAATTTCTGAATATTCGCCAATGTCACTAAGAGTTCACCAAATAAATCTTATTAAAATTGAATGCCAAACTTTTCGTAAACTTTTTGTTACAAAAGTGAAAGAAATAGTATTTTTGTTCACTTTTTTCAGAATAACTTCCAGGGACTCCTGATTTTTTGCTAGCAATATTTGGCAAAGTTGTAGCTACAGTAAAGTTAAGCAAATTTTGTAAACATAGCAATACAATCTTAATGCGTCTAAGCATCCTAATAGCTCATACATATGTACATATAGTTCCTTTAAAAATTCCTACACACATGCATATCAAAGAATGAAAATGCGTACTCAAAAAAATATACATAAATAGTTTTAATTGCAGTGCAAACAATTCGCGCCTATCAATCGCATTGACTCTCTCTCATACTTATATTCTGAGTAAGTTTATTCTCAGGTTATAAATGTTTTATCGGACAAAAAAAATTACGCTGATACTCGGGATATTTATTTATCATTCGCCACTGTATACATACATTTATATGTATAGAATTAAATGTAAAATGAGTGGGTGTGTGTGGGTGTTTGAAAATATGTTTTATTTGTTTGTTTAAATAAAATAGCCCTGTATATACGCATGTGTAGCCGGTAAATAGTCAGAGTATTTTGATATATGTAGCTCATACAGTCTATAAATTTTAGTTGCTATCGTTTGTGCTGCGTAGTTTAAAAAACGTATATAAAAATAGCTGTTGGATGTTTCGGTTTAAAATTAATGCATGCGTTTGTATAGTTAAAAACATATTTAGTCATTCTCTGATACATATATCTGAAATGGACTGAAATAAAATATATATCGTTCAAAAGGTCTAAGTCTCTTCTTCCTAAATCTGATTATGAAATTAAAACCCGTTGATATTCAACTTATTCAGCAAAAACATATTTGATAGGAGTAAGAACTAAGACAAAAAGAAGCGTTTTGAAAGCGCGGAAAGGCACAAAGGATGCAATAACTTAAGCAAATGACGAAATTTAGCGCAAACACTACGAAGTTGGTCGGCTGTTTATACTTAAATTCTCAAAGTTTTTTATAGTGCATCGTCTCTCGCTTACCTCGATACAAATTTGAATGCGAGTGAAATTTTTACTTCGAGTTTTTACTTTTTATTTTTTAATTGAACTGTGTATGAAAATAAATATGTGCTTCGGTAGTTCAATGGGCAGTGTTCTAGCCCAACATACGGAGATCTTGGTATCGACTTCTGATTCAACGAACGAACAAAAAGTATTTGAAATATTGCATTTAATATATAAAATATATAAACAGAGAATAGAGCATGGGAAGTTAATCTAATAGTAGATATGAAATTCTGATCTAAAGAGCAGTTTTTTTTTTAAATTATATACAGATGTAAAAGGCATGAAGTAATGAATGAATGCATTCAGAAGCTCATACCTGGAGAGCTACCTAGTGGTACATCACGAAAAACAATCCTGGGATAATGAAGCAGGTTGGTAAGTGAGAGTGGTGCTCTCTCCTCCTTACCAGCTTGCTTCCAGCTGGACGAATATTTTTTCTGGGTAGGTACGAGTTCATAAATGCATACGAATACGTAGGGAAGGGTGTTACCCTTAACTCAAGATTTTGGAAGTGTTTGGAAAATTTTAAAAACAGATTGTTTGTGTAGTCGGCATCACCTTCCAGAAAAATAGTAATTTATCTAAGATATCTTGACTTCACTCATCTTTGTCACACAGTTTAAAAAACGAAAACAAAAAAATGTCGCTTTAGCTATTTTGGTAAAAGAAAAAACGTCCGTATAGATTTCCACGACCTTAAAACTGCAAAATATGAAAAAAAAACTTAATTTCTCAATTTGAGTTGAAATCAAAAGCTTCCTCTATTTTATAGAAGAAGTTGAACATTTTATGTGTTATTATAAAAAAATTATGGAGGCAATAATGACCCAATTCTATTTGACAATTGTGCCGGCTTGTCTATGGATGGAAAGAAGTCACAGTAGTGATTCTTTAAGGCAATAATTATTTATTGCCTACGCTAAGAGGTTTGTGTATTTGCTTAACACTATTTTTCCACGCCACTGTAGCCAAGACATATTTTTTTAATAATTTTTCAAACTTTCCCATAAAAGGGCATTTACATTATCTCAAAACCTAGTACTTACGAGATTTCGAGCTAGATTTCCCATACAAAACAAAATCTAGTTTGTGAGTAGATTTTTAGGCAATCTACTTTAAATCTGATCTTTTTTATTTTATTTTTATGTGTGAACTGGCTAAATTTCAGTTGTTTGGTTCTAGTTTTGGAAATTTTTCAGCTAATAGGCTTTTTTTGGATAAGAAAATCCTGATAAATTAAAAAAAAAAAAACATGGTGTAAACGGTTAAGATTTTCATTAAGATTTTAATTAAAATCTGCTAGATTTTGTGCAGATATAAATGCTCTATAATACTTTAATTTCATTTTTGTATTTTAAGAATATGGTAATAATATTTTTATTTTTCATTATCAAGGACAACAAAAATTGTTTAAGAAAATTTGTTATAAAATTAAAAGACAATAAAACATTTTGTAACAAGAATGTCCTTTACTAGGAAAGTAATCGTGACGAGAGATGGGAAAGCTTAAATTAATATTTAATATTTTAGAAAACTGTGCCATTGTAAGTTTGTTTATTTTAACAGCATCCTTACAGCGCCTCTGCTGTTAAATAGGTGCATTCATTTCAGCTTTATAGCCATTTTATTAAATATTTCATAATGGCCACAATGCATAACTACAAATATTGAGGACAGAGGGCTCTTACAAAGAAAATGGTTCATATTAAATAAATCTGGCTCTGGTTAGGTATTGAACTTGGGACTTTCATAGTCAAAGCACTACCCAGCAAAAAATTAGACATTACCATCTGAACTACTTGCCATATAATGACTTACTTTTTAGATTGCCAAATTGAAGTACTCGCTTACAAAACACATTACGCAAATTCTTAAAAATGGGAAGCAGAAGTTGAACATATTCTTTGGGTTTTAAAAGAAGATGTGAAAATATTGCCAAAATAAGTAGTTATTTTTAATAAATTATAAATATTTCTAAATTGCCTACTTATTTATTTTAAACTAAAAAATAAGTACTTACATTTTGGAAAATAATTATTTAAATATAAGTAGTTCTAAATAATTTTTTTTTCATTTACGGTTTTAATAAAAGTTCATCAATTAAAGCAATTGAAATTTTTCTAAATATAGTATTTATAAGTAACAATAGATGCACTGATACGAATAAAATATAACCCACTTCAATTGAGTTTATAAAAGAAATTTTACAAAATGGTGTATTTCGTAGTAAAACAATAAGTTTTTTTTTAAATTATTTAAATTTTTCTTAAAAGTTATTATATGTATATTTAATCAAACTGAATTTTTGACCAAGACCTTACATTTACTCAAACAACGTCATATTTAAAAAAAGTAGTTCAATCAAGAAAAAAATAACTATTTCCCACAACGAAAAATATAATTAATTCCTACAATAAGCAACATAAATACTTCTCAAGAATCGATTATTTTAGTCTCACGCCTTGTTAAAATCATTAAGTTGGTAATCCAGTAGGGAAGAGCTTCCACCAAAAATGCTTAATTCCAAACTCGATTACCTTTTTTGAAATATTTTGCTGGGTAACTACTTCAGCAAAGTTGATTGGAAGAAAATCTCTAACAACATAATGAACGAAACCATAACAAGCCAAAAGAATTGCATAATAATAATAATAATTTGAAATAATCTTCTGCTGCATACTAAAAATGAGACTAATATATTGTCACCTAAAATCCAAAAGGCCGTAACAACCAAAAAATTAAAAATAGAATTTTTGATTGATTATGATGTGATTAACCAAAATACATATTTTCCGAAAATTTTACTCACATATGTTTAAAAATAACGATTTTATTCATTATTCAATTTGGCACCTAACATATAAATAGTATTAAATTTCTGAAGTTTTTTGCTTCTCCTGTAAAATAGTAAAAAGTGTACTTACGGCCTTTTGGATTTCAGGTGACGATATGTATAAAATATTTTATTGATTTATTTCTTATATTTAATTAAAACCAAAACTAAAAGAAACTTATTGCTGTCGTACATTCTTATTGCCTCATTTAATCTTAAGACGATTAAAACTATAGCAGCAGTTACAGCTGCAAAGGAAGTTACAAATAGTTGCACTAAAATCGTAAAACACAAAAGTTTATATCTTTTAAATATAACAAATAAGCATTCATAAACAATAAATAAAATAACATAGAAACATAACTAATAATTTAAATATGCTGTAATCCCCAAGATAAGCAGAAAAACAAATATTCAAAGTAAAATACAACACACAAAATTAAATGATGCTCAATTCATCAACAGAAATTTTAAATAAGAATTTTGTTTGTAACTAAAACAATCTTACAAATCTTTTTATGCCCGTAATTGTTTTTGATCCTTGAGAGCTTAAGACTCTGGAAAAATTATTATAATAATAATAAAAAGATGCATGATAAAGGAAAAATAGCAAAAAAAAAAAAAAAAAACAAATGAACTTTAATACAAGAAAGATTTTAAATCTTCACTTACACAAGTT
Organism: Tachina grossa; assembly: GCA_949987645.1. Taxonomy (NCBI): domain Eukaryota; kingdom Metazoa; phylum Arthropoda; class Insecta; order Diptera; family Tachinidae; genus Tachina; species Tachina grossa. The sequence continues at coordinate 181,287,943 of OX465274.1, forward strand.
AAATAATTAATGCCAGTTTACTTTGAGAATAATTTATGTTTGAGTATTCAGATAAGAATTCTTTGCAATTAATTACACAGATGAAAATATTTAAAAAATTATACAATAATACAAAATATTATTAGTTTGGATATGCAGTGTAAAAAATTTAGAGCACAGATTAATTTAATGAGTTTAGCAACATTAGATTTAGATTTAGATTTAGATTTAGATTTATTTATTTTCAATTCAGTAATAATAAAGCCTATAGGGCCGAACTATTTATTACGTAAGGGTAACACATAGAAAAACTACACCTTATTAAAATTAGTAGGAATGATACATCAGAAATAATGTTCAATACTAATAATTCAATACTAATACTAGAGAAAAAACAAAATAATAATAATAATAATAATAATAATAATAATAATAATAATAATAATAATAATAATAATAATAATAATAATAATAATAATAATAATAATAATAATAATAATAATAATAATAATAATAATAATAATAATAATAATAATAATAATAATAATAATAATAATAATAATAATAATAATGATAATAATAATAATAATAATAATAAAGATAAGGAGTAGAACTTCAATTACAATAGTTTCAGAGATATTAAAAAACTAAAACATATATGAAAATATTATGTACATAAATATGTATATAAATATTTGATTTCGTTAATTTCATGGCTCCCCAGCCGTTTAGATAATAAATAAAGTTAGAAAAAAGAAAGGTTAAAAAAATAATAATAACCAAGTCCAACTAAGCGGTGGTCTGAATGCTTGATAGATTCAAAAGATGTTCTAGTAGTTTTTTACGATATGTATAAGTTGTTGTGATTGGATTGCCACTTCTAATGACACCATAGAAAAAAATTAGACTCCTAAAAACAAGAAAGTCTTTAAACGAACAGCCAAGAAACTGACATACAAATTCTGAAATATGGTCACGAAAACCAATTTTGTATACAAAACGGACTATCATGTTGACAATCCGCTTAAGTTTAGACACGTTTGATGCATTAGTACCTGATACAGCCTCGAGCTCATATAGGACAAGAGGCATTAGTAAGGCGTGAGACAGTCTCTTTCTAATGCAGAGCGGTAAATATAAATTTGTCGAGAATAACCTAAGTAAAACGCCAAAAACTTTTCCATGCAATGTGTTAAAATGAGGAACGAAAGAAAGCTTGTTATCAACAATAACACCCAACACCAAAAGGCTGTCAACAAAATCGATAGTGATACCATTTAAATTTATAACAAAATCAAAGACAAACCGTGACGATTTACTAAAACCAATGGCTTTAGTTTTAGCAATATTTAAACGAAGTGAATTAGATTCAGTCCATTGATGAACACGTTGTAAACTGAAATTAATGTTGCTTTCCAGCACATCAGAGAAATCCCGTCCACATTTAAATAATAGAAAAACGTCATCTGCATATATGAAAGCTCTACAAATATGGGAGTTGACACAATCACTAAGACTATTTATATACATGATGAATAACAGTGGTCCTAAAACTGATCCCTGGGGAACACCTGCACCTAGAGATTTAATATTAGAATTAGTCCCATTTACAGAAACAAATTGGGATCTACCATTCAGATAAGACCAGATAAGTTTACAAGCAGATATAGAAAAATTAAATTCGTTATTAAGCTTAATAACCATTTTATAATGGTCAATTGAATCAAAGGCCTTAGAAATGTCAAGAGAAACTACCACACAAAGTTCGTCAACGTTAAGGCCTTCCCTAATAAGGTCAGTCATACATAAAATCAAGGAAGTTGTATTGTATCCAGAACGAAAAGCAAATTGGGATTCATACAGAGATGGTAGAACCTTATCAGATAGCTGTAACTTCAACAGCCTAAAAACTCCGAAAATAGCGTTATGTAAAATGTTCAAAAGTCTCTTGAAAATAGCCGACTTCTAATTATAAATGAACGTTAAGCTTTATAAATAAAGATAAAAGTAATAAATAGTAAGCACCACAATTTCTTTTAACTTTCCAAATATATTGATTTAATTAAGAAAGTCAATAAGAACTCACTTCTTTTTTTTAGCAACAAGCGACTTTCTCTTTTTTAAACAATCATTAAATAAATACTTTTTCCTTCAAATTAAATTAGCTCATTTTTAAATAAAAGTCTGGAAAATAAAATGAAACTTGCACTTTTTAAATTTATTATTGGGTTAAAAATATCACGTATGCATTTCAAAACACTTAAGAATGGCTTATCCACACTTATAGAATTTTTTTTTATTCCAATATCATATTTAATTTTATAATTTTTAGCATTACAAGCTTAATTTTATTATTAAACTTTAGCCCATTTTATTGTTAACTTATTGTGGACAGCAACAGTGAAAAATAAAATATTATTTTTAAATATTTGGGTCAGGCTTTTGTGTCGTTTGTCTGAAATGAAAGCAAAAATGTAAAATGTTACAACAAAAACAAGCAAACCAAAAAAAAAGATGTACGGATACTTAAACAAAAAGAGAGGAAAGAAAGCAAAAATACGATATGAAACAGTATTAAAAGAATAAATGGGTTGAAAAACAAGTTAATAAAATAACCATTAAATTGTTCATAATAAACGCTCCCACAATACCGCTCTACCAGCATTATCATCTTCTTCGTCAATTGTTGTTATGGCCTGCAAACAACATGGCGAACGAACACAAAAATAAAAGAGCAGCAACAATGCAACAATAAGTGCAACACATTGTCAGTTGAAACTGCAGTGGATGGTGTCGTAGGTCTCTTGTAAATACATATATACATGCACACACACACACACAGACTCGAACAAGTAACTACACACTCACGTAAGCACTCACGCATGCATGACATCCCAGTTAACCAAATTATCGCGCACTTAAAAAGTCTTATATATAATATTTTTTTATTTTTTATATAATTTCGTTTTCATAATAAGTCTTCTTAATAACACTTCAGTTTAACTTTCAGAAAGAAAGCAGACTAACTATGTTTAAAAAACTGACCGATTGGGGTTCTTTTTTTGTCCAAAAGTTGTTGTCAATGTTGTTGTTAAAATGAATTACTAATTTTTAACAGTTTTGTTTTCACACTGATGATGCTTTTTATATGATTTCATAAAAATGAAATTAAAAATAAATAAAAAAGAATATTCATATATCAATACAATGAAAACTTACACACACACACACGCACACACACATGCAATGCAGCAGTTGAATGGCTAACAACACTTTAAACACTTTCATGCACTTTTCGCTGGTTTTTAAATTTTCTTTATTTTTCTTATGGGTCAATACTTGTATTGTTTTTCTCCTGTTGGATCGTTTGACACAAGAGATACATTTGCCTACTTATTGGGTAGATGTTTGGAGAAGGGTATGTGCGTGAGTGTGTGTGTGTAACTGCAAAGGATAAATGAAATGAAATATTTGTATATGAACGTGCTTGTAAAGTGTAATTTACATAATATAATCTTATATTTTCATACTTACGCGCACACACATGTTTGCCAGGACACAATGCAGCACACTGGACTTTGTACAAAACTGTTTTAATACCGTGAGGGTCTTGTGAGAAGGTGAAGAATTAAATTTTTGGAAAACTATTTGCCCCAAAATACGACATTTGCAGAGAACAACAATTATTCATTTGAAATTGTTTTGTGTCCTCTTAAACTATATTTTGCACACAGAAAAATTTAATATTTTTCGGTAGTGATTTTTATATGTGTTACATGTTAATTCAATATGATTTACAAAAATCTAAAGAAATTTTTTTTTCTTTTATTATTTCATGTTGGTTTAGCATTCCAGTAATTTTAATTCGTAATGAAGAATCTTGTTGAATCAAAGTTATTTCAAGTTGAAACAATATGAATTTAATTTAGTGTAGTAATTTTTATGTTATTAATTCTACGTTTCTATTTAAAATTTGGTGTAGTAATTTTATTTTATTAATTCTACATTCCCAGTGAAAAGGAAAATTAGAAGACCTTATTCAGGAATTACTTATTTTCTCCATATAAAATTTTAATATGTGTGTATTTTTATTATTGCGAAACCGATTATTAGCAAAATTCAGATAATTAATTAAGGAGCTATTTCATTTGTGCAAAATTGGAAACCATTTGAGATTTTTGCGAGTACTTCAATATGTCTTCATTTTTAAGAGACATGAAATCAAGGCCAATAACTATTAGACTTGTATTTATTAAACACATAATGATTTAAAATAAATTTAGAAAAAGAAAAAAATAATATACGAAAAATCAGATGTACTCAACATCATGAACATGACTTTAAATTCAATGAATTTGAATCAAAAAGGAGACATTTTTGGAATCATTAGGAACTATCCAAATTTGCACTACCTGCAGATCATAAGTTCAGGGTTTTATTGACTTGCATGGAAACTCTTTTTCTACTGCGTTATTGGGTGTATTGACATAGGCAACAGGGAAATGTTTGTGTGTTGTTTGTATTAAAATTGCCTGTCCCGGTGATTTGAACTCGAACTCATGCTTACCGCTGTAACCACGCAAACTTTAAATTGTTTTTAGATACACACTAAATAAATGCCATCTTGGATTATATTTTAATTCAACATGATTAAAGTGCTGATTTAACATTAAATTTATTTGAAACTGAAGTTACAATCATGTTGTTTTAACAATGAAAAATATTAAATTAAAGACATTTGCTTGTAGTTAAATGAATAATATTTCGTTTAAAATTAATATGATTTGAAAACAGCAGCAGGAAATTCTCTCTGACAACTGAGCACGACATTGCATAGCAGCTAGGACGAAAGCAAATACACACACACACACATTGAAAAAACAAACATATTATTTCTAATATATTTAATATACAATTAACATTTTTACATGATAATTTTACATTTATTTTTTTTTTAATTCCATATTCCTTTCCATTGCTTAACCCTCGCATTTTCATGTATATCGACTTTTAATTCCTGAACATATATATATACTATATATACTTATTGTTATTCGTTATAAATTGACCATTGTGTGCTAAAGGTTGAAGTGATAGAAGTGCTGGTTGTGGGAGTACTTGGCTCATAAGTGCTCTTGAATATTTAAAAACAACAGAAATATTTTTTATGAAATTATCTTTGCAATAAAGTAAAATGAAACGAAAAAGAAACATAAAAAAATTATCAATATATAAAATAAATATTGGATATTCCTTAAAGGCAGGGAAGATAATAAAAATGTTAAGTCCTACAGAGATTAAAAGTCAATTTTTTTATTATTTTTTACTGTTGTTTTTTAAGTGCCCAGCATTCGCATTAAAAGTTAAGTTGAATTCTTTTCATCTTATGTATATATACATATGCAGTAATAAACAATTTCTGACTTAAGTATGGGATGTGAGATCGAAAGAAATTTAGATGAAATAATTTTAATAAAAATGAAATTCTGCAGAAAGTTTTAACAATTTTAAGTTACTCTGTGATATTTGCTCATTGCAAAAAATACAAAAAAATTATCATTTCTAGGCAATACTTTTGTTTCATATGTGTTTCATATTAATTCAACAGCAATTTGAAAAGAAAAGTTTTCCTTTTGAAATAACTTTATTCCATGTTATTTTACCATTCCACTACTGTTAAATCGAAAGGGGAAATACTATTGAATCAAAGTTATTTCAAGTTGAAAAGAAGTTTAATTTGTTACTGAAATAACTATCGGAATCATGTTGAGTCAGAATTATTTCAAATTGAAACAACATGAAATTAATAAAATGTAGTAATTATAATAATGTTTATTTGAAATGATAAAAAATTTGTTTTAACAATGAAAAATATATGATATTTAGAGCTAAATTTATAATTTTTCATTTGAAATATATCAATTAGTTTAATATTTTTTTAGCTTTTAAAAAACACGAACAATGTGTGATAAAATAATTAACCCGAATTAAAATATGTTTCGACGTATAACCTTTTCAACATATTCAGGTGCGGGGATAAATATTATATGACGTAACGACATGGGAGATAATTAACTAGTTATAAGGAAACAAAACACGGTTCTTGCTCATTTTTATTCGATTCTGTTGCAATATAATTATATTTAATATAGCTATAATTCTGAAAGTGATTTTTTGAAAATTTTCAGGAAAGTTGTCTTCGGTCATACGAAGGACCTCTGAGGGATTTTGGCCAAATGAAGGGTTGGCATACAATATCAACTAATGAGGAGCAATCACTGGGACACTAACTGCAATACGTAATGATTAGAATTCTTGAATTGAGTCGCAACCACTTGCTTATTTTAAGTATTTTAAATAGTGTACAAATTTGAGTGCCGTATAGCAATCTTGTCTATTTATGGGTTAAGGTTGAAACAGAACCACTCTGATTCAATTGTCAATGTGCCATTCCACCTCAAAGGTATTCAGTTCACAGTGAAAGTTTGCATTTGCAATGACCATAAATAAATCACTAGCACAGTCGCTGGAAGTGTGTAACATAAGTTCCAGAAACCTCATTATTTTCCCACTTGGCTTTTTAATATGTGGCGTGTTTCCATATTGCTCTTCATTTTCGCAAAATGAATACAATAAATGTTCCATTATTTTTTTTAATTTTCAATGCAATGAAATTAATGGCAAAGGAGTTTTGTCATTAAGAAACTAATAAAATGTATTCACTTAAAAAAAACACTTTATTGGGTTTATAAAATTTAAGCAGTGATCACAAGTCTAGAACTTATAAAAAAAGCCTAGACAAAGATTTTTACTGATTGAATCATAAAGGTCAACTGAATTCTTCATGCAAATGTGTCTGCCTTTAAAGCAATTTCTAGTGTGAACATTTAAGTAGTTGTATAAAAGAGTAGTAAAAATACGTATATTTTTGAACAGAGTTGTACTTGAGACAAATGTTAAATTCAAAAATGTGTACAGAGTTGTATTTAGATAAGAACAAAGTTCAAACATTAAGTTTAAAAATATATTTATAATAAGTAATTCAATAATATAATTTCACAAAAATTGGAAGAAACGAAGTCCGCTTGGTTAGCTTTCCGTACATACCTATGTATTGGATATTGAAAACAATAAAATCCGAATTGTTTTATTCAAGTAATAATTAATAAATCTTGAAATTATATTATTGCATCGTCTCTTAAGTGGCCCATCCATTACACAATATTATTGCATATGTTATTGTATATTTTATTGAAGTTTTGACCTATACTATGCAATAATATTCAAAGAAAATATTGCCCAATTTCCCTGACAGTGAAAAAAGCAAACAACATTAAACAGTGTTGCCATCACATTACACAATTGTCCTGATTGCACAATAAAAATCAAAAGTCTTTTGATATTTGCCAATATATTGTGTCATATTTGAATAAAACATATACATTGGCGATATTATTGTACAATACCAACAATTAAACAATTATATTGGAAGTGGGTGGGTGGGCCGTTTTAACTATCGCTATTTTGCGATTGAAAAAACTAATTTTGGATGAAATCGTGAATGCTCGAAATAAGTTCAATAAAAAAAATTATTTTTAGCGAAAATAAGTTTTTCGGGTCACCTAGTGTAACATTTATAAGATAATTAATGTTGCTTAAAAAAAAAAATAATAAAATGCAATCCAGTATTACCTTCTATAAAAATTTTCATTAAGATTTTGTTGGCCTCACTCCCTTAAAAATAAATTCAATAAATTTATTTTTAAATTCCACGAAGTTGATATATTAACATTAAACTTCAATGTTCAAAAGCGATTCTTTTGTAGTCATTACAGCAGCAATTGCCTGTAGGCAATAACAATTGATATTTTTTAATGTATTTTAAACGTCTTTTCAGTTGTATAATCAATTACTCTTATGATTCGCTCAATAATTTTCAGTACAAAGGTTTAATTACTTCCTTAATGAACGAACTGAATACATACATATATTTTTATTTTAAAAAAAAATCGATATAGAAGGATGTATAAAATTATTTTTCTGCATTTGTTGGCTATAAATATCACGAATTTTTAATTTTTATATAATATGCTATATTTTTCTCTGCCTTAGTCTTAATACCCTCCGGAACTTAAAATTAATTCACCAAAAAGCTAAAAAAAAAATTAAAATACTATAAACAAACTTTTACTAATAAGCTTTTTTTTTTCTTTTTGAGTTGTATGAAAACTAGAACTTTTACTTAGAAAAACAAAAACTTTAAATATTTTTATAGGCCATTTATAAACGACTACAAGAATTAAAAGTGTACATGCAATTTAGCGGAAGACGAAGAAGAAACTTTAAAACGCTTTGCTACAATGTTCAAAGTTTAATTTTACTTGTTTTTTAGTTTTCCATTTTCAATTTGCAACATTTGAACATAAATGCATATTTTGCACACAAACATGCACATACACACACAAGCACACACACACGCGCACAAACACACTCGCATTACCAACCGCAAATATGTATATGTATCTCTCGTTCAATATACATACCACCAACGATTACAAATATTGCACTCTAAACTTCTGTTGCCTGCTTTTAGGCGAAACAGCGTAAGAAAGAAACTTCAAGCGCTCATAAAAATCCAGTAATTGTAATTACAGCTACATCGTTAAAAGTTTGACCAAACTCTGCTTGTTTCGCTACCCAAATGAAAAATAGAAATAAACTTTTAGAAAACAATTACAAAAATAATAACAACTAATAAAGAAAACAACAACAAAAATACGAGGAGCAAAATAAAAGCGCTGAAAAAGTTTTTTTACTGTTACAAAAAGTAAAAAAAGGGAAGAAAGACTTAATAAAAAATTTAATTGCGAAGTAAAAAAAAAAATATGAAAAATTTCTTCTGGCAGCAACAAACAAAAAATGGAGAAAATTTTTCTTCAACAATTCTTAATTTAAGAACGTTTTACTAAATAGAAACGTTTTAAAAAGGCTTCTGCAATTCCTCTGGGAATTTGCAGATTCAACAACAACTGTTTCTATTTGTAGGGCATTTACTGCAATAATCGTTTATAGCCCAACAAGTTGTATGCGTTTTGTAGTTTTTTGTCCCCGACCCTTAACATAATTTGGTTGGTAATTTAAATTATTTAGTCTCTATGCTACACTCTAACCCTCTCATGCAAAAACAAAAAAATTAAATAACGTGTGCTTGAAGTGTACGATAAAATCGGTTTTTCTATGGAAATTTTGTTTTAATATACACTTCAAGCATATGTTCTTTTTTTGCTTACTGGGTTAAGGCTTTGCGCAAAAATATAAAACTATTTTAGAAAAAAATTAACAGCCAATCCCACGATATCGAACGTTGTCGTTCGCAATCATTTTTAACGACAAACAGCTGATTTGGGACCCACTAAACTTGTTCAGCACGACCAGTCGATCGACAATGCATGCGAACGATGACGTAACCATATCCATACAAATTTGGTATCCACTATGAAAATTCAAACGACAACAAATGTCAAAATCAATCACTTGGTTTGTGCTTGTCGACAAAACAAAAAAGTACACAAAAATACCAAATTTTTAAAAAAAATTTACATTTTTGAAAATCAAAAATAAAAATGTTAATTTTTTTGCGTTTATTTTATTTATTTAACTCACAAGCATGCATTTTTGTCACATAATTCTTTTTGAATTGCATACATACATACATATATATGTATGTATGAATGTGTATACGTGCAATTTATCTAACCAATTCTAAACACTCAATTAGGCACATTACTCTTTCCACTTCAATAGATTGCTTGTCCTATTGGTGCTACTCCCGTCCATTCTTCATTACAATCCGCTTGCATTATTTTAGGAGTATCTACACATTTCGACTTATATATATATTTATATTTCACACACAAAATTTTGAAAATAACTTTTTAATTTTTTTTGTATTGTCTTATGTTTATCATTGTTGTTATTTTTATTATTTATTTGTAGAAACTTTAAGTAGCATAGAGTTGCATTTTTTATGGAATACTTTTCACATTTCAGCGCTTTTTATTTGAAAACTAGCGTTTTATTTGTGAAATTTTTGATGTGGCAATATGCTAATTTGACAATGAGTAAATGCATTACGTTAACAACGTAAAGCCTGACGACCGACAAGTCGATAGTTAGTGGGTCGCTCAAACGAACTATAATGAGTGACTTGTCGTCAGTCGATCGAGTTGTCGATCGACATCGTGGGTTAGGCTGTAAGAAACTCTATTTTAACATTTTTAGATTTTTAATTGAACTATAGTGAATTTTTAATCAGAAATAATTTTTAGTCAGGCTTAAGTTCAGTAATTTCAATTCTTTTTATTGAATGAAATATTTTTATTAATTAATGTGAGTTTCTAAAGAAGAGAAGAAAAATTAAATTAGACTTTTATGCTGGGGGAAATACCGATATTTTTCTGTGCAGCAACGCACTTCATCAGCAACCTAGTCTATCTACTTGGGTAGAGATTGTTATTAACATCAGCTATTTAACGTAAATTCTAATGAAACGGAATGTGAGAAATGATTGTTGTGTACATTAATTAATAAAATATTTCATTCAATAAAAAGAATTGAAATTACTGAACTTAAGCCTGACTAAAAATTATTTCTGATTAAAAACTCTATTTTAAGATAATTAAGATAAGAGTTACATACTCTCACAAATACAATAACAACTCATACAGCTATTTAAGTACAGAGTGTTGCCACACTTAACAAAAGTAAAATATTAATTTGGGATTATTAGTGCGTTTAAAAATTTTAAACTTAAATTTTAACAATTCCCATAAAAACCACTAATTACTAAATTGACTGCACCTGGTCAAAAAAAAAATAAAAAATACTTGTGTGGCAACACTGTATACTTAAATAGCTGTTGTTGTTATTTACTGTTATTTTCTTTTTACATACTCTTACAAATACAATTTGAAGCTAAAAAAAAGTCAGCTAATGTATTAATGGTAAAGTAAGAAAATAAAATAAATTCAGTAAAGTGCGACTCTGACTCGCGCACGAAAGGTTCCGTACGAACACTAGATATATAATTTAATGCAAACTTCATCCTGTATAATATATAGTTTTGGCATTTTTTTCGTTTTTGAGGTCTTTTCAATTTTTTTGTTTTGGCGTTTTTTCGGTTTTGACGATTTTTTTAAGTTTTGGCTATTTTTTTAGTTTTGACAATTTATTTTCTCGTTTTGGCGATTTTTTCCGGTTTTTGGCGTTTTTTCATTTTGGCGACTTTTTTTATTTTTGGCAATTTTTTTCATTTTTGCGATTTTTTTTGTCTTTTTTTTTAGTTTTGGCGACATTTTCGCGTTTTGGTGATTTTTTTCGATTTTTGGCGTTTTTTTCATTTTGGCGTTTTTTTTCATTTTGGCGATTTTTTCGAATTTGGCGATTTATTTTAGTGTTAGAATTTTTTTTTTTTTTTGGCGATTTTTTTCGTTTTGGCGATTTTTTTTTAATTATTGGCGATTTTTTTTTTTTTTTTGGTTTGGCGATTTTATAATTTGCGTTTTTTTTAGTTTTACCGTTTTTGAAAATTTCAAGTGTTTGCCTCTTACGGTTTCCAAGATATAGCAAATTGTCAAAATTACATAGTCAAAATTGTATTAACTGATGGACCACCCTTTAATTTTAATTTTTTTAAATTTTAGTGTTAATTGTTGTAGTCTGTATAAAAATACACTAATTTTACAAATTTCAAGTTTCAATATACATACATATGTTCATAAAATTGTATGTATATTAGATGGGATTTTAACATTTTTCGTTGCTCGTTTTGGAACACCCTTTAATTTTTAATTCTCATGTATTTGTTGTTGTAGCGGCCAAGGTTCTACATACTGTGTCCAAATTTCAGGTCCGTAGCTCTTACGGTTCCTGAGAAAATATCGTGTGACGGACATACGGACAGACGGACCATGTAGCGAAAACAATAGGGTTTCTTTTCACCTTTGGTGTACGGAACCCTAAAAACATGTTGATTATTGAGTACTTGTTTCATCTTTGTTATTTGTTGTTGAGCTTCTCATTTGTTTAAATGAAACTTTATAACATAATAACTCTCGTTGTTCTAAGAAACTGTGGGTAAAGGTTCCCTGAACGTTGTCTACATCGCGGGTAGGCCTTTATTATGGTTCGGTCTTCCCTTTATATATAAAAATGGTACTAAACAGTTCAGGCACATATATATGAAGTAATTTTTTATAAGCCAAACTGAATTTGGCACTGAACTTCAGGTGGGCTTTAATTATGCTCTAGAAAATTCTGCAATAGTCAACTTACTTATGTATATCACCTTTCTTTCCAAAATAATTCCCAACCACATTACAAACTAAACGACTAATTGAATCCGCTTATAATTCCTTATAGATCCGCGCACACATTAGCAACAAATACTGTGAACATGAATAAGTAATTAAAAAGTTGTTATTAAAATTTGTATGCAAAAAAATAAAACAGTTTTTGTTGGTGTAATTGATATAAAAATTAAATATAAAGCATTGTGTGTGTGTGTGTGTGTGTGTGTGTGTGTGTGTGTGTGTGTGTGTGTGTGTGTGTGTGTGTGTGTGTGTGTGTGTGTGTTACAGAGAAGAGCAGCAGAGCAGCAACAACTGCTGGTGTTCTGTGCTAAAATCGTTTTAGAACTCTGCTTAATTTGAAAGTTTAATAAACGTTTAAGTGTTTCATATTAAAAATGTAAAAGAACACAACAACAACAACAACAACAACAATGACCAACAGCATTAAAAAGGAAATTGCAATTCATTATAACCACTTGTTTGCTTTAAGTTGACCGAATATACTGGCACTAAAGTATTTGCAAGAGGGAATATTTAAAGTGAAATAGAATAAATTTTTATTTAAAAAAAAAAATTAGGTTAGAGGGAAGTGTTGAAAATATATGGGAACACTTTTGTATGTTTAACATTTGTTAATGCAATAATAATACCAAGTTATTATTTAACTTATTGAGTAAAATAATTTTTTATTAAAAATGTATTGAAATTGATTATCGAGGGTTTTAGCTGGATTCTATGCGCATTTCACTGTTGCTAATGCAGATCATCAGGGAACCTTTACCCAAAGTTTCTTAGAACAACTAGAGTTATTATGTTATAAACTTTCATTTAAATAAATGAGAAGCTCAACAACAAATATCAAAGTTGAAACAAGAACTCAATAATCAACATGTTTTTTTATTTTCTGACTTTACCATTACTACATTGTCTGACTGTTTTTCAGCTCGATATTTAGTTGTAAGAAGTATGTAAAAAAAATAAAGGCTAGCCGACTGTAATGTTATGTAACTTCAACAGTAGTAATGAAAATGGTAATAGATATGTAATGTAACGTAACCAAATTTGCATATAAAAATATCGATCAGCTGTTTCCTACGTTGCAATTACATTACATTACAGTCGACTAACTGAGCCGTAAATCTAAATAACAACATCTATTCAAGAATAGAGTGTTGCCATACAAGTATTTTTGACCGGTAGCAGTCAAGTTAATAATAAGTGTTTTTTTGTGAATTTTTACAATTTAAGTTCAACACTTGTTAAACCACCAATTAAAATAATTTTTTTTTTGTAATATTTATCTTACCACAGCCAATGTTAAACCATAACATGTAGATGTGCCATCTGATGATTTTTACTTTGTTAAATAGTATTTTTGGGAATCATTTTGAAGATGGTTGTACGAGTGAATCGTTGGTTACACATTTTGGGAAGCATTGGCAGGTTTCTTACTCAAAGCGAGTGCATTTGTCTATTACAGATTTTGTTTATGCCAGTCTTTTGGGCGACTGTTTTTTTTAAAAGGTTTATCAACCTTTTATTTCATGTTGAATTAAAAATTTATTCATGCTGGTATTTATTCAATATGTATGTGAAGAATATTAGAAGTTGTTGGTGTTATCCAGATAAGCGCGTTGATTACCACTTGATGAGTTCGAATTGAAATCTTGGCCGGAGAAGCTAACAACATACAACAGACACACATTTTCTTGCCAGTACACACAATCTAAAGCAAGTTGAACAACTAATAATGTAATGACTATATTAGATTGAATTTATGTTGTTTCAACTTGAAATAATTTTGATTCAACATGACTTTTCATGTTATTTCAGTATAAAATTTAAGATTTTTTAACTTGAAATAATTTAAATTCAACATTATTCTTCGTTTGGATTTAACAAAACTGTAATATTAAATCAACATGAAATGAAGTTATTTAAAAAAGGAGAAACTTTCTTTGGTGGCTACTATAAATCATATTGAATTAACATGTAACATATACAAAAAAAAATTATATAACCTTGTTTTTGTAGATTTTGACAGAATATTCTTCCGTGTGTATATAATACAATGCATATTATACATATATTATACATACATACATACATATGTATGTAAATATATATTTTTTCTGATAATAAATAATTTATAATACAAAGCAAATCAAGCCCTTTTTTGTTGTAGTTCACTTTTTAGCATTTAAGATTTAATTAATTGACGATCGTTTCAAGATTTTTCAACAATACTTTTTGGCACATTGCAGAAGACCCCTCCAGCACCGATCGATCAAAATTCTTATACGATTGAAAATGCTGGCTAGGTAAGTTCACTAATATCTAATACTGTTAGCACGTTGACTACAAGACCAAAGGTACTAGGTTTGAGCCCGGTCTTCTATAGTCATTAGATAATAACATCACACACTTCTCTGATATGCATTAGTGTCTTTTTGTATCAGTTGTTATAGGAAAGTGATGAAGGCATAGTTACTGGTCACTGAATTACTCCTGTTGCAGGTAGTAGTAATCATCTTGTAATGTCAGGGCGCTGTACTGCGTCGGTATTGTGTAGCACAATCATCGGTGAAGTGAAATAACCAATCAAATGGCTACATAACTTTAAAAATTTAATACCCCTCATTGACACCAGAGGCTCTGCAACACTGCGTTATTAAAAAGACGTGTAAAGAAAGCAGAGTTATAAAAAAACGAAGCTTTCCTCTTATCTATTCCTTCTCTCCCTACCTTCTCTATCACTTATCCTTTTTCTAGGTATTCATTGCCTAAATGTTACTTCTCTTAAACAAAATTATTCAGGTCTTATTCTGAGGGGTTTTATAAACAGTATTTTTTAATATTTTTTATTTAATTTTTTGCTATTGGTCGTGGAGCTTGAGCTTAGAGAAATCCCTCGACTCTAATAAAATATAGAGTTTGGAAGCAGTTACAATGCTATTCCTTAAAACTTCATTTTATTCTTTTAAAAATTTTTCAAGCAGCTTTCCTACTGAAATGTCATTTCAATATCTTTAACTTTATTTAATTATTATATTATTATACGTAAATGATAGTTTCCCAAATCCCTTAACATAAAAATTGTATTCTTTCTTAGCTTTTAGTACATAACATATAAAAATATTTATTATATAAATAACTTAATAACATTTATATTTTATGTTTGAATTTTATTTAAATTATTTATGGGCCTAAAGCACATTAATTCAAAACCAATTTCAAGAAACAAAAACAACAAAATATATTCCCATTATTTTTTGGTACATGTTACATTTTTATGTTTGTAAGTGGCAACTAATTTTGGTTATTATTACCTTATTTAAAATACTAATGCCTGCCATTTGTTGTAACCAAATAAAATTTACAAAATAATCATAAAAGAAGCAACGAATAACGAACGAACAAATGAACGAACGAACATACATGCATGGCAATAAAATCACTTTAAATATACGAACAGACATTTATATCAACTTGGAAACGTGACTGTCATGCAATATCAACACCAACAGCCAGCCATCAGCCGCAAATACATTATCAGCACCGTCACCTTCATTGTTGTCAATTTAGAACACAATACTCATCCCACCATCCAAATATTTAAGATACACAGAAAACAAAAACAAACTAAACAAGTAAGAGTTCTATATTCGGCTGTGCCGAATCTTATATATCCTTTACCAAAGTCCGTTTATGTAGCATAGAGGTACATACATAAGCACATAGTTACTTTTATGTACAAAGAAAAAAATAATAATTTTCAAACCCTAGAATCATAATTTTAGATTTTTCTGATTACTTATACCAATCTAGTAGTTCTTAAAAAAATATAGAAAGTGTTTAAGTAAAAACAAGAAATTTAAAAAAAAATGTTTTATTTAGTTACTTTAATGTCCAGAAAAAAAATCATAGTTTCCGGCTCTGGAGCTGTGGTTTTAAATTCTATAATTTTCTATACCAAGCTTTTCTTTCCAAAACGTAAAATATATATAATTTATAAAGGAAAAGATAAAAATTAATTAGACTTAGTTACTTTTATATATCAAAAAAGTGTAAGTGTCCCAACCCTGAACTCATCTTTTTTTGATTTTTCTAATTTCTTACACCAATCTCTTTCTTTTAAGAATTTAAGAAATGTTTAATTTATAGAAAAAAAGGAAAAATTTGTTTTAGTAACTTATTTTTGCAGAAAAAGTTAAAGTTTTCCAACCCTGGAATCGTTTTTTTAATATTTTTAATTGTTTTTTTTTTTATTTGAAATACCAATTTTATTCGTTATCAAGTATAAAATAATTTTATTTAATAAAAATAGATAAAAAAAATTCGTTTTCGGTAGTTAATTTTTTATATCACAAAGAATCCTCCTTTTTGGTTTTTTTTTTATTTCTTACACCATCTTTTTTTTTAAGAATATAAGATATGTTTAATTTATAGTAAAAAAAAAATTTGTTTTAGTAAGTTACTTTTGTATGAAAAATAAGATTTTCCAACCCTGGAAACGTCGTTTTAATTTTTTAAATTTTGAAATACTGAAGTATAAAATAAGTTTATTTTATAAAAAAAATTAGTTTTCGGTAGCTAATTTTTTATATCACAAAAAGTTTCACTTTCCCAACCCTGGAATCATCCTTTTTGATTTTTCTGATTTCTAACATCAATTTCTTTATTTTAAAAACATTAGATATGTTTAACTCATAGAAAAAAATTAAAAATTTGTTTTAGTAAGTTACTTTTGGATAAGAAAAAAAGTTAAAGTTTTCAAACCCTGGAAACATCTTATTAATTTTTTGAAGTTTAATTTTTTATTTGAAATACCAATTTCGTGGTGAAGTATAAAATAAGTTTATTTAATAAAAATAATTAAAAAATTAGTTTACGTTAGTTAATTGTATATATCACAAAAATCGTAGGTTTTACAACCCTGGAATCATCCTTTTTGTTTTTCTGATTTCTTACATCAATCTCCTTCTTTTAAGAACATTCCATATGTTTAGTTTATAGAAAAAAAGGAAAAATTTGTTTTAGTAAGTTACTTTTGCATAACAAAAAAAGTTAAGGTCTTCCAACCCTGGAAACGTCTTTTTAAATTTTTTAATTTTTTTTTAATTTTTTTCAGTTAGAAATACCAATTTTATTTATACTGAAGTATAAAATAAGTTTATTTAATAAAAAATTATTAAAAACTAGTTTTCGGTAGTTATTTTGTATGGCAAAATGAAGTTTAAGTCTCCCAGCTCTGAAACCGTCTGCTCGATTTTGCTGATTTTCAATACCAATCTTATTTCGGCAATTTCTGATTCACCAGTCCAAGAACGAAGTGTCTGGGAGCTTCGGAAAACCGATTTCACGTACAGACAGACGGACAGACGGACATCGCTTATTCGTATTCCCTATACATAAGGATCCAGAATATATATACTTTATGGCTCGCTTATTAATATTCTAGAAATTACAAACGGAATGACAAACCTATATATACCCTTTTACCATTTTTTGATAAAGGGTATAAAAAAACAAAAATAGTGAGAGAGAGTGATACAAAAAAACCATCGACAAATAAATGTGTGTATTTAACTAAAAGGTATTTTGTAAATGCTGTTTGAGTTTATCTTTGAGTGAATGTGTGTCTGTGTGCACTGTTGCCAGAATTGACGATTTCTCTGCATTTTGACGATTTTCAACTCTCAAAATGACGATTTCAGGTGCAGAAATGACGATTTTTCTAAATTTAATATATATGGCAACTTTTTTTAGTATTGCATTTTTAGAGTTGGTTTTTTGTTGTGTTATGATTTTTTTGTGTTCCAAATGTTAAATTCTGATATTTATACATAGAATGTTTGTATAACAAAAATGCTAATTATTTTTTTATAAATTATCTGTTTTAAAAATAAATAAAGGGTCCGCCAGATAACTTTTTTTTTTTAAAAGCTATAAAAAAAACTACTGAAGCTTCGGCTGTGTAGAACGTAGTGCCGTCCTGTTGAAACCAAATGTTGCCAATATCCTCCTCTTCAATTTTTGGGAAAAAAAATTCGTTCAACATGGCCCGATAACGATCACCATTGACTGTAACGGCCACTTCTTGCTCATTTTCGAAAAAAAAAATGGCCCAATTATGCCTCTGGACCAAAATCCGCAAAAAAAAACAGTGACTCGTTTTGGTTGCGTCGCCTTTTCAATGTATGCGTGCGGATTTTGTGTGCCCCAAATGCGACAATTTTGCTTGTTTACATACCCGCCAAGATCAAAATGAGCTTCATCTGAAAAGATGACTTTTTTTTGGCAAAATCGGCATCTTCTGTAAGTCGATCGCAGGCCCACTTAGCAAAGCGAAAACGCATTGGATGGTCAGTTGGCTCGTTCTTCGGAAGGATAAAACTAAATATCTGTCAAATCAGACATGAGCTAAGTGTTACCATTCACGAAATAAGCGCTAGTTGAAAAAACAGCGTTAGATGGCGGACCCTTTATATATGTACGTATGTGAATTCTGATTTCATTTTAAGTTTTTTTAACTTTTATTTTTAATTTTAATGATTTTCATGTTTAGGTAATATACATATATTTAATGTATATGCGTATATTTGTTGAAAGCATAGTTAATAAGTTTGAAAGCATAGTTATTTGTTTTTGTAATAAAACAATTAAAATACAAAAAAATATAATATTTTTGATTTGACGTTTTTTTCTGACGATTTTCTAAAAATGACTTGACGATTTTGACGATTTTTTGCACAGAAATCTGTAGTTTTTGACGATTTCACCCCTAGAAGTTCTGGCAACAGTGTCTGTGTGTTGTGTTGAAATCTAATTCCCAATAAAACTGACCATTGAATTACAGGAAGCCTTATGAAAAATTAAAACTATCTTTGCCATTTGCCATTCGCAGTCAACGTCAGAAATTTGATTAGTGGCACGTGCGATGGTTTTTTATTTAAGTATTTTTTTCCTCTTCTGATTTCTGCCACTTGTGTTTATTTTTCTCTAAAATTTCTTAGGGGCTATTTAAGTGTTAACAAAGCAAAACGTAGATATTAGACTGAATTGAACGAACCCTGTCCCTCATTGAAATTAAGTACAAGTGTGCTCAGTTACTTATGAAAAGGATGCTCAAGTATTGATTATGTGTTTAATATGACGACCTTATGCCACAGTTATCCTAATTCTGGGTGAACTTAAAGCTTTCACCACCACCACATGTGAATCCAGCAAACACTACGTTAATTTTAAGGTAAATAAAGCAATCACCATTAAAAGCAGCATATCTTGAATATAAACATCAGCTAGAAAAATGAAGGTAGGCCGCTTCCGCTTAACAAGGCGACCATATTTCCTTGACGATTTTGGTAGCAACCTCAACCACTTTGTAAGCTTCTCTGACATTAGCCGCCGTGACCATGACTGCTCGCTGCCGCTACTTGTCCTTCCGAACAATGCCACATCTACCACGAGGAGTAGAGTCAACAACCAGTGGGTCTTGGATAGTAAAACGAAGTCTGTTGTCAGTTCTCATTATTCTTAAAATTGTGCGAAGGAGGATCATCTGTCTAGACATCTCTGCCCGTGTCCCCAATAGCAGGCTACTGTTAAAATGTCGAAATTACGGCCCATAAGGCCTACATTCTATCATCTTTTGAATTCTGGATAATTAAAGATGGAGCTGCACCTCTTCTTGTTGAAAATTAGTTATGGAAGCATGAAGGCTAAGTTAGGTTAGCAAGCTGCTGGTAAGAAAGGTTAAAATTAACATTCCAGCTCACTTGGGTCCAATACAATGATCCATTTTTGCTAACTGTGAGTTGAAGATAATTAGTGAGAGAGGGTGATAGGGTAGGAATAGTGATATAGAAGACAGGTGGTGAAGGAAGATATAGAGGAAAGCTTCATTATTTTAACAACTCTGCTTTTTGCACGTGTTGCAACGCCTCTGGTGTCAATGAGACATATTAAATTATTAAAACTGTGTTTAGCAGCCATCTTATTGGTTATATTACTTTGCCGATGATTTTTCTACATACTACGGATGAAGGAGAGAGCTCTGATGTTGCATTAGGATTAGCATCCGCTGAAACCGGTGTAGTTTAGTGATCAGTATCACTAAAAGTTTGCCTATAACAACTGATACAAAGAACACTTATGCACATCAGAAAAATGCGTAGAGTTGTTCTCTTAATGACTTTGCAGAACGGAATGGAACCCGGGACCTTGGGTTTTGCAGTCAATGTGCTAACTACTTCAAGCAACGTTACCCTATATAGAAGTATGAAACTAGAACTCAATTGGGTTTCCTGGTTTCAGCGGGAAAGTGTTTTGTCATCTACCACATAAAATAATCAATTTATGGCAGCAGCAGCAATTTATATACATACAAAATTCTGAAGTGAACTTATTACCAAAATCGTGCAATTCAAGTGGAACTCAATTTTTTTCTTTTGATGTTTTTTAAATTTTTGACACAAACAATATCGAGTGCCAAGAGTGTACGAAAAGAATAAGATACGGCCAAGTATTAAGTAAAAAAAACTAAACTGCATAGATTCATCATCAAAATGATTTTACAATAACCTTCCAAGAAAAGTTTCCCTTTTGAAATAACTATACTTTGTGATGATTTAATAATCGTATTCCAGTATCGTTAAATTAAAATAAAGTTAATATTGCAATAACACAAAGAATAATCTTGAATCAAAGTTACATGAAGTTGAAAAAAAGCATGAGTTTTAAGTGAGTTAAATTATTTTTGTTCGTTTTTACTATACAATTTTTTTTTCATTCATTCAAATCGAGCCGGCATAACAATACTGAAATTTTCTTGAGAAGATTAGTGGTTATGGTGAGATGACATTGATATCTTTGCTAACATGCCATACAGCACCAGGTTCAACATGTTGGTCATGTAAACTTTCTTATCTGTGAGTAGATTTGTGATAATAAACCATGTGATTTAAAGCCACTAAATTATTTTAAATTACACACACATACATACATATGTATATATGTATGTATATATCCTTGAGGTCATGCCATATTTCGACCGTGTTACCAATAATCACTTATGAATCCTATACATGTGCGTGCCGGCACTAACCACAAACAGATACAGGCAAATAATAGTCTATCATGTTTCATTTTAACAAAATAACTCATGTTAGGTTCAATATCACCTCATTATATCCTTTATAAAACCCATTTTCACACTTTAAGGATGTTATGGTTTCATATACTTTAACTATTAAATACCAAATAGTTATTGCTTAAATAAATAAAATTTATGCTGCCAAAAGTGAAATAAAACTCTAAAAAAAGCAACAATCCAACAAGCACTACAAATAATATACCAACATGAAATTTATTTCACTTCGAAAGAAGCAGAAACCAAAACAGGCGCACGGTGTGTGTTCAAGCAATTCATATGTGACGCTTATTGGAAACCAGTTGCTAACAGTGATGCCAATATTTACTGCAAAGAAAAAAATATATACGTACGAGTATTTAACAACGTTTAACGGGTGTTTCTATATTTAAAATCACATGCATATGTATGTAGCATAATGCAATAAACGCTTAAGTCAACCTAAACTAAATTTGCTTTATTATTCTATATTATGTACCGGGTGAAAGTTACAGAGATTTCATTCAATCCTAAATAATCAAAGAAGGGATCATGCGAAATAACAATCATGCATTACAGTCTTTTGATACACAGAAAAAAATATTGCTGCAATAACAACTTTAATTGGAAATACAACCAAAAATCAATTAAAGTTATATTTATGTCAATTAAACTTTATTTTAATTTAATTAATTATAAAGTTTAATTGACTTAATTATACTTTAATTGTTTTTTGGTTTTATTTTCAATTAAAGTTGTTTATCATAGGAAATGTTTTTTATCTATCTTAGCGGGAGCCAGCGTTGCCATAATATTATTTTGGAAAACTGAAAATTTAGAATAAAAAAACTGATTTTCTTGTGAAAAAATTGCTCATAGGAAATTTTTTAGTATTTTGTATATTTTGCGGGGAGGGGGTATTAACCATACGCCTATACCTGATATACTTTATATCATGGCTTGATAATGTTTGTCAAGTTGTTACGTTTTACCATATCGAAAGCCTTATCGGCATCAGTTATTTAATTGAAGTGGAAGTGTTTAGTTGCACTATGGGAAATTTAGCATTAAATTACACAATGAAATTCTTTGTTTTGTTTTTTAAGATTTTTGTTTTTATTTGAAGTGCGCAATGATTTATTTATTTAATACACTTGCTTAGCCAAAATAAAATGTCCTTTTTTTTCTATGAATTGCTGAAATTTTGCTAAGAGTTCAGAAAAAATATATATGGCTTCCAATTTTATGGGCTCTATCCCTTAATTTGATATATATTTCGTCGTGTTTTATCTCATTCTATAAGGGATCGAATTATTTCAATGAAAAAAGAAACTTTTTTTTTCTTTTTCTATAAAGCAAGCCGAATTAATATTCATACGTCCGTATGAACCCAACTTGCAAACAATAAGATCAAATTCCATAAAGAAAAACACAACTTTCTTGTGAGTTATCTCTTTCTGTTTGGAAAAGTACTAATAAAACTTCACTATTATATTAAGCAAAATGTGTGAAACTATGGCTTCAGATATCGGAACAAATATAACAAACTTGAGATAAAGTAAAAACTAAAAACTGCACAATTTATAGAAAAACTTATTTTTTAAGCAAAAAACTGCAAAACTGCGCTATGCTTAAAAAAACTGTTAAAATCAGTTAAAACTGCACATTTGGCAACGCGGGCGGGAGCTTACCCGGCAAAAATAAATTTGGTACAAATAAACACTGAGACGAAAAGAAGCGCTTCGGAAGTGCGGCAAAGCACACAGTACATCTCCACTACCTTGCGAGGAAGCAATAACGTAAGCGAGTGACGAAATTTAACACAAACACTACGAAATTGGTCGGCTGTTCCCACTCATTCTTCTTCTTCTTTATTTCCCATTCATTTTACATTTTCTTAAAAGTTCTTAAGAACTAACAATCGACATTATTTTCCTTACATACTATTTGTATTTTTCAAAGGCTTTTTCTCTCTTAATTAGATATAAGTAGCTTAGCTACATCGTCTTAGATATGTTTATCACTTAAAATAAAATCCCCAAAAAAGGGAGTAAAAGGGGAGACAACTGTTCGCACTCAAATTCTCAAAGTTTTTTGTAGTGTATCCTCTCTCCCTTACCTGGCCCCCCAGGGGAGTCTGTTATGGACTACGGGTGTGGCAACCCCGGGGCCCCAGCTGGGGTGATGTGGCTTTTTCCATTGACGTACCTTTGGTACATTACCCATAGAACTTATGTGTTACTACCCAATCTCTGAATATAAACAGAGTAACGGATGTGCACATATTTATAACAAAAGGAAGACAGGTCCTGTTGATGTCAGTTAGGTGCAGCGTCACCTAGAACTGCCCCTGAGTTCAAAAGACGATAGAGGTGAAGCCCTTGTGGTGGAACTTCGAGGTCTAACCAGAGGCTACTTCTGCTGCCACGGGTGCCGGTTGCCCGACAGCCGAGCTACTTTGAAGTTTTGAGTGCATGTAGCGGTCGTCAGTTTCCTTTGCTAAAATGCCGAGTTTGTCCTACCCCAATTGGGTATACCCCAAGGGGTTAAAGGGATGATTTTGGTATGTGTGGAGTAGGCACTGGTTATTTGGCGACACAGGCATGCGTTCATTATGGATGAGTGGTTGAGCTGTGCTGGCAATGGTTGAGGAATTCTCTTGGGGACCTCGCTATGGATGTATACACAACACCTTAGCGTGGAAGCCGGAGAATTATCGTGGTGGCTGTGGTTGCTACCAAAATCGATGGGAGAATAGTCTTGGCTTCCCAGTGTGAAATCAATGCTAGTGATTGGTCTGACGCGGTCAGCCAGTCACTATTCTAGGTGCTGTTGCCATTCAACAGAAGCTGCTATGGGCACGGACATAGCAGCAGAGTTTAGATAGCTCAAATTACCTCAGCAAGGTAATTGAATATAGTACAGGGATAACTATATTCAAAGATTGCAACCTATGTGCCTTATGGAGTGGGCCATAGATTCATTCTAATAGGGTGCATGGGGGCGTTGGTCTGGCGTCTAACCCACACCCGGTGCTTTAGCACCCGTCAGATAAGGCCGTAATGGCAGGTGCTCACGGAAAGCTATCGCACAGCTCCCTTACCTGGATACAAATTTGGATGCGAATGAAATATTTACTTCGAGTTTTGATTATTTGTTTTTTAATTGAATTGTGTACGAAAATAAAGATGTGCTTTGATAGTTCAGTGGGGAGTGTTCTGGTCTAGATCGACTTCTCATTCAACTCAAAAACAAAAAGTATTTGATTTGATATTTTATTTAATATGTAATAAATATAAAAACAAAATAAAGTATTAGCAGTTAATCTAAGAGTAGATATAAAATTCTAATCTAAAGAGTAAATTTTTTAATTACACGCAAAGAAAAAATATGGTTGAGGTAACCATAATCAAACAGCAACATACTATGATTGAATTATATATTATATATATATATATATATACATATATATATATATATATATATATATATATATATATATTATTGTTAATAGAAAAAAAAACTTTAAGAATATTATTATCTGAGTTAATTATAATATTATCTGAGTTAATTATATTATTATCTGAGTTAATTATATAATAATCTTAGTATTGTAAATATGACAACACTATTGTTAGATGTGACTAAAATATAATTGAGATTCACCATATCATGTTCTTAATTATATTAATATTGTTAAATACGACCACAGTATTATTTAATATAATAATACTATTTTATTTTTTAATTATATATTTATTGTAGAAACAGCTGTGCGTTAAATTCGAAATAAAAATAAATTAATATTGTTGAAATAAATTATATATATATAGAAATGTATACTTACACGACATACAGCCATGTCTGTATAAAAAGATACACAAATGTTTATATATTTTTATTGATCTACCTTTTTGTTTATACTTTATTTATTTATTCATTTATTTAACACTACCGATAGCTTAAAAACGAAATACTGAACTGACAGATGTTTCTGAAAAAGATTTTTTTTTTAAACTTAACATAGTATGGTTTTGGATAACATTATATTTTTATTTACATCATATTATTTTTAAATAATAATACAAATTATGTTGTAGTCATAAATTTTTAGCAAAACTATATTGTTAAACTCTAACCATATCACACTTTTATATGGATGTGATAATGTAATTATTAAATTCAAGTAATACTCTGTTTATCGTAACGAAATAAATGTTTAAAATAACAATAACTAGTTTTCGACGACCACACAATTGTTTCACAGAACATAATATTGTTTTCTCAACCTTTCTACAACCATATCTTTTCTTTGTGTATATACATACAGAAAAGGCGTGAAGTATGGGCTTCTTTCTGCACATACCATGTGCATTCAGAAGCCCATACCTGGAGAGCTACCAAGTGGGATATCACGAACAAAAATCATGTGATAACAAATCAGGTTGGTTAGCGAGAGCTATGCTCTCTCTGCCCTACCAACCTGCTTCCAGGTAGATGACTATTTTTGTTGGGTTTAGGCGACTATGAGACATGATTTCTTATTAGCTGCATCTTTAGAATTATGAACTTCAATTTAAGATATTAATCAGTTTTATGGGCGTTATAGAATTAACCAAGTTTTTTATTGTTGCACTATGGCTTAACATGAGCCGTTTTAATTAAAAGGCTATTATGCAATACAAAAGATATCCAAAAAGCGAAAATTCAGTTCTTTTCCTAAAAGGCGTTAATAAAACTATTTTTGACTCTTCAAAAAGGCGCTAAAGAGACATCACTGATTGCTAGACAAATAGGTTGTAGACATTTAATACTTAAACTGCTGCTACTACTGCAACTCTGTGCCATGTAATGTACGAGTAGCTGCTACTAGCATTTTGTTGGCTGTATTGTTGGTTAGCTTGCATTGACACACACCACTTTCATGCGCATAAGTTTATGACTGCAGCATGTGCATATGTGTGTTTGTGTGGCTTAGTGTGTGTTTGTGCCAAAAGGTGTTAAATTGCTGTCAAATCACGTTTATCGAATTATTTAATTAATAACAGGTGTATGGCACCAATATAAACTATTTAAGTTCTTGTGGCTTCTGAAGAATTGCCAATAGAATCGACTTGAGTATGAAGTTTGCACTCGTGCTTAAATAATAACAATTTATTAATCGAGTCTGGGGTACAAATAATAGAAATATTTATTGTGGAGAGGAAAACTAATATTTATAAATATGTATATACATACATTATAGTATGTGGCATTGCATTAACTTATTTATGAAAGTTATTAAAGTATTTCTTAGCAAAAAGTAAAGAAACAGAGATCTCATAAGGGGATTAATGGAGCGAAAATAAATCTATATAATATTTTTTTTTGCTTGTTACTTCATAATTTAGTAACTTTAGATGAATTAAAGAAATAAATTTAGCTGAAAGGAGGGTACAGTTAAAATATTATCCCCTTGTAAAAAACAAGTGGGCAGGTATACGACCACAAAATTTTAACCGACTTCAAAAAAAAAGAAGGATGTTATCAACTGGTCTGTATTTTTACTCAACTGCGGGACGCAAATAAGGGCATGGTGTATGTATGTATGTAAGTATATATGTGTGTATGTATGCATGAGTGTCCCTTTGCGGCACTACATAAACCGAACGCTTTATTTTGATGATTCTTACGTCAATCAATTTGTCTTTATCCAGGAAGTGTCACTAAAGATACTCGTATTACAGTATTAAAAATTCAATATGGCGTCCAACAGACGCCATTTTGTAAATACGCAAAAAATTAAAATTCGGCGAACTATATCATAATTGGTATCATTTGACAGATGTGCAATACACTGAAAGGAAAATCATTCATTCAGAGAATGAAACGGTTTCATTAAATGTTCTGCATTATATTAATGAAACTTTTCATTAATACAAATAACAATTTCATTGTATGCATGAAATCTTTCAATCTCTGCTCTTTATTTGTTCTTCATAGTTCATTGTATTAATGAAAATCGTTACATTGTTTAAACGAATTTTCTTTTTGCCGAATTTGGGGCAAATATGAGTAAGTTCCACAAATTTTGTCTTCTTACTGTATACAGTTTGTCAAACATAAATAAATCAAAAGTTATTTTGTTAAAATATAATAACTTTTTCTTATTCTTCTAATCCCTTTTAATTTAAAGCAGTATGGTCGTCATAAATGCAATGAAATCATTTCATTTATACAATGTAATATTCTTTATTGTATAGCACATAGTCTATCTTTCTCTTTTTTTATCCATTCAAGTTCCTCACCTCTATACAAACACAAAAAGGTTGTGCCAAACAAGAATGATAAAATAAAGATTACGCCAGCGCGCAAGAATAAAAATACATTTCTGCGCATGATCTAATTCTGACGTCACACAGCCTGTGTTCTCATTGGTTAGTAAAATTCAACTATAGAACTATTACACACACACAAACTCACATTTCATATTTGCTCTCTTTCTTATCTCTTTATTTTTATTTTGTTTTTTAATTTTTCTTAGTTTTGCAGCTTTTAAGCAACAACATTTTTTCTTGGGGATTTCTCTGAGTAAATTAATCACAGGGCTGCCAACTACAACAAAATAAATAAATTTTTTGCAAGAAATTATAAATTTCACATATGATACAGACTTGGTAACCTTTGCGAGGGGACTACTACGTCATCAAACGGTAAATCATGCGCAAGGCGTAATCTTTATTTTATCATTCCTGGTGCCAAACATCTTATAAAGATGCTTGTTTTGCTAAGATTTTTGTTTAATTCTTTTAAACTTATGTTTGTGTATTGTGATTCTCAACAACTTATTAAAAGTTTTACTATAAACATGTAAGTTTTTCGGCTTACTTAAAATATTATTTGGGTTGAACTCTACTGATGAGTTCCTTAAATTTTAAATGTTTTACGTTAATAAATACGTACATATGTATGTACACATATTAAGTACATATGTACACATATTAAGTACATATGTATTTGTATATATTAAGTAAAATAAAAAAAAAACCTATAAATCTTTTATTAAGTAGGTGGTCTTGAAGGGGTATGATTTCATGTTTTTAATAGAAAATTTTTACTGCTTACATTTCATTATATTTATGAAATTTTCTTTATATTAATGAATAAACTTCATTTATGGTATGTAAAAACTTCATTAAATCAATGAAATAACTACATTTTATTCATGAAAAAGTTTGATTGAACTAATGAATAGTTTCATTATATTTATGACATATCCGCCAAAACTAACTTCATAAATACAATGAATCATTCTTCATTGATCCAATGAAGGGCTTCATTAGCTGACTTTTAATGAAACATTTCATTAATACAATGAAGAATTTCATTGGCTGAATGAAGGTTTTCCTTTCACTGTAGCTTTCCGTGAGCACCTGCCATTACGGCCTTATCTCACGGGTACCAGACCGTGCAGGTAAGACGCCAGACCATCGCCCCCATGCACCCTTTCAGAATGAACCGAAGGCCCACTCCTCAAGGCACATAGATTGCAATCTTTGATATAGTTATCCCTGTACTATATTCAATTACCTTGCTGAGGTAATTTGAGCTTCTGTTGAATGACAACAGCACCTCGAATAGTTTCTGGCTGACTGCGTCAGACCAATCACTAGCATTGATTTCACACTGGGAAGCCAAGACTATTCTCCCAGCGATTTTGGTAGCAACCACAGCCACCACGATAATTCTCCGGCTTCCACGCTAAGGTGTTGTGTATACACCCATAGCGAGGTCCCCAAGAGAATTCCTCAACCATTGCCAGCACAGCTCAACCACTCACCCGAGATGAACCCATGCTTGCGTCGCCAAAAATCCACACATACCAAAATCATCCCTTAAACTGAACTCGGCATTTTAGCAAAGGATCCTGACGACCGCTACATGCACTCAAAACTTCAAAGCAGCTCGACTGTCGGGCAACCGGCACCCGTGGCCCCAGAAGTAGCCTCTGGTCAGACCTCGAAGTTCCACCACAAGGGCTTCACCTCTATCGTCTTTTGAACTCAGGGGCAGTTCTAGGTGACGCTGCACCTAACTGACATCAACAGCACCTGTCTTCCTTTTATAAATATGTGCACATCCTTTGCTCTCTTGCCAGAGATCAGGTAGTAACACATAAGTTCTATGGGTAATGTACCAAAGGTACGTCAATGGAAAAAGCCACATCACAACAGCTGGGGCCCTAGGGTTGCTACACCCGTAGTCAAAATTAGACTCCTCCCCGGTGGGGGGGGGGGGGGGTATTATTCGACAGTTATTTTAAAATCATCTTAAGGTTTCTCTAATGATTTTTCATTTCGAATGATTATTTAGAATATTTAACGATTCAAAGTTATTCGCTGTCGTGTTTTTTGATTTTTTTAAATACTATTTATTTTGTTTGTAAGTTCATAACTAAATAACTTTTTGCACTAATTAAAAAAAATTTTTGTGGGCTTCCATTTGGTGTCATTGTAAAAAACAAATGGGCGGGAAAACATCCTCTAATTGGTTTCCTTTATTTTCATGATCTTTTACCGATTGCTGCGAAACGTAACGACACGCACTGAATTTTTGAAGACAAAACAAAAATTTAATTTTGCATTAAAAATATTTTTTATCATATAAAAGTCCCTATATTGCATAACTTTTTATTTGAGGAACAATTTTTTTGCGGTAATGTTTTCTCATGCTTGTCTTTTAAAACAATATCAACATAAATTAAAAAGTTACTCATTTTGACTATCGTGATTTGAAGCGATTTTTCTCAACATTGTCGGGTATTCCTATGCCTAGTATAGGAATACCAACGTAAAATAGTTAGCACATTGACTGCAAAACCGAAAGTCTTGGGTTCGAGCTCGGTCTCCAACAGTCATAAGAAACTAACAACACCAGGCATTTTTTGATGTGTATTAGTGTCTAAGAAATTTATTATTCGACATATTGTCAGAAGTTTATTTTAATTTGAAATTTATTTTCTGGTGGTCTATATATTTCATTGTTGCTGTAACAAATCATCAGTAGACTTCAACCACACATTTTGAATAGTCACAAACCTCTTATCTTATGCACAGACTTTCAAGAACTATTTGAGAATTCACAAATAATAATATTTTTGAAAATCACAAAAGAAAAATAAGCGTAGTAGGCTTAAAAACTAGTACAAAAACCCAGCAAATAATTTATATTCGATATGAATCTATTTTAGTTTTCTACACCTTTATGCAATTAGAAATCCATCGGATAACAATAAAAGTAATTATAAGGCAAAATGAAAAATAAAATCTAAATTTAACATTTAAGAAATTTATTATTCGACATATTGTCAGAAGTGTAT
Source organism: Tachina grossa (assembly GCA_949987645.1). Classification (NCBI taxonomy): domain Eukaryota; kingdom Metazoa; phylum Arthropoda; class Insecta; order Diptera; family Tachinidae; genus Tachina; species Tachina grossa. The sequence goes on from OX465274.1 coordinate 181,318,760, forward strand.
TTTAATTTGAAATTTATTTATTTGAAGTCTACTGATGATTTGTTACAGCAACAATGAAATATATAGACAACGCTGAACCACCAGCAAATAAATTTCAAATTAAAATAAACTTCTGACAATATGTCGAATAATAAATTTCTTAAATGTTAAATTTAGATTTTATTTTTCATTTTGCCTTATAAAGGGTGTTTTTTTTAGAGGTATAGAACTTTAAATTGAAATAAAACACAAGAAAATTGTTTGAATGTCCATCAATTTGGCTTTATTGGAAGGATAATTGTATGCCATTTATGTTTAAATATGATTTCGGGCATGTGGCCGCCGCGGCTGGCTCGAATAAAGCCAATTCTACAGGTCCAATTTTCAACCACTTTTTCGAGCATATGGGGCCGTATGTTGGCAATAACGCCACGAATGTTGGCTTCCAAGTCCCCTAACGTTTCTGGTTTGTTGGCGTAGACGAGCGACTTCACATATCCCCAAAGAAAATAATCCAATGGTGTCAAATCACACGATCTTGGTGGCCAATTGACAGGTCCATTCCGCGAAATTATGCACTCATCGAATGTTTCCTTCAATAAATCGATTGTGACGTGCGCTGTGTGGCATGTAGCGCCGTCTTGTTGGAACCACAACTCATTCACATTCATGCCATCCAATTCGGGAACAAAATAGTCGGTTATCATGGCTCTATACCGGTCTCCATTAACGAATCGATTCATTCGGGTCCTCTTCAACACTTTGCTCTACAGCGGCAATTGTTTCTTCGGTGCGCACTGTTCGACGTCTCTGCGGATGCGTATTATCACATAGAGTAAACGTAGTGCGAAAACGATCCATGGTTAACCGAATTAATTGCTCTGATGGACGATTATGTCGACCATAAAATGGACGGAGCTTGCGGTAAACTTCGCGAACTGAACCATTATTTTCGAAATAAATTTGCACGATTTGCAAGCGTTGTTCTTTTGTCAACCTGTTCGTGATGAAATGGCGAACCAAACTAAATATTAATCACTTGACAGCTGACAAAATGGCCATCAGTTAAAAAAGTGATGCCAACTTAAAGTTCTATACATCAATAAAAAACACCCTTTAATTACTTTTATTGTTATCCAATGGATTTCTAATTGTATAAAGGTGTAGAAAAATAAAATAGATTCAAATCGAACATGGGTTATTTGCTGGGTTTTTTGTATTAGTTTCTAAGCCTACTACGCTAAGAGGTTTGACTATTCAAAATGTGTGGTTAAAGTCTACTGATGATTTGTTACAGCAACAATGAAATTGTATTAGTGTCTGTTTGTATGAGTTGTTGTAGGAAAAGTTTGAGTGATGAAGGCATGAACAGTGATCCCTGGAATTACTACACCGGCTTCAGCTGATGCTAATCCTAATGTAATATCAGAGCGCCCTCCTTCGTGTAGCAGAAGTAAAATAAAGCGCAGAAAGCAGAATGAAGAAAAAAAAGAGTGAAGCTTTCCTCTATGTCTTCCTTCACAACTTGCCTTCTCTATCACTCTTCCTTTTAATTTTGTTTTATTTATTTTTTAATTCATTAACTTACGCTGCGGGATTAAAAAATATTACGTCCAGGCTAACAGGCTACCACATATTTGCGAACCTATCGAGAAAAGTTCGCTTTAGCGATCATTTGAATTTTTTTAGATTCGTGAACAAATATCGAACAAGTTTATTTCGAGATTTCCTTGCTTTAGTGAACATACGCTTATATTGAATCTCAGATCAAATGGGTAGAGTTGTAATGGTGTGAAAGCAAATATGTTAGCGTACGAATTGTTGTTGTCAAATTAACAGTATTTTTTAATGTTTTTCCATTTGTAGCGATAACGAAAATCAATGAATTAAAGTTCGAATTATTATTATTATTTGCAAGATTTAGCTCCTTCGGAGTATAGTCTATTTGCAAAGCTTAAAAAATAGGTCGGTGCTAAAGGATTTGCCAAAAGTAAAGAGGGTATGTACCGAAACTATGAAATATTGCTGGGAAAAATATACGGAACTAAAAAGAGCTTATGTTGAGAAATAAATATATTTATCCCCAAATTTGTTGTACACTCAGAGAAAAACAGCTTAAAAATCAATAAAATGAGAATTAATGAGAAACATTAACATAAGTCTAGTCATGTTGAAATTTCTTATCTCAATATTGAAAATTATTAATTTATTAATTTTATTTATTTTTAAGTATTTCAAGATACATTTTCTATTTTATTGAAAGTTATTGAATTAATGTGACGCGTTCTTTTTTTAACTTGCAGCTTTTCCCTGAGTGTAGTTTTCTTCAGTAAGTTCAACTAATTTTGGAATCGCCCACGTATTTTAACCAATTCGTTGCATATTGCAACGAATAAAAATATGAGGAAACATGTCGTTTTTTTTAGTAATCTTAATTGAATATGAGTTTCTTTGAACAACTTTCACATAAAATATAAAACTTATTACATACCGATAACAATCCTGCTAATTTGGGTTCTCATTACATTCATTCAAAAATTATGCAAAAATAGTTTGGTCAAAAATTTTTAAAGGAAAAGAAAAAAGCAGGGAAAATCATTATAAAATCTACACACGTTTGAACCAGAAATATTTACATACATATGTGTGTTTGGATGTGTGTGTGTGTATGCTTAAATGCAGATACCCAAATGACGTCTTTTTTACATTTTAATAAATTTGCTAATTTTATGAAAAACTTCTTTTAAGATGACATTTTAATAGGTGTCTTTTTTTCCTTTTTGTTAAGTTTCTTTTTATTTTTTATTTTTCTCTTTTTAAGGTCTTATTTTTCCCATAGAAAGAAACCTTAAGAAAAAATGTGGGAATAATTTTTTTGTTTCTTTATGTTTATTTGTTTCATTTATTTATTTTTTGTTGAAATTATTTAATGTTAATTTGTTTCCCAAATGCTGGCGTTTATTTTTTTGTTTTGTAAAGCCAAGTTCGTATGAATTGCACTTATTTATGAACGATTCTGTTTCTTGCAAATGTTTTTTCTTGCTTGTTTTTTCAAAGTATATGTTAAGTACTTTTACTGCCACCGCTACGTGCGTTTATCATTATTTATTTATTGTTTTATTATTATTTCTTTTAATTCAGTTTAGTTTGTTCTTGTTACCAAAAGTACGTATGTACGTACTTGTTTGCTGTTGGAGACTTAAATATAAAGAATAACAGAGGGATTTTAACCTTGTATGTTGAGGTATGAATATCATCATCATGTAACTGGGTCAGTAAAACAAACACATCATAATATTCGCGTGCTGTAAAATGTCTCGTATAACAATTTTAAGGAGGAGAATGTGAATGAAGGTGACACACGTTCCTTTACCGCATTGTATTTTATATGCAAAATGTGTGTGTAGAACAATCTTCTTTATAATTCATACATCATCTCACAAACGTATATGAGAAGTTTCATAAGCAAGAGAGAAAGTTCTCGAAAACTGTTTGCAATTTAAAAGTAATGATTCCTAACCTTTGCAGTCGTTCAGTTGATTTAAGTTTAATATATAAGTATTATTAATTTTTATTTATGTACTAAATATTACAAACACAATTTTAATTGATGTCGTGACTTATTTCAATAAGCATAGTAGCAAAGGACTTCCCACCTTATACTGAAACATACCAATTTTTGGTGGTACCCACTATGTGACCACCCTCCCCCTCACCCCTTTTTAATTAAATCGTATGGAATCACAATTCAAATCATGAAGGCATTTATTTAGTGTGTGTCTAAGGAATATTTAAGGTTGTTGCTGTGGCTTCAATGGTAAGCGCGTTGACTACCATGCGATGAGTTCGATTTCATATCCTGACCGGGGAAAGCAAACTATAAATATCACACCCACACACACGTACACACACAAGCACATACTCATACACACAGTGCACGCACTCACACGCACACACCCATATATATATATATATATATATATATATATATATATATATATATATATATATATATATTTTGATGTCTGTTTCAATACATAATCATGTAAGTTAAATATTTAACTAAATAAATCTTGAAACATGAAATAAATTTATTATAGCTTTGCTATTTATTGCAAGATACCGAACTTAGGTCGTGATTTTCGTAACAAAAATAATAGACACTATTGCAGTTATAAATTTATTTTTGTTTTGATTTCTTTGTACTTAAAAGCGGAGTACGAAAATAAACGAAAGAAATTGTTTGATTTTTCTTTGTTTCGTTCTTTGAAGAAAGTGAAACAAGAACAACAAAAACAATGAAAACGGTTACTCAATTGGGTTTTTTTGTTTTTACACATGAGCACAAATTAGAGAACATATCCGATCGGCTGTAAGCTGGCTAACAGCAACCACCGGTCACAAACAATACATTAATGTAATCATGCGCTGCTAGAAAAGAAATATGTAAATGGAAACGTTTTGAAATACATTTTATTGCATTTTTATTTTATATATGAAATTTGTTTTATATAACTAAGCAGCAAAGCTATAACCGGGTGTCCTAAAACACTTCTCTTCTTTTTCGAAATGTAAATTTTTCTTTGAAGATTACTCTTGAATCATGTTGAATTAACATGAAAAACATGTGAAGCAAAATCACTACCGAAAAATAATAAATTGACCTTGTTGTCGCAGAATTTAATATGAAATTTTTCTGTGTAAAGAGAAGTATAACATATCATCACATACTCCAAAAGGCCGTAACAAGCAAAAAATTCAAAATAGACTTTTTGATTGATTATGATGTAATTAACCAAAATACATCTTTCCTTAAAAATTCAATCACATGTACTCAAAAATAACAATTTTAGTTATTATTTTATTTGGCACCTAACAAATAAATAGTAATAAATTTATAAGGTTGTTTGCTTTTCCTGTAAAAAAAAAGTAAAAAGTGTACTCACGCCCGTTTGGATTTGAGGTGACGATATATTGAACAATATGTTATCGAATATTGCGGCTTTTTAATTAAGCTGGTCTCACATGCAGAAATTTTTGCTGTGCCTGAGGTACAGAGAGAGGAAAGAAGAAAGAGATAGGGTGATGGAGAGAGAGAGGGAAGGAGAAAAATCGGGAGAGAAAAGGAGATGGAGAGAGAGGCGAAGATAATGAAGGGTGAAGCTATCATGATTTTAGCTATCGCTCATAAAATAAAAAGTTTTTGGCATTGGCTGAAGTAGTTAGCACTTTGACTACAAAAACGAAGGTCCTAGGTTAGAGCCAGGTCTCCGACAGGTATTTAATAATAACACCAGGCATTTTTCTGATGTGCAATAGTATTCTTTTGCATCAGTTGTTGCAGGAAAGTTCAAGTGATGAAGGCATAAACACTTATCACTAAACTACTCCTGCTTCAGCTAATAGTAATCCTACTAAAACATCAGAGTGGCCTCTTTCGTCAGCTTTGAATTAGCTTTGAAAATTTAATACGCCTCATTGACACCAGAGGCGCTGCAACAATGCATTACTAAGAACGTGCAAAAAAAGCAGAGTTGCAAAGGAATAAAGCATTCTCTTAATTCACAAACTTTCTTTTGTATCACTATCCCTTTGCTAAAGAAGTTAACACCTAGTAATAGTAGTAGGCATACATTGCCTGGGTGTTACTTCTCCTAAAAAAAACTCGCCAGAAAATAAAATTTTTTATCGTTCATACAACCAATCTACAATTTGTTACAATTTGAATCTCATCAACGGCACATTCTCGTAATCAACCTGCTTAAGTTGTAACGTATATGGCATGCATTGAAAATATGCAAAAAGTATTTGTTTTTAAGAAATTTATTATTCGACATATTGTCAGAAGTTTATTTTAGTTTGAAATTTATTTGCTGGTGGTTCAGCGTTGTCTATATGCATTTTCTCTTATTTTGCTTTTGTGATTTTTAAAAATATTATTATTTGTGTATTCTCAAATAGTTTTTGAAAGTCTGTGCATAAGATAAGAGGTTTGTGACTATTCAAAATGTGTGGTTGAGGTCTACTGATGATATCAAAAATAACAATGAAATGCATACAGACAACGCTGAACTACCAGCAAATAAATTTCAAATTAAAAAGTATTTCTCGTGTAGAGATTTTTTATAACTTATGAAACTCTCCACATAAGTTTTACAAAATTTTTCATTCTTTTTTTCTGCTTTCTTGCCTCCTTAAGTACCTACCCATATGTTTTGTTGACGGATTATAAATTTAAATTCTGATTCAAAGTAATAAAAATACTGTTTACACGTTTATGAAAATAGAAAGTCAGTCATGGCAGAACTTTTTTCTTCCACCACCTTTTTAAGGTTACGAAATTTGTTATTATTCATAACGCAACAATGCAACAAAACTCGAAAGCAAGAACAAAATCTCTTAACTGAAATATATAAAACAATAGTAACAGTAGACATTTTCAATTTCAATTCAATAACTCTAATTTTACTTAAGCAATATATATAATATTCATAACAGAAACGTTCTCATCGTTTGGCAATTTCTTTCTGGATTCATTTAAGCCTTTCTTTTATTATACCAATAGGTTTTTCTCTTTCGTGAGCCACTTATACTTACACATAAAAAAAAAAACAATTTAAATTTAGTAAAAGACAATCGAAAATATTTCGATTTCCTTATGGATGAAAGTATTGTGATAATAAATTTCGCAAAATATTATTGCCACTTTATCATTTTTTTTTCTGAAGTGAGAGGCTAAACGTGAATCACACTCTTTCAACGATTTCAAAGAATTGGTAGCCAAAAGAAAAATTAAATAGCTGGCAAAAAATTTTCATTTATTTTTGAAGTTATTTCATAATGCATTTTTTTATATTTATTTCTATTATTAGGTTTCCGTACACCAAAACTGTTAAAATACTTTTTCATAAATCCTAAAACCAAAAGACCCAAAACTAAAAAATTCCGAAAATGAAAAAAACGCTTAAATGAAAAATATAATATAAATAACAAAATAAATCGTTTAATGCAAAAAAAAAAATTAATTCAGTAAAGTGCGACTCTGACTCGCGCACGAAGGGTTCCGTACGAACACTAGATATGTAATTTAATACAAACTTCATCCTATATAATATATAGTTTTGGCATTTTTTTTCGTTTTTGGGGTCTTTTCGGTTTTTTTGTTTTGGCGTTTTTTGAGTTTTTTCGGTCTTGACAATTTTTTTAAGTTTTGGCTATTTTTTAGTTTTGACACTTTACTTTCTCGTTTTAGCGATTTTTTTCGGTTTTTGGCGTTTTTTCATTTTGGCGATTGTTTTCATTTTTGCGATATTTTTTATTTAAAATTTATTTTAGTTTTGGCGACATTTTCGCGTTTTGGCGATTTTTTTAGATTTTTGGCGTTTTTTACATTTTGGCGATTTTTTTCATTTTGGCGATTTTTTCGAATTTGGCGATTTATTTTAGTGTTATATTTTTTTTTTAATTTTGGCTATTTTTTTTTTGGTTTGGCGATTTTATAATTTTCGGTTTTTTTAGTTTTACCGTTTTTGAAAATTTCAAGTGTTTGCCTCTTACGGTTTCCAAGATATAGCAAATTGTCAAAATTGCATAGTCAAAATTGCATTAACTGATGGACCGACCCGACCACCCTTTAATTTAAATTTTTTTAAATTTTAGTGTTAATTGTTGAAGTCTGTATAAAAATACACTATCTTTACAAATTTCAAGTGTATATATGTACATACAATTGTATGTATATTACATGGGATTTTAACATATTTCATTGCTCGTTTTGGAACACCCTTTAATTTTTAACTCTCATGTATTTGTAGTTGTAGCGGCCAAGGTTCTACATACTCTGTGCAAATTTCAGGTCCGTAGCTCTTACGGTTCCTGAGAAAATACCGTGTAACAGACAGACGGACAGACGGACAGCGTAGCGAAAACAATAGGGTTCCTTTTCACCTTTGGTGTACGGAACCCTAAAAAAAATCACCAAAAATAAAAAGATGGCCAAAAAACTTAAAAAACGACAAAAACCAAAAAAAAATCGCCAAAACGAAACAAAATCACTAAAATCGAAAAAAAACATCTGAAATGAATAAAAACGCCAAAACTAAAAAATCGATTAAACTAAAAATATTTTTTGTAAAAAAAAAAAAAAAAAAACCTGTTAAACGAAAAAAATCGCCAAAACGAAAAAAAGCTTCAATTATAAAAGTCCCAAAAAACCGAAAACAATCAAACCAAAAATCGAAAAAAATCGCCACAACGAAAAAAGCGCCAAAACGAAAAAAAACGCTAAAACTAAAAATATGTATTGTAATAAAAACAAAACAAAATTGCCAAAAACAAACAAGGGACGTACGGAACCCTTCATGTGCGAGTCAAAAAATCACAGCAAGTAAAAAGTCACTAAACAAAAAAAAAACTAAGGAAATCGCCCAAAATCCAAAAAATTCCCAAAATTAAAATAGCGCCAAAATGAAAAAAAAACGCCAAAACTAAAATAAATAATAAAAAAATAAAAAAAATGAAAAAACCCAAAAAATCGTTAAAAGAAAAAAATCGCTAAAACGATGAAAGCGTCAATAATAAAACAAATTGCAAAAAAAACCAAAAACAATCGCCAAAAACCAAAAAAAAAAAAAACGCTAAAACTAAAAGCTGTTAATAAAAATATTACCGAAAACCTAAGAAATCGCTTAAAAGAAACAAGTGCCGTATGGCACCCTTCGTGTGTGAGAAAATTTTTGAATTTATTTTTTTTTTATTTTAATTAATAAGATTTTCATAATAAAATAATAATAATAATAATAATCTTGCAATAATTTTAAATTAAATTCTATTTATGCAGAAACATCGTCTGCAAACTTGTAATCGATTTAATGAAGGACTATCGAACAATTTCTTGGTTTGTTTTCAAAATTTTTTTGAAGACAATATCATTATAACAGCTTGTGGGTTCAATTTATAACAAATTAGTTACTCTAAAGACGCCTCCACACTATTTAATTGAAGTATGTATGCATGTTAGTCAAGAGTAGATATTATTATAATTTCATTTCTTTTTACTTCTATTTAAAACTTATATTTTCTTATTCCCTTACCATTAAGTAAAGCTTTTTACAATTAACAATATTTAATCGAACTAATTTTTAATTTTTTATTCTCTTTAATATCATACTTTCAGCTAATTTCATTGCAAGTCATTAGTATGTTCAAAGAACATTTCCATTTTTCTACTCAAATGAAAATTAGATGAATAAAAAAATTTATATAAAAAAATAAATGCTATTTTCATCATAAAACTTTAAGCAAACGGATTATTCTACTTACTCTTGTCAATTGCGAATCAAAATCTAGCAAGCAAAAAAAAATATAAGAGTTGTGAAGCAAATGGATATAAAACAACTAAAAATTTATAGATTTAATAGTGAAATATATAGCAACGAATGCAAATAGAATCGTAGAAACTAAATGATTAAACAGAATACTGACTTCAACACATTTTCCATACAAATTGACACTAAAAAACGGCCGCAGAAACCAGTCGTGAGATAGAATCTATTTTATTTTGAGAGCGTTTTTTCTTATGCTCTCACATATAAATACTTATTCTCACAAAAATGTTACCATACTTTCAATAAATTTCATACATTTTGTAAACAAAACTGCAAAGAAAAATAAGCACAAAAGAAAATAAAACAAAAATTAGAGAGCATTTGAAGTTACTACCGTCGATGTTATTATGGGCTTGATTAATTTGTCAGCGATTTTCCTGAACTTGCAGACTTTATTCTGTTTCTACATTAAGGTGAACAAAATAATGGAATGCATAAAAATTAAACTTAAGGCCCAACTATAATATGAATATGCTAGCTTAAGCAACTGTGCGGTTACATATAAAACGCATGTGGCAAACTATAATGTACTTAACAAACTTTTCGTCAAGTTTCGTCAAATGTCATTTGCTTAAGTGAAGTGCCAAACTGAACGCACATTCCGTAAGGAAACAACTGATTGTACATTTTTAAAACTCAAACAAGCAGCAGCAGAAAATATTCATTGATTTTAAATATTTTTTTATTGTTTCTTATTTTAAACTCGGAAAATAAAGCAAAACTTATATTTTCAATGTTTGTTTTGCAATACACATATACACACATACACATGTATTTACTTATGTATATTCACCGTTGTACTTTTTAGTAGGCAAAACGAACAAAACAAGTAATAAGGTGATGGATATATTTATATGTGAATTTTTAATAGATTAGGACATTATTTCAAGTTAGTTTGATTGAATTGCATTCATTTATGAGTTATGAGAAGAAACAAAATTAATACAAAATTATTGACAATACCTAGATGTGCAGCTGTGGCTAAAGAATACTTAAGTGCATGTAAGAAAATTGTGGCCACCTAAAAGTCACATCTGAGTTGTTTAAGCATTTGACAGACTTATCGTTCAATTCTGACATTAGCTTAAGCCAGCTTATTCATATTATAGTTGGGCCTTTAAAGATTGAAGCTGCCACCTTTCCCATATTACTATAATGAATCGGCATGGGAAACTTTAAAAAAAAAACTAAGCGCAAGCAAAGTGTAAAAATTTAAGTTTTTAACTTCCCGTAGAATTAAAAAATAAATGATCGCAACTAACACAAACAAAATTTTTTAACTAACAGACTTAAACAGTTTTATATTGAATTTTCGTTACCGGTACAGTCAAGGTTTCGCTTTTGCAATAACGTTTCAAGCAATATTTTTAGAACGTTTATTGCTAATTTTTAAATATGTGCTTAAGAACAGTAGAATCCCGATAATTGGAAATCGAAGGGGCCAACTGCTCTTTACAAGTTAGAGGAGTTTTCGAAATAAAGACATTTCAATTTAATGAGGTTAACAATAAAAAAATATATAGAAGTTTGAATTAAATGAGGTTTTAATTAAATAAATCCAGTATTGTGCGACTTTGACTTGCACACGAAATGTTCCGTACGGACCAGTGATCGGCAATGAATCGTTTTTTCGCTATTCATACTGACTCATGAAATTTTAAATATAAGTGAGTAGACATCATTTGAACTCAACTGCTCTGATTTACTCTGATACTCACGATGACATTTATTTATAAGTATAGTTTGAAATAAATATGAATGCGACGTCGACATCATAGTCATACCACACACACACTCATAAATGACCTCAGTTTGATTTCTTATTTCAGGAAAATACTTATACTACTCACATTGATTTAGTTCACTCTACTAATGCATGTCAGTTTCTTTAACACTTTAGTCATTAAACAGTTTCCAAATAGTATACAATAGTAGTAAATAGGGTTGTTTTTTAATTCCCTCAACAAAAAAAAAAAAAAAAAAAAAAAAAAAAAAAAACCAGCAACAGAGAAACACCTAACCACATAATGAGAACTTTAATGTTCGTAAGCGAAGTTCGCATCGTGAATATATGTACGATTCATCGTCATTTGCATCGTCCATAGCCATTTACAACAACGTCATAAATCTTGCTAAGTATGAGTGCGATGAGAACTTCAAACTTTGAAGTAAAATTGATTCATAGACAAGATTGCAATATGTATGAGTGCTCATAAGTACAATAAATTATATGCAGAGCTCGCAATAATTGGTCTCTCTCGTGCTTGTTGTCAGAAAAAGAACACTAGTCCACTAACACGATGCGACACTGTCGCGAAAAAACCCTCAAACTTCGTTCTTCTTTGGCTTCCTCTTCGCTCAACTAACGACCGTTTTTGTTTGATCGCTCGGCTCATGTGTTCACTCAAGACCCCTTATTTCGTAAAATCTCGGCAAACGGTCTTTTGAGCATGTATGTGTGTTGCGAGTGTGGATAGGTAAACATTTAAATACATACTATGAACGTCATGGAGATTTGTTGTTTTTATTATTTTATTTTATAAACATTATTGAACAAAATACATGAGGATTAATTTTGTTTTTGTTGTACACATATTTTTCTTTTATTTTACATTTACACTTCGTTGACAAATAGTTTGATTTACAGATATTTTTATTGTTATTTATTATTATCTTCTCTCTTCCTCTTTAATGCTTTCCCTGTGACGAAATGTTTAAGGCAAAAATATAAAGCAAACCCAACAAAAAAAATAAAGACCTTTTTTCCGAACACTTTGCTTGTTTTGCTCACTTACTGACCCTCAGTAGCTGAGCAACGAACGATTCTGTTCGTATCATGCGGTCAGCAAGAGACCGATTAGTGTGTTACGCTCCACCCATAACCCGGGAGCGAGAACACGATTGAAACGAAAAGGAGGGTTGCTGTTCAGACACTGAGTGATTCCGTCTCATTTTTTTATGTCTTGTGAGTGAGAAGACCGCACAGAGAAATTTGAGAATATTTTGCGAGCTCTAATTATAAGTATGATTCAACTCTACTCACTTTTACACTACTCATTGCTGTTCTCTGATACGGACACTACATATGTAATACTATACCAACTTAAGCTTTTATAATCCAATACTTTACCTGATGTAGACATTTTTAAAATAAATTCTATATTGGCTTTTTTAAGTTTTAGCGCTTTTTTGTCATTTTGCTAATATTTTCAGTTTTTTTTTTGGCGATTTCATTAGTTTTCGAGATTTCTTCGTTTTGGCATTTTTTTTTCAAGATACAGCAAGTTATCAATATTACATTACATAGTAAAGAACAAGCAATACAATAGCAAGACTGTTGTAAATTGTGGATGGTAGTTTAAAGCTTTCATTACATGAAAAGCTTTCAACAAATGGCGAGTACAATGAATCATAACAATTCTCATATTCCATTTGCATTGAAAAATATGCATATAGGGCTGAAGTTTACATTAACTGACACTACTCACACTTGACCAAACACTAGAACTAGAACCACCACCATTTTTGTTTAACAAAACAAAAATTTATATACGTCTGTCTAGGCTGGCCAAAGTATCACCAGAGTGCCGAACATTGAATATACATACGCGAGTACATTTCTCATGGTGGCCAGGATTCGAATTAGCTGATTACAAAAAATGGTTAAATTTTTTTTTGCTTGCTATATATTTAAATTTAATTGAACTGGAATGCATTTTAATCAGGAATAATTTCTTATTCGGGCTTACGTTCAGTATTTTCAATTTTTCTAGAATGAAATATTTTTATTAATTACTGTGATTTTCTTTTCTTTTTTTTCATTTCTAGCTTATATCCCTATAGTCTGAGGGAAAGTTTTACAAATTTAATAACTTTAAATATTGCTCGCTATCGTCAAAGTTTCAACAAGTCTACGCCATCTTACATGAAAAAGTCAAAAGAACAACATTAAAAGCAGCAGTAAAATAAAAACCTTAAAAAAACTCACAATCGCAATTGATTGACCGACCAAGGAAGCAAAAAAATGCTAAAAAGGATACTGTATAAGGAACATAAAATAAGCAACAACAATCCACTACGACTCTTGGACACTGTGTGTGCGTGTGCAACATAGACTTTACAACAAACAGCATTTTGTGATGAATAGAAGTTTTTATGCAACTTGAAGTGAATGAAGATGGAATAATAAGGCAGCAAAAAAAAAAGAACTAAAAATAAACAAACAAAAAGGAAAAAATAACACAAAATAGATTCCTTTATGGACAATCGATTAAATATAAACTTTAGCATGATGTCTGTTGTTATTTGCTTCAAATGAAAAAAAAAACAAGTAAGATTGCTATATTCGGCTGTGCCGAATCTTATATACCCTTTACCAAAGTGCGTTTACGTAGTATAGAGATACATACATACAAGCACATAGTTACTTTTATGTACAAAGAAAAAAATTATAATTTTCAAGGCCTAGAATCATAATTTTAGATTTTTCTGCTTACTTATACCAATCTAGTAGTTCTTAAAAAAAATATAGAAAGTGTGTTAAGTGAAAAAAAAGGAAATTCAAAAAAAAAATGTTTTATTTAGTTACTTTAATGTCCAGAAAAAAATCATAGTTTCCAGCTCTGGAGCTGTGGTTTTTATTTTTATAATTTTCTATACCAAACTTTTCTTTCCAAAACGTAAAATATATATAATTTATAAAGGAAAAGATAAAAATTAATTAGACTTAGTTACTTTTATATATCAAAAAAGTGTAAGTGTCCCTACCGTTACCTCATCCTTTTTGATTTTCTGTTTTCTTACACCAATATCTTTTGTTTTAAGAATTTAAGAAATGTTTAAAAAAAGAAAAAATTTATTTTAGTAACTTACTTTTGTACAAAAAAAGTTAAAGTTTTCCAACCCTTGAATCGTCTTTTTAATTGTTTTTTTTTTTTGAAATACCAATTTTATTCGATATCAAGCATAAAATAAGTTTATTTAATAAAAATAGAAAAAAATTAGTTCTCGGTAGTTCATTTTTTATATCACAAAGATTGTAAGTTTCTCAACCCTGGAATCCTCCTTTTTGATATTTTATGATTTCTTGCACCATCTTTTTTTTAAGAATATAAGATATATTTAATTTATAGTTAAAAAGAAAAAACTTGTTTTAGTAAGTTATTTTTGTATAAAAAATAAGGTTTCCAACCCTGGAAACGTCATTTTAATTTTTTTAATTTTTTTTATTTTGAAATACCAAATTCATTCGTACTGAAGTATAAAATAATTTTACTTATTTAAAAAAAATTAAAATTAGTTTTCGGTAGTTAATTTTTTATATCACAAAAAGAGTAAGTTTCCCAACCCTAGAATTATCCTTTTTAATTTTTCTGATTTCTTACACCAATCTCTTTCTTTTAAGAACATAAGATATCTTTAATTTATAGAGAAAAAGGAAAAATTTGCTTTAGTAATTTATTTTGTATAAAAAAAATTAAAGTTTTGCAACCCTGGAAAAATCTTTTTAATTTTAGAAGGCTAATTTTTAATTTGAAATACCAATTTTATTCGTACTAAAGTATAAAATAAGTTCATTTAATAAAAAAAAATCAATTTTCGGTAGTTAATTTTTTATATCAGAAAAAGTTTCAGTTTCCCAACCCTGGAATCATCCTTTTTAATTTTTTGATTTCTTACAGCAATCTTTATCTTTTAAGAATATAAGATATGTTTAATTTATAAAAAAAAGGAAAAATTTCTTTACTTTAAAGTTACTTTTGTATAAGAAAAAAAGTTAAAGTTTTCCAAACCTGGAAACGTCTTATTAATTTTTTGAAGTTGAATTTTTTATTTGAAATACCAATTTTATTCGTGCTGAAGTATAAAATAAGTTTATTTAATAAAAATAATTAAAAAATTAGTTTACGGTAGTTAATTGTATATATATATCACAAAAATCGTAGGTTTTCCAACCCTGGAATCATCCTTTTTATTTTTCCGATTTCTTAAATCAATCTTCTTCTTTTAAGTACATTACATATGTTTAGTTTATAAAAACAAGGAAAATTTGTTTTAGTAAGTTACTTTTGCATAACAAAAAAAAATTCGGTTTTCCAACCCTGGAAACGTGTTTTTAATTTTTTTATTTTTTTTTTTATTTTTTTTGTTTAGTTAGAAATACCAATTTTATTCATACTAAAGTATAAAATAAGTTTATTTAATAAAAAATTATTAAAAACTAATTTTCGGTTGTCATTTTGTATGGCAAAATGAAGTTTAAGTCTCCCAGCTCTGAAACCGTGTGATCGATTTTGCTGATTTTCAATAGCAATCTTATTTCGACTATTTCTGACCCACCAGTTCAAGAACGAAGTCTCTAGCTTTTCTGGGAGCTTCGGAAAACCGATTTCACGTACAGACAGACGGACAGACGGACATCGCTTATTCGTCTTCCCTATGCATAAGGATCCAGAATATATATACTTTATGGCTCGCTTATTAATATTCTAGAAATTACAAACGGAATGACAAACCTATATATACCCTTTTACCATTTTTTGGTAAAGGGTATAAAAACGAGAAATGCCTGATGATTCTCGATGATGCCTGTGATGCGACAGTACCAGACAACACTCTGATCTCTGCTTGCACTTTTTGTTTATTTAGTTGTGTAATTCAAACAATTAGTGTTTTAAGAAGTAATATAAATCTATAAAACTAAGAAGGGATTCGCAAAGAGACGGCAGAGTGCAAATGCTGCTGTTAAGATCCAAAGATGAATGTAATCAAATGTGCAAACATAAGGAAGGGATTTAAATTAAAATGTAAGAAAATAGTTTGAAATTTGAAAGTCTTTTGTAAGTTACGAGTAAAATTCATAAAAATTTAATTGCTTAATTGCGAAAGAATTTTCACTGATAAAATTTTTGTGCGCGTTTTTTTTCTTCCCTTCTACAAATAGTTTATTTAGTGCGCAAGAGAGCCAAAGTTCTAAAAACTGATTCTGCCAGAAAAGGGGAAAAGATATATGATACATGTATAGAAGTTTTGAACGACTCCATCTGAATACAATACATAATGAGGTTAGATAAACACTTTTACATTAAGCTTTGTTATATAAGGAATGATAGTTGAATTTCCATAACTCTAGGGATCATCCCATTAGTAGTGTAAAGTCTGACGTTTTTTTCGGAAAAATCTCCTAGCTGTATTTCTACACAGCAACGATAACTATATTCTTACAAACAAGTTAATTTAAAACTGTGTACTATGTGTTTTATGATTTACAGTAATTATTCTTTTTTAAATAACTTTATTTCATGTTTATTTAACATTCCTTTATGGCTGGACTTGGAAGATAGTAATGTGATGTGCCACACAAGTAACGATACCATCGCCCTTTTGATTTAATACGGAAAAATTTTCTACAGAAACAACCTTAATTTAAAATTGTTTCTCCTTCACATGTATTTCATGTTATTTCAACATGATTCACAGTAATTTTCAAAAAGAAAGTTTTTCTTTTTGTTATAACTTTATTTAATGTAGATTTTTAACATTTCAGTACTGTTAAATCAAAATGAAGAATCATGTTGAATCAAGATTATTTCAAGTGGAAACAACATGAATTTGATTTAATGTAGTCCTTTTGGTGCAATAATTATTTAACTTTCGTGATGAAATGTATTGGCACAGGCATCAGAAAAATGTTTGTGTGTTGCATTGTACGGTTGGCTCCTCTAGCCAAGATTTGAACCTGAAACTCATTACGTGGTAGGGAGCTTGCTTGCCACTGCAGCCACAACAACTTAAAATATTCTTTAAATACATACTAACGGTCTAATTCATAAAAAATATTTTAAGTTTATTAGAGGTTTATTTGACAAATTTCGTATAGAAATATGTCAAATAAGCGCTTTATAAACTTGAAATATTTTTTATGAATAAGGCAGTAAATATATACCATCGTAAATTAAATTTTAATCCAATATGTTTTAATTGTTGACTTCACATAAAGTTTATTTGAAATTAAAATTATAGTTAAAAAAAGAAAAAATGTACTTTGGCTTGTCTGCATGATCCGAACCTGCGAACCTCCAGCTAAACTACTAACTAAATACTGTTTACAAGCCGGCAGCAAGAAGTTTTCTCTGGTAATGTGGAGTTGGTCCACTATTCACACAACACGAACATCTGAACAATTAACAACAAAACAAGAAGAAGTCACACAACTGAGCACAACAATGCATTGTGGGTGGAGTTACCTGAAGTAGTTAGCAAGTTGACTACAAATTTGAAGGTCCAGGGTTAGAGCCTTGTCTTCGACATTTATTAGATAACAATAGCACGAATTTTTCTGATATGCATTAGTAGTGTCTCTTTTTATCAGCAGTTGTGGGAAAAGTTCTAGTGATGAAGGCATAGACACTGGTCACTGAACTACAACCGTTTCAGCGGATACTAAGGCTAATGCGTAGCATCAGAGCGCTCTCCTTTGTCGGTATTGTGTTGCAGAATTATCGGCGAATTTTACAATAAAATTACTGCTAAGCACATCTTTTAAATTTAATACGCCTCATAGACACCAGAGGCGCTGCAACACAGAATTATTAGAAACAGGAAAAATATGAGTTGTAAAAGATTGAAGCTTTCCTCTATATATTCCTTCATTAGCTTAACAACACATTATTTCTAATAAATTTAATATGCTTTGAAATCAACATTTTCGCATGTTGATATTACATTGCTGATTTTTCTGTATCTACTGAGTCGGCTAAAAAATTAAACTTCCAACTTTTAATGTAAGTGATTTCAAATTAAATTTTTATTTTAACAAAAAAAAAAAAAAAATTCTTCCAACAAATATTTCTTTTGTAACGCACAACTAAATACTTTTTCCCTGTGCTTAACAAATAAGAACTTGGAATTAATTACTGTGCACTTAGAAAAGTTCTGTGTTATAACAAGAACAGTGAAACACAAATAAAAGTTAACTGTTTAAATTGCAGCTCTCGATCTCTCTCTCGCTCTCCTATTAAGTGAAAATAATGAAAATAAAAACTTTTATATTACAAAATATAAAAACTTACACAAAAAGCCGTAGAAATAGTTGTTGCAGCTAAGAAGATGCAACATGCATGCTAGCGTCCCTGAGGTAAATATACATACGTAGGTATGTATCTATATAAGAGCTGCACACAGAGAGAAAACCGAATGAAATGTATAAGCGTATGTGTATTCATTTGTATAAAAAGCTGATTGATGTTCGGCACTCTGGCGCTTCTCTGGGCAGCCTGGATCTATATATGCATGTATGTATGTATTCTTGTATGTATGTACGAACAACTTTCACTTTCATTCAATAGTTTTAATGGGAAAATGTTTTGCAAAAGTTGCTGGCAGTTTCATCATGCTTGTGGCTGCAACACCAGCCAGCAGTTCTGCATTCATCTAATCACTGACATTAAATGGAGATTTATCAATTAATCTGTGATTTCTAAGAAAAACTCTCTTGCAATTTATTTGGTTGAAATTACAGCAAGCTGCTTTCGTTTAATCTATTTTTATGCTGTTCCTTGTCTATTTGTTTGTTTTTTCCAAGCAATAAATTTTTCTTTAACGTTGTAATCGTCGTTATCCTTTAGTGTTGATTGTTTTGGAAAGGCATACATTGGTATGAATGGCAATAGTTGGTTGACTGGGCTTGGTGGCTGTGATTATTTAGTAGTTGATGACAGTTTTTTTTTCTCTTCCTTAATAGTGTCGTTAAGATAGTGATTTTAACTGGTATTCGTGCTGACTATTTACTAATAATACTGCTGCGTTTTTACATCAGTTCTTTTCTTAAATTCAATTTATACCTTTATATCTTTAGAAAAAGAATATTATAATTTTTTAAGCTTAGCAGTTAAGCTATTAGCCATTAGGTAGAAGAATACTTAGGAATTGCAAATTAAACTTTAAAAGTATTTTTTTTATTGCAGTCGCCAAGTTTCTACACAGAAAAAAAATTGTTAGCAATTATTTTTAATTCCCGCATTTTTTTATGTATGAAAATTTTACCTTTATTTAATTTAATTAATGCATTGATTGACTTTCTTATGTACATTTTATTAAAATTTAATTAAGTCACTGATTCTACAATAATTTTTTTACTTGAAAATAAAAATTATAAATTAGTTTTTGGCAGTCAACTTTTTGTTTGTTGCTTATAGCCCATTCAGACTGACGCCAAATTGAATAATTTCGTGATTTCGGTAAAAATAAAGTTAAAATTAAGTAATTTCCCATACATTTTGACATTTTCCAAATTAAGTTATTATACTTAATTTCGATGAAATTAAGAAGAAATTGCAATACACAACTCTGTTTTTGTACTAAAATTACTTCTTTTTTTTCAAACATGAGTAAATTTACAACTATGAGAAAGAACAATTAAAAGAAATAAAAAATTTTAAACTCAATATGAAATTAAAAGAAGATTGAAAATTAATACATATATTTATGACAATTTCGGAAAGAAAAATTTATATAAGTGTAACAAAGAATTTATTAAACTGAAAAAAGTACTTCAATGTCTGCCGCAGTGAATAAAATGTTTGCGAAATGAACTCAAATGTCAGTCAGTACCTGTATAAACCAGGGCTGTCAGATATGGCGATTTCTCGCCAAACGTGGCGATTTTTCAACTTGTTTGGCGTCCAAATTTTTGGTCTGACGACATGGCGATTTTTCTGGCGATAACTAAATTTGTTGGCGATTTTTCTGGCGAAAAATAAATATGTTGGCTGTTATTATGGCTACTTTTTTAACAAAATTGAACTTCAAAATTTTTCTAGTTCAGGACAATTAGTTTGTTGAAGGAGTAGTTTCAAAAATAAATCCTACCAAAACTCGTCTACAAGAAGTTAACACAATTTAACTTTGATGATTTTTCTTATATTAATTATAGTTATTGATGAATTTTTGTATTTGGATAAGAAAAATTTACAAGAAATAATTTTTGGCGACTTTATTTCTAATTTTGGCGATTTTCTGATAAATTTTAACACGACCATTTTATAAAAACTTCTATTAAAAAACCGTTATATCAAAACAAATTTATTATCAAATATTTACTAAGAAAAACTACATAAAACTGATTTTTGGCGACTTTTGGCGATTTTTAAAATCAATTTGGCGAAACAGGTCGGAAAAAATCTGACAACCCTGGTATAAACACTTTTCATTTCGTTCGTAATTTGAGCTTGAAATTACTTAATTTCGTGTCAGCCTGAGCGGGCTATTAATTAAAATTTAATTAAAATGTTCATTGATTCAAAGATTTGATTGAACAGCTTAAGCCATTCGATGTAGTTTTTCTTAAGGCTTTCTGGCTTGCTAAGTTAAGCTATTAAGTAATTTCCAGCTATTTTTTATAAGTTTTTTATATATAAAAATTAGATTTTTTAAACTATTCCATGACGAAATTAATGCTAAATTCCATAAGAAGTCTGTAACCGACTTTAACTGCAAAAGTAATAAATTTCTGAAAATCTATTTGAAAGTATAAAAAAGCTTTAATACAAAACAGTAAAATGTGACTTAAGCGATTTTTTTCTTTCACACATTTTTTCTTTACTAATTATACACTTAGCTGTTAATTTGTTAATTTTTATTTTACCTAGGACATACTGTTTTTTTTTTATTTTTATTTTATTTAAACATTGTTACGGATATTGCTTCGAAAAAACCTATTCGTAAACAAAAATAATTATCGAGAATTATTTAGCTAACGAACTAAATACACATCAGCGAATTGTGCCGAGCAATTTTGTCGGCGGCTGCTCATGAAAAATTGTTCGGCAGTGGCTGAAAATCGGCTGAGTCGGCTTCACAATTTTTAAAATTATGTTAAGTAAATTCTCAACATTTTTTAAAAATTATTTTTTTTCTCAAACTGACGCCAAATTTTTACCATCTAAATTTTGGGGAAAACTGCTTGCTATAGTCAGCGTTGCCACGTTCTTTTTATTTTGTAATACACACAAAGCGAAGAAAGTAGCTAGAAAATTATCAGTGAAAAATACTAAAACCCTTAAGTAAAATATTAAAAAAATCATCAATCTGCGCCTAATGCCAGCCAAGTTTGAGACGAGAAAAAATCAACAGTTGTCAGCCGGTCGGCGCAGCTCTCTGATACACATGCGTGCACACATACAAGAAGGGCTTTCTATATTAAGGTAACGATATATGCACGTATGTTAAAGAAATAAAATATTGAAGCTATTGCAAACAAGCAATGGAAATATTGTCGATATTGTCTAAACGTTGCTGTCACATTCTGGATGCCTTGTGTGAAGTATAAAAAGGGCGACGCATCTAAGTCAGTTTAGTTGTCTAGTAGTCGATCATAAAGTGTTGTATTGTGAAGCTTATTGAATAAGTCTGTCTAAAAGTATGTCTGAAGTTCAGTTGTTTATTGCAAATAGTTGCCTATTAAGTAGTTCAGTTCATTATATTGTGAAGAAAGAGTAAACCTCAGTGGAAATCAGTTGATAGTCTTATATATGTAAGTATGTAAAAGTAAGGTCTGTGAGCCATTATTGTTGTACAAATAGTGAGCATCAGCAGAGAGAGTCTTTT
The DNA here is from genome assembly GCA_949987645.1 of Tachina grossa. Taxonomy (NCBI): domain Eukaryota; kingdom Metazoa; phylum Arthropoda; class Insecta; order Diptera; family Tachinidae; genus Tachina; species Tachina grossa. The sequence goes on from OX465274.1 coordinate 181,340,731, forward strand.
GTAGATAAAGGCAGAGAAGAAGTAGTGCTTGAAGACGTGTACACTGGGGTCTTTTATCCATTTGTAATTCTTCGAATCCACAGAAAAGCGTTTTTAATGGATAAAAATGTAGCAGTATATTTATTTTTTTTTAATTTTGCTACATGCCAATAACTATAAATTTAAGTTATTTAATTTTGAATTTATGTTAGAACTTTGTTTGTTTATTTAAATAAGACTAAAGTTTTCTTTTTCTTACGTTGCCACTACACCTTAGACTCACTTTCTTTGTTTGTCAGAGGCATGTATGTAATTGAATAATTAATTTAAATTTTGGGGCAACATCTTTAATTTAATTTCCATAAACTTAATAAGTAAACAAGCATAACCTACATTTACATTTCAATATTCACCTTGAAGCTAAAGTAACTCCCAAAAGAAAAATGCTAAAAGAATGAGCTGAAATTAAAATAAACATAAAAGAAAAGTTTCCATACACCTGAGTAATGTGTAGAGAAAAAGCAAACACAAATAATTGAATCTACTTTACATATAGAATTTACATACACACATATACATACATACTTATGTATATTTCTGAGAGTTGAAGCGCGTCCTTGTTCAACACCAAAAGTCATAGTTTTTCAAACTTAAGTCAAAAATTCAGACCAGACTAAGGGATACTTTATGGCGTATAACGTTGTACATAGGAATGAAGCAGTTTGTAAAGGGTGTCCCAACAAGAACGCAAGATTTAATTTTTTAAATTTAAAACACAGATATTTAAAAAAAATCGTGAATCTTTATTATATCGTAAAGTAGACAAAATGAGGTTATGTGTGGAACAACAAATCAGGCAGATGGCCGCCGCGGCTTTGCTGGCACACATGCGATCTTTTAATGAAATTATCAATGGCCGTTTTGCATAAATGCTGCGGTATTTCATTAATGCACCGTCCAATTTCCTCTTTTAAGGCTTGGGTCGTCGTCGGCTTATTCGCGTAAACCATCGACTTCAAAAAACCCCAAAGAAAAAAGTCTAATTGTGTTAAATCGCACGATCTAGGCGGCCAATTCTGGTCTCTAAAACGCGAAATAACACGACCGGGAAATGACTGATGTAGCAATTGAATTGTTTCTGTGGCTTTATGACATGTGGCGCCATCTTGTTGAAACCACATGCCCTCCACATTCATTTCTTCAATTCTAGGCACGAAAAAACTGGTTATCATTTCACGATACCAAACACCATTGACTGTTTGGGCTTGACCTGTGTTTGAGCGACATCATCACGTACACCTGCGACATTTTCGGTCGATCGACCTGGTCGAAGGCGCGTTGTTGTCTTTACATCACTAATAGACCCAGTTTCGGCAAATTTATCCATTAATCTCGTTACAGTTGACTGTTTTTGAGCAAATTGATCGCAAATTTGCGAACTTTAGCCGCAAAACTTTCACCATTTTGGTAAAACAATTTCACAATGAGAATTCGTTGTTCATTCGTGTTGCGCTCCATTTTTACTAACCTCGTACCTTCTACAATAACAATTGTTCAAATGTGAAACAATGACACTTCGAATGGCGCTAAATTTAAATCTTGCGTTCTTGTTGGGACAGCCTTTATAAAAAATAGCATGATATCTGTAAAATAGACAGACAAACAAACCAGCTACTGCGATAATATTTTCTTTAAACATTGTGAAATATACACCCCCATCCATTAATACCAACATTTGTGTACATATGTACATTCATATCTATCGATGATGACAATAATGTGACCAAACGCTTACATACAGACGGACAAACACACATGCATGCAGTCTTAGTATGGCTTCATCATAGATTTGTAACGATTTGCATGAAGCGTTACAAGATTTATTGCCACATTTGACTTGATTTAGCTTGTTTATGTTATTCAAGCTTAACTTATGGCTGGACATTTGCTACACTCGTTTGCAACAACAATGATGTTGGTGGTGTAGAACGTTCATATGTACATATGGTAGTAATTTCGCATGCTGTTGGAGACGACCATGACTGCTAACACTGCCTCACAAATACCGACATGCTTTGAACTAGACTTCACATCAAACACTTCAAAGAACACCAACTTTTGCACAATGGCCTGTTTAAGTGGAAAAAAGTTAGTTTTTTAAATTCCACAATTCCACATAAACATGCATTAGCAATGCTTCTTTGCTTCATGCCACAGTGCAGTAACACACACATAATGTTTCATTGGTTGACTGGCCAATTTGACTGAAGTACCTTTAAGTTGTTCATCAAATGCTGTACATACATACATTAATTCGGCTTGGCACTACATTCATAAACAAATGAGGATACAACAACAAGACTTTACACATGTTTTTGGCGGGAAGAAGGGTAACAGCACTTCTACTTTATGCCTACCTTTCGTAAGAAAAATAAAATCGTGTTTTAGTAACATGCACTAAAGCATGCGTGTGCATGAATTAGTCAAACAGTTTTTTTCTTCTCATTGATGCACGTAAAGGCAAGCGTTTGCATTTTTGTGAGTGTGTGCATATGAAATTGTGTGTGTGTGTCAGCAGTAATTTATTTGATGTGCTGATGTGTCAGTTAAAAAGAAAAAATTGATTTTAATCTACTTAAAAAACATTTACAACTTTTATTTCTGTACTGCTGAGTTATTTTGCTATTCATAGAATGTGATTTATTAATGCATGTGTATGTACATATTTATGTATTTCAATTTAAGAATTGTATGAGTTTTAAGCCAAAAATGAAGACATAAAAGAACTTTCACTAGAGACACACGTCAAAACAAAAATTTATTAATGGCCTGGATAAGTATTATGCTTAACAGCAGGTAAGCGAGGCAAAAATAAGAGTTCATGTACAGATATTGCGGAAAAGCACAAGAAGGCATATTATGTAGTACCGTCATATACAGCCTACTAAAGTTTCTATCCAATCAAGAATTTAAGTCCATCTGCCTTGCAGATCACGTGGAGATATTAATAAGGGAAATACCCTAGAGTATTACGTAAAATAGCTATAAAAGCCTTCAGCATATTGCTACGTTTTTACTCTTGAAAAACACTTTTCTGAAGACTAAAAGATTTTCAATTGAATAAAAGACCCCAGTGTACTAATAAAGGGTTAAAAATTACATTTTATTTACTAGATGTACTCATACTAATAAAAATCAAGAGCTTAAATACATACACAGCTAAAATTACTTAAATGATTCACAACTGATTGCCACGACATCCACTTCGCTGTTGTGTATACACGTCTCACAAATCTGGCTGCGCTGATGTTCAAGCCATACTCCTTCTCTGCTGTTCTCTTCATAAGACTCACTCTGCAGACGCCCACTGTTTGTACAACAATAATGACTCACTGACTTTACTTTTACACACTAATGTACGACTATTAACTGCTTTCAATTGACAATAGATAACTCTTTGCAATAAACAAGTGAACTCCAGAATGATTTTATGATAGACTGAACTGCCAGCAGATGCGTCATTCTTTTAATATGTCAAGGTTTCCAGAATGTAACAGTAACGTCTAGACAATTCTCGCAGCATCTCCAATGCTTACTTTTGATCGCTCAATAAGATTATGAATTAACTAGGTATGTATGTATTAGTGATGCACGAATATTCGTATTCGTATTTGAATTGCCGAATATTTGGCCAATTTAATGCGAATACGAAGCATTCGTATTCGTCAAATTCAGGCGAAAACGAATACGAATATTTTTCCAAGAAAATTAAATAAATAAATACATAAATCCTAAACTAAATTTAAATAAATGGATAAAAATATTAGTTTGTACGAATCCATTAAATTTTTTATAGAAATTTGTGTTTTGTATCATTTTCAAATATTATTTACTGACGATCGTTAAAATTTTGGGAGTATGAAGTTCTTTTTCATAACAATTTTTTAATATTTCATATTGCAGACGTAAATATGGCTCTAATTTAATGTCTATAAATTTCACATGAAGTATTCGTATTCGTATTCGCGAATATCTTTTCAAATATTCGTATTCGCATTCGTATACGCGAACATCAAAAATTGACATTCGTTACATCATTAGCATGTATGTGTGTGCGTTTATAAATCATTAAAGAAGCAATTTGTAGTGGGTGTTCTCTTTATTTATTCTTACTTTTGTATGAACTTCTACTTCTAAGCAAGCAGAAGCTATTTCCGTATTATTATTATTGCTAATGTTTTTATTTTTATTTAATAATGCTAGTATGCGCTACGCACATGTAGTTAGATCTTTAGCTAAACAATTCTGTATAATTATTTTATTTTTAAACACATTTACGTTAGTTCAGTGCGAATAGAATTTTAAAAAAGTTAACACAAAATTCACAAAATTACTCAAAAATGTGAGATAAAAATAATAGCATTACTAGCTAAATAAATGTATAATGTATTTCGAGTGAAATCTATTTCGTCACTAGATTTAGTCAAAATCTATTGAAAATATAGTCTAGTGCTTAGTAATGCAAAGATGAGTAAATTAGCTATGCTCTACAAAATTTTTCATTAAAGGTGTGTGAATAAGCTAATGCCCTAATTCAGTAAGAAGATTTAGGACGTTTTTGTTTGAAATTTACTTTACTTTAGGTCTTGTGTTTCAATTCTCTAAATTATTTTCTTCAAAAATGGTTGTTGTCTTTGATAATGAAAAATTAAAATATTATAGCCATGGTTTTAAGACATAAAAATTAATTTAAAGTATTATGCAATAGTTTGAAAAACATAAGAAAAAAAAGGTGTTGGAAATAATGTTTGGAACAAAGTCATAAAGCAAATACATAACATAGACAATAAATAATAATTGTTTTAATGAATCACAACTGCGGCTTTTTTTCTTCCATGGACAAGACGATACAATCGTCGAACATAATTAGGGCATAAGTCGGCACTTTTTTGGTTAAAGTTTAAGATAAAATTTTAGACAAAGGCCATATTTTTCAGCAGAAAATAAAGGACATTTAGAAATGTAACAAAAATTAAATCAAGGCGCATTAATAAGGTGACTGCACTAAGCCGGGATGCTGCCATATGTTAGTCAAACCAATGTTAAATATGTTTTTATTTCAGATATATATTGAGTTTTTATGGTGTTTGACATTTCCTGCAAGAAAAATACATACACTTTGATAATTTTACACTGTATTGAAAAGTCTGATAGTAATTTATACCAACAAAATTCAAGTGGTTTTTGTGTTGTGATAATTACACTGGTCTACAACTCAAATCATACGGCATCATTAATATATGCAAATTTATATTACTCGTATTTCGGTTCTGATGTCGGATACTTGAAAAAACCGTGGCCACCGATAATATTTTGCAATAGTTGCAGAACTGTTTTATGCAAGTGGTCAAATGGCAAGAAGATCTACTCGTATTTCGATTTTTCAATTATAGTATTTTGAAGAGTCAAGTAACCACCGAACCGACTGTTATTCTGGATTCAATATGAAAAACCGAATGTCGCATCGGTTCCCAAACCGGTTCAACGTCCATTAAATTATCCATTACCAGAGCGACGAACAGGGGGTGCGTGCTCATCAGGATATAGTGAGATTTTAAAGAAATTATCGAGAATTTTAGGACAAAAGCATATTAGAAGACTAATGCTGGACTCTAATACGTGAAACCGAACCAACAAAATACAAACAAAATTCAAATAACGCCATTCAATTTGAAAATTCATTGTTTTTTAAATAAGCTAATGATTTTTTATGTAAAAGACGAATAAAAACATTTTTTATCCCGAAAACCTGACGTGATAAAGAAAAACCAATTTCAGACTCGAATTCAGGCAACCAAATTACCCTAGAAGGGAATTTGAAAACCTTGTTGGCTAGTATTATTTTGGAATTACTGGTATCTGATTGATGTGCGTTGTTTGCAAATCAAATATCAGATTCACTGAGTTGACAAGTAATTCGACACATTGAAAATTTCGCACACTAAATCATAAACAGACACAACTCAAAATGATGAAAATGGTTTTATTTTTTCATAAAACAGTTCCCTGAACAAATTTCCAATGACTTGGAAAATTTCTTTTGCAACACAGTCTTCCTGACTGTTTTTATGTTACATACTTGTGCCATTTGTAGGATTTTTTTTAATTGTGACTGTTTATGATTTAGTGTGCGATATGTAATGGGTGTTTTTTATTGAGGTATAGAACTTTAAGTTGGCATCACTTTTTTAACTGGCGGCCATTTTGTCAGCTGTCAAGTGATTAATATTTAGTTTGGTTTGCCATTTCATCATGAACAGGTTGACAAAAGAACAACGCTTGCAAATTGTGCAAATTTATTTCGAAAATAATGGTTCAGTTCGCGAAGTTTACCGCAAGCTCCGTCCATTTTATGGTCGACATAATCGTCCATCAGAGCAATTAATTCGGTTAACCATGGATCGTTTTCGCACTACGTTTACTCTATGTGATAATACGCATCCGCAGAGACGTCGAACAGTGCGCACCGAAGAAACAATTGCCGCTGTAGAGCAAAGTGTTGAAGAGGACCCGAATGAATCGATTCGCCACCGTGCACAGCAATTGGAGGTTTGTCCATCAACTTTATGGAAGATTTTGCGCAAAGATCTTGGCTTGCGACCTTACAAGATCCAGCTTGTGCAAGAATTAAAGCCGCGAGACCATGCAATGCGTCGTGATTTTGGTGTATGGGCCGAAAATGAGATTGATCTCGATGCTGATTTTCATCGCAAAATTTTGTTCAGTGATGAGGCTCATTTTTGGTTGAATGGCTACGTCAACAAGCAAAATTGCCGCATTTAGAGTGAAGAGAATCCACATGAGACCCTTGAGACGCCATTACATCCACAAAAACTGACTGTTTGGTGTGCTCTATGGGCTGGTGGAGTCATTGGGCCATACTTCTTCCGAAATAATGCTGGAGAGTCAGTTACCATTAATGGAGACCGGTATAGAGCCATGATAACCGACTATTTTGTTCCCGAATTGGATGGCATGAATGTGGATGAGTTGTGGTTCCAACAAGACGGCACTACATGCCACACAGCGCACGTCACAATCGATTTATTGAAGGAAACATTCGATGAGCGCATAATTTCGCGGAATGGACCTGTCAATTGGCCACCAAGATCGTGTGATTTGACACCATTTGATTATTTTCTTTGGGGATATGTGAAATCGCTCGTCTACGCCAACAAACCAGAAACGTTAGGGGACTTGGAAGCCAACATTCGTGGCGTTATTGCCAACATACGGCCCCATATGCTCGAAAAAGTGGTTGAAAATTTGACCTGTAGAATTGGCTTTATTCGAGCCAGCCGCGGCGGCCACATGCCCGAAATCATATTTAAACATTAATGGCATAAAATTATCCTTCCAATAAAGCCAAATTGATGGACATTAAAACGATTTTCTTGTGTTTTATTTCAATTCAAAGTTCTATACCTCTAAAAAAAACACTTTTTCAGTATTGCCAGGTGATAATAGTTTTGGATGATTATAATTTCTATTGTATTGATGTTGTAGGAGATGTAAAAAATAATTTAACTCAAAACAACTTCTACGGACCCCGGAACCATATTTAAAAATTTAATTAAAATTATAGTTTTAGAAGAGATTTAATGGTGTGTAACATATCTGTAACATGGACACATGGTTTGAGGCCATGGTGTACCAATACAAGAATTTGATGGCTTAACGACATCAATCCGAAGATGAGTTTTTTTCAGTGTACTTAAACTTAACAATACTTACAGCTCGCTATAAGTTTGCTATAACTTTAGTTTCCTCTTAATGCATGACTACAAAAATTCTAGATGATCTTGTGCAACCTTTTAGGAGTATGTGCATATTATATTATCATAATAATATATGAGATAAACGCAAAAGCAAAATTTTAAAATATGTTAAGGGAAAACATGTCCCGGTAAAATTAATACTTAAATCGAACTCTTCGTTACCTTAATATAAAGACGCTTTAATTCATTATTTATATATTATTTTTTGAAATCGCGTTTTTTTTATATTTCGATAAAACATCTTATGAGTCGAAAAATAAGAAAGTCTAGATTTCAACAATATAAAGAGTTGGGGGATTTCTACATTAAGGTGACGTTTTGTTGTGTACAACATTGGCAAAAAAAAACATGAAGCACTTATTAACATACTTAAACAACAAATAAACAATTTTTGTTAAAAATCTATCAGGGAACAATAAGAAGACAAAAAAAAACGCAGCACATTTACTGACAATCAGCGAGACAATTTATCACAAAATTATTGCGTTTTATTTCATACATTTGTATTTTATGTCTTACGCATTATTTGACTGTGTGTGCCCCTTTTCCGCTTACAGCCATCACAAAACGAATAAACTCTGCCATCATTATCACCATTTTAAAATCTTGTCAACACACTGTAAACCACCAGAATTTATGGAGAAATTTTTTGCCAACCAAAAAAAAAAAAAAATAAACTATTTGAAAAAAAAGCAAGGAATACACAGCCAACAAATATTTCTATCTGGTGAAACTTGATTTACGCATTGCGAAATAAATAGATGTAAACAAATATTCAAATTGAACCAAAAGAAAAAAAATTGTTTCTACAGTTTTGATTTAGTGCCAAAGCGATAAGGATTTAATAATGTAAGAAAATTAATGAGCAAAAGTGTCAAAGGTCGCTTATTTTTTTTTTAAATATTTGCTATAAATTGCTTTATTTTCCCTTTAATATTTTTTTACCTTTTCAATGCGCCATGGCAGGGGAGTAATAAATCAAACCCAATTTCTTATTGGAAGGTGTAAATGATGTCTGGAGGCGGTAGGATGGCGCGCGGTCTGTTTTGAATGGCTTTGGGCAAAGTTAATGTTTGCTTAATAAAATTTTTTATAACAAACAACATAAATAGTGAGTTTCAGCCTCATTGATTTGATGGGATAACACTTTAGTTCTGTCCTAAAAATAAAAGATTATTTTTCAAAAGTGTTTAATATGCGGGCACCAGTGACACACATTCGACATCTTAAATCATTCATCTTACATTTTTACTTTATTTTTACTATAATGATATTTTTTTATAATGCTAACAATTTAGGCACATACTTTTCTTTTAATACCTACTGTTCGTTGATTCTTAAATTATAATTTTTAATTATTAATGTGATCAAATTCAGGTTTGCTGAAAACCTAAAGCTCATTTATTCAAAATAATTATGTTATAATGAAGACATAATGCAAAGACAACAGCTGATTTATAACAGAACATAATGCACAAACCAAGGCATATGCATCAGGTAGTAGTGAAGGTGCAACTGAGCTTTTTTCTAAATTAAAATTAACCCTTAACTGCATTCGCTTTTTCAACTTACGTTACAACATTGGTGGGGTAATTTTCTACCCCAATCAAAAATTCTATTTATTTTGCAGCACTTTAAATAAAAAAAGAAAGTATTAATGTGAAATATTACATTTGTTTATTTTTTATTAAAATATGACAAAAATCATATTAAAAAATTTCATAAATTAGAAAATGGCATTTTTTTCGAGCACCTCAGAAAATTTACTTAAAAAATTAAGTGTATTCTCCTTACAGAAAAAAAAAATTTATATATGTATTATTATAAAACTTTAAATTAGTAATTTGTATTAAAGGAACGTTAAATAAAATAAAATTAAAGGAAAAAGATATATGTAACATAACATAAAAATTCTGACAGACGATATTTTTCGTGAAAAATAGTGTGTATGAAATCAATTATAACATACTGTACGTACAGACATACATACTGTACTGTATAACATACTGTACTTCTTTAGAATGCATTTTAAAAATAAATTTATTACACTTGGAACATATTTTAGTTGTTTTTGCTTCTTTAAAATGCGGACATATATAATATCGGGCACTTTTTGGCCTTTCTGGCTGACTAGGTCCAGATTGGTTCTCATGAAAATATCATCATCTCTTGCGTCGTCAGATGAGTCGTCTTCCGCACAAATTTTTTCTATTTCAGACTTACTTCAATGGCGCTTCATTTTTTGTACATAATAAAAAATCAATCAATACCAAGAATAAAAATAAATTACATAAATACATTCGTGGGGTAATTTTGTACCCCAATATATATCTAATCAGATTTTATTTGACGTAGCGCAATCTCCACACATACACTTCAAGATACCGGTATGAACAAAGTAAGTTATAAAATGGAGTACAGTGTGGGGTAAAAATTACCCCACGAATGTAGTTAAGGGTTAATCAGAAAATTCAAAAATTGTTTACCGAAAGAATAAAAAAAAATTCAACATGAAAAATATTTTATTAAAAAGAAATTCATTGTAAACAAGTAAGAGTGCTATATTCGCCTGTGCCGAATCTTATATACCCTTTACCAAAGTGCGTTTACGTAGTATAGAGATACATACATAAGCACATAGTTACTTTTATGTACAAAGAAAAAAAATAATAGTTTTCAAACCCTAGAATCATAATTTTAGATTTTTTCTGATTACTTATACTAATCTAGTATTTCTTAAAAAAATATAGAACGTGTGTTAGGTGAAAAAAAAGAAATTAAAAAAAATGTTTTATTTAGTTACTTTAATGTCCAAAAAAAATCATAGTTTCCAGCTCTGGAGCTGCGGTTTTTATTTTTATAATTTACTATACCAAACTTTTCTTTCCAAAACGTAAAATATATATAATTTATAAAAGAAAAGATAAAAATTAATTAGACTTAGTTACTTTTATATATCAAAAAAGTGTAAGTGTCCCAACCGTGAACTCATCCTTTTTGATTTTCTGATTTCTTAGACCAATATCTTTCTTTTAAGAATTTAGTAAATGTTTAATTTATAAAAAAAGGAAAAATTTGTTTTAGTAACTTACTTTTGTACAAAAAAGTTGAAGTTTTCCAACCCTGGAACCGTCTTTTTAATTTTTTTAATTGTTTTTTTTTTATTTTAAATACCAATTTTATTCGTTATCAAGCATAAAATAAGTTTATTTAATAAAAATAGATAAAAATTTGTTTTCGTAGTTAATTTTTATATCACAAAGAGTGTAAATTTCCCAACCCTGGAATCCTCCTTTTTGATTTTTTTTGATTTCTTACACCATCTTTTTTTAAGAATATAAGATATGTTTAATTTATAGTAAAAAAGAAAAAATTTGTTTTAGTAAGTTACTTATGTTAAAAAAAATAAGGTTTTCCAACCCTGGAAGCGTCGTTTTAATTTTTTTAATTTTTTTTATTTTGAAATACCAAATTCATTCGTACTGAAGTATAAAATAAGTTTATTTTATATAAAAAAAATAAAAATTAATTTTCGGTAGCAAATTTTTTATATCACAAAAAGTGTGGGTTTTCCAACCCTGAAATCAAACTTTTTGATTTTTCTGATTTCTTGTAGCAATCTCTTTCTTTTAAGAACATAAGATATGTTTAATTTATAAAGAATAGGAAAAATTTCTTTACTTTAAAGTTACTTTTGTATAAGAAAAAAAGTTAAAGTTCTCCAACCCTGGAAACATCTCGTTAATTTTTTGAAGTTTAATTTTTTATTTGAAATACCATTTTTATTCGTGGTGAAGTATAAAATAAGTTCATTTAATAAAAAAAAATAAAAATTAATTTTCGGTAGTTATCTTTTTATATCACAAAAAGCTTCAGTTTCCCATCCGTGGAATCATCCTTTATGATTTTGCTGATTTCTTACACCAATCTTTTTCCTTTAAGGATATAAGATATGTTTAATTTATAAAGAAAAGGAAAAATTTGTTTTAGTAAGTTACTTTTGTATAAGAAAAAAAGTTAAAGTTTTCCAACCCTGGAAACGTCTTTTTAAATTTTAAAATTTTTTTTATTTGAAATACCAGTTTTATTCGTGGTGAAGTATAAAATAAGTTTATTTAATATAAATAAATAAAAATTAGTTTACGGTAGTTAATTGTATATATCACAAAAATCGTCGGTTTTCCAACCCTGGAATCATCCTTTTTGTTTTTCTGATTTCTTACATCAATTTTCACATGGCTTCTATGAACTGGCAGTAAGTTTTGCTTTAGAGTACAGTGTATACATGTATTTTAAGTAAAAGTAAAACTAACAAAAAAAATATACTTTGATATCATTATCCTTTAGTATTAATTTAGCTATTGTTCTTTTATCTTTTCTTACCATTTGTATTTATGCATCTCATTGTGGAAGCTTTTTTCCCTCAATCCATTACAAACAAGCATGAGTGTTATTAATACCCTTTAATTGTCTGCATATTTACAATTTTTATATTTATTTTTTGAAGTATTTACATTAATTCGTATTTTAAATAATTGCATACACTTCATGCATAAAACACATAACAACTCACACGCACACACGCATACTTATTTACATTAAAGATATACACTGAAATATATGTTACCGTAATTTAAGCAAAAAAAAAAAAAAAAAAAAAAAAACCAAAATGGGAATCGGTTGACCTTGCTGGGCATTCCTGAAACTTTCCGCTAAGCTACAGATTTTAATAAAATTTGCGACGTCCGGCACATTTTAGTAGTATGTTTATGTCCTTTTTACCACCATACAACAAAATGAAACAAAATTATCAAATAACTTAAATACTAGTGTTGTCATTCGAACAAAAAGTGTTCGAATATTCGAACAAATTTTTATCATTTTTGTTCGAACGAACAAAAATTTCCAATTCAGAATAAAAAATTATTCGAATCATTTCTGTCGAATATTCGAATATTCAAACAATTTCATTAACTACTTTGTTTAAAAAGTATTTTACATTTCATAACTTTTTAATTTGTTAACAATATTATATTAAGTAATTAAATTACTCCAAATTATAAATTCTTGTGCGAGCTTGTTTGTATGTTCGCTAAACGCATCTTTTGTTTTCTTGCTGGCAAAAGATAATGCTTCTTTGATGGAATTAGGTGTCTTACAATTCCTGATAGAGTTTAGAAAAAAAATAATGTTTTCTCTAATGAAAAGCCTTAAGAATCGAACTATTGAACAACGTAAAAAAAGCATTTAATTTAATTTTTAAAAGCGATAAAATTTATAAGTTTGTAGTGAGTGCCTGTGTATCTGTTTGTATTTACGAATCCATGTATCGGCTGGTCTGATTCTGATTTAGCTATTTTTGTTTGAAAGGTGACTTAATCGAAATTGCTCTTAGCTATGTTTGAAGATAATCGGACCATTCACTTAGAAGGTATCACATCTTTTTTTTATATATTCTGTTGGATCTGCGTGTCTTTGACGCCGTAGCTCTCAAACGACTTGAGCGATTTTAATTTGCTTTGCTTTCGTTTTAAAGGTGACGTAATCGTATATCTTCTAATTTATACTTGAAGAAAATCGGTCTAGTCGATTGGAAATTCTCATAAATTTTCTATATATTAATTAACTCTTTTCTTTTTTTGCAATTCTGTTACTTCAATAGTATTAGTGGAACGAAGAGTTCTTAACTTATGTTACTGCATCAACAGTGTCAAAGGTCTTCAACAATTTAAATTTTTGTTATTAATATTTCTAAAATTTTTATTGAAATTATTTGTTTTTCTTGTGTAATGAATAAAAAAATTAAACTATATGTGTCGTTTTTTTGCAACATTTTTAAGATTATTTGAATATATTTTTTTTATTCTTTGTGCGTTCGAATATTCCAACTAAAGTTCAAAATTATTCGTCTGTTCGAACAAGAAAAAAATCATGAAATTTTATTCGAACAAATATAAAAGACGAATAATTAACAACACTATTAAATACCGCCTGTAGCGTAGGCATGATCCAAATGATTTAGAAAAGACATTAACATACTACTCATTTCTTAAATCGATAAAAATCTGTGATTATCTTAAATCGATAAGACAAAAATTTTTAACCCTCCGCCGTGATGGGGGTGGATTTTAGCTACACGGACATATGAGTTGGGTCATAATGACCCTTTTATTAAACTCGAGGTTTTTTTGCGATATTTATGAAAAAGTATATACAATTTAGATTGAATCTAACCTTATTTTTTTTTAAGAGAACTAACACTCAGGCAATTAATGCCTACTACTATTACTAGGTGCTTCCTTCTTTTAGGAAAGGGATAGTGATAGAAGACAGGTGGTGAAGGAAGAGATAGAAGAAAGCTTCATTCTTTTACAACTCTGCTTTTACACCCTTTTTTTAATAATGCAGTATTGCAGAGCCTTCTGGTGTTAAATGAGGCGTATTAAATTTTGAAGCTGTATTTAGTAGCCATTTTATTTGTTATTTTGCTTCGCCGATGATTTTGCTACACAATACCGACGAATGAAGGAGCTCTGATGTTACATTAGGATTAGAATCTGCGGAAGTCGGTACAGTTTAGTGACCACTAACTATGCCTTCATCACTTGAACTTTCCTACAACAACTGATACAAAGGGACACTAATGCACATCAGAAAAATGCGTGCTGTTGTTATTTAATGACTGTCGGATACAGGGATTGAACCCAGGATCTTCAGTTTTGTAGACAACGTGCTAACTAGTTCAGCTAACGCTACCCTCAAGCTAAGCAGGAAGTAGTGTCTATCTACTAAGTTAACTTTTCTAATCATAAGAACCAATGAATTACACAATTAAACTTTGGAAAGAAGAAATATTTTTTAAATTGCTTTTTTCTTATCAATTTATGTATTTACTTAAAAAAATATTTTAAGAAAATTTATTATTTGACATATTGTCAGAAGTGTACATAAAATAATTGAAATTTATTTGCTGGTAGTTTAGCATGTCTATATACGTATTTCATTGGCGCTTGAACCAAATCATCAGTAGACTTTAACCACAAATTTTAAACAGTCACAAACCTCTTACTTTATGCATAGACTTTCAAAAACTATATGAGAATTCATAAAATAATAACACTTTTGAAAATCACAAAAGAAAAAATAAGCTTAGTTAAAATTTGTGGTTAAAGTCTACTGATGATTTGGTTCAAGCGCCAATGAAATACGTATATAAACATGCTAAACTACCAGCAAATAAATTTCAATTAAAAAAATATTGAAAAAATTTTTCTAAGCACACTTATTAATAAATTGAACCTTATGTATATGAATTGACTGCGTGTAAATGATTTCAACTATATTTACTTCAAATCAATTTATAAATGCATTTAGTAAAAAATATTTATGTCTATAAGCCATTTACATTGTCTCGAAATCTAGTACTTACGAGATTTCGAGCTAAGTCTTGCTGCTTTTAACTAGATTTCCCATACAACACGAAATCTATTTTGTCAGTAGATGTGTAGGAAATCTAATCAAAATCGTATTTTTTTATAATTTTTTTGTTACCCTGTATAATATATTTGTAAAAAAGATGAGTGAATTTTAGTTTTGGAAATTTTTAGTTAATGAGTTTTGTTTTGGATAAAAAAATCTTTAGATTTTCATTAAGATATTGTTTAAAATCTGCTAGATTTTGTACAGGTGTAAATGCCCTATTATATTTAATTTTAATTATAATTGTTCGAACTTCATTTGTTTCTATATTTATAATTTCATCAGGCTATTTATTTAAAAGAAAAAATGTCCTAAGCCTTAGGGAGACTTCCTGGATTTTAGTTTACATATCATTACCTCACTATAGAAAACTGATTAGGTTTTTGAAAACTTCGATTGAAATTTACAAAAACTCGGTTTCAAAAAAAAAAAAAAAAAAAAAAAAAAAATTGTGTGTAAGGGCCTTTCTATATTAAGGTAACGATATAATATATAATGGACAAAAAAAATCCTGCATACTAGAAAAATTTGGATTTATTAAAAAAATAGTTTTACTAAAAATAAACTACATACATGATTTTTTTTCAGTGTATTTGAATGCAAATAATACTTTTGTATTAAGAATGTATGTGAGCGTGCTTGAATGCGTGTGAGTACGTGCGTGTGTGGGTGTGTGTGTGACCAGTAGGATTTTTCATTTATTTATAATATAATTAAAATTTATTTAATTACAGTGATATTTTTTTTTCAGTCGGCGTTTCAACAGCAAACACATCACTGTTATTAATATTTAACTTTTTTAATATAAAAGTATAATTATTTAAAAAAAAAAACAGGCATACAAAAAATTTATTAACTCTATATGTGTGAGAAAATGTTTGCATTGTTTGAGCTTATTAGCCTGTTTTTCATTTGGCCACCGGATGGATACTCTATATTTTATAATTAAATTGTTTTAAAAGTTTTATGGAAATTGCATATTTTTTAGTTATTTTTTTTATTAATACATATATGTATATGTAATTACTTATGTACATACTTATACAAAAATAATTTGTTATCTGAAAAACTTATTTAATCGCCAGTAAATATTTATATATTCAAATGCTTGTTGAATTAACAGCTAATTATACCAAGTCTATTGTCTTTTAGATGTGGAAATAAAAACAAACGTAATTAAAATGTTTAAAAAATATTCATATAACATAGTAATGTACTCAGAAAAAATTAAATTTCGTTTTCAGTAACCAAATTCATTGAATCAGTAAATTTTTTGTGTGAATGCGGACCTAAAAAGAAATTTGTAGATTCTGATAACAATTTTGTAAAAATTTAACTGAAACAAAAATTTATTTTTAGTTAACTTATAATGGCATTAGAGAAAAAATTTAACTGAAACTCAAAATATTTTCAGTCAAATTTATTAATAGGAACAGAAAAACATTTTTGCAGATTTTTTTTATTATTCAGCAAATTTTTCGTATTATCAGAAAATAAATTAACTGAATCAATAACAATTCTTAAATTTTTTTTTTTTTAATTAGTAAAAGTTTTATTTGAAAAAAATAACTGAATCAAATGAAAGGTTCAACTATTTTTTTTTTTACTTTCAAGAATTGGCTTGTTTTTATGGTTAAGCATTTCGTTCCCGCTCGTCAGTAGACTTCAACCCAAAAAAATTTTTAATTTAGCTAGCAAACTCCGTATGTTTATAGTAAGACTCTTAATACTATATTGAGAATCACAATATACAAACATAATAAGTTTGAAAACCGCAAACAAAAATCTTAAAAAAAAATAAAGGGCCTAATTTTGTAAAACGCAACGCTTGGCGTTGATAAATTTTGATAAATTTTGTAAGCATTTTGTTTTTGTAATTTAAATTTTTTCCATATAAAATTTGACAACGCTTGGCGTTGCGATTTACACAATTAGGCCCAAAATGTTTTTTATATCTATAAGATAATTTGTAGAAAAAATTTAAAAGAGTCAGACAAATTTTTTACAGTATATAAAAATAAATTTAAGTGAAAAATTTAAAAAAAATCAGACCAAATTTTTAACAAATTTAAATATAAAAAAATAAATAAATCTAAAAATTTTTTTTGCAAATTTTACTTTATATAGATAATTTTCATTCTATACAGTTTTTTTTACATAAATTAAAATTGGAACAAATAATTTACTGAAACAGTAAAAAATATTTACTGAAACTAAATTATATTTCAAAACACACGTTTGTTTGAAAATTTTTTGGGTATAATTTTTTCTGTGTAAGCTAAGTTTCATTATTTAATGACCTTCATTTTAAAAAAATGGTTTAGGGCATTTTATGCCCAACACAATGGCTATATAGCTTAAAGTAATACATCTACTTAACACCAGGGGCGCTCCAACGTTCTTTATGTATTAAGAATATCGTACAATATAGAAATTGATAACTTCATCTTAGGATTCCAGTTGAGACGAACAACAAAATCTTTCCAGCAACCATATGTCAATTCTTAAAAAAATTGTTTACACATCCAAATAAGTTGCTTATGATGATATGCAAACAATTGGCAAATATTAAATTTGCATATTTCTTATGAACTAAGAAAAAACCGTCAATGAAAAGAACAAGCAAAGATAAAAAAATTTAAACAGTTTTCATATTAAAGAATGACAAGTGCGTCCGTCATTAGCTAAATATGCACGAATTCTTGTTTTTTTTTTTGGCTTTAAAGAAATTTCTCTTTTTAGTAGATAATCATCTTTTAAAATTTACATGTGTCATTTTTACACTTATTCGACTTATCAATTCCAGATGTACTCATTTAAATGTTTGCTTAAACTACCAAAAACGAGTAAAATGGCAGGATCACATGAAGCAAAAATTTTATAAAGACTAATACGAGATTGATATAATATTTCACTTCCCAATGGACTTAAAGTTTCATTTTTTATTTACTTTCTAACTTAGCACTGCTCAGCTTACAACATAATTTCCTTGTAAGTAAATTTCTGTAAGTAAAATGATAATTGAAGGAACAGTGTTACCGAGAATGAGTTTTGTATAAATTTTTAGTACTTTGTATGATAAAAATAATATTTATTGCCGATTTCTTTCATATTTATAAGAAAATAATATTTAAAATAGAACAAAACTGTGCAACAACGCATCTTGATTATGTTTTTACATATGAATTTCATGTATTTTGACAAAAACGTTGTTGAAGAAAATACTATTTTCAGTAATTTATGATTTTGGCAATACGGTATATTTGGAAATAAACACATTTTTTTTTATTCAAAAGAAAATTTATTTTCATAAGACGTATACGCTTCGAAAAAGTTTTAAAAGTAAACTTACAACTGACTAAGTAAACTCTCAAGTAACTTGCAAGACTTTCGGTTATTTCTTCGAAATTTTCATTGATAATACGTATACACTACTTGCAACGAATCACTTACATGTGTAATTGCAGGGCGAAAGCGGAGAAAATATGGCCCTTGTTTTCCAAAATAGTAACGCGCTTATGCCTCATCATTAATGTTATGACTATAGGGAAAAAGCGCTTAAGTCATATCTTATAGTTTTGTAACAGAGCACTTTTAAACTTTCAAGACGATTTTCAGAAATTTCTTTTTTTTACAGTTAAAGTGGGAAAATTGGATATATCTTTAATTTTTTGTATAAAAACATCGCTCTACATATGTAAAGGGTGTTTTTTATTGAGGTATAGAACTTTAAGTTGGCATCACTTTTTTAACTGGCGGCCATTTTGTCAGCTGTCAAGTGATTAATATTTAGTTTGGTTTGCCATTTCATCATGAAGAGGTTGACAAAAGAACAACGCTTGCAAATCGTGCAAATTTATTTCGAAAATAATGGTTCAGTTCGCGAAGTTTACCGCAAGCTCCGTCCATTTTATGGTCGACATAATCGTCCATCAGAGCAATTAATTCGGTTAACCATGGATCGTTTTCGCACTACGTTTACTCTATGTGATAATACGCATCCGCAGAGACGTCGACCAGTGCGCACCGAAGAAACAATTGCCGCTGTAGAGCAAACTGTTGAAGAGGACCCGAATGAAGCGATTCGCCACCGTGCACAGCAATTGGAGCCAACTAACCGACTATTTTGTTCCCGAATTGGATGGCATGAATGTGGATGAGTTGTGGTTCCAACAAGACGGCGCTACATGCCACACAGCGCACGTCACAATCGATTTATTGAAGGAAACATTCGATGAGCGCATAATTTCGCGGAATGGACCTGTCAATTGGCCACCAAGATCGTGTGATTTGACACCATTGGATTATTTTCTTTGGGGATATGTGAAGTCGCTCGTCTACGCCAACAAACCAGAAACGTTAGGGGACTTGGAAGCCAACATTCGTGGCGTTATTGCCAACATACGGCCCCATATGCTCGAAAAAGTGGTTGAAAATTGGACCTGTAGAATTGGCTTTATTTGAGCCAGCCGCTGCGGCCACATGCCCGAAATCATATTTAAACATTAATGGCATAAAATTATCCTTCCAATAAAGCCAAATTGATGGACATTAAAACGATTTTCTTGTGTTTTATTTCAATTCGAAGTTCTATACCCCTCAAAAAAACACCCTATACATATAAGTTATACATTAAATTTAAAATATGGTAAAGTTTAAGCTAGACTAAGATATTATTTCATATAAGATTGTATTTTGTCCTATGGTTCCGATTGGAATAAAGGGCCACATATAGGAATAAGACAAAAAAAGATAAGCAACAACTCATTGCTTTATATCTTTCCAGAAAACCCGCACAAATCAATTAAGTTTTTTCCCAAAGGTACTTTGGAGTATTAAGATAACAGGGCGGCCATTTAATCAAAATTAGCTTTTCTCGCGTCAAGCACTTTTTTCTTTTTTGCCAAGGAATTAAACAATAATAGCCATTAGTTAGTCGTTTTTTCTTTAACGAGTAAATCTTGAAAAAATTTAAAAAAAAATTTTGCTGAAATAGAAAATCACGTAACTAACAAAATATAATGAATCCCATATTACATAAATTTTTGGGTATTATATAGAAACGCATCTCCCCACAAAACTTTTCAAACCTTTAGCATAACAAACAGTGGAATTAAAAATTAAAATATAGCAACTTCACTTCAGTCACTTGAATAATTTTGACTAGTTTTTTTCTCTCCCCTGTAGAATTTAAAAGGTGAAGTTACGCAATTTTGCAATTCAACTAACGATAAATGAATTTTAAGTCTAAAGAATATAAGCAGCAAGTCATTGCTTTACTTATAAAAACAAATTTCATATTGAAATCTACGAAAACAAAGTTAATTTAACATTTTTTGGCAATGATTTTGTTTCATATATCTTTCATGTTAATTCAACATGCTTTACAGTAATCTTCAAAAAAAAAAAATAAATTTTTCTTTTTGAAACAACTTTATTTTATGTTGATTTAATATTCCAGTACTATTAAATGAAGAATCCTATTGAATCAAAGTTATTTCAACTTAAAACAAAGTGAAATTGAGACTAAAATAACAGGAAAAACCATGTTAAACCAAAGTTATTTCTAGTTGAAACTACATGAATTTATCTTAATGTAGTAACTTTATTTTATTTATTATTTAAATTACCTAATTGTGTGTATTGGCACAGGCAAATATATGTGTTTTAAATGAATATTACAAAGATAACGTTAAGTCAAAATTAGCTTATCTCGACTTAACCACTTTTTCGTTTTTGTTACAGAATTTCTTTCTAGAGCTTAATGCTAAAGTATTCAAAGGTCATTCTGTAACACTACTATAACTACACGACTTATGCCGAGTACATATCTAGGATTTCTTGTGTAGTCAGTTTGTGGTGTCAGTTTCAAATTGCGTGCAACGCCGTTCACATTATATTTGTTACCACTAGTACACAAAATTGTGATGTATTTGTTTGGAATTACTGCAGTATTTGCAGCGTCTGACCGCATCTTCAGTAGAAAGTATATCTAATACAATTTATTATATGTATGCATTAGACCACTGCACAAGATAACTTACAAGAAATTTTAAGACATGAGGGATTTTTCAAATGGTTTACTACAGCGAAATATTGGAAAACAAATGCTACACAACACTGTTGCCCAGACATTTGTTGCAGTTATTGCAGATATAGGAGTAAAGAAGAAAGTACATCGTGACGGAAAAATTTATGATGCTTGCCTCTTCATACGCACGTGCGTATACAAACATCATGCATGTACTTATGCACACATGTTGTGTGTATGATCTTTTATTTTTCTGCGCACATACAAACGCACACATGCATTTACATTAGTAATAACTTATAATCTACATCTTACACACACACACACACACACACACACACTCAAACGTACAATATGCAAAATAACAAGCTTACACGCATCAACACAACTTCTTTCGAGTGTTTGTTACCAGAGGAAGTCTTCGCGACATCGCTTGTACACGTACACGTGTATACACGTTCATCAATACATTCATCGTGGTTCGCTTATTAAACGACATACACTGTTCACAAATCTAAAAACAAAAATAAATAAAAAAGATCAAAGCAATGTAGTATATGAAATAAAATGTAATGGAAACGCACACGAAAGCTGTAAACAAGTTTACATCGGGACAACAAAAAGGAATCTAGGAGTAAGAGTAGCTGAACATGAGAATGATATTAAAAAAGGACGACAATCTACTGCGCTAGCTCAACATTGTTTGGATTATTCTCACTCAGCTGATCTGGAAAATGTGAAAATACTACACAAAGAGAGAAAATACAACAAAAGATACACTTTGGAAAGTTTAAGTATTCAACAAAAAATGGACATAGCAATGAACAACAAAACTGACAAAGACAAAACTAATGCTACTTATAGCATTGTATTAATTTAAGTTTTAGTGTAACTCCAGCTGTGATATTAGAACGTTAAGAAAAGCTTTATACTGTGACATTTACAATTTTGATTATTTTTGCAATTATTTTTAAATTATGTGTTTTATGTTGTATGTTGTCATGTCGCGTAAAATAACATTATTAAAATTTAAATGCAAATTTAATTAGAAGATAGTATCTATATGTAAGTTAAAGCAAAACATAAATTGTTTTATTATTATTGTTGTTGTTGCATTAAAATCGTTCTTTTATTTATCAATGTTACAAGATTTCAATAAAAATAGTATCCCTGAAGATGTTGGAAAATCCCAACGAAACGTCGGATATGAAAAAATGAAATAAAATTGTCTTTTATTTGCATTTAAATCAATTTGAATGACCTTGGAAGCCTGAATAGAGTAATTCTATAAAAACCACATCATACGTTAAATAAAAAAGGTCGAATAGTCATATATATATATATATATATATTGACATCATTTATTATTGGTTTAGTACAATACATGCTACGATAATACATTTAAAAAGCAAGACGTATTTATATTTTAAGAATGTTTACGCAGCCCTCTAGTATGCATGTTAATTTTAAAATTCAGTTATCATTATACATATCTGGAAATTTTCTAAAGTCATTTAAATTTATCAGAAACTGGAAATTACAAGCATTGGCCTCGCAAAGATAGAAATTCCAAGACAATAAATTAACATTATCCGCATTCATAGAGATTTGGGGAGATATAAGAAAGATCCTTACATAGACTTTTTAAACCAATTTGATAAGGAAAGCTATTCCTGTGCATATTTTAATACGATATAAAATTTAAACATTTCTTAAAGCTTTAAGTAGTTGACAACTTTCTTACAAGGATCCCCTTACAAACAGTTGCCAGCCAAATGCTTGTGAAAGCTGCAGTTGGTGTTGTCATCATTGCTGCTTAAGCTCTAGCAAGTAATAACAAATGCTTTCTTTACTCGTTTTTTTTTTTTTTGTTGCTGCAACAGTATTACAGCATTGTTGTTAACATACAGCAATGACAATCTCATTGTAAATTCATTAATCATTTGACATTGTTACGTATTATATGAAAGTAGCAAACACTATTACTCAAGGCAGGCGTCAAGTGGAGAAAATAAAAAAATAAAAACTTAATTCCTCTATTGTTTTCAAACAATCACGTAGTTTTTTTTCTATTTTTTTCTAATATACATACTTATATATTTTCTCATGTTTTTTTTTTGCATGCGCCAGCCAGTCTTAAGGTCATTGTTTGCACAATAATACTCAAGAGTTTTGCAATAAACGAAACATAACACAAAGCAATTTTTTAATAAGGAAAGTAGAAAAGAAGTTTTATGTCATGAATAAACAATTGATGTTGTTAATGAATTTGAGATGAAACAAAAAACACTGAGTTTCCTTCATAACAAAGTGTATGCCCAGCCTCAGTGCTTGCACAAGCTGGGCAGAGAAAGAGAGGAAGTTGATTTGTAAGGAATGACATTTTCATTGCTTTCAAGGTATCATTAATTGCATATTTTCATCTTTATTAATGTGATTTTCTTTAAAACAATTAATGTCCCAGCGAAAACACATTTGGTACAAGTAAGCAGTAAGACATCCCCCCTGTCGTACGATGGTTCAAAGACCACGAGGTTGGTCTGCTGTTTACACTCAAATACTGAAAGTTTTTTAAAGTGCATCCTGTTTCGCTTGCCTGGATACAAATTTGGATGCGAATAAGATTTTTACTTCGTGTTTTAATTTTTTATTTTTTATTTAAATTGTATATAAACAGAAATACATATATGCTTCGGTAGGTCAATGGGTAGTATCAAAGAATATAAATCATATAGAATGTGCATCTCATACAAGCTAAAATTTTCTATGACGGGTATTTCCAGTACTACCCGTCCAGCGTACACACTCTCATTTCTTTCTGCAGTGTATGTTACGCTCGCATTGCTGAGAGCAGCGTTGCCGTTGTGACATTAAAGTATCACTTTTGACCCCTTTTCGTGCCAATGAAACTTTTTATGACACTTTTTTCAATTTATCCCTTTGTATCATTTTAACAGAATGTATGCCGTAGGGCAACCATATACACAGTTTTTTAGCATATCAGGTATTAGAAAAAGAGCTGTGTTCGTCCAGTTGGCGATATTCGGCTCGATGATGTCGATCATTTTATTGTTTTGGTCGATAGAAAAGTCAATAAATGTTGAAAATATTGCAAAAAATTTGACACTCAAGTACTTGATTCCAAATGCAAATTATTTTTCGGAGTATCACAATTAAAAAAATATGTATTTTAATTTACTTTCATCTTTAATCTTAATAAAACTTTTTACAAGTTAGTAAGTAAGTTTTTATAAAATGTTTATAAGTTAAAATAGGTTCAAATGAAGTAAATTTGGAAGCCAAAATTGGGGCCTTTAAGTATACATGTATGTATATAAATGATCAAGTACTCGTACAGTCCAAACGGCTGGACCGATTTTTATTTAGTTTTTTTCTGTTTGAAAGGTGACTTGATCGAGAAGGTTCTTAAAATCGGTCCAGCCGCTTAGAAGATATCACGTCTTTTCTAGAAATATACGGGGGTTTTTAAAATTTTTAATTTTTGTTATTATTATAATTTTTCATTTATAAATGAAAAAAGTAAAATTAATTCAAATAATTAATTAATTAACTACGAATATATTTCTATAATACCGGCTAGTGGAGTATTTACAAATACAGTTTTTAGTTGCAAATAAGACGAGTATAAACGTATTATAGATAGCTACTAAATATAAAAAAATCATGAAATCTAAAAATAGAGTGGTTAAGTTGCGGCATTTCTTATCGAATGAAATTCCAATCGAAATTAAATGCATATTTCATTCCATACAGAGTGCCGTAATTTACCCAATTACTTGAGATTTATAAAAAAAAATTAGAAACTGTTAAAACATAAATACATGTATTGGACATGGTTCATCTCACTAAAAACCAGCATAACTCAAAAAATTTACTTTGAGGAAAAACCATTTAAGGTTTTGTAGAAAATTTCAAAATTCGATTCTGAAAAGGATAATACAGTTATACTATTCTTTCAAGGCATTATGCATACTTCTTAAATACAAATTTTTTTTAACTGAACATCCTGTATTTCTTAATAAGTTCTTCACTTGGAATCTAATCTTTGACAAGTGTCTACTATAAGTCTATTTGATAATTGTTTAGTAACGCTAATTTATGTTTATACTTTATGTTTTTTTTTCTTTGTAAATTATATTTTATAAAGATAAAGAAATAAGGTGTCATTCACTGGCTTTACAAATGCAGAATTTGGAAACTTATCATCCTTAAAAAAAGCTTTATTTCAGCAACAGCAACTTTCCTCCGAAAATCGCTAATTTTTTGTGGTAAAACTCGGATATTTTTATATAAAGGGTGTTTTTTATTGAGGTATAGAACTTTAAGTTGGCATCGCTTTTTTAACTGGCGGCCATTTTGTCAGCTGTTAAGTGATTAATATTTAGTTTGGTTTGCCATTTCATCATGAACAGGTTGACAAAAGAACAACGCTTGCAAATCGTGCAAATTTATTTCGAAAATAATGGTTCAGTTCGCGAAGTTTACCGCAAGCTCCGTCCATTTTATGGTCGACATAATCGTCCATCAGAGCAATTAATTCGGTTAACCATGGATCGTTTTCGCACTACGTTTACTCTATGTGATAATACGCATCCGCAGAGACGTCGAACAGTGCGCACCGAAGAAACAATTGCCGCTGTAGAGCAAAGTGTTGAAGAGGACCCGAATGAATCGATTCGCCACCGTGCACAGCAATTGGAGCCGACTAACCGACTATTTTGTTCCCGAATTGGATGGCATGAATGTGGATGAATGTGGTTCCAACAAGACGGCGCTACATGCCACACAGCGCACGTCACAATCGATTTATTGAAGGAAACATTCGATGAGCGCATAATTTCGCGGAATGGACCTGTCAATTGGCCACCAAGATCGTGTGATTTGACACCATTGGATTATTTTCTTTGGGGATATGTGAAGTCGCTCGTCTACGCCAACAAACCAGAAACGTTAGGGGACTTGGAAGCCAACATTCGTGGCGTTATTGCCAACATACGGCCCCATATGCTCGAAAAAGTGGTTGAAAATTGGACCTGTAGAATTGGCTTTATTCGAGCCAGCCGCGGCGGCCACATGCCCGAAATCATATTTAAACATTAATGGCATAAAATTATCCTTCCAATAAAGCCAAATTGATGGACATTTAAACGATTTTCTTGTGTTTTATTTCAATTCAAAGTTCTATACCTCTTAAAAAAACACCCACTAGTTTTTTTTTGCAATTGGCCGCATGTTTTTCTGTTGAAAAAGTAGCAAAATGCGACTTAAATCTCACAACGGCAACGCTGGTGACAAGAGCATAGAATATAATGCATCCAAAGCGTATTCGGGTATTTTTTGGTGCTTTTTGCCTCTTTATAAACGCGAAATTTTGGTTAATACCCTTTTTTAAAAAGCGGGTATTTACTGTGCTTTTAACAATTTCTTTTAGTGCTTTTGGAGCTTTTTTGTTAAATAAAAATATTTTTAGGTTACAAAACTAAAATACTTTTAAGCGCTAATAGCAGCATCTTTTAACTGAGGCTTCTTAAATTATTTTTAATGACAATAACGGAAACTATGTTAAAAACAATATAGAAAACTTTTCATAATTGGGATAAAAAGATTGATTTTTTTTTAATTAAAAACGGAAGTACAACATAATTCTCTACATAATAATTTATTGAAAGTAGTATGCAATAAGCATTTGTTAAAGCTTACACAAATATTTAATCATACTATAGGGTGGTTAAATTTTAAGGACCGATTTCGGAATTTCCATAAGGCTGTTAATTTGTAATTGCAAAGTAAATCAAAATGTTCACGTCTACAACAAAATGTAGGTAAATTTGTATTCAACGCACAAGAGTGGTTAAATTTTAAGGACCGATTTCAAGCATGAGGTTGTCAAAAGCAGTCAGTTGTTTTGAAAAACGAGTAGCCCACCCTCAATATTTTTATATCGTATTGACGTGCTGTCAATGTTGACAACTAGAATAAAGGTGAATATCGCAAAAACAAAAACTTTTAACTTAAGAGTACTTAAGAAAAGAGTGATGCTTTTAATGCATTCTTTATGTGTAAATGATTTTTCAGTAATTGATCTCATCCTTAGCTTCACCTACTATTGTATGTATGTGTGTATATGTTGCTATATTATTTGACTCCTGGTTTTTAGGGTTCCGTACACCAAGGTGAAAAGGAACCCTATTGTTTTCGCTACGCTGTCTGTCCGTCAGTCTGTCCGTCTGTCCGTCACACGGTATTTTCTCTGGAACCGTAAGAGCTGCGGACCTGAAATTTGGACACAGTGTGTAGAACCTTGGCCGCTACAACAACAAATACATAAGAATTAAAAATTAAAGGGTGTTCCAAAACGAGCAATGAAATATGTTAAAATCCCATGTAATATACATACAATTGTATGTACATATGTATATTGAAACTTGAAATTTGTAAAATTAGTGTATTTTTATACAGACTACAACAATTAACACTAAAATTTAAAAAAAAATTTAATTAAAGGGTGGTCCATCAGTTAATGCAATTTTGACTATGTAATTTTGACAGTTTGCTATATCTTGGAAACCGTAAGAGGCAAACACTTGAAATTTTCAAAAACGGTAAAACTAAAAAAACCGAAAATTATAAAATCGCCAAACCAAAAAAAAAATCGCCAAAAATTAAAAAAAAAATCGCAAAAACGAAAAAAATCGCCAAAATTAAAAAAAATTTCTAACACTAAAATAAATCACCAAACTCAAAAAAATCGCCAAAATGAAAAAAAAACGCTAAAATGAAAAAACAAACGCCAAAAATCGAAAAAATCGCCAAAACGCGAAAATGTCGCCAAAACTAAAAAAAAATGTCAAATATGAAAAAAATCGCCAAAAATAAAAAAAAATCGCTAAAATGAAAAAACGCCAAAAAGTGAAAAAAATCGCCACAATATGAAAATAAAGTGTCAAAACTAAAAAAAGAGCCAAAACTTAAAAAAGTCGCCAAAACCGAAAA
Source organism: Tachina grossa (assembly GCA_949987645.1). Classification (NCBI taxonomy): domain Eukaryota; kingdom Metazoa; phylum Arthropoda; class Insecta; order Diptera; family Tachinidae; genus Tachina; species Tachina grossa. The sequence goes on from OX465274.1 coordinate 181,369,072, forward strand.
AACGCAAAAACCGCAAAAACAAAAAAAACCGAAAAGACCCACAAAAAAAATGCCAATTACATTAGAATTACATATCTAGTGTTCGTACGGAACCCTTCGTGTGCGAGTCAGAGTCGCACTTTACTGAATTTATTTTTATTATTTGTCCTTACTTATTTTTATTAAATTAGTCAAGATCACCAAAAATTAAAAAAAAAATCGCAAAAACGAAAAAAATCGCCAAAATTAAAAAAAAAATTCTAACACTAAAATAAATCACCAAACTCAAAAAAATCGCCAAAATGAAAAAAAAACGGTAAAATGAAAAAACAAACGCCAAAAATCGAAAAAATCGCCAAAAGGCGAAAATGTCGCCAAAACTAAAAAAAAATTCAAATAAAAAAAATGTCAAATATGAAAAAAATCGCCAAAAATAAAAAAAAATCGCCAAAATGAAAAAACGTCAAAAAGTGAAAAAAATCGCCAAAACATGAAAATAAAGTGTCAAAACTAAAAAAAGAGCCAAAACTTAAAAAAGTCGCCAAAACCGAAAAAACGCAAAAACCGCAAAAACAAAAAAAAACCGAAAAGACCCCAAAAAAATGCCAAAACTATATATAGAATTACATATTTAGTGTTCGTACGGAACCCTTCGTGCGCGAGTCAGAGTCGCACTTTACTGAATTTATTTTTATTATTTGTCCTTACTTATTTTTATTAAATTAGTCAAGATTTTGTTTCAATTAATATGTTAATAAATTCTGTTATTAACATCTCAAATACTTTGTTTATTTTGAAGCAAAAATTTTAAATTATATTTTGAGCTTTTATACTCTAAACTCTCCTTTTTAAATGGCTTAATGTATTAAAATTAAAAAAAAAATATAAATTTTCGTGCTTTTTTACCCTCTTTTTCGTACTTAATTTCGCTTTTTACCCTTTTTGCAACAGCTTATTGTACTTTTGCTCTTCGTAGAGATACCAACACTGCTTTGGTAGTATTATATCCTAGCATATGGAGATCTCTGGATCTATTCATAATTCAAATATTGAGGATGTGCCGAAAGAAGCTCAAACCAGACAAAGGAAATTAAAAGTTGTGTTAAAGCGACGTAAAAACGGTTCACATTGTTCTCACAAATAAATTTAAGCAATGGAAATAAGTAATAGCTCAAAAGGGCTACTTTTATAATTATTCATGCTTTTTTGGAATATAGAATGTATTTTTTTATCAAATCCTGCGATAAGCATTTTTGTGGAAGATTATATCTCTCTAACTCTTCTCCATGTGATTCTTTTTAATATCTTTCATAGAAAAGTATCAAAATAAGTATCCTTAAACTGGAATACAAACGTTCCAGAGAAAAATTTTACACAAAATTCTACTATGTGAAGTATGCAATTAAAAATATTTTTTTATTTGCCATTCTCTGTGAACAAATAACAAAATATTTATTTTTATTTAAATATTTATCCCAAGACACAAACCGAATAAATAATAATAAAAGGCGTTACTTAGAATATCTTTTTGCTTGCGAGTAAAAAAAAAAATACGCATGGTTGCATTCGAATTATTATTGATCAGTGCGTTTTATTTGTTATCGAGTAAGAGAAATACAAAAGCGAAAATCTTGCTATTTTTATTTTTACAAGTCTTGGTATTTTGAAATCTGTATGGTAAGTTTTGATGTTTTACGATTTGTATGATTACATCACACAAATCGATTATCGACTACATGGGTTTGTCCCAAATCACACTGTGCAAGTCTTATTGGTAAGCTGATTAGTTTCAGGGAGAGAGAGACGAGGGGAACAGCAACGTTTCTTTCCCTCCCGTCTCTCTCTCCTAATAAACTAATCAGCTTAGCAATAAGACTTGCATAGTGTAAATAGGGACTTTGATCGTTGGTTTGTGTTTAAAATGAGCTACTGAACGAGTTCGTGATAAATCTAGTCGAACTACTTCACTATTTCATTTCTGATACAATCCGATGATCATACTCATTAAAATAGACTCGTATCGAACTCTTTCATTAGCTCATTTAAAACACAAACCGATGAGCAAACAAAAATAATATAAATGGGTTTGATCATAGGTTTGTGTCAAAACTAGTGAGCAACTTCAACACAAGTCTAATGTAATCATTAAAAGTTATATATGTAAATTTTTGTCCTGTCTTAAGATTTAAACATATACATACTTTGATCGAACTCGTTCACTGGTTAATTTTTGACACAAACCTATGATCAAAACTACTGGACTTGTTTCAAACTCTTTTAGTAGATTATTTAAGACACAAACCTTTGATCGACCCCATTAAATTTACATGAATTTGATCAACGGTTTGTGTCCAACAGCTCTTTTTGAACTAGTTTGAGAGCGTTCGAATCAGAAGTGGCTTCAAACCCATTTGATTAACATTGACGTTTTTAGCCGGACCTGTGTCCAACAGAATGAACTAGTGCAAAAAGAGCTGTTGGACACAACTAGACTTGTATCGAACTTTTCCAGTAGCTCGTAACAAAAACGAGCTACTGAAAGAGTTCGATACAAGTCTAGACACAACTCTAAAATTTGATCAACGGTTTGTTTTCAAAAATGCACTAATGAACGAGTGCGACCCAAGTTTTAGACACAAAACTTTAATCAAACCTACAGCATTTGAATTAGTTTGATAACAGGTTTGCAACTAAAACGAGCCATTGAAAGAATTCACAACCCAAGTCTTATTTAAACATTTTGTTTTAAATGTTATTTGCAGCATCCTTTACTTCATCACATTTCATAAAAATTGCATACACTTTCTTTTAAATCGTTTTCTTTGTACAACCACACAATTCACTTGTGTCATAAATAATTGTGAGTTGCAACAATACGCAATGCGGTTATTTTACTACTGCTTGCTAGACTTTGTGGGTGGGTGGTAGTGGGAGTGTAAGTGTAAGTGTGAGTGAGTGTGCCTGTGTGTGCTTGTGAGTATTATTGATATTGATATTATTGTTGTTGCATAATATTATGATTGGCATTCAATATACACAAAAACAAATAGCAGGTTCATACACATACAATTTACAAAGTGTTGCAGTATGAGGTTTTCCCATTTAATCAAAGCCAACACTTAAAGAAAAACTTTGTTTGCTTAATCCTAGAACTGTTCTATATATTAACATCACGTACTGTTAAGAATATTTTCTTTTACCACAAAAAATGTCTTTTATTTCAATATAAATGAATTGAAAGAAATCTTAAGCTAATTCTGATATGTTGAATCAGCAAATGTATGCTTATGTTCATATGCTTTAAAATAACAACAAATCCTGCTGTCAGCATATATATATATGTTAGCCGTCTACACAGTATGCTGAAAGTACCACATTTTTTAAAGTCAACATATGTCAGCAAATGATAATACAACATATAAGTAAGCATAAAATTTTTGTGTCTACATGATATGTTGAATTTCGTATTCTAATATATATGTTGAGTCATGTGAGCATTTGCTTGGATATAAAATAAATTTTGACAATTCTTTTTCTTTTTTCAATTATCGCTTTCAGTGCAAAAAATTATATTTTTGGTTAATAAAAATTAGTGCAATTATACATGTATATAAATAAAAAGAAATTCGCGAAATGACGGAAATTGGCAAAAAGCTACAACAGCAAGATGACAAAGTCTAATAATGTTTTAAACTCTTCAAAATTGTTAAAACTTCTAAAAAAAAAAACCACGCGAAAAGCCGCCTTTATTGCAAACTTTGCAAAAAATTGGCAAAATTTTAAGCAAGTCAGAATATGGATCGAAAACCGCTAAAACTGTAAGGAATGCAAAAAATTCGGCAAAAATCGCGAGAATTACATAATTCGCAAAAAGTTACTAACAGCGGGATGATGACAATATTTCTTAAAAATCGGCAAAATTTTTAAGAGGCTGAAAGCATCCAAAAATTCGCTTTTAACTCGAACTACAAAAAGTTGCGAGAAGTTGCAAAATTTTAAACAAACCATAATGTTGATTAAAAATCTCTAAAACTGTAAGGAATAAAAAAAAAATTCAATAAAAGTCGCAAAAATGGCGAAAATTCGCAAAAAGTTACTAACAGCGGGATGTTGACGAATTCCAATATTTTTGATGACAAATTCCAATATTTCTTAACAATCGGCAAAACTTTTAGGAGGCTGAAAGCATGCAAAAAGTCGATTTTATTGCGAAGTTTGCTGGAATAAGATTGATTGTCTTCTTCAGAATCGCCTGAAATTTTTTTTAATGAAATTTTAATTTCCCTTATTTTTTATTCACCCGAATTCACCATGAACATTTCTGCAGTATATTTTTCGCGTAATGTAGAATTTTTTGTGTTTTTTTTTTGCTTTTGTTCTACTATTTTTGTTATTTTAATATTTACGTAATTTTTATTTTAAAAATGGCAAATAAGGGAACACTGTTCATACCTGAGCAGAGTTAAAATATCAATTCTATATGCTATCAAATTTGCCGTATGCCGAAAAGCTTACATAGGCTTTTCAACAAATAACATATCTGACAGCATACATAGGAAATTTGTTACAAAGGAAAAATATGGTGGCTACACGATATGCTAAAATCTTGAACATACGTATGTTGACAACGTTAACAAATGCCCTTCATATGTCGTTAAGCATACGTATGTTGAAAAAATTTAGTGTCTACACGATATGTTGGCCCTGGTAACAAATTTTTTATCATAAATATGCTGATTCAACATATCGTCTAGACTTAGCTTTACAAATCTTGCGCTTATATGTAATTTTTTCCCAGTGTGTACTATTTCACGTAGAACAATGTTGCACATTGCACTGGTTAACCCAAAGTAAGTATTTATGCGTGATTTGGGTTTATGTGTCAGCGAACATCGTTACGTTTTTTCATATTTTTGTTCCCGACACATAAATGACACGCCCTCCCATATGAATTTAATATATAAATTTCTTTCTTTTGCCAGCATAGGCAATTGGTGACATTGTGTAAGTAAAAGTAAGTGGAAGTGCCTTGCTTAACGTTTTTATTTTTCAAAATTTGTGCACAGGTGGGAGGCGGCAGCAAGCACACATGCAAACATGCAGACATATGTACGTACATATGTATATCCAGGAGTAATTTGAAGTGGGGATTTACATGCTAGCCCCTAAGGTGTGAGTGCGTGTGTTTGGTGTGTTCGTTCGCTGCTTGAATATTAAATTAAAAATTTATTATGCTTGGATTTATAATAATGTTCATGTCTTTTATTTCACTTGGTTTTTTTTATTGTTTTCGTTAATTAATTAAAATATCAAAAAAAAACAGAGTAAAAGAAAACATAAGTAACGTGATAATATTTCATTTATTTTAGTACTTTCTTTCTTTTTTTATGATTGTTGTGCATTATATCTTAACTTTTGGTATAAATTCTTAAACAATAATATTTTCTTTTCATTTTACAACTCGGGGTGTTTAATTAATTATGAGAAAAAGGGAATTGCTTTAAAATTCATTCCTTGTTTTATCCCTGCTGAAGGCCATAACTGCAGTTGCCATGTTCTGGCATACAAAAGTTTGAGTGTAATTATAAAATAACGTTCATTGTATACCCGGAAAACGTATTTTAATATTTTAAATGATAAAATTTTAACATCTTCTTTTTTTCAGAGAAATAACACTCAGGTAATGAATGCTTACTGCTATTACTAGGTGTTACCTTCTTTAAGAAAAGGATAGTTATAGAGAAGAGAAGTGGTGAAGAAAGAGATAGAGGAGACCTTCATTATTTTAAAACTCTGTTTTTTTACGTTTTTTTTTTCTTTCAATAAACGCAGTGTTGCAGCGCCTCTGGTGTTAAATGAGGCGTATTAAATTTATTTGTAGCTGTTTTTAGTAGCCATTTATTGGTTGTTTTACCTCGCCGATGTTTCTGCTGGGCAACGAAGGAGGGCGCTCTGATGTTACATTAGGATTTGTATCTGCTGAACTCGGTATAGTTCAGTGAGGAGTGACTATGCCTGCATCAGTTGAACTTTCCTACAACAACTGATACAAGCACAGAAAAAATTATTCGCAAAAAAATTTCAAAAAAACGTGTGATTTGAAATATAATTTAGTTTCAGTAAATATTTGTTACTGTTTCAGTAAATTATTTGTTCCAATTTTATTTTATGTAAAAAAAACTGTATAGAATGAAAATTATCTATATAAAGTAAAATTTGTAAAAAAAAATTTAGATTTATTTTTTTAACCCCCGACTAAAAAAAAGGGTGTTATAAGTTTGTAGTGTGTGTCTGTGTGTCTGTGTATCTGTGTATCTGTGTATCTGTGTGTCTGCCTGTGTCCACGTACAGGCCAAACGGCTGGACCGATTTTCATTTAGTTTTTTCTGTTTGAAAGATGACTTGATCGAGAGGGTTCTTAGCTATGTTTGAAGAAGATCGGTCCAGCCGTTTAGAAGATGTAACATCTTTTTTGAAAAAAGTCGGGGGTTTTTTAAAATTTTTAATTTTTGTTATTTATATTTAAATTTGTTATTTTCAGTTAAATTTATTTTTATATACTGTAAAAAAATTGTCTGATTTTTTTTAGTTTTTTCTACAAATTATTTTATATATCGATATATATATATATATATTAACCAATACCTAATTTACATTAAGCATTTTTTTCATGAAATTAGTTGCATGAAAATTTATTATTTTTCAATGGGAGGAATGGAGGGGCAACTTATGTCAAAAAAATTGTCAAATATGCATCAAAGATTCATTATACGCTCTTTTTTATATAAAATTATCTTGCATTGCGCTGCAATTAGCAGATAGAAAACGTTGCGTGGAACAAAATTCATGAAATTTCATGAAAAAATGCTTAATGTAAATCAGGTACAACATGATTTTCGAAATGCGTTTTTTTTATAAAAATCAATAACTTGTTATCATTGGCATTATCTGTCAAAATTTTATAACCATAGGATATACCGTTTCAATTTTATAGCAAAAACAATTTAAGCTTAAGTACAAACTATTTTTTGTTTACAGTTTTTGTAACAGCAACATGTTACTTAAGCTAAAATTTCCTTTTGAAAATAAAGCAAGTATGATATAATATTCGGATTAGCCGTATATAATATACCCTACATGGACTTCGTATGAAGTATATGCATACATACAATATTACATACATGATCTACTTTTAAAATAATTAACTAGATCAGCCTTTTCTGATAGCAATTTATTCAACCACATATAAAAAACTTGAATGCACATTATTAGACCATAAAAATTGCGGAAAGTATTTATTTTATTCGTTCCACCAATAGTTTTTGATAGACCGGCCATAAAAATCACATATGTGTAAAAATTGCACTAATAGCCTGCATACCGATCATATGCATTGCATTTTTCACCTAAAAAATGACCTATCTTGGATATAAACACTTTTGGCATCATAACTTTTAAATGCGGCGTTTTTCGGAAAAACTTTTGTATCCATTTTTGTTTAGAATAAATACCACAACATTTTTCCTCTACATAATTTTCCCATAAAAATTACCTATCATGGCCCTTTAATGGGATGAAACTATGTTATGACACTAATTTTTTTTTTTTTTTTTGAAATACTTTTTTCAACGGCTTGCGCTGAAAAATGGGTAGTAATAATTATAATTTGTTTTTATAATTTTATAAGGTAAGATCTGTATACTATAAAGCCTCATTACATTTGGACCAAATATGTATCATCTAATAATATAAGAATAAAACATCACATACCAGTTTATTACAAGCTTTGTTATGTATTTGGAAGTTATCCCACAGCTCGTGACCCTTTGAGTATATCTCAACAAAACTATACACAAATTTAGACGATAGAGGAAAACATATTTTCGCATAAAAAATCTACATACATGCATACTTGTATATATTATGTAACTTCACGAACAAATCATTAGAATTCTTCCAACAACAAAAATAAATAAATACAGTATTTTTAATCTAGAACCAACTTTTTGTAGTCTAAGTCAAAATACGCGAATCACGATAAGGCTCATTCAATTCAATTCTACGCCTAATCAAAAAAAATATGATTGTATTGAAGTGAAGTTACCACTGTTTTAAAGGCTATGTTCTCCAACTTAAAAAAAATCACCTATAAATCTTAAATATGGTTATTTGGATAACTCTGCAACAATTTATTATGATTTAAATTTAATTACGCAGTCCTGGCGAAAAACTGAGATAGTCGCCAGTTCAGTTCCGATACGTAGCAATTTATTAAACATTTCTTCACAAAAGTATACGAACTTGGAAATACTTTCCGTCGGTAAAACTATACACAACAAATTTAATAGCGAACTTTTTAATTCGAAAAGTAATAAGTTTGTAGAAGATTCACTACATGGCGCCGATCAAGAAGACAATAATTTAGCAAATTTGGAGACAAGTTTAGGTAAAAAAAACTGATATTTACTTTTTCCTAAAAAAATTTTTTAGCTTGACCAACACAAAAATATACACAGAAGGTTATCAAAAAGACAGCAAAAAAAGCTTAAGGGACAAAAAATACCGTTATTATGCTAATATTTCGTTAAAATTATTAATTATTATAACACCTAAACACCAAAATTCAATGAATTAACTTAAATAAGATCGAAAGATAATTAAAAAAACCTTTTTGTTACTCAAGCTTTTTGTGCGGTTATAGCTCGATATATAAAAAACATTTAATTTTTTTTTTAAGATTTTTGTTTGCGGTTATCAAACTTATTAAGTCTACTTACTAGTTCCAAAAGCGGGAACGAATTGCTTAACCATAAAAACAAGCCGATTTTTTAAAGTAAAAAAAAAAATAGGTGAACCTTTTATTTGATTCAGTTATTTTTTTTTTTTCAAATAAAACTTTTACTATTTTTTTTTTAATTGGTAAGAATTGTTATTGATTCAGTAAATCTATTTTCTGATAATATGAAAAATTTTAGTGAATGTGTTTGTAAATTATAAAAAAAAAGCAATATGAGTCCGATCACAGAGGAGATGTGTAAACATCTAGTAATGAAATTTTTTTTTAAGTTGGAAGTACTTATGCTTTTAGTATCTTTTTTTAAATTAATTAATTAAAAGTATCAAAACTTTTAATATTGTAAATAAATAGGAATTTGTTGGTTTTTGTTTGTTTTTAACCCCCGACTAAAAAAAGGGGTGTTATAAGTTTGTAGTGTGTGTCTGTGTGTCTGTGTATCTGTGTGTCTGTCCGTGTCCACGTACAGGCCAAACGGCTGGACTGATTTTCATTTAGTTTTTCTGTATGAAAGACGACTTGATCGAGAGAGTTCTTAGCTATGTTTGAAGAAAATCGGCCCAGCCGTTTAGAAGATATAACATCATTTCTGAAAAAAGTCGGGGGTTTTTAAAATTTTTGATTTTTGTTATATTAAATTTATTTGGTTAGTAAATGGACACACTGCAGTATATGTATATGTACTGTATTCAAAATTGCAGTAAGCAGTAAATTTACTGATTACTAAAAAAATTCAGTAAATTGTTACTGCTAATGAAATTTAATTTGCATTACCAGTGAAATCGTAGGGCCGTAATCATAATAAAATTGTAGCAAGTGGCAAAGTTTTTTCATTCAAATTTTGAAACTTTTGTATGAAAAACATTTAGCCACTGGGTAGAATTTCATTATGAATACGGGCATTACTGATTACTGAAAATTCAATGCATCTCATCATATAACAAATCATTTAGGCAATTTATAAAAATTGTAGAAACAAAATTTTAGTAATCAGTAAAAATTTACTTGTTAAACATTTTTTATTGTTTTTACTGAAACTTTAGTGGTACTGCAGTGCTCATCTATGGTAAATGCCTTTACTTTTACTTTTTAATTTTTAATTCCTGTTGTTCATCGTTTAGTTGTTGCTGTTCTTGTTGTTGTGTACGCATTGCAATTAAAATAAATTCAGTAAAGTGCGACTTTGACTCGCGCACATTCGGTTTTTATTTATTTTTTTTTGATTTAGCTTTCTTCCTTTTTTAAGTTTTTTCAGTTTAAACGATTTTTTCAGTTTTATCGCTTTTTTCTCGTTTTGGCATTTTTTTCTCTTTTTGGGTTTTTTAATTTTCGCAATATTTTTCATTTTGGCGATTTTTTCATTTTGGCGATTTTTCCGGTTTTTCGCGATTTATTTTAGTCCTAGAGATTTTTTTTAATTTGGTGCTTTTTTCGTTTTGGCGATTTTTTTTTTGTTTTTGGCAAATTTTTTATATTTGGCGATCTTATATTTTATTGATTTTTTAGTTTTACCGTTTTTGAAAATTTCAAGAGTTTTGCTCCTACGGTTTCCAAGATACAGCAAGTTGTCAAAATTACATTAACTGATGGAACACCCATTGATTTAAATTTTTTAAATTTAGTGTTAATTATTGTAGTCTGTATAAAAATACACTAACTTTTAAAATTTCAAGTGTATATATGTACATACACTTGTATGTATATTACATGGGATTTTAACATTTTTCGTTGCTCGTTTTGGAACGCCCTTTAATTTTTAACTCTCATGTATTTGTTGTTGTAGTAGCCAAATGTCTTCACATTGTGTCCAAATTTCAAGTCCGTAGCTCTTACGGTTGATTTTCACCTTTGGTCTACGAAAATATACAGAAAAATAACCGGCGGCGGCGCACCGTCGGCTTCGAGCCGGTCGACTTATTTCTCTGCTTGGTATTGCTTCTTTCAAACACTAATACACTCATACATAGCTCACACCGATTTGACAATGCTGTGAAAGAAAAGCAAAGAAATCTCAGCAAAGTAATCTCAGCAAAGAAATCAAAGTCAAAAGATTTTTACCCCCCAGCGTATAGATGTTTACACATCAAAAATTTGGTGAATAATCAGAAAAAAGTCTGCAAAAATGTTTTTCTGTTCCTATTAATATTATATTTAACTGAAAATATTTTGAGTTCCAGTTAACTTTTTTCTCTAAGGCCATAATAAGTTAACTAAAAATAAAATTATTTTTTTCAGTTAAATTTTTACAAAATTGTTATCAGAATCTACAAATTTCTTTGTAGGTCTGCATACATACAAAAAAAACTACTGATTCAATGAATTTGGTTACTGAAAACGAAATTTAGTTTTTCCTGTGAAGGAACACTAATGCACATCAGTTAAATGAGTGGTGTTATTATTTAATGACTGTTGGTCTCGGACCCGGGACCTTCAGTTTTGTAGTAAACGTGCTAACTACTTCAGCCAAAGCCACCCAAAGGAAACAGTATTTTTAAAGCTACATCAATCTTCTTACTACACAGAAAAAATTATTCCCAAAAAATGTTTAAACAAATATTTGTTTGAAATCAAACTTAGTTTCAGTAAATATTCTGTACTGGTCCACTAAATTAATTTGTACCAAAACACTGTATAGAGAAGAAACAGGTCACGACGTTTGTCGGCTACATTTCGGCATTTACATGTATACAACACGATCAAACAAAATAAACAACAACTAAACAACAACAACCGCACAACAGCACGTTGTTCCTATCAACAAGCAAGATAAACACCAACACACTGAAATAACATTCAATTTTCATCAGAATTTACAAAATTATGTGTAGGACCGCAGTCAAATAAAATATTTACTGATTCAACGAATTTGGCTACTGAAAATGAAATTTAGTTTTTTCTGTGTAATGAGATAAATTGTTAAGAATTTATTCTTATAGCTCCGGCCTACTTGAAAAAGTCTACTTTTGAATATTAATGGCTCACAATTTTTTTTCATTCGATTTTTAAACAATCACCTTTATTCCAGTTGTCAACATTGCCGTCACATCAATACAGTACCAAACAAATGAGTTTGGAACAAAAGCACGAAGCTTCCAGTATAGGCAATAAATAATAATTATCTTATGTCCTTATTATATTCGAAAATTATGTCGTAATTGCTATGAATGAAAACAAAGTGCCATTTGTGATTCTTTAAGACAATTACTACTTATTGTCTATGCTAGAAGGTTCGTGTATATGTTATACACTCTTTTTGTTCTAAACCATTATATCCAGCACATATACTTTAAATATATTTTTTAAACTATCGTTTAATACTTTACTTTAATTTTTCTGTTTTAAAAACACGGTAATACTAATTTTTAATTACTTTATTATTAAATAGAACAACCATTTTGGGAGAAAATGATTTAGAGAATTTATAAACGACTCAAAAATATTTTCAAACAAAAACGTCGTAAATCTTTTTACTGAATTAGAACATTAAAGAATGGCAACTGCAAATAATTTTTTTCTATTGACAAGGCGGCACAGTTTTCATTTTGTTTTTATTTTTTCAAAAATGGTTGTTGGCTTTGATGATTAAAACCAAAAATATTGTTAACATGTTTCTTAATTTAAGTACCATACGATAGTTTAAGAAATATAAGAATTTGATATAATAAATTGAGACAATAGATAGTAAATTATATACACGAACTTCCTAGCATAGACAATTAATAATAATTGCCTTAAAGAATCACAACAGCGAATTAGACAAGACGCCAGAATTTTAGAAAAGAATTGAGCCATTAATTTCTTGAGTGCTTTATATTTATAAAAACAAAGTCTAGGCGACTCAAATGCTTATACAATTTTTTTCTTTGTTTTTAAAAATATATAGAGCCATAACCGCTAAAATAGCTTAAACGACACATTTTTTAAACTTTGTTTTTTTTCACGAAAATCGACTATCTACGATAGCAAATAATCGATTTTAGTCAAAAATTAAAGTTCCAAAACTATTTCGCTTGAGTCATTTTGGGGGTTATGGCACGATATGTTTAAAAATTCTAAATTAATTCATGTTGCTTTTCACTCACCCACACTTTTATAATCTTGTCATTATGATTTGGAAGATTTTTCAAATAAATTCAGTTATTACCTGAAAAAGAAGCAGGTGTAAAACGATAATTAAAATTTTTATATTTACATTATATGAAAATATAAAGGTAAATATAAAAAGATTATCAAGAAACAAATCTTTTTAAAATAGCCAAATAATGTAATATATAATAAATAGTAAAAATTATCGATATAAAAAATATTAATAATAATTTTTATATGCTTTAGTTTTAAATACTGCCCCCCATATTCATAAAATTTAAAATGCATTTAAAATGTATTTTATTTCAAATTTTTAATAAAAAATTTTCCTAAAATGGATTTCAAATTCATTTTATTTTTTAATGAATATAGGGGTGATTGAATAGTTGCTTAATTGAATCAGTTGGTTAAAACAAAATAATTTTTTCTAAAACGCACCAAAAACTATTTCCAATTTATACAAGACAATCAAAAATTTTCGTCTGCCTGTTTGTGTTGAAAACAAAAACAAATTTTTGTACTTGTTTTTTTTTTTCAATATGTGAAGCTTCTAAATCACAAGCATAAAACTTGTCAAAACTTTTATATGAAAAATGGCCTATAAAGTAAATAATTATATATGTATGTATGTGTAATAATTAATTCCTTGTAATGAATAGAAGAATCACTTATTTCTATATATGTATGTATTAAGTGTCATAATGTTTTAAAATATTTGCTTGAAAGAAAAAACAAAAGCAAAAGCAATGATACTAAAATAATATAAAATATTATGATCAGATATTCAAAAGAGACGATACTCCGATCGCTAAGGAGGAGGGTGGTGTTGGCTGAAGTAGTTAGCATATACCGACTTCATTCAGCAGATACTAATCATAATGTAACATCAGAGCGCCCTCATTCGTCGGTATTGTGTGGCAGAATCATTGGCGAAGTAAACTAACTAATAAAATGCCACTAAACATAGTTTCAGAAATTTGATACGCCTCATTGACACCAGAGGCGCTGCAACTCTGCATTACTAAAAAAAAAAGACGTGCAAAATGCAGAGTTTTAAAAGAATGAAGTTTTACTCTATCTCTTACTTCACCACCTGTCTTCTGTATACTCCCCCCAGGGGAGTCTATTTATAGACTACGGGTGTGGCAACCCCGGGGCCCCAGCTGGGGTGATCTAGCTTCTTCCATTGACGTACCTTTGGTACATTACCCATAGAACCTATGTGTTACTACCCGATCTCTGAACACAAACAGAGCAAGGGATGTGCACATATTTATAACAAAAGGAAGACACGTCCTGTTGATGCCAGTTAGGTGCAGCGTCACCTAGAACTGCCCCTGAGTTCAAAAGACGATAGAGGCGAAGCCCTTGTGGTAGAACTTCGAGGTCTAACCAGAGGCTACTTCTGGTACCACGGGTGCCGGTGGCCCGACAGTCGAGCTGCTTGGAGTTGAGTGCATGTAGCGGTCGTCAGTTTCCTTTGCTAAAATGCCGAGTTCGTCCTACCTCACGGGGTTAAAGGGATGATTTTGGTATGTGTGGAGTAGGCACTGGCTATTTGGCGACACAGGCATTGGTTCATCTCGGATGAGTGGTTGAGCTGTGCCGGCAATGGTTGAGGAATTCTCTTGGGGACCTCGCTATGGGTGTATACACAACACCTTGGCGTGGAAGCCGGAGAATTATCGTGGTGGTTGTGGTTGCTACCAAAATCGCTGGGAGAATAGTCTTGGCTTCCCAGTGTCAAATCAATACTAGTGGTTGGTCTGACGCGGTCAGCCAGACACTATTCTAGGTGCTGTTGCCATTCAACAGAAGCTGCTATGGGCACGGACATAGCAGCAGAGTTTAGATAGCTCAAATTACCTCAGCAAGGTAATTGAATATAGTACAGGGATAACTATATTCAAAGATTGCAACCTATGTGCCTTATGGAGTGGGCCATAGGTTCATTCTAAAAGGGTGCATGGGGGCGTTGGTCTGGCGTCTAACCCACACCCAGTGCTTTGGCATACGTGAGAGTAGGCCGTAATGGCAGGTACTCACGTAAGGCAATCGCACATCTGTCTTCTCTATACTATCCCTTTCCTAAAACATTAATTATGTTACTTCTGTTTAAAAAAAATAATAAAAATAAAAAAAAATATAAAAATTGACTGACTTCTTCTGGTCTAAGGCAGGCCAAAGTATTACTGCAGCCATTTTCATTTAATGGCATCCTGGACCTCAACAGAAATAATTTACGGCTTGTTACTAATTTTCTTTCTGGTGACCTTGGACTGAACTATCTATTATTCGTGAATGTATCGTCTTATGTAACAGTAGAAAGCGTATTTTTTATTCTGATTTTCTGTTTGCAAAAATCTGTGCTGCTTTTCATAAGGAGAGTCATACATAGATTGATTTAGCTTAATTTAGAGATATATGGCACAAAAGATCTACCAGGTGGCGCAGTGTCGCTCTTTGGACCGGATCTTCCCCCTATTCTATTCTATAACCAAATATATTTTTTGAACTTCGCAAACAAAAATAATAGCCAAATTGTAAGTTATTACGACTACAGAGTACATACGCTTTTTTGCATTTCTAGTACGCAAAGCTTTTGCTGGATTCCATACATATTTTCTAGGAGAGTTTACTGTTTGAAATGCTCGTACAGCTGTACGAACACAAAACAAAATCGACCAATCAGCAATCTCCATTTTTTCAAGTTGAATATATAATTTTCCATGAAAAAATATAAACAAAAACTATTTTTGGACACGTTAGTTAGGTTAGGTTAGCAGGCTGCTGGTAAGGAAAGGGGAAATTTAGAGTCCAGCTCACTGGGGTCCAATACAATGATCCTTTTGTGATCATAGTGAGAGAGGGTGATAGGGAAGGGATAGTGATAGTGAAGTATGAAGATGAAGGAAGAGACAGGAAAGAAAAGCTTCATTCCTTTTACAATTTTGCTTTTTTTGCACGCTTTTTAGTAATGCAGTGTTACAGCGCCTTCTAGTGTCAAATGAAGCGTATTAAATTTTGAAGCTGTGCTTAGTAGCCATTGGTTACTACTCAACGAAGGAGGGCGCTCTGATTTTACTTTAAGATTAGTATCTGCTGAAGCCGGTGTAGTTTTAGTGACCCAGTGCCTTATGCCTGCATCACTTGAACTTTTTCCACAACAACTGATACAAAGGGTACTAATGCACATCAGAAAAATGCGTGGTGTTGTTATTTTAATGACTGTCGGACACCGGGCTCGAACCCAGGACCTTAGGCTTTGTAGTCAACGTGCTAACTACTTCAGCCAACGCCACCCTCTTTGGACATGTTGGCAGCATAATGTTTTTCCACAGGGTGCATATATAGATGAGACAAAGTAAGTCGCACGAGAATATAGTGGCATATTCTATGAACGCTATTTCTTACGTTTTTTTATTTATCGGCTCGTTGAGTTTCAATTTAGTTGTCTTCTACAAACAGGCTGTAAGTCTTTTTAAAGTAGTGATATAAAAATAAAAATAAAGATTTATCGCAACAATCGAAGTGTGACTGACTTAAGCCTTGAATATTCCCTCCTCAGCACAAATTTAAATTTAGTTATTGTGATTTCTATAATAAAAACTTTATCAGCTTCATGTAATTATATATAAATTTAAGCAAAAGCAAACGAAAAGTAAAATTTTAAATAATTTTATTGTTGCTTTGAAATGCAATACAAATAAAACAAGTTTAATAACAGCAATTAAAATAAACTAAAAAAAAAAACAAGTAAAAGTAATTAAAACATAATCCAAGAATAGAATTTATGACCGGAGGGGTTTTTTTCAAACGATAAAAGACTACACATGCACGTACATATTAGACTCCTGCACAAGGCCACCTGCAAGAACTTTAAAGAAATGAGAGATTTTTTAAATGCTTAACTACAGCGAAATATTTTAAAACAAACGCTAAACAACAATGTTTGCAAGAAACTTGTTTCAGTTATTGCAGGTGTAGGAGTAAGGAAGAAAATACTTCTTGACAGAAGAATTTGTGATGCTTGGTTCTTCATATGCATGGGCGGGTATACAAACGTCATGCATGTACATATGCACACAAACAACAGCATTTATTTTTGTTTTAATATAATACCCTTAAAAAACCAGTCGTACTTACATTTCAAGACTATTTACGCAGCTCTATAGTACACATAAAACTTGAATTTATTTCTTGAAATTTGGTATATTTGAGATAACAATAATATCGAAAGAGTATTAAATAAAAATATTTTAAACTTTCACTAGCATATTTGTTTCTATTTTACACGCACATACATGCAAGTGAGTTCTTATTTTATTTCGATCATCAGAAGGGAGTAAAATAAACGTGTGTGAAGATAAATTTCGAAATTTAAGCCCAAGACACAAACCAATTGCATTAACAGAGCTATGTTAACCTGATAACAGAGCCCTGTTAGACATGAAAATTTTGGAAGTACATACTCAAAATGGAATCCTGGCCATATTTTTCAACAAAATGAGCTGAAAAAAATCGAAACATGCAGACTATTATATTTTTCTATATAAAAACAAAAAAAAAAGTCATAAAAAAATTAAAAGAAACTATAAATTTTTAACTATCAAATAAATTAATTTTTTTATGGAAATTTGTGAATTCCTAGAGAACGAACATACCTGGGCGGCTAAATTTTTTTTAAATTTATGTCTTTTGTGCTTTTATGAGCTTAAACAGCAACAATGATTTAAAATTATTTCATAGACAGCTATCATTAATTGATCACTTAAAATTTCTATATATACATCTGACTGGTCGCAGCTTGCATGCGGTTTTTTTTAATTCTTAAAATATGCGCTGTCTAAGATATGAGGTTTGCTGGCATAACTGCAGCCTTAATTTTTTAGCTGATACGACCGTCGCGACGGTGGCTTCTGGTGCCTAAAGTAACAGTTACACATTGGGGAATTTTGTTAAAAAATTTAAATAATTCTGCAATTTTTAAGCTGGTGTTACATGGCACAAGCCTTGAATTTGGAGGCGGAGGCACAAAGCCCCAAAGTGGGCAACCTTGAATTAATGAAATATTAAAACCGATACCAAGTTGGTGTTTTTGATCTGATAAAAAAGATTTTTTGCAAATGGATTTTTTTTTGTATCCAAGAGCTAAACACAAGTCTGCTACATTTATGATTTTTCCTTTACAGTTTAGGATATATTCGAAAAAAATATTGACATTTTGGCTTTTTTACCAACATTGGTCCACTGTTCTGCTAATGGAGAAGTCAAATCTCGTTCGATTTAGAAAAGGGAACTTACTGTGATTTGAGAACAAAATTTTTGACATTAAAAAAAAAGTTGGTATCAAAAGCAAAATTAAAGGCTTCATTAGTCTTTACTTTCTTTTGCTGTTCTGTGCCGTTCCTTTCTGTATAAAATATTTTGCAATTACTTTGTCTGTGAAAAAAATCAGCTGGCAACCTATAGAATTGATTACACTTGTACACAAAATATCACAACACACTAATACATACACACTTTTGGCTGTCACTTAACGTTGAATTATATTTTCTACAGATTCGTCCGCAACAGAACAGAACGAAAAAGTAAAAACTAACCACACATACAGATTTTCAACTAAACAGAAACAAAACAGCTGATTCAGAACAGAACAGCACGTACAAAACTTATACGCGATTGAAATTAAAATTTTGAAAAACTCGATTTTTTGCCTTTTTTTTTTGCAGAAAAAAAGTGGGTAAATTATTTCGCTATTATTAAAAAATATTGCAAAAATACCAACCGGATATTTTTATATATTCAAAGGTAAAACTGAAAGAAAAATTACAAAGAAATTTATTGTTAAAAATTTTTCGTTATTAAAGAAACCAGATCGTTTCAAAATATAAATTTTTTCCTTTAAATGATTCTTAAAATCGTTTACGTAACTCTTAGATAGCCACAAAAGTGAAAAATTTCCCGAAAATTTTTTTATTTCATTTGTTTGAAAGTTTTTCACTTTTGCGGCTACCTAAGCGCTACCTAAACGGTGTACCGGTACTTTAGGTAGAGCTATAAAAAAAATTTCCAAACAGTTCCACTACTTTTCCTTATAAGTTACAAAATATAACTACTAACAAGTGTAAACAAGTCAAGTGGTGTTCCCCAGTTTCCTATTTTAATAGATAGAGCATATTTTCCTTAGGTAGTACACTTACACCCAGAGAAAAAACAGCTTAAAATCAATAAAAACCATATTGAATTAATAAGAAACATTAACGAAAGTCTAGTCATGTTGAAATTTCTTATTTCAATATGGAAAAATATTAATTTACAGTATTAATTTATTAATTTTGTTTATTTTGAAGTACCTCAGTATACATTTTTTATTATATTGAAAATTATTGAACTAATGTGACGCGTTCTTACTTTTAAGTGTCAGTTTTTCCCTGAGTGTAATTCCCGTGTAATAAGTTTTCAAGTGGAATATAGGAATAGTGGATATAGGAATTGCCATTTTAAATTTTTGAGAACTGAAATTTATACGTAATCAACGACTCTAAAATCCTTGAGGTACCTAGTTTTATTAAAATTTATTAAATCCATAAGAAGTAAATAATTTTGTCGCACTAAATTTTCAATTTGTGCTTGTGTGCGGTGTTAAGAATCATTCCTAGAAAGTTATAATATTTATTGAGATCTTAGGTACATTTTTGTAGTTGATTAATTCTTTGAATTTTGAACGGTTCATTACCTATGGACCTCAACAGGGAAAAAAAAGGGTAAAAAATTTAACTTTTTTTAATTTTTTGCGATTTTGATCTCAAAGATGAAGTTTCTTTGATTTTATATGTTCGCAATTATTGTTCTTTATGACAAGAGGTACAACTTTGCCTCAGAAAAGTCAAAATTCCGAACGTTTTGCAAGATATGAGCATGAGAAAATGCACAAATGGCACCGAGGCTCCAAATCTTAGGGGCCCATAAAAAAGTGCATGACTTGGGGAAAAAATGAGACACACGGGCCTATTTTTTTTGGTCTTTTATCACGTAGTGGTGTCCGTATATGATAATATTTCCATGACTTACAAAAAATATGGGAATAATATACAACTTGCTGATTTTTCACCTTTTAAAGTTATCTACCTATCCATTGATATATAGAACATATATGTCATTAATTTGAAATATTAAATAAAACGATCACAAAACAGAAATTTTTTAATAACCACTGAATAATTTAAATGCGACAACTTTAATTTATTAATAAAATCTTTCAGAATTTATTGTAAGTTTTCAGTTCACGTTCTGGCCCACATATAATATATAAGACATATGAGACAACATACATAAATAAAACTTTAAAGAAAATAAAAGTAAATTAACTATTTTAACACTTCTCAACAACAAACATATGTAAATAAAAAAAATAATAGGCAACGGCTGGCAAAAAAAATAATTGAATAAAACAATTTACAACTCTTTACAAGAAACGTTTAGAAGAAACACTTTAAGAGCCATAAAAAAGAAGGAGACTAAGCTAAATTAAATTATTATGCAAATCATACGTATGAATATACTACAATTGTCATCACACACTGAGTGCATATACTCGTACATATGTACATTATGAAACCATTAATTTTAGCATAAAATATTTTAAAGTTTAAGCACCCAGACAGACAAGTTTGAAAATACTTGACAGCAAAAATATGTCCCAAGTCAATTCAAATAAATATACAGATATATTTTGTGTATACATACATACTTATGTATGTATATATGGACATATAAAACACTTAAATAAAGAAATCAGTCTGTCAATTAATTTCATTTACATATTGTCGTTATCATCACATTTTTACGAGATTTTAATTCATAAAATCAACAGAAGATTCGAACAACAAAAAAAAAATGCCAACATTCATCACATCACTTCGCACATAAATTTGTGGAGAAAGAAGTTAAAGAAAAAAAAAACAAGTAAAAGTGCTATATTCGCCTGTGCCGAATCTTATATACCCTTTACCAAAGTGCGTTTATGTAATTATATAGAGATACATACATAAGCACATAGTTACTTTTATGTACAAGGAAAAAAATAATAATTTTCAAGGCCTAGAATCATAATTTTAGATTTTTCTGATTACTTATAGCAATCTAGTAGTTCTTAAAAAAATATAGAAAGTGTTTAAGTAAAAACAAGAAATTTAAAAAAAAAAATGTTTTATTTAGTTACTTTAATGTCCAGAAAAAAAATCATAGTTTCCAGCTCTGGAGCTGTGGTTTTTATTTTTATAATTTTCTATACTAAGCTTTTCTTTCCAAAACGTAAAATATATATAATTTATAAAGGAAAAGATAAAAATTAATAAGACTTAGCTACTTTTATATATCAAAAAAGTGTAAGTGTCCCAACCGTAAACTCATCCTTTTTGATTTTCTGATTTCTTACACCAATCTATGTCTTTTAAGAAATTAAGAAATGTTTAATTTATAGAGAAAAAGGGAAAATTTGCTTTAGTAAGTTACTTTTCTATAAAAAAAGGTAAGGTTTTCAACCCTGGAAACGTGTTTTAAACTTTCTTAAATCGAAATACCAATTTTATTCGTACTGAAGTATAAAATAATTTTATTTATTTAAAAAAAAATAAAATTAGTTTTCGGTAGTTAATTTTTTATATCACAAAAATAGTTAGTTTCCCAACCCTGGAATCATTCTTTTTAATTTTTCTGATTTCTTACGCCAATCTATTTCTTTCAAGAACATTAGATATGTTTAATTTATAGAAAAAAGGAAAAATTTGTTTTAGTAAGTTACTTTTGTATAAGAAAAAAAGTTGAAGTTTTCCAACCCTGGAAACGTCTTTTTAAATTTTTTTAATTTTTTTTATTTGAAATACCAATTTTATTCGTGGTGAAGTATAAAATACGTTTATTTAATACAAATAAATAAAAAAAATAAGTTTACGGTAGTTAATTTTATATATCAAAAAATCGTAGGTTTTCCAACCCTACAATCATCCTTTTTGTTTTTCTGCTTTCTAGCATCAATATCTTTCTTTTAAGAAGTATTTGTATTAGTAAGTTACTTTTGCATAACAAAAAAAGTTAAGGTTTTCCAACCCTGGAAACGTCTTTTTAGTTTTTTTTTTATTTTTTTAGTTAGAAATACCAATTTAATTCATACTGAAGTATAAAATAAGTTTATTTAATAAACAAATTATTAAAAACTAGTTTTCGGTTGTTATTTTGTATGGCAAAATGAAGTTTAAGTCTCCCAGCTCTGAAACGGTTCGCTCGATTTTGCTGATTTCGACCATTTCTGACCAACCAGTCCAAGAACGAAGTCTCTAGCTTTTCTGGGAGCTTCGGAAAACCGATTTCACGTACAGACAGACGGACAGACGGACATCGCTTATTCGTCTTCCCTATGCATAAGGATCCAGAATATATATACTTTATGGCTCGCTTATTAATATTCTAGAAATTACAAACGGAATGACAAACCTCTATATACTCTTTTACCATTTTTTTGGTGAAGCGTAAAAAAGCTAAAAATTTAAAATGTATGACCACATTTAAAAAAAAACCGAAAAAATCGCCATACCGAAAAGAAATGTCCATTAAATAAATTGCCAAAAACCAAGAAAACGAAAAAAAGTCGCTGTATCTAAAAATATGGCCAAAAAATTAAAAAAAGTGTCAAAACTAAATAAATTCAGTAAAGTGCGACTCTGACTCGCGCACGAAGGGTTCCGTACGAACACTAGATATGTCATTTAATACAAACTTCATCCTATATAATATATAGTTTTGGAATTTTTTTTCGTTTTTGGGATCTTTTCGGTTTTTTTGTTTTGGCGGTTTTTGCGTTTTTTCGGTTTTGGCGATTTTTTTAAGTTTTGGCTCTTTTTTTAGTTTTGCACTTTATTTTCTTGTTTTGGCGATTTTTTTCGGTTTTTGGCATTTTTTCATTTTGGCGATTTTTTTATTTTTGGCGATTTTTTTCATTTTTGTGATTTTTTTTTATATAAATTTTTTTTTTAGTTTTGGCGACATTTTCGCGTTTTGGCGATTTTTTACGATTTTTGGCGTTTTTTTCATTTTGGCGTTTTTTTTCATTTTGGCGATTTTTTCGAATTTGGCAATTTATTTTAGTGTTAGAAATTTTCCTTTTAATTTTGGCGATTTTTTTCGTTTTGGCGATTTTTTTTGTTATTTTTGGCTTTTTTGTTTTGGTTTGGGGATTTTATAATTTTCGATTTTTTTAGTTTTACCGTTTTTGAAAATTTCAAGTGTTTGCCTCTTACGGCTTCCAAAATATATCAAATTGTCAAAATTACATAGTCAAAGTTGCATTAACTGATGGACCACCCTTTAATTTAATTATTTTTTAATTTAGTGCTAATTGTTGTAGTTTGTATAAAAATACACTAATGTTACAAATTTCAAGTTTCAGTATACATTTGTATGTATATTACATGTGATTTTAGCATTTTTCGTTGTTCGTTTTGGAACATCCTTTAAATTTTAATTCTCATGTATTTGCTGTTGTAGCGGTCAAGGTTCTACATACTCTGTCCAAATTTCAGGTCCGTAGCTCTGACAGTTCCTGAGAAAATACCGTGTGACGGACAGATGGACGGCGTAGCGAAAACAATAGGGGTCCTTTTCACCTTTTGTGTAGGGAACCCTAAAAAACCGAAAAACCAAAAAAAAATCGTCAGAACAAAAAAGCGCTTAAAATAAACAAAAATGCAAAAATTTAAGAAATAGCCATAAAGGAATAAATCGCCAGAAGCAAAAAAAAAATCGACAAACCGAAAAAACGACAGAACTATGTAAGTGTTAATGTAAAAAAATCGCCAAAAATATCGCCAAACAAAAATAAAAAATCTGCTCAAACGAAAAAAGCGCCGGAAATAAAAAACAACTGAAAAATTACCAAAAAACGCAAAAAATAAAATAAATCACCAAAAATTTAAAAAATCGCCATAAAAAAAATCATCAAAAACCAAATAAATCGCCAAACCGAAAAAGACAGAACTAAAAAAGCGTCTATGCAAAAAAATCGCTTAAACGAAAAAGCGCAAAAAAAAAACAAACAACTGAAAAGTCGTCTAAATGAAAAAAGCACCAAAAATAAAAAAAATCGATAGAACTAAAATATATCGAAAAAATTTAAGAAAACGCCATAAATTCACTTAAAACCGAAAAAAAATAGCCAAAACCAGAAAAAAACTAACTCCAGGACTTAAAAAGCGCCGATAACAAAAATAAATTGCCAAAAACCCAAAACAAATTGCCAAAAGAAAAATGCACCCAGGGTAAATTTTAATCTCTAAAACAAAAATAAAGTGCAAAAACTAAAAAACCGCCGAAACCTGAAAAAATTCGTCAAAAACGCCAAACATAAAAAATTGGTAAATCGGCAAAAATTTAATAAATCGTCGTAAAGAAAAAAATTCACAAAAAATCGCCAAAACAAACAATAAGCGCCAAAAATAAAAAACCGTCAAAAGAAAAAAATCACTAAATGTAAAAATTATTCATTTGTATGTAATTTATCGACCTTATTTTTAATATTAATTAATGTAGTTTTATAGATATTGTATCTATTCAGGCTTTCAAGGTTATTAAATTTGTTCAAAATTTAAATAAAAAACGTTTTTATTTAATTTTTAATGTATCCGACGTTTCGTTGGGATTTTCCAACATCTTCAGGGATAATTATTTTTATTGAAATCTGGTAACATTGGTAATATATAAAAAGAGAGACTTTAATATATATATATATATATATATTATTCATTGTATGAAAAACTATCCGAAATAAATCGCTTAAAACCGAAAAGATTTTTAATAGGTACTTAAGTTTTTTTTTTTTAAATTTCTACTTTAGGTCAAATATTCGATTATAAATATATGTAGGTTAGAGTTCGTATAGTATTATATATGTAGAGTCCGTGTGGAACCCTTCGTGTGCGAGTCAAGGTTGCACTTTACTGAAGTTTTT
This sequence comes from Tachina grossa, assembly GCA_949987645.1. NCBI lineage: Eukaryota > Metazoa > Arthropoda > Insecta > Diptera > Tachinidae > Tachina > Tachina grossa. The sequence continues at coordinate 181,393,935 of OX465274.1, forward strand.
GCGATTTCGTATTTACTTTGCTGGATTGATAACATCAATTTAATAACATGACTGGCATTTTGTCAAAGAAACTTCAAAATCTTTTGTACCGTATCATGGAATGATTAATGTCAAAACTTAAGGAAACATATTTATTAAGAATTTTATCAGGAAATCAGTTTTAAAGCTAATACAAGAAAAAATTATTGTTCCCTTTTGTCCAAAATTATTTGCGCCATAAAAATCAAATTTCTTTTGAATTTTTAAAGATTTTTAAGCATTTTACTCATTTTATGGCTGTTTATTACAAAAAAAGGCACAAAACTTGGCAAATATTTAATCTGAGTAATAAAATTACGTTGTCACAAATTGTCACTGACTTTATCTTACAATTAATGGTATTCATTATGACGTCACTTATCCACACAAAAATATGTGCAACTAAATAAACAGTTAGTAATAAAATTTCGTATTGAGGAGAAAATAAACACCGAAAAAAAATATTATTAAAAACATTTTGTAATAAAATATGTTATTGAGGAGAAAAGAAACACCGACCAAAATATGAAAGCACTACGTCGTATATGCAGCTTAAAGTATATTGTGGAATTTGTGTTGTTTACAGATTTCTTTTCTTTTTTTTTTTTTTTTTTTGCTTCAAGATATAACATCACAAAGAGTTTGATATGACTGATCGCCTGTCAATTACCTGGCAGCTTGACAATACCGTCAGTACCAGCGCAGATATTAATTATTTGGACTTACTCTCAATTGATGATTTTTTCTTTTGTTAAACAGAGAAGTCAATGCAAAGTCAATGCAAATAGTTTTAGGGGCCATATTTATCATACATTCACTACATTTTATTTTAATTTATTGATGTCATAATTTTGTATTTTATAATTTTTTAATGATGCAAGTTTTTTTATCTTCAGAAAATTAAAAAAAATTCTTTAATTTTTATTCGTTAAAACTTTTGTTTCCTATAGGACATTTAAACTTATTAAATAAATTTTTTTTTAAATCTGAACAATTTAAACCAATCATTTTTACCTTCATCAAGACTTCTTATCCAAAACAAAAACCATTAACTAAAATTTTTCCCAAACTACAACCAAACAACTGCAATGTAGCAAATTCGCACACCTTTTTATTTAATAATAATAATTTATTGCTGTTACGCCAAATCATGGGCGCATAGTGCCAATACAAAATTATTTCAATCATTTCTATTTGAACTTAAGAGTTTTTTTCTATTCCATGATAAATTCTCTGGATGTAGGTTCATCTCTTCTTCAAGACTACGTCTCCAACTACCTCGTGGTATGCCTCTTCTTCGCGTTCCTTGGGGATTCAAATCGAAGGCTTCTCTACAAATATCATTGGCTGGCTTACGCAGCACATGTCCTATCCATCTCCATTTCCTTTCACGAATTTCAAAAGCAATAGGTTTCATATTACTTATACGGTACACAGAAAAAACTAATTTTCCATTTCAAACACAAAATTCTCTGAATCAAATATTATTTTTTTTCAATTTAGGTCCTTCAACGAAATTTGTAAATTCAAATACAAAATTTTTGTAATAATTTGTTTGAAAAAAAAACCCGATTTTTTCAATCAAAAAATTGTCTGATTCAATAAAAAATTTTTTATGAAAATAAAAAGCAAATAAAACAAATAACTATTTTGTACCGTATGCAATTTCTATATTGGAACAGAAATGTTCTCTTAACAATTTTGTTACATATGTTACTTTATCAGCGATGCCAACTATTTATAACCGAAACGCGCTACTACCCTTCTCAAAACGCGCTAGAACGCGCTAAGTTACAGCATTGTCAACTATTTATAGGAAAAACGCGCTATTTTCTACGCGCTAAATTAAATTTCAACAAAAGTCGATGTATATATGGATTAGTACTCGTATATACAATTAATTTTTCAGATTTTGCAATATTCCTTCCTTGACATTAACCTAATTCACAATCTTGTGCAAATGGTCTTGCATCGTTGCATGTGCAAAATGGTATAGTATATTGATACCCACCACTAAGAATTGTTAAGTGGTGAGTATCAATATACTATACAATTTAGCACATGCAATGATGCAAGACCATTTGCACAAGATTGTGAATTGGGCTATTATGTTTTAATAAACTGAAATCATTTAATACAGAATCAGAATCGCCTTCCAAATAATCGAAATGCTTAGCTTTTACTTTTAATTTATTTCTAAAACTTTGTAACAACATATAAATTGTCGAATAGTTTTGCGATTCAAATGCTTTTTGTACTTCAGCTATAGTAGATGCATTGTAAGTTATCCCAGTAAAAAACTGGAAGTCATTCTGAAGGAACCACATTTTCATTGCTTCCAAAAAATCGATATTTTTAATTTGCCGATAGTTAGCAGAAAATCAAGTAAAAGTTTATTTTATTCAACCACAACCTTGTAGTTTTTCCATAGTTTTAGTAAATACTCACCAAAATGTTCCAAAAATCGATTTTTTGAAAGAAATTTATGAACTAATTTTGGCCTAAAATTTAGAAGTTATTTGCTTAAATTTACATGAAAACACTGTTTCGCGTTTAAATTCGTATAAAAAGAAACGAATTGTTAAAATATGTAACTTTTAAAGTTTTTTCTAGATGAAAATATTACCATAGAACACAAAAACGGAAATTTTTCTTAAAATCGCTTCTAATTCGGTGACTAGGCATCGGAAAAGAGAACTACTTGCAATGACAACCCTATGTACAGGGTGGGCCAAAAGAAACCAAGGGAAGTAAAAGTTTAATAACTTTTTTGTTTATTAATTCTTTTTTATTTTTTCTTTCAGATTATATAGACAACACTTGGAGAATTTATAATGGAGAGATTCACAACTGAACAGAGAACCAGAACAATAGAATTTTATTATTTAAACCAGAGATCAATTATTTTAACGCAAAGAACATATCGTCGACATTTTAACGTCAGAATTTCGCCCTCTGAAGCGATGATTCGTTGCTTAGTTAATCTTCATCACCAACATGGCAGCGTAAGAGATTTGGCTCGAACCGATAGACCACGTTTAAGTCGCACTGCGGAAAATATTGAACGAGTACAGCAAAATGTTAACGAAGCACCAGAAACATCTGGCAGAAGGCGTTCTGCTCAGCTAGAAATGTCTCACACGTCACTACGGCGCATTTTAAAAAAAGATTTACAGTTATACCCATATAAGGTGCAATTGGTCCAAGAATTAAAACCCGCAGATCATCGGCAACGTCTAAATTTTGCAGTTAAATTTCAAGAGTTGGCCAGAAATGAAATCAACTTTATTGAAAATTTGATTATGAGTGATGAAGCTCATTTTCATTTGAATGGCTTTGTTAATAAGCAGAACTGTAGGTTCTGGGGTTCTCAAAATCCAAGAGCCATTCATCAACGCCAATTGCACCCCATCAGGTGTACAGTATGGTGTGGGATCACATCTGAAAATGTCATTGGGCCCTACTTCTTCGAGAATGAAGATGGAAGTGATGTAACCGTAAATGGAGAGCGGTATCGGTTTATGATAGAAAATTTTTTACGTCCTGCTCTTGAAAACAGACCTGGTATGTGGTTTCAGCAGGACGGAGCCACTGCCCATACTGCCCGAGACACAATGGCACTTTTAAGTCAAATTTTTGGAGAGCGAATAATTTCTCGAAATTCGGAAATTATTTGGCCAGCGCGATCGCCAGATTTGACAGCACCCGACTATTTTCTTTGGGTTTTTTGAAGGAGCGAGTGTATGTGAACAAGCCAGAGACAATCCTTGAACTCAAGGCAAACATTGTTGCAGAAATTCGAACGCTACAGCCACAAGTTTTGAAAGATGTTATGGAAAATGCTCTAAAAAGATCCCATCAGTGCGAAGCTGAAAACGGTGGTCATTTAAAAGACATCATTTTTCATACTTAGTGTAAAAAAATTTCCATTTTGTATATTATATAATCTGAAAGAAAAAAAAGGTTAATAAACAAAAAAGTTATTAAACTTTTACACCCCTTGGTTTCTTTTGGCCCACCCTGTAAAAATCATTAGATCGGATCGAAATTTGAACTACTTCCAGACTGCAAACTCTACATTTTCATGACTTCTTTGGAGTGTCTTTTTTTACTGGGTATGTAAATATTTTGGGTCATTGTATGTAGTACATATTTTTATTTGTGCAATTTCAAAATATTTGTCATTACAGTAATAGAATGCGTTTTTTATTTGCGAATTTTGTTTGCAACAGCTAAATCATTAACTTATTTAAAAAATTTTATCGGAGTTTTGGATATTAGAAAATTGTTAAACTTATACAAAAAAAGTTAAAGAAATATTGAACTGAAATGATATTATCAACTTTATTCAAAACGCGCAAATTTAGCGCTTTTTTTTATTAAACGCGCTATGACGGAAAAAATCGCGCTTGGCATAGTTAAAACGCGCCAAATCTAGCGCGTAACGCGCTAAATTGACATTGCCGTACTTTATACTATTGTATGCTCAGCTAAAGAGCAAATCGTTTTTGGATACGCAAATAATAAATACACGCAAAACATGATTTCTTTTGTTTCTTCTCATCTTAAAATAACTTTGTTGAGTAAAAAAAAAATAAGCCACGATGTCTTTCGGCTTCTTGTCCGAATGCACACAAGCATTCAAAGAAAACAACAAGATCAGCACATGACCACGTTGAGTCAAGCATTAAACACATTCACCACAGCAAGCTACCGACTACCAAATGTCAAGGATAGAATACACATGTTTATATGAGAATAATTCTTTTGAAGACAGCAAGGCAACATGGCGGCAGGTTGTTGTCTATGCTGATTTTGTCGTTGTAGTCCAATTAAACTAATTTCTATTTTATGTTTTTGACCGGGTGCAGTCAAGTTAATAATTAGTGTTTTTTATGGGAATTGTTACAATTTAAGTTTAAAATTTTTAAACGCACTAATAATCCCAAATTAATATTTTACTTATTAAGTAATGTATTTTTAATAAAAAAAATTTTTTTTAATAAAAAAATATGTTACTTAATAAGTAAAATATTAATTTGGGATTATTAGTGCCATTAAAAATTTTAAACTTAAATTGTAACAATTCCCATAAAAAACACTAATTATTAACTTGACTGCACTCGGTCAAAAAAATACTTGTGTGGCAACACTCTATTCTTAAATAGCTGTTGTTGTTATTTACGTTTATTTTCTTTTACATACTCTTACGACTACAATTTGAAGCTGAAAAAAAGTCAGCCAATGTAGCAATAGTAAAGTAAGAAAATAAAAAACATGTTGATTATTGAGTTCTTGTTTCAACTTTGTTATTTGTTATTGAGCTTCTTATTTGTTTAAATGAAAGTTTATAATATAATAACTCTAGTTGTTCTAAGAAACTTTGGGTAAAGGTTCCCTGATGATCTGCATTAGCAACAGTGAAATGCGCATAGGATCCAGCTAAACCCCTCAATAATCAATTTCAATGTATTTTTAATAAAAAATACTTTACTTAATAAGTAAAATATTAATTTGGGATTATTAGTGCGTTTAAAAATTTTAAACATAATTTCTATTTTGTTGGCTACAATAAGAAAATTCAGTATTGCCAGTATAATACAAAATATTGAATGAATGAGTGATTTAACAGAAATAATATCCAAAAATTGATGTTAGGAATAAATTGATTCATTTTTGTACTTTTACGTGAAATAAGTATATTTTATAAGAGTAATTAATTTTTATAAATGCAAAACATATATAAAAGTGGCAATACTGAACTATGTATTTGTACTTGAATATCAACTGCAGATGGTGCTGCTGCCGTCTCCAAAATAATTAAGTAGCCGGCTACGAGGCGACAAATGCTGCTAGCGGCATTTGAAGTCGTGTGTTCGTGTAGTCTGCTGTGGTGAATGTGTTTAATTCATCAATTAACAAGCAAGGAAAACACCAACACAAACAAAATTGAAACAAATAATTTAGTGGAATAGTAAAAATATTTACCGAAACTAAATTTTATTTCAAAACACACGTTTGTTTGAAATTTTTTTGGGAATAATTTTTTCTGTGTATAACTCTGCATTTGATACCCAGTAGACTTGGATCGAACTCGTTCACTAGTTCATTTTTGCCACAAACCAATGCGCTGATTGACACGGGCATAATTGTGCTGGCATAACATGCCATTTTGTCGCTGAGAGAGGTAAAGAGAGTGGTTTTGCGGTTGACATAACTTTTCAACCAGCTACAACCCCGCATTAGCAGCATAAGACCAATACACACACTAGTGCTGGGATACTATCGATAGTTATATCGATACCATCGATAGTTTTAAAATATCGATAGGAAAAACATCGATATCGATATTATGCTGTTTTTAAACCTGAGATATTTTAAAAAATTTTTAACTGACAGCACAATTTTTCAAAAACTATCACCTTAAATTATGTTCGTAGATACATACATACATATTAAAATAAGAATAAGACTAAATATATACTTTCAATAAAGTGATAAAAAAGCTAATGTCACCTGATAAAAAATTAGTTATATCTTTCTTTCTCAAGTACAAACGTTCAGTCGATAGTAATATCGATAGTATCGATAGTGAAATCTGTACTATCGATAGATATCGATAGTAGAAAATATCGATAGTATCCCAGCACTAACACACACAACTTAAAAAACAACAAATGTTAAATGCATACTAAAAACGCTAACACACACAAAAAGCTGTATATACGTATACAGTTTGTGCCAGATGAATTAGTCTCGTGTAATTTGGAAGAGAACAAAAATTATGCGGCTTAAAAATTGTTCTCGTCTAAACTACCTCAATGATCAAACCCATGTAATTTAAATGGGTTTGATCATTGGTTTGTGGCAAAAATGGACTAGTGAACGAGTTCGACCCAAGTCTAATACCCAGTTGTGTGGCCAGCATATGCGAAAAATATAACGCATTGATCTGTTGACAAAGGTTTGCAGCTTGTTGTTGATTTCAACAGTCGTTAACCAAGTTTGGCATCCATAAAGTAACACAGAGAGGACGTTGATTTTGAAGAAACGTAATTTCGTTTTGGTGCTGATTTGGTTACTTAGCCCTATTAATTCTGTGTGGTATATCGACACGCGTACCTCCGTCTGGTGTAATTTGGTGGCCTAGGTAGGTGAAGTTTGAGACAGATTCGATGTTCTGGCCATAGAGAGTAAGCGGTTCAGTGTGTACTATATTTATATTAAGCGACTTGGTCTTGTCGACATTGATCTTAATGCCATATTTACTCGACATAGTACCGATGTCGTTTATTTTACTTTGAGCATCAGATTGACGTTTAGATATTAAGACAACGTCATCAGCATAATCTAGGTCGTTCATATGTTCCTTGCTTAGTTGGTGCCACAATACTCCACGATGGGGGTTGTTGTTAATTGCCCTGATTAAAATTTCATCAATGACAAGATGGGCGGAGAAACGAGGGCTCGCCGTTAATCCTAAAAAACGGAACTAGTCCTTTTCTCTAGGAAGTATAAGATACCTGATTTCCAACCTATCACTCTTAATAATACGGAGATAAAAGTGTCCAACACTGCAAAATATCTGGGTGTTACTCTTGATTCAAAGCTGAATTTTAAAACCAATATCATAGAGAGAGTGAAAAAAGCAACAATTTCACTCTATCTATGCAAAAAGTCCATAGGGAAAAATTGGGGTCTTACCCCTAAAATCGTTTATTGGATCTACACTGCAATAGTACGTCTGATTCCCATGTATGGCATCATTGTATGGTGGCCGTCCCTGGAGAAAAAGACATATCTACATATCTTAAACAAGGTGCAAAGACTTGCATCCTTGTATATAACCAGTGCTTTTCGCACTACTCCTACGGATGCACTGGGAATGCTCCTTCATCTACTACCATTCGACCTAGTAGGAAAGGAGATGGCAACGTCCTCGGCAATCCGTCTTCGATGTACCTCTCTGTGGAACGGAAATGGAGCCGGCCACTGTAGAATACTCGATGTCGAATTTAGGGGATGGAGGATTGACCAAACCTCCCCTGCTCTACTACACGAACGTCTTTATAAAACCTGGATACCATCAACAGAAATGTGGATGAATGGAACTCCAGGTAGAAGAAAAGGTGTTGATTTTTATACGGACGGCTCTAAAACACACGAAGGTGTGGGTTATGGAGTCTTTTCGAGGGCTTTAGGTCTTCGCATTGCAAAGCAAATTCCGGATAACTGCAGCGTCTTTCAAGCAGAGATCCTTGCTATAAGAGAAGTTGCGGATTGGTTGAGAGTGAATGTCACTTCAACGACTTTGATTAACATATACACTGATAGTCGAGCAGCTATTATGGCCCTCGAATCCCCGCTTCTAAGAACAAACAACAGCCCTCGACTGCCGATTATCTCTAAACGAGATGGCAGAGCAGTTTGATATTAGGATTATCTGGATCCCGGGGCATAGAGGCTTTCAGGGGAACTCCAGGGCTGATGAGCTTGCTAGAATTGGGACAACCTTACAGGTTCCACCGGACTTGGAATGTGTGGGTTTACCGCTACCCTCTTGCAAACTCAGACTTAGGCGCAAGACAGTAGAGGAAACAAATAGAAGGTGGGTCACAAGAAATGATTGCGTGATCACAAGGCAGTTATGGACTCACCTAAATAAGGAAGGTACTGATTACTTAATTTTGAAAAATAGGAAACTAATATCGATACTAGTGTCCGTGCTAACCGGACACTATCTCATAGGTAGGCATGCTCAAAGGCTACGGGTTGAATACAATGATTACTGCCGTAGCTGCCAGGACATTGATGAAGAGGAAAGCATAGTGCATTTTCTTTGTCACTGTCCTGGACTTGCAAGAAAGAGATTGACCACAATGGGCGCTCTTGAGTTCAGGGAACTTTCCGACGTTGCTAGTGTTGAACTTCAACGTATTAGTAGCTTTATATTGAGCTCTGGTGGGGACTCCGCATAAGCAGAGTCTCCATGGTATCACAATGGACCAAAAAGGTCTAAGTGAGTCCGGGTTTCTGACTGCCACCCCTACCTAACCTAACCTAACCTAACCTATGAGGAATAGTAACAGTGATAAGACACATCCTTGCCTCACTCCAGATTTAACAGATACAGGAAGTGATAGTTTGTTGCTATGTTTTACACTGCATTCAAAACGCTGATACTGTGCCTTGATAAGGTTACAGATCTTGTTGGGAATGCCTTTTCTGCTTATTGCTTCCCATATACTTTAGTGATTAATTAGATCAAAAGCCTTTTGAAAATCAATGAAAACAAGTTAGAACGATTCCTGCATCTCGTTTATTTGTTCCATGATTATTCTTTAAGTGGCAATGTGGTCAATACATGATTTGCGGCTGCAAAATCCGCCTTGCTATCGTCGAAGCGTATCATCAATTTTCTTTTCAATACGATTAAGTATGATTTTGCAAAAGATTTTAAGGCAGCTGCACAGAATCATGATTCCTCTCCAATTATTGCAATCGTTTAGTGCTCCTTTTTTTTTGGCATTTTTACTATAATTCCTTGCAGCCAGTCATTGGGAAATGTTTCGGTTTCACAAATATCCTGGAATAGCTCGTGTAAAATTCTTGCAGATAGTTTAAAGTCCGCTTTAAAAAGTTCCACATGCAGGTTGTGAATTCCAGTCGCTTTGCCCCTTTCCATGCTCAGAATAACTGTTTCAATCTCTGGGATGCTGGGACATTGGGTGTTGATACGCGTTACTTGGGGAATTGTCAGGCGTGGTTCAAATTCAGTCCAGTTGACGAGAGTGTCACTGGGAACAATGAAAAGTTGGACAAAGTGTTTTTACCAGCGTTAAAGTTGTTCTGTCTCTGTAGTCAGGAGTTTACCACCTTTCGCTTTTATGTCGGTCGACAAGCGTTTAATGCATTCATATAGTAATTTTATGTTGCCACATGAAACAGCAGTTTCTGCTTCTGCTGCGTTAGAGCTAATCCAGGATCGTTTGTCGTGTCTATACATACGTTTCACGGTTTTTGCTAGTTTTTTTGAGGCACGTGTTTTCGCTCTATCAATATCTGATTTTTTGCTTTTCCGCTCGTCAATAATCTTCCACATTGCGCTTTTTTATTTACATACTTAAAAAATAATAATTGTTGCACCACTAAATTCTGTTTAAATTTAAGTAGATTTCGACAAAATCTAGTGACCAAGTAGATTCTGTTTTGTATAAGAAATCTACTCGATTTTGTCTGAAATCTGAAATGTAAGCGCTCTACTACTTATTTTTAAAGTTTAATATTATTTCTTGCAAGGCGCATGATAGAGTGAGATTTACAAATTAAAAATTTCTTTCGATATCGATAGCTGCTATTCACCCCTTAGAAGGCGTGCCACAGATACCCATATCTGCCATAAATTCGCATTCATATGTGTGTTAAATTCTATAAATACTGAACTGAAACTTAAACTTATACTTTTTTTCTATTTTACTTATGATCTTTTCATCTGGGCCTCGCCTTTACAACTTGCAAAACAATTCAATTCCCAAAAACTCAGATAACCAATAAAGTTCATTTTAGGTCAGTGGCCCAGAAAATAAACTCAAACAAAAACTTTTTTAACTCTTAGGTATTGAAATAATAAAATAAAAATTACCTTAAGTAAATATTAAGTAAAAATTTGCGATTAGGCACAGCTGATTGTTTGGCTGAAGTATGTGTAACAGTGGAACAAAAAGAGAAAACTAGAATCTGGAATTTGTATGACAAACGGATTGTGTGCTTAAAACTACAATTTTAAAGGGCAGAAAATAAAACTAACTGCCTCTTCCACGATGTCGCAAGCAAAACCCTGCAAATAAAAACTAGTCGCTCGTATTCGAATTAGTTCTGGTTCCACTACATCGTCAGTTTTCTCTCGCTTATGGCACACGTATGTCACTTTTTTGGTTTTACGTGTTTGTAAATCAAAGTAGTGCTAGTTTGTAAAGTTCAAGTATTTCTACCGACTTTTGTTAACTTACTAATAGTGTTTTCACACTGACATGGTTTTGATAAAAGTTGAATTTAACGTTAAAACCAACTGTTAAAACCTGGTTTTACCATACAAATTGTTTTTATTAAAACCAAATTAAAACCATTTTTGAATTGGTTTTAAGTTTGTTTTATGAAATGCAACCTTGTTTTCGCTGTGATAAATTCAGTGCTGCCAAATTGAGATGATCGACAGCAGCTGGTAATGGTATACCAGTGAATAACAATAGATGGCGCCTAAAAATTAATGCAGCAGCAACAATAATCAAAAAATTATGGAAAAAAAGAGTTTTTTGGAAGGAAAACAACGAAAATATTTTAAATTGAACTGTGGAAAGTGAAAATAGATAATATGACTGACATTCATCTGCCTATAAAAAAAGTTTATCTTATAATGTATTTGTGCATTTTTATATTATTAACAATATATAATTAAAATAAATTTTATTTACAAAATATAAAATAATTTCCATTTTAGAGCGCATTGTGAAATATCTCAGTTTTTCATACAAACAAAAACAGTTGAACCGTATGTCCAACAAGTGTTATTAAAAAACAGAAAAAATGCGACAACAAATACACGCATTTCGACAGGAGATTTATTTTATTTTGAGCAAACTTATTAGACCGCCTGTGAGTTAAAACCTGAATTTAACAAACTTGCAGTGTGAAAGCAAAATCAGCTGTTTGCGGTTTTAACGTTAAAACCTGGTTTTAACTTTTAGTGTGAAAACACTATAACATCTACATGAAATTAAATACAACAATGAAAAAAATTTCGACAAAAAAGTCACACAGCAACAGCACACTATTATTGTTTTACTTAAAAACTACATTAGTTTTGTTGGAAATGTACGAGTACTTTATTTAATGAATATAAAACAATAATAAAAACAAATGTGTTCAATAATATTTTGATGAACATTTTATGACTCTTGTCTACAAATACAAAATAAATTGAAGAAATGTGAATAAAAATAGAATAAAGTGATAAAATAATATTTTTACAATCTTTATTGTATTGTTTGCAAATAAAGTTTACTACTAAAAAATAAAATAGTAAGTGCTTAATTTTGGCATTGCATTCGCTTTCTTGACAACTCGTTCGATTTAGTGGTGGGAAAGTTTCTATAGAAATACTTATGTCTTCTTGTGACTTATCGTTCGAGTCAAAGTTCGTACAGAAATAAGATGCATAAATGAAAATCAGTTTGATTTTGATTACAGTGCATATGAAGACATTCTTCGGATATAGTGGAAGAAGCAGTAAATGTGTAAAACCAGTTTATTAATATAAAAAAAATAATAATAATAATAATATATTCAGGCTATAATTGTAATTCTTTTGGCTTAATTAAGAAGAAGAAAAAACGCACGCACTTTGGGACGGCTTTACACATTTTTGTACAGAAACTACAAAGATGAAGGAAAGCTTCATTCTTTTACAACTCTGTGTTTTGCACGTTTTTTTTTAATAATGCAGAGTGGCAGCGCCTCTGGTGTCAATGAGACGTATTAAATTTTTGAAGCTTTGCTTAGTAGCTATTTTATCCGTCATTTTACTTTGCCAATGATGCTGCTACACATGACTGATGAAGGAGGGCGCTCTGATGTTACATTACTATTAGTATCTGCTAAAGTTGGTATAGTTCAAGTGACCAGTGACTAAGCCTTCATCACTGGAACTTTGCTACAACAACTGATACAGATGTGCAATCGCTTTACGTGAGTACCTGCCGCTACGGTCTTATCCCACGTGTGCCAAAGCACCGAGTGTGGGTTAGACGCCAGACCAACGCCACCATGCACCCTATTAGAATGAACCTATGGCCCACTCCATAAGGCACATAGGTTGCAATCTTTGAATATAGTTGTCACTGTGCTATATTCAATTACCTTGCTGAGGTAATTTGAGCTATCTAACCTCAGCTGCTATGTCCGTGTCCATAGCAGCTCTGTTGAATGGCAACAGCACCTAGAACAGTGTCTGGCTGACCGCGTCACACCAACCACTACCATTGATTTAACACTGGGAAGCCAAGACTATTCTCCCAGCGATTTTGGTAGCAACCACAGCCACCACGATAATTCTCCGGCTTCCACGCTTAGGTGTTGTGTATATACCTAAGCGAGGTCCCCTAGAAAATTCCTCAACCATTGCCGGCACAGCTAACCACTCATCCATAATGAACGCATGCCTGTGTCGCCAAATAACCAGTGCCTACTCCACACTTACCAAAATCATCCGTTTAACCCCGTAGGGTATACCCCATTGGGGTAGGACGAACTCGGCATTTTAGCAAAGGAAACTGACGACCGCTACATGCACTCAAAACTTTAGAGCAGCGAGGACCACTCACGCGAGAAGAACGCAAGCTCGCCACCAAAATTTCTGCGCCTACTAAGACCCGACACTAAAAAATGAGAGTGTCCTGGGGTCGTATCCAGGACGAAAAGCCATTTCAGCACAGAATTTTTGACAACCGCAATGCATTTATCTCTAAGCAGCCCAGCTGTCGGGCAACCGGCACCCGTGGTACCAGAAGTAGCCTCTGGTTAGACCTCGAAGTTCCACCACAAGGGCTTCACATCTATCGTCTTTTGAGCTCAGGGGCAGTCCTAGGTGACGCTGGACCTAGCTGACAACAACGGGCGTACAATATTTGTTTTCCTTTTATAAATATGTGCACAACCGTTACTCTGTTTATATTCAGAGATTGGGTAGTAACACATAAGTTTTACGGGTAATGAGCCAAAGGTCCATCAGCGGAAAAAGCTACATTACCCCAGCTGGGGCCCCGGGATTGCCACACCCTTAGTCTACGAGTAGACTCCCCTGGGGGTAACAACTGATACAAAGGGTTATTATTTAATGACTGTCAGATACTGGGCTCAAATCAAAGAACTTCGGCTTGACTACCAGACCGTGCTAACTACTACAGCCAAAGCCACCTTCTGCCGACAACAATTGCTGTGTGTGAGCCCATTCTGAGCCACGAAACATCGTGTCGTTTTAAAAACTCCAACTAACTGCAAAGTTTCCTAAAAGTTTATTAGGTAGAATTATGTTATCACAGAAAATGCACAAATGTGCCCTTAATCATGAAAATGGTCCAAGTCATGTTCATTTTTGCTTCGAAATGTCAAATAAATTAAATAAAAAAAAACTTCTAAAAATATTTAAAAAATTTTAAATAAGTTTATATAAATCGAGACTAGCACAACTATAAATTAAATTGTTGCAAGATATAAAAATATTTTTTAAACTGTCCGAATGTAATCTACTAAATATCTCGACCAAAGAAATATGTGACTTAGACCACTTTCATAATTAAGGGCACAAATGTACTTGTATTTACTTACTAAAACATTTTTTTCGAACCTCCTGTAAAATGTTAGATAGCGCTCTTTTTATTATTCGCAGCAATATGAAATAATTAATATTTAATGAACATGGCCTTCTTAAAATTTTTGGCAAAGCGAAAGAGATATATATATATATTCATATACAGGAAGATATTAAAACCTACGACATGTTTGATTTAAATTTTTTTTTTAAATAATTTTGCTTTACATATGTGTTTCATGTTAATTCAACATGATTTACAGTAACCTCCAAGGAAATGTTTTCCTTTTGAAATCATTTTATTTCATGTAGTCTTAACACTTTAAAATGTTATTGCTATTAATTAAATTTGTCATGATTTCAAATTAAAATTTTTTTATGGTGATTTTACATTAATATTTTTTTTTCTGTGTGCACAGAAAACAAATAATTTCTCAAATAATCCATTACGAAAGGTATTAAAAATAAATTTTTAAAAATATTTTGGCTTAATAAGTTTAAGTTCTTATTTTTTCTGGTTTTCCATTAATGATACCCTCATTTTTTTTGTCACTAATTCAATATGAATTTTTATGAATTTAATATTTTGAATAAAACCGCATTATAAATTGATATATGCCGACACACTGCGTTGGAATATGTTCGATAAACATTAACAAAAAATACCTTCTATGTACACAAAATGGGGTAGCGTTCCAAATTATAACAAAAATTTTTAACGAAAATGTACTATTTATTCTCAGTGGGTACATTGCCAAATATTTTATCAAATCCAATTTAATTGTACTTTTTTATACATGTACGTATGTGAATATGTGTGTGAACGTTTTATTTGCTTATTTATCAATTAATCAAGTAATCCATAATAAAAATCTGTTTACAGACAAATGTAGATATCATTACCTTAATACAGAAAGTCCCTAACTCATTATTTTAATGAAATCGAGATTTTTGCATACTTCGATACATAAGATGTTCTTCTATTGAAATATACAAACCACTAGATTTAAAACAAGTAAGAGTGCTATATTCGGCTGTGCCGAATCTTATATACCCTTCATAAAAGTGCGTATATAAAGTATAGAGATACATTCATAAGCACATCCATACATATGCATATGTTTTGTGAAAAAATTTATAATTTTTTGCACTAGTGCAATTTTTAGTAAGTGACCTGTCGGTATTTTTCGATTAAATATTTCTTTTTATCGCTATTAGCAATAAGTTAAATATTTTATTCTACACTCTGTATTTAAGAAATATTTTATATTCACCATTATTCCAGTTGTCAAAAACGACGTCACGTCATATAATATCAAAATATCAAATTGAAAAAATAATTTTATTTAGTAACTTTAATACCAAGAAAAAAAAATTCAAAGTTTCTAGCTCTAGAGCTGTGATTTTAATTTTTATAATTTTCTACACCAAACTTTTCTTTCCAAAACGTAAAATGTATATAATTTAAAAAGAAAAAGAAAAAAATTAATTAGACCTAGTTAAATGGTATATAAAATACCACAAAAAGTGTAAGTTTCCCAACCCTGGAATCATCCTTTTTGATTTTTGTGATTTCTTATACTAACCTCTTTCTTTTAAGGTTATAAGATATGTTTAATTTATAGAAAAAAGGGAAAAAGTTGTTTTATTAAATTAATTTTGTATAATTTTGTATAAACTAAGTTAAAGTTTTCCAACCCTGGAAACGTCTTGTTAATTTTTTTAATTGTCTTTTAAATTTAAAATACCAATTTTATTCGTACTAAAGCATAAAATAAGTTAATTTAATTAAAAAAAATAAAAATTAGTTTACGGTAGTTAATTTTTTATATCACAAAAATTTTAAGTTTCCCAACCCAGGAATCATTCTTTTTAATTTTTCTGATTTCTTACACCAATCTCTTTCTTTTAAGAACATAAGATATATTTAATTTATAAAAAAAAAGGAAAAATTAGTTTTAGTAAGTTAATTTTGTATAAAAAAATTTAAAGTCTTCAAACCCTGGAAACGTCTTTTTAATTTTTATAGCCTTTACCAAAAAATGGTAAAAGGGTATATATAGGTTTGTCATTCAGTTTGTAATTTCTAAAATATTAATAAGCGAGCCATAAAGTATATATATTCTGGATCCTTATGCATAGGGAAGACGAATAAGCGATGTCCGTCTATCCATCTGTCCGTCTGTCTGTACGTGAAATCGGTTTTCCGAAGCTCCTAGAAAAGCTAGAGACTTCGTTCTTAGACAGGTGGGTCAGAAATGGTCGAAATAGGATTGGTATTGAAAATGAGCAAAATCGAGCAGACGGTTTCAGAGCTGGGAGACTTAAACTTCATTTTGCCATACAAAATAACTACCGAAAACCAGTTTTTAATAATTTTTTATTAAATAACCTTATTTTATACTTCAGTATGAATAAAATTGGTATTTCAATTTAAAAAAAATTAAAACACGTTTCCAGGGTTGGAAAACTTTACTTTTTTTTATACAAAAGTAACTTACTAAAGCAAATTTTTCTTTTTTCTTTATAAATTAAAGATATCTTATATTCTGAAAAGAAAGAGATTAGTATAGGAAATCATAAAAATCAAAAAGTATGATTTCAGGGTTGGAAAACCCACACTTTTTGTGATATAAGAAACTAGCTACCGAAAATTAATTTTTATTTTTTTTTATAAAATATACTTATTTTATACTTCAGTACGAATGAATTTGGTATTTCAAATTAAAACAAAAATTAAAAAATAAAAACGACGTTTCCAGGGTTGGGAAACCTTATTTTTTTATACAAAAGTAACTTACTAAAACAAATTTTTCCTTTTTTACTATAAATTAAACACATCTTACATTCTTAAAAAAAGATTGCTATAAGAAATCAGAAAAATAAAAAAGGAGGATGCCAGGGTTGGGAAACCTACACTCTTTGTGATATAAAAAATTAACTACCGAAGACTAATTTTTATTATTTTTTTTTTTTTTTTATTAAATAAAATAATTTTTGGATTAAGTACGAATAAAATTAGTATTTCAAATAAAAAAAAAATTAAAAATTAAAAACACAATTCCAGTGTTGGAAAACTTTATTTTTTTTGGCAAAAGTAACTTACTAAAACAAATTTTTCCATTTCTTTATAAATTAAACATCCCAGCTAAAAAAATATGTATGGAGCATATATGATATCCCATATATGGTTGGGATCCGAAAAATGAGGGTATATGGGCATATATGATTATATATAATTATTCATACATGTTCATACATGTATGTGTAAATATTCCCACTACAATATGCAAAGTTCATATTCACAAAAGCGCACAGCTGTGCAATAAATTAAATTACTAAAATTACTTTTTTTGGATTTTGAACTGGGAAGTTGTATTTAATGATACATTTGTTTGGACAAATAGCTCAAAACGAAGTAAAAGTCATTTCATTCCTCATTTTAAGTCAAAAGGTAAATCAATTATTTAAAAAACACAAAACTCAAATTCGTACTTAAAATTTAATTTAAGAAATCAGATTAAAAACTAATGCAATTAATTATAAAAGAAAAAATAATCCGTCTAACAATAGTTTTCAATATAATTTTTTGCAGTAATATGAACTTTGTTTCTTATCTAGAGAATTCTGTTGTTTTCGATAAAATTAATGACTGTATTATCCTTTTGATTATTTGATCCACAATGTATAAAATCATACAAGAATGGTTTTTTTTTTGTAACAAAAGTTTTTCTTTTTTAAACGTTGACGGTACGCATATAAACTTTGCATAGCGTATCTATTTTGAAATGGATTTCCAATTCACCAGTGATAAAATCCAAGCTTTTTTTAATGCAATAACGATCTTATGTGAGATGTGATGATGTGAGATGTATGCATACATTCATATATGGCTCCATATATTACATGTTATTTCTATATATATAGATCAACATATGAAGAGATTCATAATTAAATTTGAATATATGAGCTCATATATTATAATACAATTCATATATTAGTCCATATATTATTTCATATATAATAGTTTTGCCATATAAAATCCCATACATTTCCATACATGAATTCATACATATTCATCTATAGTTATATACATACATTCATATAGTAAAAATATATGGACCATATATAATTTTTTTAGCTGGGATATCTTATATTCTTAAAAGAAAAATATTGGTGCAAAAAATCAGAAAAATCAAAAAGGATGATTTCAGCGTTGGAAAAGTTAAACTTTTTGTGATATATAAAAGTAACTAAGTCTAATTAATTTTTATCTTTGCCTTTATAAATTATATATATTTTACGATTTGGAAATAAAAGTTTTTTGTAGAAAACTATAAAAATAAAAACTACAGCTCCAGAGCTGGAAAATTTGAACTTTTTTTCTGGATATTAAAGTAAATAAATAAAACATTTTTAAGAACTACTAGATTGGTATAAGGAATCAGAAAAATCTAAAATTATGATTTTAGGGTTTGGAAATTAATTTTTTTATACATAAAAGTAACTAGGTCAAATTATTTTTTTCTTTTTGTTTATACTTTATGTATGTGCTTATGTATGTATCTCTATACTACATAAAAGCACTTTGGTAAAGGGTATATAAGATTCGGTACAGCCGAATATAGCACTCTTACTTGTTTTTATTAGAAATACCAATTTTATTCATACTGAAGTATAAAATTAGTTTATTTAATAAAAAAAAAAATAATAAAAATTAGTTTTCGGTGGTTACTTTAGTTTGCCAAAATAAAGTTTAATTTTTCCAGCTCTGAAATGGTCTGCTCGATTTTGCTGATTTTCAATACCAATCTTTTCCAGACTATTTCTGACACACCAATTCAAGACCGAAGTTTCTAGCTTTTCTGGGAGCTTTGGAAAACCGATTTCACGTACAGACAGACGGACAGAGGGGTATAAAAATAGTTAGTTGAGGCCTTTGCATATTAAGGTAACGATAAATATTTATTAAAAAACCAAATTTGACAAGCTGGGGCTCTTAAATTATTTTTACTATTTGTATATGAGAGTCTATTAACCTGAAAATTAACGACTAAATAGAATTTGGACCAGTGATGCCAGAATTCCTTCACCAAAAATAGCTAAATGTAGGCAAAAAAATGGCTAAAAATTAGCTAAAAAATGGCTAAGCGCCATCGAATGCAAAAATCATGAACTTTAAGCAAAAACAAGAGCGTATTTCACATATTATTTTTTTAAAGCAAATCGGGAACTTTTTTAAAGTAAATAAAAACAATAAGTTGAAGTAATAAATAAAACAAATTTTCTCCAAGTAATCAAGAAAGGTAGTAAAAACTTGCAGTTCGCCTTTTATTTATTTGTACATTCTGCTATTCAGTCTCAGTGTTTTGGGTAACTAATCCAATCATTGCGAAATTTTTGTTTATACTTTTTATTAATTTTCTATTTTTTTAACTTTTATTCAATTTATTTTTCGCGTAAAACAAAAATTAACCTTGTTTGATTCATATCATAAGCCAACAATTAGACCCGACAACTTATAACAAAATTGATTATAAGAACGGAGTAGCAAATCATATTGTTACCAATTTAGCCATCTTTTTCATACAAGCGCTTTTAGACTGCTGAAACAAAAATGGCAAGTTTGAACAGCGATTTATTGATATTAATGCGAAAACAATAACATTTTTTTTTTGGTAGATAATAAATGTTTCTTTGTTGCGAGTTTAAATTTTTTATGAAAAGTTGCATAAAAATTTCATGTTTGGAAAAATAACTGAAAATAGCTAGATTAAAATAAAAATGGCTGAAAAAATAGCTAATAGCTAAACTCACTTTCCTTCCGGCTCAATGGGATGAAAAATGGCTAAATTTAGCCAGAAAATGGCTAAATTGGCATCACTGATCTGGACACAAAAAATAAAAATAAACCAAATCTCTCTATTGAACTATTTCAAAAACGAAAAAGAATAGGTAAGAAAGTTTTTTTTTTAATAAAAGTTGGAATATATATTTACAGCCTTATTTATAAAACTTATTAAGGCTTTATAAAGGGTTTTTAAAACAAATTTTCTCATAAAATTTTTCTGAAAAAGCCTTGATAAGTTTTATAAATAAGGCTGTTATAAATTAAAACCATTATAAATATAATTATATTATAATAAAAATAATTATGTTGCAATTAATTATTTGTATTTTTTTTTCTCTAACAAATCTTATTGCATCATGACACAGCACCCCTCCTCCCAACAACAATAATTTTAAAATTACAAATTACATCATGCACATTACCAACCCACATACAAGGACATACATATCGTTGGCCACAAGTAGAAAGGCCTCAACTCAAATTATTATAACTTTACATTAGGAGGTACAAATTAAATAATAAAAACTACAACTGCTTTGTACAACTACTTGCAAAAGTGTTATTTTTTACACTATTGCCATAAATTTTTTGCAACGTGTTGTATTTGTGTGAAAAACTAAATTTCGTGAAAGTAGGAGTTAGGGCTTTTCTACTTGTGACCATCGATATGTACATACACACATACATGTTGCATGTTTAAAAGAGGGAGGGAGTTTCATGCCTGATTTTAATCATAATTATAATAATAAAGGCAACAACAATAATAAATACTTAATAGTATTTTTAATCACAAGGTAATTGTTTTATTGCTGCTGATGCAATCTCTCTCGTTCACGTTAATTTTTTTGTTTCTTCCTTCAGTACGTCCTTTGGCTGATGTCCTTGTTTTTGGTTGTTAAATGTGTGTTCTGCTTTTAATAAAATAACAAAAACGTATAATAATATCGTGATTGTGGGAAAACTAAAAGAAACCTTTTTAAGAATGTTTCATTAAAACATGTAAAAGGAGTGTATTTATAATTAAAAGTACACAACGAAGCAAACATAATTGTTAAGTAACATGAATTGAATAAATGTATTTAATGCACAAGTGATTATGTTGTTAAAATAAAATAATTTGTTTTTTAATAATTAAGACACAAATTTATTGAGAGGGTTTTGTTACAATTGTTGAGAGCCGATACCAGACATCGTGTCATTAAAAACGATTTCACTTACACTTTAACACACTTAAGGCCGAGGTACATAAATACAATTCGTGGCACGTTATAGGACGCCTTTATCAACTGAAGGGCCAAACTCCATTTATTCTCCGATCAATTCATATCTCCTTTAACTAACGGGTGTTTTTTTAGAGGTATAGAACTTCGAATTGAAATAAAACACAAGAAAATCGTTTTAATGTCCATCAATTTGGCTTTATTGGAAGGATAATTTTATGCCATTAATGTTTAAATATGATTTCGGGCATGTGGCCGCCGCGGCTGGCTCGAATAAAGCCAATTCTACAGGTCCAATTTTCAACCACTTTTTCGAGCATATGGGGCCGTATGTTGGCAATAACGCCACGACTGTTGGCTTCCAAGTCCCCTAACGTTTCTGGTTTGTTGGCGTAGACGAGCGACTTCACATATCCCCAAAGAAAATAATCCAATGGTGTCAAATCACACGATCTTGGTGGCCAATTGACAGGTCCATTCCGCGAAATTATGCGCTCATCGAATGTTTCCTTCAATAAATCGATTGTGACGTGCGCTGTGTGGCATGTAGCGCCATCTTGTTGGAACCACAACTCATCCACATTCATGCCATCCAATTCGGGAACAAAATAGTCGGTTAGTCGGCTCCAATTGCTGTGCACGGTGGCGAATCGATTCATTCGGGTCCTCTTCAACACTTTGCTCTACAGCGGCAATTGTTTCTTCGGTGCGCACTGTTCGACGTCTCTGCGGATGCGTATTATCACATAGAGTAAACGTAGTGCTAAAACGATCCATGGTTAACCGAATTAATTGCTCTGATGGAAGGTTATGTCGACCATAAAATGGACGGAGCTTGCGGTAAACTTCGCGAACTGAATCATTATTTTCGAAATAAATTTGCACGATTTGCAAGCGTTGTTCTTTTGTCAACCTGTTCATGATGAAATGGCAAACCAAACTAAATATTAATCACTTGACAGCTGACAAAATAGCCGCCAGTTAAAAAAGTGATGCCAACTTAAAGTTCTATACCTCAATAAAAAACACCCTTTACAATGGTGAGGCTTACTCTGATACGAATTGTACAAATAATTTTTTAACAAGCCGAAGAAAGTTGGCTAAAACACATACGCTATTTTTTAAATCATTAAATCACGCGTCACTCATGCGTGACACACACGTGACTAATGCGTGACTTACGCGTAACAAATCAGTACATTTCTTATAAAAGCACAAAAAACAATATCAGCAACAACAACAGCATCTTTTAAAATCACTTGTGATTTGAAGCTCTAATAGTTAGCACATTGACTGCAAAGGTCCTTGGTTCGAGCCCTGTCAGTTAGACAGTCATTAAATAATAACACCACGCATGTTGTTTTTTGTTGTGCATTATTCTCCTCTTGTAAAACTTCAAGTAATGAAGGTTTAGACACTTGTCACTGAACTACACCTGCTTCCGCGGATACTAATCCTAATGTCACATCAGAGCGGCCTCCTTCGTCGGTATTAAGCACCCCATACACGTCTCAATTCAATTGTGAATTGAGTCTTTCAATTAAATTGATTCTTGGCCACACACTTCATAAACTAAATTGAAAGATTTTCATTCAACTGTCAAATTTATATTTTTTTCATAATTAAAAATTTTAAAATTTAAAACTTCTATTGCATTTATTCATTAATTTTAATATTTTTTATTTAGAATTCAATGAAATTAAATACAATTTTAAAAATACATAACTTTTTCTATACAAAATAAAGCTACAAACATAAATTTTGACAGCAAATCAAGAGACTAGAACACACACAGCATAATCGAATTGAAAAATTTACTAGTCAACATGAAAAATCAAAATCTTTTGAATTTTCTTCATTTAACTCGACAACTGCCAAACTAATTAATTGACAGAGCTATACACGCTTTGATTTGGACAACAACCGACTCAATTGAAAATTGAATTGAATCGTGTATGGGCTGCTTTATGTAGTAGAATCATGGGCGAAGTAAAATAACCAATAAAATGACTATTGAACTTTAAGACGGCTTATTGACACCAGAGGCGCTGCAACATTGCATTATTAAAAAACCGTGCAAATAAGCAGTACCAGTTCCTTCACCACCTGTCTTTTCTATCACTATCCCTTACCTAAAAGAGGCAACAACTAACTACCCTGCCGAAAATTTGGTCACAATTGATCCAAACGTATTCGTTCTATGACTTGAGAAAATGCGAGTGTTATCAAAAGTACGGAGAAGTGTATGGTGAAAAAAAGACATATCGTGTAAATGGTTACATATTCACCATTTTCGTGATGTATCGTCTTGATCTTGAGCCAATTTAATTTGAACTCGGTGCAATATTGTAGTAAACGGCACTGAAAATGTTCGATGTGGTTGAATACATAGAACTATCAAATAGTGTAAATATAATGTTAATTGCTCCCTCCAATGTGACTCTGGAACCAGACGCGTAACTATACTTAGCTTAACTGGTATTTATAATTACTTTTGAAACATGAGTGGCCCTGTGGTTGAGTGGGTAGTGTGCAGGGCTGTCATACGCGAGGTTCTCGGTTCGAATCTCAAAAAATTTTCTGCTTAAAAATAAATTATAATTTTATTTGTAACAATAAAAAAAATTATAAGTTTTCATTGTTATAGTTAAATGTCGGAATTACATTTTTAAATAATTTACATTATTCTACACCGAATGACAAGTCACAAGGTGCATAAAAAGTATCAATTAACCCCATCCTAGGCCATTCCCGTGTAAAAGTGACTGGTGCGCTTCATAGGAAGTGTTAGAACTCAGACTAGTCCCTATTATAGCATTGCACAGATAAATCTGTTTGCACTAGTTTTGCGTGTTTTTTGGTTCTGGTATGAACAAATATGTTATTTATCATTTTCTGTTACTAGTTGTAAATGTTGATTTTTTTAAGCAATTATTGTATGGTTGGGCAATGAGCAAATGAAAACAACACATTTATTTTTTTTTTGTTTTTCTAAGGCAAATAAGATACATAAAACTGCTTTTACCATAAGTGCCTCAAGATGTGTTGAGAAAAAATGTAATTGGCTGATGAATGAATGAATGAAAGCAATATTGCACATACATATCGCTCATTTACTTCAATAGTGGCATAACTCAAAAAATGAGTTTTTTGAGTTAATAATGCAGAAAGATGCGGTATTTTGTATTTTATCCTGTGTAAAAATTTCATATAAATAGCTTGTACTATCACCTCCTGAGAGAAGAATCTTTTTTCATTTCTCCATTGAGTTGTATGCAAATTGAAAACTTAAAACGCGTTTTCTGCAAAACTGGTTTTTTTGAGTTGTGCCACTATTGAAGTAAATGAGAGATATGTAAGTAAATGATACATGTACATGAAACACAACACATGCATTTGTAATTACTCTCAGAGCAAAATTGTCTCTTTCTCTTTATATACTTTGGCTGCGCCACAAAATAACATAACGAACGTCCGCACATACATCTGCACATCATGTATTTGTTTCAATAGTAATTTTTTCATATATTTGTGTTACAATATGTATTTTTTGAGCAAAACCAGATCAAACAGTTGCTCAGCAGCAAAACACTAAGCAATTGTTATTTGTTTTCAATTGTATTTTAATTTGGAAAAGCACGCACACACAATAACTCTTATACTAGTTCTGTCGCTCACACTACAATTATATGGTACATACCATGGTATATTTGTTTTGGCTATACAAACGAGTACACAAATGCAACCCTTTAGTCCCTATCACTTGGGGACCGGTCACGTGACTAGTATTGTGTCAGTTCAATTTCCTGCAGGGTAGTTATAGCAGTAGTCATTCATTGCCTGAGCTTTGTTTTAATCCAAATTGAAATTCTTTTGTACAAATTTTTTTGCGTATTATTTTGCGCATAGTCGGCGTTTAATAATAATGTAGGATTTAATGTAGGATTTCTGTACGAAGCAGCAAAAAAATCATTACCTAAAAAAATATTTTGCAAGTCAAATAACTTTAAAACTAAAGGAAATAAAATGACGTTGATTGTTCCATTAAGAAATTCATTCAGGTCGGTTGATATTTGAACAACTTCAAGCTTCGAAAGAAATTCAACACACTAAGTTTTCAACTTTCATACTTTTTGCAGCCAGCTTGCCTTGCATCAGGGTGCGTTCCAATACATTTGCTCAAAAAAAACAACACTTCTTCTATTCAAAATAGTTTGTATCGTCGAAAACGACTAAGTAGTTTAAAAGTAGACGAGCTTTTAAACTTTTTTAAATTTCACGCAGTGCCCCGTACGTAAAAGTGTCTCCAAAAAAATCGCCGAAAAGAAATATATCAGCATAACGAAAAAAAATCGCTAAAACTAAAAAACAAACGAAACAATCGTCAAAAAACGAAGAAAGCTGTCAAAACGAAAAAGAATCACCAAAAACAAAATCGCTAAAGCTAAAAAACAAGCGAAAAAAATCTACAAAAAACGAAGAAAGTTACCAAAACCAAAAAAATTGCTAAAACTAAAGAACAAGCGAAACAATCGCAAAAAAAAACGATGAAAGCTGCCAAAACGAAAAAAAGCGCCACAACCAAAAAAAAACTCTAAAACAAAAAAAAAACAAACGAAAAAATCGTCAAAAAACGAAGAAAGTTGCCGAAACGAAAAAAAGCGTCAAACCAAAAAAATCGCTAAAACTAAAAAACAAACGAAAAAGTTGCCATAACAAAAATAAATCGCTCAAAACCGAAAAAAATCTATAAAACCAAAAAAAACTTGCACAAAAAACGCTACATCTAAGTCCCAAAAAGAAACAAAGCACCAAAACTAATAAAAAGCACCAAAAACCGAAAGCAACCGGTACTTAAAAATTAAAAAAAAAATTCTACATCAGATAAGATATACGATTATATATAGGTTAAAGTTCATATGGTATTACATATGTAGTGTCCGTACGGAAATCTTCGTGTGTGATTCAAGGTTGCACTTTTCTGAATTAATTTTTTGTTCCAAATCCTCATTAAATCCACCCAAAAAGTTGGCATAATGTTCTCCTCAATTGATTGCTTAATCCTTTTGAAGCCAGTCAATGTGAATTATACTGAGTGTATACCCAAAGCCGGTTGCCATGACTTTATTGGCTGAAAAATACACTTTGACCTTCTTTGATTCACCCACGAAAAAATCACAGTATTGAGTGCCGCGAAACGGTATAAAAACTTCTCCTGATGTCAGCTTTAGTCTAATTTTTTTTTATTAAACTTTTTATTAATTTCTCTTCCATTTCTATCCGATAATGATTCAATTTATCTGTGTTTCCCAACCTGTTTTTATGCCTTGCTGGAATTTGGAAAAATATTTGCTACTACTCGTGCATACACGCAATTTTAGTCTATTTACTGATTGCAAATAATAATGACGACGATGACAACGACAATGGCCATGATGAGATTATTGCTACAGATGATGATAAAAATCTAAGACAATGGTTCGTTGATTTTCTAACAGCGAACGCATTCTCTACATTCTTTCGTTTAAGTTGATTTTATTCATGGCCTTTGTAATAATGATATCGTTCGTTGGTTGGTTGGCTGATTGTTTAACAAAAAAAAAAAAAAAAAAAAAAAAAGATGGATGGATGGATGCATGGATGGATAGTTGTTACGTTAGTGGATCGATGGATAAATAGCTGCTGAATGGTGCACATGCCATCATTTGACTTTGTTTGTTTGAATTAAAATACTTTTCCATGTGTACGAGTATCTCCTTTTTGGGTCTAGATTGGTTTGGTTAAGCCGGGTGTGATGAGCAGTGGCGTGCAGTTTTATATGGAAATCACGTACACGCATAAATAAGAGTAAAAACAACAGCAGAAGCAGCATCACCAATAGCAGAAGCAGCAGCAGCATCAATATTAAGCAGCTACTGTTGCTGATGTTAATATTGCCACGATTTGCTAACATACAAATAAGACAATCACAAATACATGCTGGAACTCACACTCCCACACACACACACACACACACACACACACACACACACATTGTAAAAATTCAACAAACTTTTCCACTTTATTTTTATGAGAAATTTTCAACAACAACAACAACAAAAAGAGAACGAAAAAATTAAGACAATAATGTTTACATATGTTGTAACCGTGTGTATGCAGGCTTTTGTATGTTGCAGGAATATGTTGTTTGATTATCAGGCCTTATGGCAATTTTAATAATATGGCACACACAACAACACGAACAATATTGCGGATGATTTTCTTTTTGTCGAATTTTGTGCTCATTTCCATAAAACAATATGTTCGATTTAAGTATTTGGTGGCAGTTGTGAGACAAAATCGTGTTGTCATTTTGCCGGTAAGTACTTAAGTATGTAAGTAGGCTCTTGTGTGGTGGTGTGTGTGTGTGTGCCTGTGTGCTTTATGACTTCTGGCAAGTGGTAAGGTACAAGATTCTTATCCCCCCCCCCTTGCTCATAAACAACACCTGCTTTGTTCTGTTTGATTTTTGCTTTGCAAGTGGCTGCTGGAAAATGTGAAAAGTTATATATGGAGGGAGTAAAACAAAATATTATACAAATCTGCCATTTGTTTTAATTTAAGTCTTAATGTTAAAATATATTTGTAAATATTTTATCTCTATGATTTCCGTTCGTTGCGGAAAATTTTTAATAATTTCAATTGTTTTTGTAGGAGTATCTTCCATAAAGTTCGTACACGTCATATGTGGATATCCCTGCAAATAATGCGACTAGTCCATACATGCATGTAAAAACTAGTCCAAAGTGGAGTAGGAGTACCACAAAACTACTCCAAATATATGCAAAAAGGTGGTCGATTTAACATTGCGATGTCCTAGGGTTGCACCACATGGTAAAATTTTTCATTACATCGGACTTACCCCAAAACTACTCCACATGGAATAGTTATAGACTACTCGCATACAAGTTGTGAGTGCCTAAGAAGAACGATTATAGTCGTTTAAACACGAACACTTATCGTACAGCATTGACTGTCAGCCAAACGGCAGCACTGATGTTAATAATTTTTGGAAATAAAATTTTGGAAGTCTCCGTCTTAACGTTTTTAAAATTGTTAGCACTTAATCTCACGAAGAACATTTTTTTTATCACTCACAGTCACATTTAATCACTAGTGACATTTCAAGACTAACAACACGACTATAATAACACAAAAAACTTCATGAAGTGTCAGTTATTGATCAAACAAATTCATATTTTAGGGACCTCGAAAAATCCTATTTTTTGATTTTTTGTAGAAATACAAAAACTGGAGAAACGTTGGACTAAGTGTATTGAGTTAAAACGAGATTATGTTGAGAAATAAATTTTTGTTTTGCACAAAAAAAAACTGTGTGTCATTAAAAAAAAAGTCACGGACTTATTGATCCGCCCTCGTAAATATGTATATTGGTTCTTTTGGCTCCTTATAAGGAGCATAGGGCCTCACTAATGAACTGTTACTTTGTTATTATTTTTGTATTTTTGTTTAAAAAAATTTATTTTTTACTCACGCTCACGCATTCTCACATGTGACCGATTTTAAACCATGCTTTTTCAGAGCTTTTTAATTGGTTTAACCATGCAAGAAATAAATTTTTGTTTTAACTAACATTTAATAATAAATTCAGTGAAGTGCGACTTTGACACGCACACGAAGGGATCCGTACGGACCCTAGATATCTAATACTATAAGAGCTTTAGCCTATATAATACTCGTATATAGTTTTAGAATTTTTTCGGTTTTTGGCGATTTATTTTATTTTTCGAGATTTTTTTTAGTTTGGCTGTACTTTCGTTTTGGCAAACTTCAAACTCGTTTTTGGCAAACTAGTGTTTGTCTGAGTTATCACGTTCTTTGAGTAAAGGAGTGATATTCACATGGTTGCTGTTGAAGTACGTGGTGGCACAGTCAACGCAGCATTTTTCCAATTAGTCCCGTACTCCGTTACTCGCTAAAGCTAAAGCTAAATTCAATTGCTAAAATGCTGAACAAATAGGAAATTAAAAATTTTTGGCGAACACATAAAACACTAAAATTTCTGCGAATTACATTTTTAAGCCAATGCCTGATATATCAATACACGTTTGCAAATTTCATTCGTAGCCGAAAATCGATAAATTGACTATTTAGATTTTTAGCGATAGAGATTGAGCTTTAGCGAGTTACAGAATACGGGTCAGTCTATATAAATTTTTCGTTTATTTAAAAAAAAAGAGAAACTTTTAGATTTAGTTGAACTGTAGTGAATTTTAATCAGAAATAATTTGTTATTCGGGCTTAAGTTCAGTAATTTCAATTTTTATTGAATGAAATATTTTTTATTAATTAGTTAATGTGAGTTTCTAAGGAAGAGAATAAAAATTAAACTAGACTTTTAAGCTGGGGGAAATACCCATATTTTTTTGTGCAGCAACGCACTTCATCAGAGATTGTTATTAACATCAAGAGATTCTTATTAACATCAGCTATTTAACGTAAATCAATAATTGTACACAACAATCATTTCTCACATTCCGTTTCATTAGAATTTACCTTAAATAGTTGATGTTAATAACAATCTCTACCCAAGTAAATAGAATAGGGTGCTGATGAAGTGCGTTACTGCACAGAAAAATATCGGTATTTCCCCCAGCTTAAGAGTTTAGTTTAATTTTTCTTCTCTTCTTTAGAAACTCACATTAACTAATTAATAAAAAAATATTTCATGCAATAAAAATTTAAATTACTGAACTTAAGCCCGAATAAGAAATTAAAAAAAAATCTTATAAAAAAGATTAAATTAAATTAAATTAAAATTAAATTAAACAAGTAAGAGTGCTATATTCGGCTGTGCCGAATCTTATATACCCTTTACCAAAGTGCGTTTATGTAGTATAGAGATGCATACATAAGCACATAGTTGCTTTTATGAACAAAGAAAAATAATAATTATCAAACCCTAGAATCGTAATTTTAGATTTTTCTGATTACTTATACCAATCTAGTAGTTCTTAAAAAAATATAGAAAGTGTGTTAAGTGAGAAAAAAGGAAATTAAAAAAAATGTTTTATTTAGTTACTTTAATGTCCAGAAAAAAATCATAGTTTCATAGCTGTGGTTTTCATTATTACAGTTTTCTACAAAAAACTTTTCTTTCCAAAAAGTAAACTATATATAATCTATAAAAGAAAAGATAAAAATTAATTAGACCTAGTTACTTTTATATATCAAAAAAGTGTAAGTGTCCCAACCGTGAACTCATGCTTTTTGATTTTCTGATTTCTTACACCAATCTCTTTCTTTTCTTAAATACCAATTTTATTCGTTATCAATAAAATAAGTTTATTTAATAAAAATAGATAAAAATTAGTTTTCGGTAGTGAATTTTTTATATCACAAAGAGTGTAAGTTTCCCAACCCTGGAATCCTCCTTTTTGATTTTTTTGATTTCTTACAACATCTTTTTTTAAGAATATAAGATATGTTTAATTTTTTTTTTTTATTTAAAATACCAATTTTATTCGTGGTGAAGAATAAAATAAGTTTATTTAATGAGATAAATAAAAAATTAGTTTTTTTGATTATTTACATCAATCTCTTCCTTTTAAGAACATTAGATATGTTTAGTTTATAGAAAAAAAGGAGAAATTTGTTTTAGTAAGTTACTTTTGCATAACAAAAAAAGTTAAGGTTTTCCAACCCTGGAAACGTCTTTTTAATTTTTTTAATTTTCTTCTAATTTTTTTTAGTTAGAAATACCAATTTAATTCATACTGAAGTATAAAATAAGTTTATTTAATAAAAAATTATTAAAAACTAGTTTTCGGTTGTTATTTTGTATGGCAAAATGAAGTTTAAGTCTCCCAGCTCTGAAACCGTCTGATCGATTTTGCTGATTTTCAATACCAATCTTATTTCGACCATTTCTGACCCACCAGTCTAAGAACGAAGTCTCTAGCTTTTCTGGGAGCTTAGGAAAACCGATTTCACGTACAGACAGACGGACAGACGGACATCGCTTATTCGTCTTCCCTATGCATAAGGATCCAGAATATATATACTTTATGGTTCGCTTATTAACATTCTAGAAATAACAAACGGAATGACAAACCTATATATACCCTTTTACCATTTTTTGGTAAAGGGTATAAAAATGTTGAACTAAAAAGCAGGAGTAAGTGAAATTATTTCTCAAAAAAAAAAAAAATTATGCATATAATTTTACTATAAAAGAATAAGGCTGATGAGATGAAGTTTTTATTTTTAAATATATGTATATTGCAATAATTTTGCTAAGGTTTTTTAATATTAATTTTTCTAGTTTTTAGCCGAAATAGGTTCTTTTGTTTGCCATTTCCTGGCAACACTCACAAGAAGATAAAAATATATTTCAGTTATTTTTTGTTTTTTTTTCGAATTTATTGCAGTAACAACTTGTTACTTCTGCCACAGGTTTATGATTCATCTTCATATTTATGTTTGTTGTTAAAAGAATTTACGAAACTTAAATTTTTACATCGCAATCTTTATGTTTCTGATTTCTTTAATCTCTTGTCTTATTTTTATTATTTTTACAGCAGATTTCTTAAATTGTTTTACACCAAATTCTTGTTGCGTATTTAAATTTTTATGGACAAATCGATACACGTTCATCGATGATATTGAAATTAATATAATCGTATGGTTGCCTTTCTTTTATTATATTATTTTGTACTTTCTTTTATTCACCCGTCTGGCTGCCTGCGCTGTGCTGTGCTGTACTGTGCGTGAGTTATATTTATTTGCATTTTTAATGCTTTAACAAGAAATTAAATAGGAGGCAGCATGATGTACATACTTGCTTGTACTCGGTTCGTACAAGTGCTAAACAAGTACTTGGTTTAATATGGCGCTAAATTGTTTATAGACTGATGGCTGATGATAACAATCGTGTAGGCCGTCATAAAGAAATGTGTTTAGGTTTGTATTTTATTTTACTAAATGATTTTTATGTGTTTTTTATTTATATCACCATTGATGAGGTGGTGTGGTAGAAAGTGTTTTAATGTAACAAAATAATTTTTAATGAGGAGTAAAATATTTTTTTTAAGATACCAAACAAAAAAACTGTATTTGAGTTTATATGTTGGTCATTTTGATGTTAATTTAATGTTGCGTAAAATATTCAATTTACGTTCAGTGAGAGTGTTCAAATTAGAACCAACAGCAGCAACGAATAATAAAAAAAGATAAATAAAAAAAAAATTGCTATATTAATGAATTATTATTAATATGTTTTTATCAAAAGGGAATTATAAGTCAATGTGTTATAAGACCCACTCATAATTGTGTCCTTAATTGTGAATTTTTGCTTCGAAATATCAAATAAATCTTTGAAAAACTTTAAAAAAATATTAAATAAATTTATATAAATCGCGACTCGTATAACTCTAAATTAAAATGCTGCATAATATATAAAAATACTTCTTAATTTGTTCAAATAAAATCTAACAAATATCTCTAGCAGAGAAATATATGACTTACACCACTTTCATAATTAAGGGCAGAATTGTTATTTCTTCCTTTTTAGGGTTCCGTACACCAAAGGTGAAAAGGAACCCTATTGTTTTCGCTACATGGTCCGTCTGTCCGTATGTCCGTCACACGGTATTTTCTAAGGAACCGTAAGAGCTACGGACCTGAAATTTGGACAGAGTATGTAGAACCTTGGCCGCTACAACAACAAATACATGAGAATTAAAAATCAAAGGATGTTCCAAAACGAGCAATGAAATATGTTAAAATCCCATGTAATATACATACAATTGTATGAACATATGTATATTGAAACTTGAAATTTGTAAAATTAGTGTATTTTTATACAGACTACAACAATTAACACTAAAATTTAAAAAAATTAAAATTAAAGGGTGGTACATCAGTTAATGCAATTTTGACTATGTAATTTTGACAATTTACTATATCTTGGAAACCGTAAGAGGCAAACACTTGAAATTTTCAAAAACGGTAAAACTAAAAAAAACGCAAATTATAAAATCGCCAAACCAAAAAAAAAAAAAAAATCGCCAATAATTAAAAAAAAATCGCCAAAACGAAAAAAATCGCCAAAAAAAAAAAATTCTAACACTAAAATAAATCGCCAAATTCGAAAAAATCGCCAAAATGAAAAAAAAACGCCAAAATGAAAAAAACGCCAAAAATCGAAAAAAAACACCAAAACGCGAAAATGTCGCCAAAACTAAAAAAAAAAGACAAAAAAAATCGCAAAAATGAAAAAAATCGCCAAAAATAAAAAAATCGTCAAAATGAAAAAACGCCAAAAACCGAAAAAAATCGCCAAAACAAGAAAATAAAGTGCCAAAACTAAAAAAGGAGCCAAAACTTAAAAAAATCGCCAAAAACTTGAAATTTTCAAAAACGGTAAAACTAAAAAAACCGAAAATTATAAAATCACCAAACCAAAAAAAAAAATCGCCAAAAATTAAAAAAAAATCGTTAAAATGAAAAAAACGCCAAAATAAAAAAACCCCAAAAATCGAAAAGAATCGCCAAAACGCGAAAATGTCGCCAAAACTAAAAAAAAAATTTAAATAAAAAAAATCGTAAAAATGAAAAAAAAAACGCCAAAAATAAAAAAATCGTCAAAATAAAGTGCCAAAACTAAAATAGGAGCCAAAACTTAAAAAAATCGCCAAAAACTTGAAATTTTCAAAAACGGTAAAACTAAAAAAACCGAAAATTATAAAATCGCCAAACCAAAAAAAATCGCCCAAAATTAAAAAAAAAATCGCCAAAATGAAAAAAAAAACGCTAAAATAAAAAAAACCCAAAATTCGAAAAGGATCGCCAAAACGCGAAAATGTCGCCAAAACTAAAAAAAATTTTAAATAAAAAAAATCGCAAATATGAAAAAAAATCGCCAAAAATAAAAAAATCGTCAAAATGAAAAAACGCCACAAACCGAAAAAAATCGCCAAAACAAGAAAATAAAGTGTTAAAACTAAAAAAAGAGCCAAAACTTAAAAAAATCGCCAAAACTTAAAAATGCAAAAACCGCCAAAACAAAAAAACCGAAAAGATCCCAAAAACGAAAAAAATGCCAAAACTATATATTATATAGGATGAAGTTTGTATTAAATTACATATGTAGTGTTCGTACGGAACCCTTCGTGCGCGAGTCAGAGTCGCACTTTACTGAATTTATTTCGCATCACTAAACATGTCAACAGCTCGTGTGGTTTTTGTTTAACCCTAGAACACTCGCGCTTTGAGCATTTAACTCATGCAGTTCTTTAATCTCTTTAACTTCTATTATATGCTACTTAATTTTTTTATTA
The DNA here is from genome assembly GCA_949987645.1 of Tachina grossa. NCBI lineage: Eukaryota > Metazoa > Arthropoda > Insecta > Diptera > Tachinidae > Tachina > Tachina grossa. The sequence continues at coordinate 181,428,729 of OX465274.1, forward strand.
AATGCATTAAGTAGCCTTAGGACTGCTTGCGTTCAGGCCTTTCAAATAAAATTATCACAAAATCGTCGAAATCTTGATGGAATAAAAAAACTCGTCATCTTATTGCTGCAATAGACCCCGCCACAAGACCACTTACAAGAACTTTTAAGTCATGGCGGTATTTTGAAATGCTTTACTACAGCGAAATTTTCTAAAAGAAACGCTAAGCAACACTGTTGGAAAGACATTTGTTTCAGTTATCGGAGATATAGGAGTAAGGAAGAAAATACTTCGTGACGGAAGAATTTGCTATGCTTGCTTCTTTATACGCATGGGCTCGTATACACATAATAGCTTACCATCTACATCTTAAGCTACGGTCAAACTTGTCAAACATTTGCCCAAAAAAGCGTAACCACTAGAAGCTAATGAAAAATCTTTCACTTCAGACAAAAGTTTGTAAAGTTGAAGAGTAGCCAATATTGCACAAATATGACATTGTGCATTAGTTGTGTTCGAAACTTTTAAATATGATAAACAAGTGTCTGGGTCAAAACATTTTTCATTAGTGTTTGTTGGGTTTACGCTTTTTTGGGCAAATATTTGACAAGTGTGACCGTAGCTTTACACACATACACACACTCAAACGTACAATATGCAAAATAACAAGTATACACGCATCAACACTACTTCTTTTGATTGTTTGTTATGAACAAGAAGTCTTCTTCAATACATCTATCGTGTTTTGCTTATTCTATGACAGCATTTATTACTGGTTTAGCATAATACATTTAAAAAATGTTATTCTCAAAATGACGATAAAAATATTGAAATTGCAACCATACTGCAAAAAGTGCTCTAATGAACCCAGGTCCCCATACGAGTTTTTAATACAATTTTTCAGGCCTAATCATCGAACAGCTTACTTTGATTATGATGATCATGTGTCTCGTATAAAAAATGTGGCTGCTGTGCAAGTGGCGCCTTTTGCATATTAGAAAGAAACCATATTTGACCTGAGTGAGGCTCTTATATGACAACATATTGGGTTGTTATTTACCAATTTTGACTTTTGCAAGCCGGGAACTTTAATTTGAGAAAACCTTCTATTGGTCTAGAAACAGTGTTGCCATATGCGAATATTTATCTTATTTTTGAAGTTTTTAGACTTGTTAAAACGACAAAAAAGATTTCTTATCTAAAAACAAGATTTTTAAAAACTTTACATTTGGTACTTTTAATATATTATTGAGGGATTTTTTGACTAAACTACTTACAAATTTTCTGATCATTATGAAATCTTACACATATTCTGTACAGTAAATATTTTGTGTTATTTGCCTTTACTTTTAATAGTTCACAGGAAATAAAATAAATTTTAGCTCATTTTCATTCAATAAAATAATAAAAAAGATTTTTGGTGACAAAAAAAGATTTTTTTTTGTTCGACTTGAAGATTTTTGAAAAATAAATATGGCAACACTGTCTAGAAACACAAATATGGCCGCTATGTCGTGGGCGGTCTTCTAAATGCGGATGGTGATGGTTTCTCTCGAGAGCTCTCTCTCTCTCTCCTGTGTCAGCCCCCCTGGCAGACTCAAAATCGTTTTGAAATTATTATTAGTTTTTACTCAGTCAAAATGAAGGAATTAATTTTCTTTGCCTGAACATTTTCAGTACTTTTTAACCCCCGACTAAAAAAAGGGGTGTTATAAGTTTGTAGTGTGTGTCTGTGTATCTGCGTGTCTGTCCGTGTCCACGTACAGGCCAAACGGCTGGACCGATTTTCATTGAGTTTTTAAGATATAACATCTTTTCTGAAAAAAGTAGGAGGTTTTTAAAATTTCTAATTTTTGTTGTATATAAAAAGTTTAACACAGCAAACCTGTTTTTCTTTGTACTTAACATATAGGGTTTTTTTTTAGGAGTATAGAACTTCAAATTGAAATAAAACATAAGAAAATCATTTTAATGTCTATCAATTTGGCTTTATTGGAAGGATAATTTTATGCCATTAATGTTTAAATATGATTTCGGGCATGTGGCCGCCGCGGCTGGCTCGAATAAAGCCAATTCTACAGGTCCAATTTTCAACCACTTTTCGAGCATATGGAACCGTATGTTGGCAATAACGCCACGAATGTTGGCTTCCAAGTCCCCTAACGTTTCTGGTTTGTTGGCGTAGACGAGCGACTTCACATATCCCCAAAGAAAATAATCCAATGGTGTCAAATCACACGATCTTGGTGGCCAATTGACAGGTCCATTCCGCGAAATTATGCGATGGACGATTATGTCGACCATAAAATGGACGGAGCTTGCGGTAAACTTCGCGAACTGAACCATTATTTTCGAAATAAATTTGCACGATTTGCAAGCGTTGTTCTTTTGTCAACCTGTTCGTGATGAAATGGCAAACCAAACTAAATATTAATCACTTGACAGCTGACAAAATGGCCGCCAGTTAAAAAAGTGATGCCAACTTAAAGTTCTATACCTCAATAAAAAACACCCTTTACAAAGTTTAGTTACCAAATAAAGGCTTCATTAGTATTTACTTTCTGTTGCTGTTCTGTGCTGTGCCGTTCTGCTTCTAAATTTAAGTACTTACTTTTTCTGCAGTAACTCATCAGCTGTTTCTGACCAGAAGGGTCGCAGTTTTCCACTAAAGCGATGAGTTTTGCATCGTCCACTAGTAAGTTTCAATATAGTTAAATTTTTTTTTTTTTAATTATCTTTTTTAATTCTTAAAGTACAATCACAATTTATTTCAAAATATTTTTATTTAATTTATGCTGTCACTTACAATTACAATTTTTTGATTTTCACAGGTTGAACCGTAACAGAACAGAACGAAACAGAAAAACTAACGACTTGTGCTACATTTCTATGAACAAAAACGAGTCAGCTGATTCGTAACAGAATAGAAAGTAAAAACTAATTCTGCCTTAACTCATTTTGTAAACTGAGTATATTTACTGTAAAAGCAATGAAACCATAATAAATGCACTTGAGTTCTTAATGTCTTTAACTAAATGTTAAACAATACGACCTCCAGCAATGCGTTCTCAATATCAAAATTTTGCTTAAAAACTCTAGTGCCCTTTTTTTCTTTTGCTTCGTTTATGGGAAAAGTCAAAAAGAAAACTTAACATGTTATGATCTCTAACGAGACGCTCTTTTGAATACTCATTCATGCAACGCACACACATGAATGAATAAGCTTTTGCATACCAATTACAATAAATAAAATAAGAAAATCAAAATGAATTATTTTAAAAATGGGATCTACTACATATGAAGAAAATAGCAATAGATAAGCGAGGGTGGTTTGAAAAAATATACGAAAACCCTTGATAATTTTTTAATGCTTTCTAGTTAGAGATTGATAAAAAAAATAAAATCTAGTGAATACTTTGTGCAAGGTAAAACCGCCGCCTGATTCCCGGTAGGTGTAAGAAAATTTTTGCAAATAATTTTTATAATTTTTATATTAGAAATTGTTCAGATTTTTACCACTTCTGGATCAAAAAATTCAAGGTTTTATGGATTTCTTTGAAAGATCTATTTTTACTGGGAACTTTTAAGTACATCGTGTTATTGGAATTTCAAGATACCCAGTTGACCAGGACTTTCGGTATTGATATCGATTTCGAATATATCTCGAACATATATCGTGCAAAACTATCGAGAGTGACACTCAAAAATGAATCGCAAAAAGTTCAGCTGTCACTCAATTTTGTCCCAAAAAACACTCGCAGATTCGCTAACAATATCAAAAGCGAGAGAATGTCGAACTAATTTCGATATCGCAAAAAGGCAGCAGAATGATTAAAAAAAAGTTATTTTATGTTTTAATTTATTTATTTTAACTTTAACTTTTTTTAAATTTGTCTTTTTTTTATATAACAAACACAACCTGCGAAGCGATTAGCCTGTCTGCAGAAAACACCAAGGGTCTATGGTGGGAATTGAACCCACGACATCAGGACTGATGTCGCCGCAGGATTTGAACATGGTACGTGCCGCTATTCTAACAGACAGGCACACATCCACATATCCATCATGGCTCGAATTTGCTACCTCTAGACTAAGAGGCTAGCACACATATACTCAGCTACCGTCACACATTCGAAAAGTAATCGAGAAAAGTTCGAAGCTCGAAGCTTTAGCTAACATTCGATTTTTTTTTATTTGCTAAGAAATATCTGACAATTTTGTTCCGAAATTTCTTCCGCTTTAGTGAGCATTAGTTTTTAGCATATCTCATAACAAGTGGGTAGCCAGCCAACCCTTAATGAAATACCCTATATATATATATATATATATATATGTGTGTGTATGTGTGTGTATGTATATGCAGCCATAATAATCATCATTACTGTCAAAATTATATTAATATTATGATTTCGATGTAGACGTAAAACAATTTCATACTCGTTTAGCCTGTCAATGCAGGAGGTGAAAAAAAAAATAACTTGACAAAACACAAAAATATTCCCAAACGATAACGAAAAAATATAAATACATAAATAAATAAAGCCAATGTGAGTAAGAGCAACAACAAAAGCCATCAAGTCAATAAAAGCAGTAGCAACAATATCGCAAGAAAAGCAATGAATAAACTACAAGATATTTCAATAATAATAGTCAGCTCGTATCGCTTTTCTCCCCTCGAATATATTAATAAATAATGATTATCGATATGATAATGTTTATTTAACACTTCAGAGTTTCTTTGGTCAATCAAACAATTCGTATGCTTTTAATCTAATAACTTTGTATTTAGTACAAACATATATACACACGCAAAAACACTTATTCTTCAAATGAAAACAGTCTAATGTGCATAAATATATGAACATACATTAAAAGCTCTCTTAAAACAATTTTTTTTATTTTAATAAAGAGAAGTAAGAATCAGGCAATGAATGCTTACTACTATTACTAGGTGTTACCTTTTTTTAGAAAAGGGGAAAGTGATAGAGAAGACAGGAGGTAAAGGAAGAGATAGAAGGAAACTTCATTCTTTTACAACTCTTCGTTGAACACATTTTTATTAATGAAGTGTTGCAGCGCCTCTGGTGTCAATGAGGCGTGTTAAAATTTTAAAGCTGTGCTTAGTAGCAAGTTTATTGGTTATTTGACTTTGCCTAAGACGAAGGAGGGCGCTCTGATGTTTCTTTATGATTAGTATCCGCTGAAGCCGGCGTAGTTCATTGACTAATGTATATGCCTTCATCACTTGAACTTATACAAAGGGGCACTTATGCACACCAGAAAGATGCGTGGTGTTGTTGTTTTTTAATACCTGTCGGAGACCGGAGGCGAACCCAGGACATTCGAACGCGCTAACTACTTCAGGCAACGCCACCCTTATTGTATTGTATTGTACTGTTGTATTGTTTTTAGTGTTGGACCGTCTAAGCGGCCCATAACCGGCATTCAATAATTACTTTCAGAAGCAGAATTTGTATATAGGCTCCTTCAATCAGGGCTTTCATTTAGATTTGTAAGCAAGTATAAATTTAAAAAATAATAAACCCGATCCTAAACGGTCATTCCAAATAAAAAATTATAAAAGATCCATAAATGTAATTTTGAAAAAATTTTTCGCCGACTGTAAATTTTTTCATATTCAAACAATTGCGTTTGTTGGCCGCTATTTTGAATTTTGACTACTATCATTTCTTCACCAATCAAAGATCCGATTAAACACAATTATATGTCATCTCAATACCTTGCATTTGAACACCAAGAACGACCCAATCGAACATTTCTAGTTCAAGATGTGATTGGTCAAGAGAAAAAAGGTCCAAAAAATTAGAATATCTCAAGAACTGTACCATAAAAAAAAATTTTAACCTTGATTTTCGAATTCAGTGTAAGAAAATACATGGGGAAAATGAGCACTCATCGAATGTACATTTTCGGTGTAAGCTAGTGTAATTGGAAATTAAAAATTATAAAAGAAGCATAAAAGTAATTTTGAAATAGTTTTTTTATATAGTTCACCGAATTTTAATTTTTTTTTAGTATTCAAAAAATGGCGTTTGTAGGCCACCATATTCAATAGTCCTTAGTGACACTCCCTGGATTAAGACAAATCGATTGCCGTAAGATCCAACGAAATTGGCCCACGAGTTCAGTTTATATAGTACAAGTGATTAATATTTAGTTTGGTTTGCCATTTCATCATGAACAGGTTGACAAAAGAACAACGCTTGCAAATCGTGCAAATTTATTTCGAAAATAATGGTTCAGTTCGCGAAGTTTACCGCAAGCTCCGTCCATTTTATGGTCGACATAATCGTCCATCAGAGCAATTAATTCGGTTAACCATGGATCGTTTTCGCACTACGTTTACTCTATGTGATAATACGCATCCGCAGAGACGTCGAACAGTGCGCAAAGTGTTGAAGAGGACCCGAATGAATCAATTCGCCACCGTGCACAGCAATTGGAGCTTTGTCCATCAACTTTATGGAAGATTTTGCGCAAAGATCTTGGCTTGCGACCTTACAAGATCCAGCTTGTGCAAGAATTAAAGCCGCGAGACCATGCAATGCGTCGTGATTTTGGTGTATGGGCCGAAAATGAGATTGATCTCGATGCTGATTTTCATCGCAAAATTTTGTTCAGTGATGAGGCTCATTTTTGGTTGAATGGCTACGTCAACAAGCAAAATTGCCGCATTTGGAGTGAAGAGAATCCACATGAGACCCTTCAGACGCCATTACATCCACAAAAACTGACTGTTTGGTGTGCTCTATGGGCTGGTGGAGTCATTGGGCCATACTTCTTCCGAAATAATGCTGGAGAGTCAGTTACCGTTAATGGAGACCGGTATAGAGCCATGATAACCGACTATTTTGTTCCCGATGAGTTGTGGTTCCAACAAGACGGCGCTACATGCCACACAGCGCACGTCACAATCGATTTATTGAAGGAAACATTCGATGAGCGCATAATTTCGCGGAATGGACCTGTCAATTGGCCACCAAGATCGTGTGATTTGACACCATTGGATTATTTTCTTTGGGGATATGTGAAGTCGCTCGTCTACGCCAACAAACCAGAAACGTTAGGGGACTTGGAAGCCAACATTCGTGGCGTTATTGCCAACATACGGCCCCATATGCTCGAAAAAGTGGTTGAAAATTGGACCTGTAGAATTGGCTTTATTCGAGCCAGCCGCGGCGGCCACATGCCCGAATTCATATTTAAACATTAATGGCATAAAATTATCCTTCCAATAAAGCCAAATTGATGGACATTAAAACGATTTTCTTGTGTTTTATTTCAATTCGAAGTTCTATACCTCTAAAAAAATTCCCGTTAGTTTAAAAAAAATATACATCAGGTAAAATATTCGATTATATAGGCTAAAGTTCGTATAGTATTACATATCGTTACCTTAATATAGAAAGGCCCTAGCTCATTATATATTTGAAATCAAGATTTTTGCATTTTTCAATACATTAGATGTTCTCCTATCGAAATATAGATAAAAAACTTGATTTAAAATAATTATGTGTTAGGGCTTTTCTATATTTAAGTAACGATATGTTGTGTCCATACGGAATCCTTCGTGTGCGAATCAAAGTCTCACTTTACTGGATTTATTTTGTTTACAGCCTGCATTAAAATAACTGTAACCTAGTATAGAATAGATTAGAGTAGAATAGTTGAAGATCTGGTCCAAGCACCAGCACTGCGTCACCTGATTGATCTTTTGTGCCATAAATCTGTAAATGAAATTTAATCAATCTCTGTATGACTCTCTTTATGAAAGTCAGCACAGATATTGAAAAAGCCCTCCTAGTATATATCATCGGAACATAGAAAATTTGGAATGAAAAGCCCTACTACTGTTACATAAGATGATAAATTCGCAAAGAATGTAAGCCATTGTCTCGTCATCTTGTAAACAAAAACGACACAAGGCTGAACGAACTTGATTACTTTTTCACAGAGGATAGTTCAGTCCAAAGTGACCATAAAGAAAACCAGTAACAGGTTCAGAATGCCATTATATGTAAATGGATGCACCAATGCTTTGGCCTGTCTTAAACCACCGTAAGAAGTCAGCCACGTTTCTTAAGCGGTCCAAGTGTCATATCCTTTGATTAAAGACCTAGGAAAAATTTTTGTTCCTTCACATCCACTATAACGAGTTAAAACAAGCACCTCTTAAGCTTAAATTAGACGTGACATAGCCATAACCAAACCAAAATTCAATTGGTTTCTATGGTGAGAGTTATGGCGTTATGGCGAGTCACGTATAATTGAATACAGTGTTGCCCATTAGTTTGGTTCGAACGGCTGCTCTCTATGGCTATGGTTATGTCACGTCTAATTGAGCCTTTAGTGCCAAAGCTTGCAAACACACATTTCAAGCAACAACAACAACAACAACACAACTCAATCAAAAATGAATCACCCACCTTTCTTTCGCAATTAACAATTTGTTGCCATTGAAGCAATAAATTTTTGAGAGCGCTAAAAAAGGTTGTATTCATTGCAAGAGTAAATAAAACTGCAAAAATTTTATGAATAAACAAAATTTACAAATTGAATGCTAAAATGATTTTTTTTGGAAACGAAAACAAATTTTCTGCAAAAAAGATTTTTAGTTATTTATGAAATACATACAAACAAATGCATTTAATCAATTGGTTGGAATAATAAAAAAAAAATGCACAAAGTGTTATTTTGAACTTATGAACGAAAGTTCGAAATTGAACTCGTATGTGTGTGTGTGTATAAATTCTAAATAATCAAAACAATTTAAATTCTTTGAAGAAAAATAAACAAAAGTAAAAAAGAATTAATGCATGATATCAAGAGTTGTTGGGGATTTACTTTTCTTATATGTTTATAACGGGCTTATCGTCTGATTAAAAATATTGATGTTGAAGTTCTTAAAAAGTTTACTTTTTTATAAAGACAGTGATGCCAAAATATTTGAATTAAAAAGCGCAAAATAGCATTTAAAAATAACGGCAAATTTCCAGCAAACGAAAAGCGCTGAAAGATGGTAAAGGTTCAATTAGACGTGACATGGCCATAATTCCGAAGCCATAACCAAACCAAAATTCAATTGATTTTATGGCAATGGCTATGGTGTTATGGCGAGTCACCTATAATCGAATACAGTGCTGCCCGTTAGTTTGTTCGAACGGCTGTTTTCTATGACTATGGTTATGTCATGTCTGATTGCACCTTAAATTTTAATAAAACAATTTGATGTTTAATATAATAAATTTTTAAAAAAGCATTTTGCTTTGATTAATGCACTCCGTTAGCTTTATAATAATATTGCTACATCATCTTTCTTATCATTAGACAATGATGTTGAGTCTTTTTGACTCATCATCCCCAAACGTGAAAATTATTCTTGTTAAGATGGGCTTCGAATTAAAAATGGTTCTCATCACTCAAGTTAATTTTTCAATGAAATTCTACATCATTTTTATACATTTTAAATACCCAATGAGAAGATACAAGTTGTTGATCGTTGGTGTTAAGTGAACTTTAAAATCCTTAAAACCTAAGGGTCTAATTCATAAAAAATATTTTGGTTTCATAAAATGTTTATTAATCAAATTTCCATAGAGAATTTATTTTATTAACTTCTTATAATAAGGCAGTAAGCCTTTATACAAAATACCGTGTAATGTCGTTTGTTTAATGCGATAAATAGGCAAACCTGGGCTTTCTTCAACACTATGGCGAACAACAACAATATTCTTAGTTCTCCTTGTGTGACAGACACTATACAGAAAAAACTAAATTTCGTTTTCAGTAACCAAATTCATTGAATCAGTAAATTTTTTGTGTGAATGCGGACCTACAAAGAAATTTGTAGATTCTGATAACAATTTTGTAAAAATTTAACTGGAAAAAAATTTTATTTTTAGTTAACTTATTATGGCATTAGAGAAAAAAGTTAACTGAAACTCAAAATATTTTCAGTCAAATTTATTAATAGGAACAGAAAAACATTTTTGCAAATTTTTTTTGTATTATTCAGCAATTTTTTTTTTTATAGTTTACGAACACATTAACTTAAATTTTTCGTATTATCAGAAAATAAATTAACTGAATCAATAACAATTCTTAAAAAAAAATTTTTTTTTTAAATAGTAAAAGTTTTATCTGAAAAAAAAAATAACTGAATCAAATGAAAGGTTCAACTATTTTTTTACTCTCAAAAATTGGCTTGTTTTTATGGTTAAGCATTTCGTTACCGCTTTTGGAACTCGTCAGTAGACTTCAACCCAAAAAATTTTTTAATTTAGCTAACAAACTCCGTATGTTTATAATAAGACTCTTAATACTATATTGAGAATCCCAATATACAAGTTTGAAAACCGCAAACAAAAATCTTTAAAAAAAATAAAATGTTTTTTAAAATTAAAAAAAATCAGAAAAATTTTTTTACAGTATATAAAAATAAATTTAACTGAAAAAATTAAAAAAAGTCAGACAAATTTTTTTACATTATATAAAAATAAATTTAACTGAAAATAACAAATTTAAATAAAAAAAAATAAATATAAAATTTTTTTTTTACATACATATTTTACTTTATATAGATAATTTTCATTATATACATTTTTTTTACATAAAATAAAATTGGAACAAATAATTTACTGGAACAGTAAAAAATATTTACTGAAACTAAATTATATTTCAAAACACACGTTTGTTTGAAAATATTTTGGGAATAATTTTTTCTGTGTAGTTTGCTTTGTCGCATCACTAACATGCCACAACAGCTGAAATTTGTCCACCAGTTTCACAACTCTTGGCCGATAAGATGCTTTAAGACGACCCAAAAACACTTTAGTTTTGCAAACTGTGGCCGCCCAATTTGATACATTTTTGTGATGAATTTTGAATAATTTCAAGGAGTTGTTGAAGCATATATTCTTCCATTTTTATTAAAGGTGTAGTTTTACATGTGGTTACAGGTAGAGTCATAATAATTGCTGAAATGGCGGATTATGCTTATGTAATATATTTTTTTATAAACGATTTCTATTCATTATATCAAGGTTTATCAGTTTTGTTTTTTGCCTAGAAAAATCTTCCACAAAAATATTCTTCCACACAAAAGCGCTTAACAGAACTCATACTTCAAATGTTAAACTTATGTATATGTATTCATATGCCCAGCAGAGAATAAGAAAAGTAACGGTTTAAGTACTCTTTGAGTATTGGCCGTCAAATAACTATTGTCGTACACTCGCATGCTTTAATTTTGAACCGAATACGTATAACTAAAACAAAAATACTCTACCTGTTAATCGACTACACATGCTTATATACATGACAATTTTATTTACACAAGCACACATAAAGCATGTTTTGAAACAGCCACACACATACACGCAGATTTTCCATTGCATTTTATATACACAAATATATAAATATATATGTATGCTCGCGAATAATAAATAAATATCCCTAGTAACCTGCGTCTTTTTTATCCGATTAAATATCCATATACTGAGTATAAACTTACTCAGACTGAAAGTATGAGAGAGAAGTCAATGCTTTTGATATAAATGTGCCTTTTTTATTATAATTCTAATACATATATTTTAGTTTTTTGCATTAACTCAGTTTGTTGGAATCGGATATAGTCAAAGTCAGCGTTGCTGTTTTGGTTACTTGTAACCAAAATTGGTTACTTTTTTCCAATGTGTACTTGTGTACTTTTTTCCATTTTGGTTACTTTTTTTCAACACAAAAATAACCATTTTGTATACACATGCATATGTACATATATGGTATGTTAAATTTGCACATAATTAATTATCTTGATAAAAGATCACAATTTAAGCGTTTTTAATGCGTTGTAAATACAACACTGGTTAATCAACATAGCGTTTAAAACAAATACATATCTGTCTCTGAACATAACAAGCCTGTTTTCAAAAATCAGATGCATCCATGGTTGCAAAATCTTTAAACGTCAAACACTATCAGCCCAATGATGAATATTCCCGGGCAGTTTTCTCCCTTCCTTACCATTTGTTCCCGGGGAATAATCCTCCTATTCAAAACAGCCGGGGAATAAGAAAATACGGGAGAGAGTAAAATCTTCATCAGCTGTTTAATGTTTACATATTTTTTGCACTAACGCAAGAGTTCAACAATAGAAGTTTAATAAAAATGTTATGTTTTCATTGCCAATAAGATTGTGTGTTAATATAAATATTTTTTTATGCTTAAATAAAAATTATATAAACCACTAACACTAACCATTCACAGGCATGCGTAATAACTTTGTTCTGAGAAAGTGGAGTGAAAACTGAGCCAGGTACAGATGCAAATTGATTAAATTCCGAAGGACTGTGTGTACAAAGGAAATTGTAAATTTTATAAAGTTTTTCTTATCGGTCTTAATAATATTAGAAGGAAACAAATCTTCCATTTACCTATTATGTAAACTTAAAGGAGGCCTGCAAAATTGAGCAGTTTAGTATTTCTTCTGAATACAGAAGTGGTTTATGTTTTTGAAGTACATGTGCGCAGGGTTTAGATAAAAATGCAAAAATACAAAAGGGAAATAATAATTCGGTATTTATTTAAATTTTTTGTTCTAAATAAATGCTTATACTATTGTTTTGCAACATTTATTAATATGATTTTTAAATTTTTGCATTAGTTCCCTTCAAAATTTTTGGGGAGAAATCTATCAACAAATTCACCCTATCCCTCATATTTATAATACCTACTTTTTTCCCGCGGAATTTTCTCCCGGGAAAATTTAATTCATAATAGGAGGAATGGGAAAAGGGAAAAAACTCCCGGGGAATTGATATTCATAATTGGGCTGTATGTAAAAAGTTAAAAGAAATTTTTTTTTTATATTTAAAGGCTCAGTTAGCCGACTGTAATGTAATGTAACTCTAACGTAGAAAACAGCTGATTGATATTTTTATATGAAAAGTAGGTTATCTTCAATTACATCTCTATAACCATTTTCATTACTTTTCACATAACAAAATCGATCAGCTGTTTCTTACTGTTGCAATTACGTTACGTGAGCCTCAAGTTTGAGAGCGTAACCAGCAGGGAACGAACCGATCAGCTGTGAGTCGGCTAACAGCCGCTCCTGGCAGATTTTCTAAATTAGAAGTAAGTGCTGATATGGACATAGTTGATTTTTGGGACGCAGTTTCTAAACATACAAATGGATTGAACGAAAAATGTTTTTATGATTTGAATAATTTTGTATATAATTTAATGTCACTGCCACACAGTTCGGCTGCTGCTGAAAGGATATTTTCGCAGCCAAGTCTAGTCAAAACTAAATATAGGAATAAGCTCATTTTAAGGCTGTAAACTCAATAATGCAATCTAAAGAATTGTACATCAATCGAAACAATTCCTATTTTGTTTGGTCTGCCAAAGATTTGTTTTAATATTAACAAATTTAATACTTTGTCTATACAGTCTTGTGTTTTGATAATGAATGTATGTAGTTAACTATACATATTATTTTTTTGTTACTAAAAATATTTTTGGTTTGGAATTTCTAATAATATTACCTGAAGTATTTTTGTTACAAAATTGATTTTATTGATTTTTAAGCCCCGACTAAAAAAAGGGGTGTTATAAGTTTGTAGTGTGTGTCTGTGTGTCTGTCCGTGTCCACGTACAGGCCAAACGGCTGGACCGATTTTCATTTATTTTTCTGTTTGAAAGATGACTTGATCGAGAGGGTTCTTAGCCGTTTAGAAGATATAACATCTTTTCTGAAAAAAGTGGGGGGTTTTTAAAATTTTTAATTTTTATTATTAATTATAATAAGATATACTTATAAAACTGAAGTACAAATTTAAATGTAATGGTCCATTTATATTACCTATATATGATTTTGTAAAAATACATATTAATATATGTATGTATATTTTTCAACTGAAGTACAAATAAAACAGTATTTTAAATATATAAAAATTTTGGTTACTTTTTTATGCATTTGGTTACTTTGTTTTTGTATTTTGGTTACAAAATTTTTTTGGTCGTGGCAACGATGACCAGCGTGGTGGCTTGAGAAAAAATATGAGAGCGTACGAATTGTTTGCGCTACAATTATTATTATACTCACTTACTAAAGTTAAGACTATTTACTTATTTATATTATACTGTATTATCTGTAAAAACACTAAACTCCAACCACCCTTTAAATAAGATTCAGACAAACCCATTCTCCTCTATAATGTGTAAAAAGACTAAATCCAACCACTCATAACATAAGATTCAGACATATATAAATATACGTATGTATATTTTTTGGGTTCTCTAGCAGATTCGGCTGTATAATTCGTATTATTTTTGAATAACAGCTTATTTTTTTGCGCAGTGTCATCTATATCACGAAACAAATTCTTATTCTCAATATTTATTTAATCTAGAAATGTGTGTTTATATTAATTAATTCCAGACCAAAATTATTTGTAAGGGCTGAGTGCAAAACTCTTCTACTTTATAAATATATTTGCGAATACGTACATACTCACATACATAAATACATACATACATACATACATATGTATGTGTGTACATATGGCATATAAAAATGACTCAACTTGGACAAAGATTGGCTGGCCAAATTGGCCATAAAATAAAAAGACCGACCCGACCGACTGATCGCATTTAACAGAAACAAAAAGCTCAATTTAAAGAAGTTTGCGAATATATTTTATTTATTCTTTGCTTTCATCATAAATTAGCCAGTATGAGTTGAAGTATTTAAGAAAAGAAAAAAAAATAGCTTTGTACATATTTATTTTTCAAATTGGGGAGAGAGCAAAATCGCCATAATTATCACAAAAAATTAAACAAAACACTATGGTGCAGTTGTACTCAATTCAATTCACATTACAATAAATTCGCAATGATCGAAATGAAGAGTAAGCACAAGTGAAAAAAAAATAGTTTTGGGCCACAAAATAAACAAAATTAAAATAAAACTACCAACACATTCGCAGGCACGCACACTAACAAAAATGAATTAAGAATTTTTCAACAACAAAATGTTGCCGGTTGCTCTACACTTGAGTTGTACGCTGTGATCTTTTAGCAATATCTTTCCCTTAACGTTTACCAGCAACCTCTCAAGCTGCAGTTGCAGTAGCAGCAGCAGCGATTTTGATCAGGGGCCGGCCAGACAACAACAGCTTAAGCAGAATTACAAATTTCTGCTGCCTGCTTGTCCTCTGTGTGTGTATGTGTGTGTGTGTGAGAAAGCAGCGGAGGGCTTTTGCTAAGAAAAAGATCAAACAAATTTTAATTTAAGTTTAACATTTGGCACAATAAAATACTACAACAACAGCAATATTCAAAAAACAACAAGTGTTTGGCAGGTTGTGCACATGATGAGCAGCATAGTTTTGTTCTGTTTTCTGGCTCATTGGAGAGGGCCTAGAATACGAGTGCGTGCGTGCGATAAAACATAAACTCTCGGCCGGTTGCTTTGAGCAGTGATGCCAACTTTTTTGGCTCTAACGGCACATCAACATTTAAAAAAAGCACTTAAAAGCGTAATTTTGATATCTAAATAGCGTAAAAAGCATTTTCGTGAAAAACGACTGAAAATCCATAACGTGAATTAATGTGAAGTTTAATAATGTTTAAAATTTTCTTAGCTATTCTCCATTTAATGAAATAGTATATCAGACGAAAAATGTATGCTTTGCACTGAAAAAATAAATACGCCAAGTAATTATTAAAATAATTTTAAGAAATACACAAATTTCCTAAAAAGCACTAATTAGTGCTTTTTCTTATTTTTGCACTAACGCTCAAAATTTGGCGTTTTGAGTCTTCAAAAAGCACTAAAAATAGTGCCAAAAGCACCAAGTTGGCATCGCTGGCTTTGAGCACGCCACCAATTTAACAAACAATTCTCCAGCCATCATTATCATCATCATCATCGTCGACATCATTATAACAAAAAACAAAAAATGAAGAAAAACAAAAATATGCGAACAGCAAGCAACAAATTCAACATCATTCAGCAGAATTACAATTCAGAACAGAACAGAATTAAACTGAATGAATGCAAGAATCAACGACGCGAAGGTATAAAAGAATCCAACACTTTAATTTTAAGGAGAATTATTTTACAAACGGTCGGCGGGAATTGAACAACGTGTGCAATCCGATCCTTACTTAATTAGTGGTGTAATTATAAAAGTGATTTTTAAAAAAATTCAAGCTGTTGAGAATCGTGGAATACTCCCATAATAAGTGATTAAAAAATAAAACTAAATAAATGTGTTTATAAAATTATTTTATATAAAAATAAAATATTAATATATTTAAAATAAATATATAAAGAAATATAAAAAAAATCAAATTGCTGTTTAAAATAAATTCAAATAATAAAAACCGTTACTATTCAGTTCATTAAAATTAAAAATTTGTGTATAAGTTCTTCTCTGCTGCTGTAGAAATATGGAATTTAAATTCAATTAACACAAAAAAAGGTGAGTGCCTTAACAAAAGAATTTTGAAATGATTGAATTTTCATTCAGTAACACAAATTTTCCACAATAACTTTTCCCATGTTACAATAAACATTTAAAAAAAAAAATAAAAAATTTCACAAACAATACAAAACAATACAAAACAATACAGTGGTGAACAAAAAATTTAACTGAAATATTTAAAAAATTACCAAGATTTTTAAAATTTTTATTAAATTTAATTAAGAAAATTAAACTATTATAGGTTTGTTCATTTACTTAAAATTGTTACAATTATAAAATTGTAACAATTATAGGCCCAACTATAATATGAATAAGCTAGCTTAAGCAACTGTGCGGTTACATATAAAACGTATGTGGCAAACTATAATGTACTTAACAAACTTTTCGTCAAGTTTCGTCAAATGTCATTTGCTTAAGTAAAGTGCCAAACTGAACGCACATTCCGTAAGGAAACAACTGTTTGTGCATTTTTTAAACTCAAACAAGCAGCAGCAGAAAATATTCATTGATTTTAAATATTTTTTTATTGTTTCTTATTTTAAACTCGGAAAATAAAGCAAAACTTTTATTTTCATTGTTTGTTTTACAATACACATATACACACATACACATGTATTTACTTATATACATATATTCACTGTTGTACTTTTTAGTAGGCAAAACAAATAAAACAAGTAATAAGGTGATGGATATATTTATATGTGAATTTTTAATAGATTAGGACATTCTTTCAAGTTAGTTTGATTGAATTGCATTCATTTATGAGTTATGAGAAGAAACAAAATTACTACAAAATTATTGACAATACCTAGATGTGCAGCTGTGGCTAAAGAATACTTAAGTGCATGTAAGTTCATTGTGGCCACCTAAAAGTCACATTTGAATTGTTTAAGCATTTGACAGACTTATCGTTCAATTCTGACATTAGCTTAAGCCAGCTTATTTATATTATAGTTGGGCCTTATTACTGGAAAGTGTTCATTAACTCAAAAAGTTTGCAAGGAGAGAGCGTCAAAAGAGAGAAAAAAATTCAGAGAGAGAAAAATTCCCATAAATTATTACTAGTAAAATTTTTACTTGCAAGAATTATCCAACCACCTGTTGTGTATTTTGTTGTCAAATTAATTATTTCAAAAATATCTGAAAAAGAAAAACTGAAAAATGTGTATTTCTTTGTTAAAAAAAAACATTACATATGTACATATACGTATGAAAAAAGAAAGCACGTTTTCTTAATTTATTGTTTTTCTTTCATTAATGTTCAGAGATGGAAAGTCGCACTTTTGTATTTGTCAATGGAATAAAGTAAAAAAAATTATGAAAAATACGTAAAAATGGTAAAAATACATGAAACTGTGTAAAGAATTTCATACTAAATGTCAATTTCTAAAAAAAATTGTAATTTAAAATATTATCAAACAAAATACAGGGGGCAAATTACGGCATCCGATACGACTCGTAATTAAAAATATTTCAATAGAGTTTATATGGACATATTTTTATACCCTTTACCAAAAAATGGTAAAAGGGTATATATAGGTTTGTCATTCCGTTTGTAATTTCTAGAATATTAATAAGCGAGCCATAAGGTATATATATTCTGGATCCTTATGCATAGGGAAGACGAATAAGCGATGTCCGTCTGTCCGTCTGTCTGTACGTGAAATCGGTTTTCCGAAGCTCCCAGAAAAGCTAGAGACTTAGTTCTTGGACTGGTGTGTCAGAAATGGTCGAAATAAGATTAGTATTGAAAATCAGAAAAATCGAGCAGACGGTTTCAGAGCTGGGAGACTTAAACTTCATTTTCCCATACAAAATAACTACCGAAAACTAGTTATTATTTTTTTATTAAATAAATTTATTTTATACTTCAGTGTGAATAAAATTGATATTTCTAGTTAAAAGAAATTAAAAAAAAAGTTCAAAAAATTAAAAAGACGTTTCCAGCGTTGGAAAACCTTAACTTTATTTATTATACAAAAGTAACTTACTAAAAGAAATTTTTCCTTTTTTTCTATAAATTAAAGATATCTTATATTCTTGAAAGAAATAAATTGGTGTAAGAAATCAGAAAAATTAAAAAGGATGATTCCAAGTTTGGGAAACTGACTCTTTTTGTGATATAAAAAATTAACTACCGAAAATTAATTTTTATTTTTTTTATTAAATGAACTTATTTTATTTTTAACATATCTCATGTTCTTAAAAGAAAGAAATTGATGTTAGAAATCAGAAAAACAAAAAGGATGATTCCAGGGTTGGAAAACCTACGATTTTTGTGATATATAAAATAGCTCCGTAAACTAATTTTTTATTTATTTTTATTAAATAAATTTATTTTATACTTCACCAAGAATAAAATTGGTATTTCAAATAAAAAAAATTAAAAAATTTAAAAAGACTTTTCCAGGGTTGGAAAAATTTAACTTTTTTTCTTATACAAAAGTAACTTACTAAAACAAATTTTTCCTTTTCCTTATAAATTAAACATATCTGATATTCTTAAAAAAAAAAATTGGTGTTAGAAATCAGAACAATCAAAAAGGATGATTCCAGGGTTGGGAAACTGAAACTTTTTGTGATATAAAAAATTAACTACCGAAAATTAATTTTTATTTTTTTTATTAAATGAACTTATTTTATACTTTAGTACGAAAAAAATTGGCATTTAAAATTAAAAATTAACCTTCAAAAAATTAAAAAGATGTTTCCAGGGTTGGAAAACATTAACTTTTTTTGTTATACAAAAGCAACTTACTAAAGCAAATATTTCCTTTTTCTCTATAAATTAATGATATCTTATATTCTTGAAAGAAATAGATTGGTGTAAGAAATCAGAAAAATTAAAAAGGATGATTCCAAGTTTGGGAAACTGACTCTTTTTGTGATATAAAAAATTAACTACCGAAAATTAATTTTATTTGTTTTAAAATAAATAAAATTATTTTATACTTATACGAATAAAATTGTTATTTCAATTTAAAAAGTGCAAAACACGTTTCCAGGGTTGGAAACCCTTACCTTTTTTTATAGAAAAGTAACTTACTAAAGTAAATTTTCCCTTTTTCTCTATAAATTTAATATATCTTATATTCTTAAAAGAAAGAGATTAGTATAAGAAATCAGAAAAATCAAAAAGTTTGATTTCAGTGTTGGGAAACTGAAACTTTTTGTGCTATAAAAAATTTGCTACCGAAAACTAATTTTTATTTTTTTTTATAAAATAAATTTATTTTATACTTCAGTACGAATGAATTTAATATTTCAAAATAAACAAAGCTAAAAAAATTAAAACGATGTTTCCAGGGTTGGAAAACCTTATTTTTTATACAAAATAACTTACTAAAACAAATTTTTTCTGTTTTAATATAAATTAAACATATCTTTTATTCTTAAAAAAAGATGGTGTAAGAAATAAAAAAAAATAAAAAAGGAGGATTCCAGGGTTGGGAAACTTACACTCTTTGTGATATAAAAAATTAACTACCGAAAATTAATTTTTATCTATTCTTATTAAATAAACTTATTTTATGCTTCATAACGAATAAAATTTGTATTTCAAATCAAAAAAAAAACAATTAAAAAATTAAAAAGACGATTCCAGGGTTGGAAAATTTTAACCTTTTTGTACAAAAGTATGTTACTAAAACAAATTTTTCCTTTTTTTATAAATTAAACATTTCTTAAATTCTTAAAAGAAAGAGATTGGTGTAAGAAATCAGAAAATCAAAAAGGATGAGTTCACGGTTGGGACACTTACACTTTATTGATATATAAAAGTAACTAAGTCTAATTAATTTTTATCTTTTCCTTTAAAAATTATATATATTTTAGGTTTTGGAAAGATAAGTTTGATATAAAAAATTATAAAAATAAAAACCACACCTCCAGAGCTGGAAACTTTGATTTTTTTTCTGGACATTAAAGTAACTAAATAAAACATTTTTTTTTATTTTTTTTTTACCTAACACATGTTCTATATCTTTTTAAGAACTACTAGATTGGTATAAGTAATCAAAAAGATCTAAAATTATGATTCTAGGGTTTGAAAATTATTATTTTTTTCTTTGTACATAAAAGTAACTATGTGCTTATGTATGTATCTCTATACTACATAAACGCACTTTGGTAAAGGGTATATAAGATTCGGCACAGGCGAATATAGCACTCTTACTTGTTAAATTACGAGTCGTATCGAATGCCGTGATTTGCCTACAGGATAAAAAATTCGATTGTATCATGATCTCCATCAATGGTTCTGATATAAATAAAATTTTCTTGCAAGTTTTTACTAGTAAAGCGTTCATTTACTTTTTCATATTTATTAAAATAATTTTGTAAATTTCTGCTTTACTCTCTCGTTGCTAGTTTCTGCTGGAAAAGTAATTGAACAGACCTTATATATGTATATTTATTTATTTTTTTTTTTTTTTTTTGATATAAAAAAGAATACGAACAGTGTTGAAAAGTTTAGTGATATTTGAGGAACTTTCACAATAAATAAAGAAACGAATAATTTTTAAATAACCTTTTATAAGTTTAACTCTAAGGCCCGGTCCAGACTTGCAATTATTGTTGCAGCAATTCTGGAATGTGTGAGAGAATGTTGAAATTGAAATATATACATTTTGTATTCCTCTCTCGCTTTTTTTTACTGAAAAATAAAAAGTTGCTGCAACAAAAATTTTAAGTCTGGACCAGAATTACTTGGTCCTAAAACAAATTTATAAAACCAGGTTGAAAACTTAAGCTTTCTTTTCTTGATATGTGTTATTATACGCTTTCAACCTTTGTGTATGTGTTAACATAAGAAGGAAAGAATGCTTAAGTTTTCAACCTGATTTAAAAATGCTGTTTTAGTTACTTGGTCCCAGACTTGGAATATTTGTTGCAGCAACTTTTTATTTTTTAGTAAAAAAAATAAGCGAGAGAGGAATACAAAATGTACACGAGTATATTTCTAATTTTAACCAACTTCGAAAAAAGAAAGAGGGTAACAATTTGTCACTATTTTTTGTTTGAGTTATGAGGGTGTTACTTCATAACTCGGTGCATTTTGGACCGATTTTAAAAATTACTTTATTGTCTGAGAGACACACCCAAAATGTTATAATTTGATTTTAAGATATTCTACTTATTTGATTGCTGCGAAACTTAGCAAACACCTTTGGTTCTTGTTATTACACATTTTTAAAGTTGAAAAAATGGGTGGGGCTACGCCCAATAAAATCTATGATTATATTTCACGTGGTTCTACTTAACTGATTTTTACGAAACTTACCACACAAAATGAGCTTAAAAATAAGCACAATCTTCCATTGGAAAGAAAAGGCGGGGTTACGCCCACTAAAATTTAATTTTATATCGCATAAATTTGATTCGAAAATGTTCTAAAATGTTTTAAAATTTAAAAAAAAAAAACTTACGTAATTTTGGCCTGCTTAATTTCATAAACGACTTTCAAATTACTAGTGCTCACCTGAAATGAAAAGAAAAGAAAGTGAACATTTTATTAGTTATGATTATAAGAACGATGTTTGAACGATCATTAATAAATTTTTTTCTGTCCAATTAATGCCCATACAAAAATATTAGATTTTGAAGTAGTTCTCTCCACTTTGGTGAAATTTCGAGAACATATTTGATTTCCTCTATGATATTAATTGTTTTTTAAATTATTTTTTTTTATATTTACAAAAAAATAGTAATACAAATTTTGTTGTAGTCAGAAGTTTTTAACGAAACTGCATTGTTTAACTTTAAACATATCATACTTTTTATAAATATTATGAAGTAATTTTTAAATGCAAATATTGGGTAGTATGTATAAAAAAAAGTATTTGCTTTTTACTTAAAAATTTGTTTAAAAAAACAAAAAACGCATACATATTTTGGGTTTTAAGACCAATTTTTAAGTAAAAAACAAATACTTTTTTTATTCATACTACCCATTACTTTACAGTATTTGAAAATAACAATAACTTGCTTTCAACGCCCACATATTTGCTTGAGAGAACATACTATGGTTGTCGCAACCAGTGTGACCATATCAGCTTGTTTTGAACTAAATTTAGATTCCTTTTTATATATGTATTTTAAAATTTTCTTCTAGCTCTTAGCTTGTCTTTTAGTTTTTTTTTTAACTCACTCAGCCTTCTTACAGCCTTATTTAAAAAAAATATTTTACTTGAAATTTAAGGTTCATAGTAGCTACCAAGCACTTTAAGGCTAACATTGCTTTGTTAAGAAATTGTATTCAAAAGACAACTTTAATTATTTTGTGATTTAATAATAAATTCTGGTAACACCACCGTGTTCAACAACCATTTCACAGCTTATGATGTACAACATCGAATACAATTTCATTCGAGTATTCAACTAATTTTTTATTTTATTAAAAACATTTTTATTATCTTGAAGTTAAGCAACCTAATTTATAAAATATAAGCTTCTGACATGGAAGCAAAGCAGATAAACATTTTTATGAAGTAAGAGTAAAAAAAATATGATGAACATAGAAAAATTATCTCAATTTTTTTCATTCGAACGAAATGAGTATTTGAGTATCCAGCTTTTTTCGATTCGTTTTGTTTGAATGCACATCACTAAAATATTTTTGTATAATTGTATTTATTTTAATATTTTTTATGGATTTTGCTATGTATTTCAAATCAGTTGGGTAATTTAGTGATATTTTCCATCACATGACAGAAATAATAAATTTAAGATAAGAGCTGGCACTTCTAGCTTCATTTTCAGATGTAACATGAATCGATATGTGATATATTAACAAAAATATTAAAGGTACAAAATACACATTTTGGAAATATTAACTTAAAGTAGCCTTAACAAACGTAGGTGCCTACTTTAAAATTTTGATATAATAATTTTTTTTAATACAACTTTACTTAACATTGCTTTTCAAAGCTTTGTTAAGTTTTTTTGAATACGACCATTAGCTTTTAATATCAATTGCATATTTTAAAAAAAAATATGTTAAAAACCTTATAAAATTATTAAAATATTTTTAGTTCTTCTATTTGAGATTTTTTATTTCCCAGCTAACCTTTCTGTGCTGTTTGCATATATTTTTTATTTTTTATTTTTTGTTTTTCAAGTGTCTCGTTTCTGTAAGAAATGTAAGAAAATTTCGAGTTAAAAAAATTATTGTGATGGATAAGTAAGAAAAGAAAATGCATTTGTTGATATTTCATCTAAGTGCAAAATAGCTAATATAATTATTTACTTTTTCTCTATGCGAAAAGTAAATTTGATATTTCAATACAAAAAAAAAATCTTTCAATAAATTGTGAAAAGGTGAATTAAACAATTCTCGTATTTTATTTGCATTGAAATTTTGGTGTATAAGACTGGCAATGCGATCAAATGACCAAAGACTCCCAAGAAAAATTGAGGTAGCGCATTTTGTTCCTTTTTTATGTATTGCAAGGAGACTCAAAGTAAATCTTTTTGACTCGCTCTTAATATTTAGTACGACGAATCGCAATGTTCCGTTAATTATTGGGATGTGACGCAAATTTGCAATCGGCATAGTAATGGAATAATGCAAAGCATTTGTTCATTTCGTAAGCTCCGTCATATAGTTTATTATAGTTCTTATAGCTTTTTTATTTATTGGGCGATCTAGGAGTTAGGACAAGATTTTCGTACCAAAAATAATCGACACTATTACAGTTATAAATTTGTTTTGGTTTTGATTCCTTTATACTTAAAAGCAAAGTATGAATATAAACGAAACAAAATGTTTGATTTTGTTTCGTTCTTTAAAGTGAGTGAAGCAATAATAAAACAAAAACAATGGGGTTAATTGCTCAATTTGTTTTTGCACATGAGCACAAACCAGAAAACACAGCCGATCAGCTGTAAGCCGGCTAACAGCCGCCACCGGCCACAAAATATACATTAATTTAATCGTACGCCGCTAGAAAAGAAAATAATTTACAGAGAATTTGAATTTATTATCATATAATATAACTTTATTGCATTATTATTTTACATATGAAATTTTTTTATATACCTAAGTAGCAAAGCTACAATCGGGTGTCCTAAGACATCTGTCTTGTGTTTCTTTAAAAAAGACAATAAGGGTGTTCATGAGAATGTTCAAAAGTCTCGCAAACTGTACAATTGTGCATTTTTACACTCTCGTAAATAATATGTCAAAAATTGTATAGAAATTTATTTACACAAACCTTTTAACTTTGCCCAACAATTTTCACTCGTAAACTTAAGCTGTGCAATTGTGCATTTATTCAACAACAACTTTTTGGTTTTTTTGCTTCCTTGAGGCATTTTTAGATACACACACACCTTTTATTTTAAAAGAAATATATAACTATGTATTTAATTTAAAAACTGCTTGAAATTTAATTTTTTTTTTTATATTTTATTAATTTTCTTTGACATTTCATTAAAATTTAGTAAACTGTTTGTGCAAAAGTTGAAAAGGGGCTCCATGAAACAAGTCTCGCATATTTGCCCAATTGCACAAATGGGAATTTCAAGAGTTCTCATGAAAACCTTTAATATTTGTTTATGCGCTTGTGAACAGAAAAATTTGTTGTATTGTTATTTCATCATTATATATAATTTTTAATGTCAGAAATTGAAGTTTACATCTATTTCGTTTGAAATCATGAAATCAGACCAGCTATGGGAATTTCAATTTGATACGAAACAGTTAAAGGTTTCCCCTATAAGCGTTTTTGATGAAAATAGTTTGAAACTTAAATTGAAATGAATTAAATATACATTTAAGAGTAAAAAGTAGTTATTTTCACATATATATTTAAAATATTTTTACATATAAATCTAACAAATTTAATATTCCCAGATCTGGTCCCAATACAACTATTTGAAAAACACAAAATTCAATCGTATACTAAGAACACACTTTTGCTTGAAAAATTACCAACAACAAAAATACGATATTAGCCCAATTCACAATATTGTGCAACGATGCAAAACCATTTGCACAAGATTGTGAATTGGGCTATTGCGTAATTAAATGATTAGATAAGGCATACAATGTTAATGCGAGTTTGTGAACTGAACAATTATTTTTTTTATATAAAAGAGTGTATACCAATGCTTGGATAAAAAGAAAAAATTGTTGTTAGATCGCCTTCTATTTGTTTAAAAAATTGTTTTGTAATTTTTTGTTATTAAAAGTAATCAATTACAATAACATTTTGTTGTTGTTTTAAAATTTAAAAATAACAATTTTATTCAAAAATATTTGTGCTAGAAAAAAGCTCAATTACAATTACATGTAATTTGTATTTGAAATTGACCAAGCCTATTTTTAGTATAAACGAAAGCCAGAATGAAAACTGTGCTGTTAAGCTATTAAAACAACACTGTTAGAATAAGCGTCAAAAAAGAAACATTTGCATGTTAAATATAACGAGAAATTCCTCCATAAAACTCTAAATGCAACACAAATATTTCTAAGGTTAAGCAGCGCTTTTTTTAAAGCAATATTTTAAAATCTATTGAAATCTTTCAGTTAAATTTTAAAATCAAATCACACAATCATTGTTATGCTGCTTTTTTCATTTTCATTTAAATACAAAACAAAAACAATAAAATTAAGACTGTTATCAAAGGTCGTCTACTAATGTTGAATATTATGAATAAGTAAAATAATAATTAATAATAAATATTCATAATACTCGGTATATTTTTTTTCTCCAATGGCATTTCCCAGTATTTCAGTGTTAAATAATCACGCTTGGATATTTAATAAATTGCAAATTGTCCGTGATAAACTTGAACTTCAATTGCATAAATGCGATTTGGAAGCAACCACAAAATTTAAACGTATAAAAATCTATTTACTGAATACAATCGAAAAGGGAATAAATAATTAACAATTAATAGATAAAAAATTTCAATAAAATTAACTAATAAAATTTTTGTTTGTTAACATTTCAGTTTCTTGGCACGTACCACCGTACATAAATAAAAATAAACAAAACAAAATAAAAAAAATAAAAAAAATTAAAGCAATTTCGGTACTTGCTTTTTACTTTTTCTTCTTATTTTTTTCGTGTTTAATATTTCTGCACACAGTTAAAAATGTTGCTGCATTGCTTAAGCTACACTTGCTACTTAAATTCAAGTTGTAATAGCAATCGAGGAGAATTTATTTTTTAAAGAGTTTCCTTTTTTTGCGCACTAATTGTATACTTAATATCGTTAAAGATATTATTTGCTATTTTGTCCTCTTTTCATTTCTAAACAAACAACTGCTGTTGCCATTCGTTGGTTTTCAATATTGACAGATGTGTTTAAAAATGAACGACAAGTAGTGGAACTGATGACCACTACTACCACGCCAATTGCTACTGTTGCAGCAACTGCAGTCACCACAAGTATCTATCTACTTCTCCCCAAAGTCATTTAGTTAGTAAATCACATTTATTCATTTGCACACTCATCTACACAAATATGCAGGCACACATACAGACGAGTAAATAATACGAGCACATTCATGAAATGAAGTTAAAGAAAAAACAAACACACTGTTTCTTTGCAGCTAAAATGCATGTTATTCCTTTTGACCCATAAATAACATTTGGATTTTGCAAGCCATTTATTTGTTATACACTCGAGTAAGGATGTTAGTAAAAATAATATTCACATTTCACTAAATATAATATCAAGCAGCATATATTGTTTCTTAATTGCAATATAGTATATCTGTAAATAAACCGACCCATTTAATCTTTTGGAAGGAAGTCAATGCGAAACGATCGCCATGACTCTATTGAGTGACAAACCCACCTTGGCCTTATTTGGAGCCGATTCGGCATGAGAAATCCACTGTGTTTATTGTCGTTCGTTCTCTGTTCGATGGTAATTAATGCGGCATTTTGGCTTTTTCATACCCAAGTGCTTAAAAAAAATTCCTACAATAAACCAGGGAAACAAGTCGAGGCAAAATTATTAGTGGCGGTACAGTGCTTTTATGATCAGCGAGGGCGCGCGGAGAGAGTTTCCGGCGGCTCAATTAAGGATATGAAAAGGAAACATTTGCTCTGAAGATTATTGTATATCTATCATGTTCAGTTAACACGAAACACATAGGAAGCAAAATCATTGGCGAAAAATATTAAATTAACCTTGTTCTACATAGTAGATGTTAATTTTAGTTTGAAATTTATTTGCTGTTGGTTCAGCTTTGTGTATATGCATTTCATTGTTGCTGTAACAAAGCGTCAGTAGACTTCAATCAGATTACGGTCAATGCGGATCATTGCGGTACAATAATCAAAGGTTTATTGCTTGAAAATATGGATGAAATTGATACGGGCTTCAAACATCGTCCTATTGAAATCAAAATTTGGCCAATCTTCTCTAATTGGAGGCTACGTAAACCCATTAGCTTATGATGATAAACCAGCAATAATCGACCTCTTGGATTAGAGCTGGCAAACTATCGATGGTAATATATAGCAATAGTATCGATAGTTTTATTTTCATTAGACTATCGATAGTTTTTTCTCGATAGCGATACTATCGTTGAAAAAAATATATTACCAAATTGGCAATAAACTCGATAAAATTTAACATATTGGTTTTCTTTTATTGATTTATTATTATTATACATATGGCTCATTTACTCAAATAACGTGATAACTCAAAATAATAAATAATAAATTTATGGACTTAGTAATACAGAAAATTTGGATCAACTCTTGATAGAAGAACACTTTTTAATATCTCCACTGAGTTGTATGTAAATTGAAAATTAAATTTAACTCTTCGTCTCCTGCTGACATGAAATGGCTTACTTTAATAATAACTGCAAGAAAGAAAAATAAATTTAGTAAAGTGCGACTTTGACTCGCGCACGAAGGGTGCCGTTCGAACACTAGATACGTAATTTAATACAAACTTCATCCTATATAATATATAGTTTTGACATTTTTTTTGGTCTTTGGGGTTTTTTCGGTTTTTTTGTTTTGGCGTTTTTTGCATTTTTTCGGTTTTGGCGATTTTTTTAAGTTTTGGCTCTTTTCTTAGTTTTGA
Source organism: Tachina grossa (assembly GCA_949987645.1). Classification (NCBI taxonomy): domain Eukaryota; kingdom Metazoa; phylum Arthropoda; class Insecta; order Diptera; family Tachinidae; genus Tachina; species Tachina grossa. The sequence continues at coordinate 181,457,279 of OX465274.1, forward strand.
CGCTTTATTTTCTCGTTTTGGCGATTTTTTTCGGTTTTTGACGTTTTTTCATTTTGGCGATTTTTTTTTATATAAAAAATTTTTTTAGTTTTAATGACATTTTCGCGTTTTGGCAATTTTTTAGATTTTTGGCGTTTTTCTCATTTTGGCGATTTTTTCGAATTTGACGATTTGTTTTAGTGTTAGAAATTTTTTTTTAATTTTGGCGATTTTTTTCGTTTTTTTTTTTGTTTGGCGATTTTATAATTTTCGGTTTGTTTAGTTTCACTGTTTTTGAAAATTTCAACAGCCGTATTCATAAAAAAAAAGTTGATTGAGGTTTAAAATTCATATTAGTTAAAAAACGTTTTAAGGCTAAATAACGTTTTTTAAATATTGGTATTCATAATCAATTTTTTAACTAAAAATCAATTAACTAAATTTTTTTAAAAAATCGTGGCAACACTGTATTCTTTATTTGTCACTTGCATATTAGTTCTGCAAAACAACGATTGTTAACTCACAAAGTACTCGTGTCTATTTTGTTTATTTGTCGGTTTTCAGAGAAATATTGTTTCTATAAAATAAAAGATATGTTCCAACTTGTATTTAATAAAATAATAAAAAAAGATCACAACAAATCTTTGTTAAAAGTGCTTTTTATATTATTTATTTTATTGCAGATAAAGAAGCACTAGAATAACGAGCTTTATTTTGTTTGTTTTGAGTGTTTATACATCACTAGTTAATTTTCTACAATTATACTATTTTTGTTAACACATAAAATGAGAAAAAAATGACTGGGAATGGAAACTGGATCGCTCCTTTTCTTTTAAATATTCTTTGGAGTATATTTGTTATTTCGGCAATAGTTTCTATAAAAAAAAATTACATTGTTTTCTTCTAAATAACACTGGCATATGCATACATACATGCATACATAAGTACATACATACATATACACATATGTACATACAGGTAAAGTTCAAAATGTAAACAAAAGCGAAGCAAAATTACAACAACGTCACCTTAAAATTAGTTTAAACATGGGGGCAGTCAATTTTAAAATTTGCTGATTTACGCAAGGTTTAAAAACAGTTTTTTAAGCTAAAATTCTATTGTGAATACAATTTTAGCGAATTTTGCTTAAACAATATTTGAAACGCGGTTTAAAATTTTTATGAATACGGCTCCAAGTGTTTGCCTCTTACGGTTTCCAAGATATAGCAAGTTGTCAAAATTGCATTAACTGATGGACCACCCTTTAATTTAAATTTTTTTAAATTTTAGTGTTAATTGTTGTAGTCTGTATAAAAATACACTAATTTTACAAATTTAAAGTTTCAATATACATATGTTCATACAATTGTATGTATATTACATGGGATTTTAACATTTTTCGTTGCTCGTTCTGGAACACCCTTTAATTTCTACTTCTCATGTATTTGTTGTTGTAGCGGCCAGGGTTCTACATACTCTGTCCAAATTTCAGGTCCGTAGCTCTTACTCTTCCTGAGAAAATGCCGTTTGACGGACAGACGGACAGCGTAGCGAAAACAATAGGGTTCCTAGGGAACCCTAAAAAGTTCGCTGTTAGAGTTCTGCCTACCAGAATAGAAGATTGTGGAATAGAGACCGAATATATATTTTTGTGTGCTATCTCCTTTTTTGTCATTTCATATTTTTACTGAGTTGTTAAAACAGATTCCTTAACAGCCATGTTAAGTCTACATTTAACATTAACTAGAAATGAATGTTAAGGTTAATCATATTTTGTTACGTGTAGACTGCAAGTAAAATAATTCGATACTATCGATAGTATCGATAGTTTTCCAATAAACTATCGAAAATATCGAATGACGTAACTATCGATAGTTTGCCAGCTCTACCTTGGATGCCAAGTTTGTTCATGTTAGTCATGCCCAGCAGTGCTCGAAAAATGGCTCAAAATTTTAAGTCCGGAATGCGGACGGCCATGTATTAATCTTTCGAATAATTAATTTTTTTGATTGATTAAAATTTACGGCCTGTGTCGCGATATTGATGCAAAACGTTCGATCGACAACGTGTACTGAAAACAACAATAAAATAAGAAAATTGTTTTTGTTTTCAATATAAGTTTCCAATCGAACGTTTCTGTCGTTATGGTGGAACAGGCCGTTAATTTTGTGTGGGCATATCGAGCCATAAACCCTAAAATAGCTTAAGTGACAAATTTTTTTACTTCGTTTTTTTTTACGAAAATTTACCATTTACGATCGCAAATGTTAGATTTTGGTCAAAAGTTGAAGTTTGAAATTTATCTCGGTTATGGCAGGATATGTTCAACTAAATTTGTGTTTATTATCTTTTTTCCATGAGTGTAAGATTTGATTGGTCAATATATGTGTGTAGTTTTATTCACATTGCCATGAATGAAGATGATGCCGATACCGCTGGCGTTGCCGATAAGTTGACTGATAGTGTGCATGTTGTAACTATATGGTGTGTGTGCGCGCGTGTGTGTTTGTGGTCAGTGCAACAAGATAAAAATATTGTTGACAATATATCCAACAAGAGATGGCAGCTGATAAGTTGTAAATGTGTTATTATCTCTTACGTTTTACACAACGTTGCATTACACTCATCATCAGCATTACCATCATCATTAACGCTATCGCCAGCAACAATGTTAGTCTTGCATCGTGTTTGGAGAATATGCTTTTTGTTCTATATAAAAGTATCTCATTATCTGTTCCTTTTTATTTGGCTGCAATGAAGCTACAAACACTAACCATCAATTCAGCTCACGTCTGAAAAATTATTATTATGCGAAAATCGCTTACAGTTCTAGCCAAGGAGACCATCAGAAATACCACAATATGATGTGCAATTTAAAAATGCAAAAAGCAAAAAAAAGGGACGACGACATCATGCTCTCCTAGCAGGCCATCAAAGATCTTTGGCTAGATTTCTTTACACATAAGTATCCTTTTTCCTTCATATACTCATTTCATTTTCGTGCGTTCAGTTTTAATCAATTTGAAATTGTTGCAAATGTAAAAATTCGTTGTTCTCGACTGACTGCCAATGTGCAATTTTGTACTTAAAGTTTATTTTTAAATTTCAGTTAAGAAATTTTTACATTTATTTAAACATTTACATTTACATTTATTTAAACATACATACACCAAAGCAGAGGGAAAAGCTTCGTCCTGGTTTTTGAGTAAAAAAAGGGAGAATTAATTTTGTTTTAAAATTATTATTAAAATGCCAACAAGTGTTTCGCTCCCCTTTTCTGTATTTTCTTTGGTTTATTTTATATTTCGTTTTCTTTGCAGACTTTAATAAATTAAAATAACGTCTGTCCATTTATTTTCTGTTCCATTTTAAAGCAGGTACATGCATTGTGCTATTTTACTTGACAGCCGGATCTGTTTAAGCATATTTTATTTAAAACCTGCCTGGCGTTTCTGTTTCTTGTATGAGTGAGTGAGTGAGTGAGTGTCTTCTCTGTCTGTGTAAGTGCCACTTTGTCATCTGACATTTTTGACATTTACGCCGTTACTGTCAATAAATTTTGATAAAAATCATCTTCTAGTTATGCCATCTTCTAGTTTGTTTGTTTGCATGAGTTTTTGTATTTGTTTTTGGCAGTTTACTTTTTTATATTATGAATAGTGTAATGATCCGTTACTAATGCGATAAGCGACATAAATATCTATGAATTTTGTTGTTTCTTATACTCGTATTATTATCATTTTCTTTTCTTGCTTTATTGCATAAAGTTGGGAGTTGGGAGTTTTTTTAAAGTTTGAAGTGGTACACTTTTTTTTTGTATATCAGATTAAAAACAACCAACATAATTTATTTCTTTTAAAATATTGTAGATATTAAACAGAAATGTATAATTTAAAAAAAATCCCCTAAAATATTTTTATATACTTATTAATGGACTTTATATTTTCTAAGTTAATGAAGCAACTTTGCCAGATATTCAAGCAGCAATAAAAAGCAGCCAGAAACTTTTTAAAGTGGTATTTAATGAATCTCATTTTTATTAACCGAAAACAAGATGTGGGTAAAAGTTTGGCAATATTAAAAAGATAATAAAAGAAAAAATAAATAGCAATAATTTAATAGATAGGCTCAAGTTCAGTTCAATTTTTTTTATAAGTGATTTCCTTACACGTACAAAGTTAAAAGTATAACTCGAGAGATGTACGAATACATATCTATACAGCGAAGAAGTTTATATTAAAATCTATCAAAACAAGGTAAATTTAAAATTGTTCGGCAATATTTTTCCTTCTCATTTGTTTCATGTTAATTCAACATGATTAACAGTTACGTTAAAAAAATGTGTAATTCTGAAATAACTTTATTTCATGTTGATTTAACATGCCAGTACTTTTAAATCAGAATCAAAGTTTTTCAAGTTGAAACAACATGAATTTAATTTAGTAGTCAATTTTATTTTATTAATTAAATAATTATATATCATAGCGAATAAAATTTTAATTCAATGTTATTTTATGGATCATTTAACATAAAATTTATTTGAAATTTAATTTATACTTAAAAAAAACACAAACTACAAAGCTACTTTGAAGCAAGCAAAAATTACCCCAGAAGCGTTTTTGTAAGGGGGACAATGTTATGCAATTACTTGCTGTTCCGTATGAAATAATGATTTTTTCGAGATGAGACAGCTAAAAGCAATACATTCAGCTTTCAAAAAAAACATGAATTTTTTGCTTGACTTAAGTGCTTCACAGAAGAAATAATATATAATTTTTGTGTACTCAGATGCAAAAGTTACTGGTTTGAAAAATTGTCTATGATACTTTTTTACTTTGTTACACAGAAAAAATTAAATTGATAACACTTTTGTGATAGAGCAGCAAATTCAATTAATATAAACATATATTCAATTAAAATATTAATCAAAAATATAATTTTTTCCAAGCAATCACTTAATTGAAAAAAATTCAACAATAATTTTTTTCTGTGTAGACAGCCCGCCTTACGTTAGTGCTTTTCGGAAGCATTTTTCGAAGTTTGTGTTCTCAAGCAAGCAATACATTGCTTCACTCAGTTACTAGCGAAGCTGTCTAGAAATATTAACACCAACAACAACAACACAAGAACAAGTGACACAACTAAGCACAACAATATATAATTTCTAATATATTTAATATTATTTCTAATTAAAATGTTTGCATGGTGATTTTACATTGGTATATTTTTCTGTTTGTACAAGATTACTTGTACAAAAATGAAGAAGCAAAGCAGAAGGAGAATAAAATCAATTCTCGTATTTCATTTCCTTATAGCAAAGGTCACCAAAGTGACACTAGATTTCCATTCTGCAATCAGCTTCTTATCCAAGAATACATTTCTCTCGTTGGCCAGCACTGCATTATGGGTTCAAATCATTCACATTATTATTATATAAGCCATTCACTCCTAATTAGATGTACATGTCTTCTGAGAAAATGCAGCATATCCTCAACCAGTCTGGTTTAAGATACATATTTGTCTTCCTGAGTAAATATTCCTTAAGAATTTTAATTTGCATTTATACGCATATTATTTCTGCTTAAGAAACTTTTCAGTAGACTTTAATTTAAAATTAAATGTTTTTTATTCATAAAATGATTTCTTAATGTTTTATTTATTGTGAATAATAATATAGTTTAAACTTATTTATTTCACTATCACAACAAAGCATTAGTTTTTGCTACTCCCTTCTAACGTTTGTGGCAATAAACTTTTATCAATGAGACTCTCAGGTGTTTGCATAAACATTTCAATTAAATTTTATAGCTGCTGTTCACATAAAATAGTACAGGCACATTCACTGCTTTCATCGTTATTTTTAAGCACCTTCAATGTCTAACTATACAACAATTATGATAATCAATTAGGGAATAGTTACTTGAGGGCTTCTTATTAGTCTAGAATAATATTACAAACCATACAAAAAACTGATTTTAAAGAAGAATTTTGTATTTTAAATAAAAATATACATAAAATCACTCAAACGAACTAAGCTTTATTTTTAGAAAAATTGATCCTGGAGCAATAAAATTGCCCGATTATTTTTTGTGGAACTGAATTCACTCGACTTATTTTTATTCGAATACAAATCCTTAAGCTGTGCTTATTCGAAAACACATAACTTAAAACTGATTTCATACGAATAAAATTATTTAAAAAACTTTTTATTCGAATAAAATTAATCGAATATTTATTTGAATAAAATACATACCAGATATATTTTTATGCGAACAAATTAAGCAAATAATTTTTGTATCTTAAAGCCATTGTTATTACTTTACAAAATGCAGGCATCTAATCGTCGCTTTCGATAACGAGCTGTTTCGATCACTTTTTTGAGTTTGAGATTATAGCATTCGATGTCGAACTATGTAATAATTTGATTCAATATCGAATTCTGTAATCGCAAACTCAAGAACGTGATCGAAACAGCTCGTTATCGAAAGGGACGATTAGACCCCTGGCTTTTAACTCTTAAAGAATAGTTTGTTTTGGTTTATGAATATGTGCCATTGATATTTTATAACCTTATTCAGAGGATTTACTTTAAAATATTTCAAAAAATAGTTAAACTAATTCTAGAATGAATGTATACATAAGGATACTCACAATTTAAGGAAAAAATAGTTATAAAAACCTAAAAAAAATTTAAAAAAAATGTCATTAACGCTTTCGTCTTTTTCACTGTGAAGTTGAGGAAGATGTTAATATAACAGATTAATTATTAAAACAAAATTTGAAAACTGGTTGCAATTTTCAATATTTGATCAAAATCGGTACAGTCATTTGTATATGAAACGTGAAAAAGAATTTTGTATTTTATATAAAAATATAAATTAAATTTTAAAATCTTTTGCGATTTTCGATATATCATTGAAATTGGTAGATTCGTTTGTATATGAAACGTGAAGAATAATTTTGTATTTTAACTAAGAATGTAAAATTACTCGAGAATTATTTCATTTAAATTAAATTTTTCATTCGAATACAATAACAAAATTTTTTAAAGAAACATGGATCCTATAGGAATAAAACTACTCGATTAATTTTATTATTCAAATACAAATCCTCGAAAAAAATATCCAAAAATTATTTATATTTAAATAAAATTTTTCGAAAAACTATTAATTCGAATACAAATTTTCGAAAAAAAAAAATCTTAAATTTATTTTCACTTGAAAAAAATTATTCGAAAAACATATTATTTGAAAGCAAATCCACGAAAAAAAAATGTAAAAACTATTTTTGTATGAATAAAATTGTTGGAAAAATTTGTTATTCGAATAAAATTAGTCGAATATTTATTCGAATAATATGCATAACAGATATTTTTTGCGCATATTAAAAAATAACAATTTTTCCAATAAAATTATAGGATAGTATTTTATTTCTAAAAAAATTTCTTGAATATATACTGGAAAAATGTATACTCAAAAAAAATTATTCGAAAAATTTGCTGGGAGTCCTATTTAGCAGTCATGAGCTATTGCATCAAAATTACATGTTCGAATAATTTTGATTTAAAATAATTCATTAAAAAATTAATTCATTTTTTTATTAAATCATTCATATTTGAATAGCTTTTTTAAATATAAAAGACTGTGCTATTAATTACAAAAAATATATAATTTAAATATTCTGAATAAAAATATATTTTTAAATTTCTTCGTTTATGCCTCTTTATAGAATTATTAAACAAAAAGTATATAAAGAAGTGAATCAATGCAAATATTTGATACAAAATAAAAATATTAGCACTATTCACAATCTTGTGTAAATGGTCTTGAATCGCAGCATATTCAAAATGGTATAGTATATTGATATCCACCACTAACAATTGTTAAGTGGTGAATATTAATATACTATACCATTTTGCACATGCTACGATGCAAGACCATTTGCACAAGATTGTGAATTGGGCTATTACGAAATAATAAGTTGCTAAAAATCAGTGAGTTGAAAAATGCTGAATGTATCCAACATGTGCGAGTTTTTAATTAATTTTTACCCACTTATTGCATCTTAAAAGTTGGTTAAAAGCAAGCATCATAAGTATTGCATTTATTTCTCTGATCAATATTTGTACAGTTTTTCTCCACATTATTTGCACTTTTGACATTCATTTGATTTCCAAGCATTTGCCATTCCGCTTATAAAATTCTTTACATATTTTTCCATATTGGCACCCTTACAATCTTTTTTTTATTGCTCCAGTTGTCTTTTATTTAAGAAATGTTAAAAAAGAAAAAACATTCATAAAAATCAGTTTGAACAAAAAAAAAAAACGACATCTCTCACTCAACCCGGTCAACAATATTTATGCAAATAAAGTATCCAAGTAATTTTTATCTATTGACACATTCCCGTTTTTTTTCTCGTCGCCTAGTCTGTGATTCTAATTCTTGTCGTCTACTTCGATACAATCTTTTCGTATAAAATAGTCTCATTAACAAGCAACTCAATTTGGTTAACAAATTTTTATCCTATTTTTCCAGTTTTAGTTTTTTTTCTGTCTCCTCAATCGCTCATTTGTAAGAGGACAAAAAATTAAATTATATTTTTTTGCAGAAAAAAAATATAAAGAAAAAAATATAAAACAAATTTTTACAAAACTAAAACAACCTTTAACAATTATGGTCCTTTGTCATTCAAAGGAAGCTGAGCCCAAGCTGTAACAGCGACTGCTACACGCATATGTACCTCTTACAAAAAAAAAAAAAAAAAAAAATTAGAGATAAGATGGTCTGTCTGTCTGTCTGTCTGTTGGCATGCTTCTTGTAATAACAATTGTCGTGCTTATTGGCACATAATTGACACATAAAATTAACATAATTTTTTATCATTCATATTCCAAAATTTCTCCAAGCTTTACTTTTATTAAATATGAATATCACAAGGTTGAGATTTGGGTTTTCTGTTTGTTTGTTTGACTTAATTCCGGATTGTGTACACACACACACACACACACCCACACGCGTATATGTGTGCATGTATGTTTGGCTGTCTCACTATTCAATTGAGGTTATACGACAAGTGCTTGCAATCTTGGTATAAGGAAATTAAAGTATACACAAGTATATGCTCGTGTGTGCTTTGAATAATTTTAATATTCTTCGTATTTTGTACAAAAAATTATGCGGAAGGTATGCTAAGATGTATTGATAAAATATATTTGCTAAATATGCATTTGCATGCAGTTTTACAGTCCTCGAGGCCTGTAAAAAATGCGACTAGTCTATACATGCATGTAAAGACTAGTCCAAAGAGGAGTAGGAGTACCATAAAACTACTCCAAATATATGAAAAAAAGGTGGTCGATTTAACATTGCGATGTCCTAGGGTTGGACCACATGGTCCAACTTTGCATTACATCGGACTAACCTTAAGTTCTGAGTGCCTAAGAAGAACGATCATAATCGTTTAAGCATGAACACTTATCGTACAGCATTGAATGCTTGTATGAAAACGACATGATCCATGACTGCATTACATGGGACCATGATGTAACTAGTCTGTTTCATCTAGATTGGACCACGTACTCCAATATTATTTGCAGGGTCTGTTAAAGAGACAGGAGTATAAGTTACCTTATTGTCATTTTTGGTAAATCATTTGGGATAAAATTTTTAGCTATTGCATATTTATGGTTTTGGATTGAAGAATTTACCTTAGATATGTGATATGCTATATATATAATTTTTTTAAGTACATGCATGACGTTTGTATACACGCCCATACGTATGAAGAAGCAAGTATCACAAATTCTTCCGTCAGGAAGTATTTTCTTCTTTACTCCTATACCCGCAATAACTGAAACAAATGCCTTGCCAACAGTGTGGTTGAGAATTTCTTTTAGAAGATTTCACTGTAGTAAAGCATTTAAAAGATCCCTCATGTCTTAAAAGTTATTGTAAGTGGTCTTGTGCAGGACTTTATTAGCTTACGCATAAGGATGAAATGGTCCAGTGAAAAACATAGTAAAACGTTATAATTTTTGAATATTAACCCTGCACTATCATACTTCGTCGAAATGACGACGCGCGATTTTATTTTCGATTTAAAACATATTTTTTGTGATTGTTTTTGTTTCGTTTTTCGTATAGCGTTAGCCGCTAATATCAGTTACTCGAAACTAATGTTGCTTTTTTAGTTTAATAAACTTATTATAAGAAACTACAAGACTTAATGGAAAAAAAATGTGTAATATTTCATACAATTGATGCTATAAATGCTATGTTTTAAGAAAAAATGCCAATTGATAGAAGTCTGTGAAATGTTAATTTTACGTTAAACGATTAAAAGAAATATATGAATTTCGTTATATGATAATTAAAAAGTAGCTAAATATCAATAATAAATCTATTTTCGTACTTATTTTTGCTCAAGAAGTTTTTTATTGGCTCTTGCAATAGGTCGTAGTCGATTCGACGAAGTATGACGTTTGCGATATAAAAGTAAGTATGATATTCTAGGGTTAAAAAACTGGAAAATAATGTCAAAAATAAGTTTATTATTAATATTAGTCAAAAGTTGTACCGCGTGAGAGGACGTGAGCGTGAGAGATAAAAACATTAATTAAAATTTCCTAAAATTTTTTTATTTTGCATGAAATGCTTATCAGTGATGCCAATTTTTTTGGCTCTAAAAGCACATCAGAATTTAAAAAAAGTACTAAAAAGCGTAATTTTGAGATCTAAAAAGCGTAAAAAGCACTAACGTGAAAAACGAGTGCAATTTAACAATGTTTTCTATTTTCTGTTTCTCTATTTCGACAATATTATCAAGATCTTTTATGAAATATATCAGACGAAAAAGATATGATTTACACAGAAAAAATAAATACACCAAGTTTTATATTAAAGTAATTTTAAAAATACACAAATTTCTTAAAAGCACTACTTAGTGCTTTTTGTTAGTTTGGCACTAACGCTCAAAAGTTGGCGTTTTTAGTCCTCAAAAAGCACTAAAAATAGTGCCAAAAGCACCAAGTTTGCATCGCTGATGCTTATACTAATTTTCGTATGAACCATATGAGAGTTATTTATATTCTATGCAAGATAGTTTATTTGTGCGCACATGCTTCTTATTTGGATATTTAAAAGTCGTTAGTATGATTTTTTTATATTATTAGCGGAGTTCGATGTTTGGTGCAAATTGTCTTGCGTATCTGCAAATGCAAAATATCGTAGCTTTTATTTCAAATCCAATAACAAAATACACACACAATCCAAAGAAAAGCTACGATATTTTGCATTTGCACTTACGCAAGACAATTGTCAGCAAACATCGAACTCCGCTATTATGTCTAAGGCATTTATTACAATTGTCTTGTGGTTTAAACAATTTAAAAGTTCTGCTCTACAACCGCTAGAATAGGGCAAGAGTAGCTTACTTCTACTGTTTGCAGTGCAAAAATTTGGGAAATTATTATTTGAAAATAATATATATCTTGAAGTTGGAACAACTTCCCTTCTTAAGATGTTTAAGAGAAAAAAAGGTAAAGATTGAACGGAAAAATTTTCAGCAAAAACCGTAAACCTTTGAAAAAATATATATATTTTTTATGCCACAAACACTGCGAATACTCAGCGAATATATTTAGTTTAGTGTGCTGAAGAACAAGTTGACTAACATACCATACGGCGACCATACGAAAATATTCCAGGAGACCAACAGACAGACAGGCAGACAGACAACTTTAATAGAACACTTTTTTTGTGATTGTCAACCATGCGGAGTGAACAAAAAATGAAAATAATTTTTGTTTCTTTTTTCTCTTTTTTTCCACCGTTACACATACCACCGTCGTCAAGATTGTGTGTGCGAGTATTTAAGATTTTGGTGCGTTTTCAGAATCTTTAAACAGTTTGTTGGCTCTCCTCTTAAGAGTCAAGGTAAAATATAAAATGAAATTGAATTTATTGAAATAAGAACACAGGAATGCGAAGTGATTTCTACTGATTTAATTTTTGTAAAATTTCAATTTTTATGTGTATTTTATATGGCAAAAAAAAAATTATGCAAAAGAAGCAAAAACGTTTTAAGATCTTTTTTTATTTGGCCTTGTAAAATTTTAGGCAGACCTTTTGCAGACATTGAGCATTTTCGAAACTTTCTTTTAAGAGCCTGGTAATTATTGTTTTGAAATTTTATATTTTCCATAATTGTCCCTTGTTTTGTTTTGTAATTTTTTATATTGTTATATTTTGCTCCAAATTAACTTTGCTTATAATAATTTCGGGTCAATGTTGTTTATTTTTTTTATTGTGGTTTAGTTTTCATTTGACGTTTTATGGCAGATATACATAACTTGGGAGTCTAAACACAATGTTTGCGGTGCGGTGCGATTTCTCCTTGCGGGAGAGAAAAACAAACATAATACAACGGAAGACGGCGACGGCAATACTTGTCATTATTTGTTTAAATTTTTATTAATTTTTTTGTGCATACATTTTTAAATAAAATTTACTCTTTCTGTTAAATATTTTGTAATGGCAGTAACTAAAAACGAAAAATTATTAAAATTTTATACATTCGCAGATATATTTTATAATTTTTTTAAGCTTTTATATTATATGACAAACATTTTTGAACTTCAAAATCATGTTTTTTGTTGTGAACACCACCAATTATTCAAAAACTATGGCAACATCAAAAAGAGAAAGAGAGTCAAAAATTGAGAGAATAAGAAAGTCCGCAATGAAAATAAAATAGATTTTAAATTTATGCCGCTCCGCACTGCGGTTGTTTACTTCAAAATCGTATGAAAAACCGCACCGCAATAAATGATCGTTACATTGTGTTCAGACTCTTATGCTTATGATTATTGTATTTTTATTCAAATTGAATTTAATTTAAATGTTTTTCAGATTGCTTGTTGTCATTAATTATGCTGTGGGAGTTTTGCTTTCAGAATCGTATGGCAGCAAAATTAAAAAAACCAAATTATAATAAAAAAAAGAAAGTTCTTGAATCATCGGTTTATTCATTTATTTTAGTTCTTACCAGAGAAATTTTTTGATTTGCGCAGATAATGTTTATTTTTTTTTTGGTAACAAATGCGACATGATTGCTTGCAGGTTGCTTTAAAGAATGTTTAAAATATATTTTGTTTTCTTTAAAATAAAACCAGTTTTGTTTTAACTGAATAATGCTTTTGTTTTTAATAACACTCCGCAGCCTTGACCGATTTTTATTTTTCTTTTCACATGCAGATACATAAGTTGTTGAAGTATCTAAATATTTAGCAGCAATAAAAATACCCAGAAAATAAATTTGGTGTACAGCTAAAAAGAATTTTTTTCCTGAGACTTTTTAATTGGCTAATAACAGCAGCGCTTCAGAAGAAAGTGGCAAGTCATAAATCTCAAAAGCTTTTTTTTTGACAACTTTTGGATCTCATTTACTTCTACGTACACCTTTTATGTACAAAACAAAAAGTATCATGCAATGAACTGTTTCATAACAGAAACTCATAATAACTTTTTGATGAAAAACGTAAATTTCGATGTTGACCCCAAACCTGATAGAGAGAGTTTATTTGCTTTTATGTATATAAAACCGTTACAGTAAGTAATGGAAAAACTTTGACTCGACCCGTCGATGTTAAATACAAATCAGGCCTTTGTTAAATTTGAATGTGTGTGCAGTTAAATTTGAATTTAACTAGCAGAGACAGGAACCAAAATTTCTAACATGGCATTTTAAACACATAACAGAGTACTGTTAGCTATATAACAGTAGTCGCTAAGTGGATTAGAATTCCAAGTCCTTGGAACTGGATTGAGAAAGATAATTTTTTGGTTTGGAAAAATTTCTGTTAAATGTAGTTTATAAAATTCTAAAAGTAGGATGGTGAAAGTATGTCTGGTAGAGCCAATAAATTAGATTTTAGAAAACATAATTTTCTTGGGGAGACTAGTTACTAAATAAAATAGGTCACAACGCAATAGCTCTCGATAGTGTATGAAATAATTCATAGAGAAATGAGACGAAAAAAATAAATCCCAAATAAATAAAATTAACCCAAAGAAATAAGTTAAATACTGATACTGGCAGAACATGTTATAATAAAATATTATTTAAAAAAATATGAAACAGATTCCAAATATATTATATACATTGACCCACTATAATATTTTTTATAAAAACATCTGATAAGTCCCAATTTACACTATGCAAGTCTTATTGCTAAGGTGATTAGTTTGTTAGGGCAGAGAGACGGGGGGAAAAGAAACGTTGCGGACTTGCATAGTGTGATGTGGGACTAAACAACAATAATAATCCGGCACTAAAGAACATAATACACAAGCACACAAGCATACAATTATATAGGGTGTTTTTTTGAGGGGTATAGAACTTCGAATTGAAATAAAACACAAGAAAATCGTTTTAATGTCCATCAATTTGGCTTTATTGGAAGGCTAATTTTATGCCATTAATGTTTAAATATGATTTCGGGCATGTGGCCGCCGCGGCTGGCTCGAATAAAGCCAATTCTACAGGTCCAATTTTCAACCACTTTTTCGAGCATATGGAGCCGTATGTTGGCAATAACGCCACGAATGTTGGCTTCCAAGTCCCCTAACGTTTCTGGTTTGTTGGCGTAGACGAGCGACTTCACATATCCCCAAAGAAAATAATCCAATGGTGTCAAATCACACGATCTTGGTGGCCAATTGACAGGTCCATTCCGCGAAATTATGCGCTCATCGAATGTTTCCTTCAATAAATCGATTGTGACGTGCGCTGTGTGGCATGTAGCGCCGTCTTGTTGGAACCACAACTCATCCACATTCATGCCATCTAATTCGGGAACAAAATAGTCGGTTAGTCGGCTCCAATTGCTGTGCACGGTGGCGAATCGATTCATTCGGGTCCTCTTCAACACTTTGCTCTACAGCGGCAATTGTTTCTTCGGTGCGCACTTTTCGACGTCTCTGCGGATGCGTATTACCACATAGAGTAAGCGTAGTGCGAAAACGATCCATGGTTAACCGAATTAATTGCTCTGATGGACGATTATGTCGACCATAAAATGGACGGAGCTTGCGGTAAACTTCCCGAACTGAACCATTATTTTCGAAATAAATTTGCACGATTTGCAAGCGTTGTTCTTTTGTCAACCTGTTCATGATGAAATGGCAAACCAAACTAAATATTAATCACTTGACAGCTGACAAAATGGCCGCCAGTTAAAAAAGTGATGCCAACTTAAAGTTCTATACCTCAATAAAAAACACCCTTTACAAGAACACAAACACACAAGACCATGTTGAAGTGAATATGCAAAGTATAACTACAAATGCCTTCTGCTTATTACGAATATACAACCACACAACCAAATAAGCCAATGCAGAGGAAATCCACAAACAACAGCAACTAAAATTTTTTGACAAAAACGTATACATACACCCAGAGAAAAAACAGCTTAAAATCAATAAAAACCATATTGAATTAATAAGAATCATTAACGAAAGTTTAGTCATGTTGAAATTTCTTATTTCAATATGGAAAAATATTAATTTACAGTATTAATTTATTAGATTTATTTATTTTTAAGTATCCCAACACATATTTTCTATTATATGGAAAAGTATTGGAGTTCTTATTTTTTAGTTTCAGTTTTTCCCTGATTGTTTATAAACACAAACCAATAGGACGAATTGCTACACAACCCAGCGGAAAAGCTCAAACGACCTTCTTACTTCAGGCCTTATTAAAGGCCTACTTAAGCATTTTTTATTCATAACGTTTTTAGAGTATAATCTGATCCATAATATGTGGCCACTATTGTCTGCCTACATCAACACATTCACAGGAAACTTTGGTCACATCTAAGAAGATATTAATGTAGCAGAAGAAATTTAAAGTTCTTCGAAAAACTCCTGAAAACTCGAAGTTTTCAGAAGTTCTCAGAACTACTTGGTAATTACTCTATGACCAATATTGTCTGCTCGCATTTACTCCTTCCCAAAAATAAAAACTGCGTATACCTCAGAAAATGCCAAGTTGAAAACCATATCTGATTCAAGTTCATGCTTTTCAGAAATAGATTCATAAGCAATAATAAAAGAACACTTTGTCTTTAAATTTGCATACTTGTTGTCGTTTCGATTG
This sequence comes from Tachina grossa, assembly GCA_949987645.1. NCBI lineage: Eukaryota > Metazoa > Arthropoda > Insecta > Diptera > Tachinidae > Tachina > Tachina grossa. Next base: position 181,473,419 of record OX465274.1, read on the forward strand.
CTTCAAAATAGACTTGGGTCGAACTCGTTCACTAGTTCATTTTTGCCACAAACCACTGATCAAACCCATATAAATTACATGGGTTTGATCATTGGTTCGTGGCAAAAATGAACTAGTGAACGAGTTCGAACCAAATCTACTTCAAAATATGTTTAGCTTAACACGCGAACAGAGAGAGCTCTGTTAAAGCACAAGGTTCATGTCAAGGGTTTAACTTCACACACATAGATGTTGATGGCAAGCAGTGCCACCAGATTAGGGGATTTGCCCCCAAAATGGGGATTTCGCCTCTAATTTGGGGACAGAATTTCGTGGGGAGGGATTTGGGGACTTTTCATTTTGAGCTCTAACAATTTGCATGTATCAGGAAAATAATTAATCGTGGATGTTGACATAATATTTTAGTACAGGTAACATTTCAGTTTTTAAAAATCTCTTAGAGTAGTGTGGCAATCATACTATATCGTCATGGTGAATGCAATAGGCTGTAAGTCAAAAAATTTAATTTCGTTTTATTGTAGCGTTGTAACCAAAATTGGGGCTCCTACAAATGTATGAAATTTTCAATCGTGAATTTCATGGGAATGTTTGTTCCCGCTATCAATGCGTAGTGAATGTAAAAAGAACGGGATGAAGACTTGTAAAGCTTCAAAATTAATTGAAAATCAAACAAATTAAGTTTCATAACATACATATATTTTGGGTTTCAAATGAAATGTTATATAGTGTAAAGTTATGTTTTTAATTGTTTTAGGTACCGCGCAAATTTTTTTTAGTATACCACAGCCATAAAATTAACGGCATGTAAACCAAAGAGATTCATGTTCAATGAAAAAGGGTGTTTCAAGGTATTCTTGTTATTAATCGTCGACACTATTTATTGATCTTGCCCTAAAAAATGATTATTCATAAGTTTGAATATATAATTGCAAGTATAGTATTGAAATTACGCAGTGTCTTAATTTAGTTCTCCTGCAAAAATAAAGGGGAAAAAACGAAGAGAATGCATGAATGATTATTCAAAAGAGCGTCTCGTTAGAGATCATAACATGTTAAGTTTTCTTTTTGACTTTTCCCATAAACGAAGCAAAAGAAAAACAAGTAAGAGTGCTATATTCGGCTGTGCCGAATCTTATATACCCTTTACCAAAGTGCGTTTATGTAGTTTAGAGATACATACTCAAGCACATACTTACTTTTATGTACAAAGAAAAAAATAATAATTTTCCAACCCTAGAATCATAATTTTAGATTTTTCTGATTACTTATACCAATCTAGTAGTTCTTAAAAAAATATAGAAAGTGTGTTAAGTGAAAAAAAGGAAATTAAAAAAAAAATGTTTTAATTAGTTACTTTAATGTCTAGAAAAAAAATAATAGTTTCCAGCTCTGGAGCTGTGGCTTTTATTTTTATAATTTTCTATACCAAACTTTTCTATCCAAAACGTAAAATATATATAATTTATAAAGGAAAAGATAAAAATTAATTATACCTAGTTACTTTTACATATCAAAAAAGTGTAAGTGTCCCAACCCTGAACTCATCTTTTTTGATTTTTCTGATTTCTTACACCAATCTCTTTCTTTTAAGAATTTAAGAAATGTTTAACTTATAGAAAAAAAGGAAAAATTTGTTTTAGCAAGTTACTTTTGTAGAAAAAGTTAAAGTTTTCCAACCCTGGAATCGTCTTTTTAATTTTTTTTATTTGAAATGCCAATTTTATTCGTTATCAAGCATCAAAAAATTTTATTTAACAAAAATAGATAAAAATTAGTTTTCGGTAGTTAATTTTTTATATCACAAAGAATCCTCCTTTTTGGTTTTTTTTTTTGATTTCTTACACCATATTTTTTTTTAAGAATACATGATATGTTTAATTTATAGTAAAAAAGAAAAAATTTGTTTTAGTAAGTTACTTTTGTATAAAAAATAAGATTTTCCAACCCTGGAAACGTCGTTTTAATTTTTTTTAATTTTTTTTATTTGAAATACTGAAGTAATTATTAAATAAGTTTATTTTATAAAAAAAATTAGTTTTCGGTAGCTAATTTTTTATATCACAAAAAGTGTGGATTTTCCAACCCTGAAATCAAACTTTTTAATTTTTCTGATTTCTTACACTAATCTATTTCTTTTAAGAATGTAAGATATCTTTAATTTATACAGAAAAAGGAAAATTTTGCTTTAGTAAGTTACTTTTGTAAAGGGTGTTTTTTATTGAGGTATAGAACTTTAAGTTGGCATCACTTTTTTAACTGGCGGCCATTTTGTCAGCTGTCAAGTGATTAATATTTAGTTTGGTTTGCCATTTCATCATGAACAGGTTGACAAAAGAACAACGCTTGCAAATCGTGCAAATTTATTTCGAAAATAATGGTTCAGTTCGGGAAGTTTACCGCAAGCTCCGTCCATTTTATGGTCGACATAATCGTCCATCAGAGCAATTAATTCGGTTAACCATGGATCGTTTTCGCACCACGTTTACTCTATGTGATGATACGCATCCGCAGAAACGGCGAACAGTGCGCACCGAAGAAACAATTGCCGCTGTAGAGCAAAGTGTTGAAGAGGACCCGAATGAATCGATTCGCCACCGTGCATAGCAATTGGAGCCGACTAACCGACTATTTTGTTCCCGAATTGGATGGCATGAATGTGGATGAGTTGTGGTTCCAACAAGACGGCGCTACATGCCACACAGCGCACGTCACAATCGATTTATTGAAGGAAACATTCGATGAGCGCATAATTTCGCGGAATGGACCTGTCAATTGGCCACCAAGATCGTGTGATTTGACACCATTGGATTATTTTCTTTGGAGATATGTGAAGTCGCTCGTCTACGCCAACAAACCAGAAACGTTAGGGGACTTGGAAGCCAACATTCGTGGCGTTATTGCCAACATACGGCCCCATATGCTCGAAAAAGTGGTTGAAAATTGGACTTATTCGAGCCAGCCGCGGCGGCCACATGCCCGAAATCATATTTAAACATTAATGGCATAAAATTATCCTTCCAATAAAGCCAAATTGATGGACATTAAAACGATTTTCTTGTGTTTTATTTCAATTCAAAGTTCTACACCTCTTAAAAAAACACCCTATATAAAAAAAGTTAAAGTTTTCCAACACTGGAAACATCTTTTTAATTTTAGCAGGTTAATCTTTAATTTGAAATAGCAATTTTATTCGTACTAAAGTATAAAATAAGTTCATTTAATAAAAAAAATAAAAATTAATTTTCGGTAGTTAATTTTTTATATCACAAAACTTTTCAGTTTCCCAACCCTGGAATCATCCTTTTTGATTTTTCTGATTTCTAACATCAATTTCTTTCTTTTAAAAACATTAGATATGTTTAATTCATAGAAAAAAAAGGAAAAATTTGTTTTAGTAAGTTACTTTTGGATAAGAAAAAAAGTTAAAGTTTTCCAACCCTGGAAACATCTTATTAATTTTTTGAAGTTTAATTTTTAATTTGAAATACCAAGTTTATTCGTGGTGAAGTATAAAATAAGTTTATTTAATAAAAATAATTAAAAAATTAGTTTACGGTAGTTAATTGTATATATCACAAAAATCGTAGGTTTTCCAACCCTGGAATCATCCTTTTTGTTTTTCTGATTTCTTACATCAATCTCCTTCTTTTAAGAACATTCCATATGTTTAGTTTATAGAAAAAAAGGAACAATTTGTTTTAGTAAGTTACTTTTGCATAACAAAAAAGTTAAGGTTTTCCAACCCTGGAAACGTATTTTTAATTTTTTTAATTTTTTTTAATTTTTTTTCAGTTAGAAATACCAATTTTATTCATACTTAAGTATAAAATAAGTTTATTTAATAAAAAATTACTAAAAACTAGTTTTCGGTAGTTATTTTGTATAGCAAAATGAAGTTTAAGTCTACCAGCTCTGAAACCGTCTGCTCGATTTTGCTGATTTTCAATACCAATCTTATTTCGACAATTTCTGACCCACCAATCTCCACCAAGTCTCTAGCTTTTCTGGGAGCTTAGGAAAACCGATTTCACGTACAGACAGACGGACAGACGGACATCGCTTATTCGTCTTCCCTATGCATAAGGATCCAGAATATATATACTTTATAGCTCGGTTATTAATATTCTAGAAATTACAAACGCAATGACAAACCTATATATACTACTTTACCATTTTTTGGTAAAGGGTATAATAATAATAAAGAATTTGGTCAATCGTACTGAAAAAAGTACAATTTTTCTTGTAACTTTGTGAAAATCTTATTTCGCATCCCTGCGAATAGGACTTAATAATAGTTTTTTATGAATGATATATTTTTGGGACAAAAGTTAGGATTTTTCTGTTGAAATTGGGATTTTTTGGGGACATGACGTTTTAAATTGGGGACAAGAGTCAAAATTTTTCTGGCAGCACTGCTGGCAAGTCTAGCTTTCAATATAAAAAAACCAACTTTTAAAGTATATTTATTTATTACAAAAGAAAAATCAATAAATAAATTTTTTTTCAATTAATTTCAACTTCAAATCAGTTATTTAATTGATAAACAACAAAATTGTCAAAAAATTTATAAAATGTTCGAGTAGTTGAAAATGTATTTTTTTTCGTAAAGGGAAATAAAATTTTAGCGGTTGATTGAAATTTAAAAAATTAAAACCAATTATTAGTATGCAGGACCGACTGATTTTCTGTGTATCTACAAAATAAATTATACGCTAAAAAATATTTTTGAGTCTTTTTAATTAAAATCTTTATGAAAATTTATACGGGTTGCACCTAATTTGTTTGACATTTATCAAGACTTTTTATTCAAAACAAAACCCATTAACTGAAAAATTTTCACAATTACAGGCAAACTATATTGCCAATTCACATACCTTTTTGAGAAAACTGTAGCTAATTCACTCACCTTTAATATAAATATGTTGTGCTTGGTAGTAAAAATAAAATAAAAATATTAGCTATTGAGTAAATTTACTACAAATCCACTAATATATTAGATTTTGTTCTGTATGGGAAATCTAGTAAAAAGCAGTAAGTACTAGATTTCGACACAATATAAATGCCCTATTAAATATTTATTTCAAAAAATGGTTTTTGTCTTTGATAAATAAAAATAGAAATATCATTACCATGTTTTTAAAACACAAAAATGTACCGATTTTCGTTGGCTCACTGTAACCAAGCAATAAAGCAAATAAGCAATAAACCAAAATGGATTTATTTCTCAATTAATTCTTAAATAAGGCTTTATGGCTTTATTACCACTGCAGTGAAGTGCAATCACGTCCTTATTTTTTAATTAGTTGAAAAATAAAGCCATTTTGCTGTTTTACTTATGACTTTATTTCAGTAAGCGTACGAAAATCGGTACATTGAGCCGATAGTGAAATCTCGACTATCAAAAATATATGTTTGATATAATGGTTTGAAACAAAAGCGTAAAGCATATGCACAAACCTTTTAGCAAAGACAATAAATAATAACTGTCTTGAAAAAACACAACTGCGACATTTTTTCGTATGTGCACAATAAATGTCATTAAATATTGTGTCTTTAATCAAGAGTTCTTCATAAATTATTTTAAATTCAATTTACCCTAACTTTTGGTTGCATCATTTAAAATATTTTGTTTTAATAAAACTTAGCATAATTCATATTAAAATTTATATTGAAATTCTAACTTAAAACTCGTTAGAAGTCATGCAATAGCTTTTAAAGTTCCCTTCAAGCATTGACTTTAACCTTGTGTTTACATTTTGTTTAGAAATAACTTGAAATTAGAAAAAAAAAAGTGCACACGTAAACAAATCAATTTGAATTCATCAAATTATATCGAGCAAAATCTACAAGATACTCAAGCCAATATTTACAACTTGGAATATACGAGTAACTACCTTAGGAATCCAAACAAAATCAAATAGCCAGAAATAACATAATACATATAATAACAATGCGCTGCTCAACAGCAAGCACTCAGTAGGCGAAGTGAGTTAGTCAGCCAAGCGTTAACCAATAAATAAATAACAATTTATAACAATTCGCCAAAATTCAAGCAACAAAACAACCAGCCACAATAAAGTATTTTGTGCACGGCGCACTTAACGTTAAAACAAATCTCCCAGCAGCGCCAATACTTCTCGTAGCAACAAATACAAAATCGGATAGAATTAACTAACAATTGTATGCAAATTAGTCTCCTGCATAAGACATCTTATAAGAACTTTCAAGACATGAGGGATTTTTCAAATGTTCTACTACAGCGAAATCTTATAAAACAAACGTTAACAACGTATAAGAGTAAAGAAGAAAACACTTCGTGACGGAAGAATTTGTGATACTTTATTCTTTCTACGCATGAGCGCGTGTACAAACGTCATGCATGTATGTGTGTATGATTTTTTATATTTCCCCTGCAGGCAGACTGGGGCCAAGTGTCTCTATGTCAACACTAAAATTCTAGTAGTAGTTACATTGTCTACAATTTCTCTTCTATTCCTCAGTATAAAAGAAAGAGAGATAACAGATGTGGTGTATTTCTGGTTGATTTTGCAACAACTTGTCAATATAAATAAATTTGTATGTACGTAATGTATAGAAATGTACTAGTAAATGTCTGGTTGGTATGTCTCCATGTTCCCATAAGAACTATGAATTCACTACCTAGTCAATTGTTTTAGTGTTACTAGTAGATTTTCAATGACAAGCACATGCTAAATGTCTATAGCATAAAGTATTGTATGGGGAATGATTGTAGAGTAGTACTGGTGACAAAGTCAAAAGCGACTCAGTACATTTTCGCTATTCGCATTTTCTGCAGGGTCTGCGCACATGCAATGGCACACACATGCATTAACATTAGTTGTATGCGCTTAATCACATAATAGCTTACCATCTACGTATTACACACGCACTCAAACGTACAATATGAAAAATAACAAGCCTACACTAATCAACAGCAGCGTTGCCGTTTTGGTTACTTGTAACCAAAATTGGTTACTTTTTTCCAATGTGTACTTGTGTACTTTTTTTCCATTTTGGTTACTTTTTTTCAACACAAAAATAACCATTTTTTATACACATTCATATGTACATATGTGGTATGTTAAATTTGCACATAACTAATTATCTTGATAAAAGATCACAATTTAAGCGTTTTTAATGCGTTGTAAATACAACACTAGTTAATCAACATAGCAAAACAACAAAATAAATACATGTCTGTCTCTGAACATAACAAGCCTGGTTTCAAAAGTCAGATGCATCCATGGTTGCAAAATCTTTAAACGTCAAACACTATCAGCCCAATGATGAATATTCCCGGGCAGTTTTCTCCCTTCCTTACCATTTGTTCCCGGGGAATAATCCTCCTATTCAAAACAGCCGGGGAATAAGAAAATACGGGAGAGAGGAAAATCTTCATCAGCTGTTTAATGTTTACATATTTTTTGCAGTAACGCATGAGTTCAACAATAGAAGTTTAATAAAAAATTTATGTTTTCATTGCCAATAAGATTGTGTGTTAATATAAATATTTGTTTATGCTTAAATAAAAATTATATAAACCACTAACACTAACCATTCACAGGCATGCGTAATAACATTGTGCTGAGAAAGTGGAGTGAAAACTGAGCCAGGTGCAGATGCAAATTGATTAAATTCCGAAGGACTGTGTGTACAAAGGAAATTGTAAATTTTATAAAGTTTTTCTTATCCTATTCATAATTGGGCTGTATGTAAAAAGTTAAAAGCAAATTTTTTTTTATATTTAAAGGTTCAGTTAGCCGGCTGTAATGTAATGTAACTCTAACGTAGAAAACAGCTGATTGATATTTTTATATGAAAAGTAGGTTATCTTCAATTCCATCTCTATAACCATTTTCATTACTTTTCACATAACAAAATCGATCAGCTGTTTCTTACTGTTGCAATTACGTTACGTGAGCCTCAAGTTTGAGAGCGTAACCAGCAGGGAACGAACCGATCAGCTGTGAGTCGGCTAACAGCCGCTCCTGGCAGATTTTCTAAATTAGAAGTAAGTGCTGATATGGACATAGTTGATTTTTGGGACGCAGTTTCAAAACATACAAATGGATTGAACGAAAAATGTTTTTATGATTTGAATAATGTTGTATATAGTTTATCGTCACTGCCACACAGTTCGGCTGCTGCTGAAAGGATATTTTCGCAGCTAAGTCTAGTCAAAACTAAATATAGGAATAAGCTCATTTTAAGGCTGTAAACTCAATAATGCAATCTAAAGAATTGTACATCAATCGAAGCAATTCCTATTATGTTTGGTCTGCCAAAGATTTGTGTTAATATTAACAAATTTAATACTTTGTCTATACAGTCTTGTGTTTTGATAACGAAAATTATGTAATTAAATTACATATTATTTTTTTGATACTAAAAATATTTTTGGTTTGGAATTTCTAATAATATTACCTGAAGTATTTTTGTTACAAAATTGATTTTATTGATTTTTAACCCCCGACTAAAAAAAGGGGTGTTATAAGTTTGTAGTGTGTGTCTGTGTGACTGTGTGTCTGTCCGTGTCCACGTACAGGCCAAACGGCTAGACCGATTTTCATTTATTTTTTTCTGTTTGAAAGATGACTTGATCGAGAGGGTTCTTAGCTATGTTTGAAGATAATCGGTCCAGCCGTTTAAAAGATATAACACCTTTTCTGAAAAAAATCGGGGGGTTTTAAAATTTTTAATTTTTGTTATTAATTATAATAAGATATACATACTTATAAAACTGAAGTAAAAACTTAAATGTAATGGTTCTTTTTTATTACCTATATATGATTTTGTAATAATACGTATTAATATATGTATGTATATTTATCAACTGAAGTACAAATAAAACAGTATTATAAATATATAAAAATTTTGGTTACTTTTTTATGCATTTGGTTACTTTTTTTTTTGTATTTTGGTTACAAAATTTTTTTGGTCGTGGCAACGCTGATCAACAGTACTTCTTTTGAGTGTTTGTTACAAACAAGCTGTCTTGCGATATCGCTTGTTAAAACTGATATACACATACACCAATACATCCATCGTGCTTCGCTTATAGTACGACAGCATTTATTATTGGTTTAGTATAATACATGCGACGTGAATACATTTAAAAATCATGACGTTTTTACATTTCAAGACTGTTTACGCAGCTCTCTAATGCAAATTACCAAACTCAAGTAGTTAAAAACAGCAAATACAATTATACACACACAAACACACTTACACACACTTCAAAATTGGCATTCGCTTTAAGTAAATAAACCAGCACGATATTTGATCTTGTTGTTTTGTTATTTTATTAAGTTGTTGTATTTGATTTTCAACTAACCAATTATTCACGTGCTGCCGGTCTCTTTAATACAAACGATCTTTTAAAATGTTTTAATTTTGTTTTGCTTCAAGCAATGTAATGAAGTAATTCATGTATTACTTCATTGTTGAATTTTTTTATTGTCTATTACGGTTGTTGTTGTTTTATTAATAGTTTTTTTTACTATTTTTTTTTTTTTGTTGTAATAAATTTAAACTTGAACTTAAACATTGAACAATTATTTATAAAACAAAAACAACTTATTCACGAATATGGAGGTAAGTCAACTAATGAAGTAAGCCATTACTATATAACTGGAGTCAAAAGCAGCGTTATCGTTGAATAAAAAAAAATTAATCAGGCACAACTATCTTAAAAATAAAAATTATAAACTCAATTGTTGAGTTGCAAAATATCGCTCCTTTATTGCAACAGATGCGATTTTGCAAAATTTTCCATTCACAAACAACGCAATTAATACGAGTATATAAAAATAATTTCCTCTTTTCAAGAGCTGCGTGTTCAAACAAGCCTTTTGTATGAAATTTTTACCTAGGCTTGAATATATAATATAATAATGTTTTCTGCATTATTAACTGCATATAAGAGCGATTGATATAAATTCGAATTGAAATAAAACACAAGAAAATCGTTTTAATGTCCATCAATTTGGCTTTATTGGAAGGATAATTTTATGCCATTAATGTTTAAACATGATTTCGGGCATGTGGCCGCCGCGGCTGGCTCGAATAAAGCCAATTCTACAGGTCCAATTTTCAACCACTTTTTCGAGCATATGGGGCCGAATGTTGGCAATAACGCCACGAATGTTGGCTTCGAAGTCCCCTAACGTTTCTGGTTTGTTGGCGTAGACGAGCGACTTCACATATCCCCAAAGAAAATAATCCAATGGTGTCAAATCACACGATCTTGGTGGCCAATTTACGGGTCCATTCCGCGAAATTATGCGCTCATCGAATGTTTCCTTCAATAAATCGATTGTGACGTGCGCTGTGTGGCATGTAGCGCCGTCTTGTTGGAACCACAACTCATCCACATTCATGTCATCCAATTCGGGAACAAAATAGTCGGTTATCATGGCTCTATACCGGTCTCCATTAACGGTAACTGACTCTCCAGCATTATTTCGGAAGAAGTATGGCCCAATGACTCCACCAGCCCATAGAGCACACCAAACAGTCAGTTTTTGTGGATGTAATGGCGTCTCAAGGGTCTCATGTGGATTCTCTTCACTCCAAATGCGGCAATTTTGCTTGTTGACGTAGCCATTCAACCAAAAATGAGCTTCATCACTGAACAAAATTTTGCGATGAAAATCAGCATCGAGATCAATCTCATTTTCGGCCCATACACCAAAATCACGACGCATTGCATGGTCTCGCGGCTTTAATTCTTGCACAAGCTGGATCTTGTAAGGTCGCAAGCCAAGATCTTTGCGCAAAATCTTCCATAAAGTTGATGGACAAAGCTCCAATTGCTGTGCACGGTGGCGAATCGATTCATTCGGGTCCTCTTCAACACTTTGCTCTACAGCGGCAATTGTTTCTTCGGTGCGCACTGTTCGACGTCTCTGCGGATGCGTATTATCACATAGAGTAAACGTAGTGCGAAAACGATCCATGGTTAACCGAATTAATTGCTCTGATGGACGATTATGTCGACCATAAAATGGACGGAGCTTGCGGTAAACTTCGCGAACTGAACCATTATTTTCGAAATAAATTTGCACGATTTACAAGCGTTGTTCTTTTGTCAACCAGTTCATGATGAAATGGCAAACCAAACTAAATATTAATCACTTAACAGCTGACAAAATGGCCGCCAGTTAAAAAAGTGATGCCAACTTAAAGTTCTATACCTCAATAAAAAACACCCATTATTTTAGTTAATTTTTACACCCTTCACCAAAAATTATAAAAGCTATATATATATATATCTTTGTCATTCCATGTGTAGTTACCACAATATTAATATACGACACATAAAGTACGAGGGTGGATCAATAAGTCCGTGACTTTATAAATCAAACATTTTTTTTTTGCAAAACAACCTAATGTTCTTTTAACCCAATACACTTAGTCCAACGTTTCTCCAGTAAATATATTTTGCATCCCTTCCAAAAAATAGGATTTTTCGAGGTCCTTAAAATAGGCAACAATTTCATCTTTGGAGCTAAATCACTTTCCACCGAGCCATTTCTTCAGGTTTGGAAATTGGACGTAGTCATTAGGGGCGTAATGCGGAGAATATGGCAGATCGGGTACTAATTGGAAGCCCAGTTCATAAAGTTTTGCCATTGAAACTGCACACGTGTGCACTCATGATGAAAAAGAACTTTTTTCTTGCTCGTTTTCTTCTTAAATCCTCATTAAATCGATCTAATAAGTTGGCATAATATTCGCCGTCTATTGTTTTTCCCTTTTGAAGGTAATCGATGTGGATTATCCCACGTGCATCGCAAAAAACTGTTGCCATCAAACTCACCTTGGCCTTCTCCGGAGCAGATTCACCCGGAGAAGCCCATTGTTTAGACTGCTACTTGGTCTCTGAATTTAGTAATGGATCCCTGTTTCATCTACAGTTACAAAACACCGCAAAAACTCAGTTGGATTGCGGATAAACAACTCCAAGCAATCCTTTGAAGTTGTCACACGTTTACGTTTATGAACAATTGAGAGCAAACGTGGCGGCACCCATTTTGCAGACAACATTCTTAAACCCAGCTGATCATTTAAAATCGAAACCACAGCCATATGAAATGCCTATGGCTTCAACAACCTCACACACTTTTACTATTCGTGGATTTTTTCGAAATTTTCGGGTGTAGTGACCACAATTGGCCGTCCAGAACGTACTTATTTATTGTACTTGTGCGACTACAATGAAAGTCAGTAAACTACTTTTTTACTATTGTAATCGATGGTAAAGAATCCCCATAGTATTTATCGAGCTTTTCCCTGGTTTGATTGATGGGTTTTTTTCGCAAAAAATAATATTTAATGAGCACACAAAATTCACTTTTTTCCATTTTCCTCTCAAAAGACGAGGTAGTCTGTTATCAACGGCTGCCAAAGACAAACTAAATGACACAGCTTGTTCAAGTTTAGACAGGAGTCAACTGAGAGTTGCCTATTAACAGGAGTAGTATTGCCATTTCAATCAAGAGTCGGGAAATTCAAAAAGAAACTGTGTTAATGATCCACCCTAGTATAAATACTTATTCTGAGACTGTCCATACATCGGTACTCCGAAGCTCTCAAAAAAGCTATAGCTTCGGTCTATGATCCAAAATAGACTGGTATCTAAGATAAGCAAAAAAATACGGCCTCAGAGCTGGAAGGTTAAAACTTTTTTTAGTCATATAAGAGTAAATAGCTGAAAATTATTTTTGTTTTTTATTTTTTGTTTTTAAACCTACTTGATATTTCAGTTATGTTCAACTGATCATTTAACATAAAATTTATTTGAAATTAAGGTTATAATAAAAAAAAAACACAAGTGCTTCATTAGCTGACTTTCAATGACAATTTCATTGACACAATGAAGAATTTCATTGTCTGAGTGAAGGATTGAAGTACATACTTGCCCAGGACTTGCAAAAAAAAATGCAAAAATTTGCTATGGGGTCTTTTGCTTAATAAACTTTATCATGTAATTTTCATATTATTTTTAATTGATTGTTTTTAAATTTATTTTTTATTTTTTTTTTTTTTTGATTTAACCTCATTTTCCAGTCTACATTCTTTGCAAAATTAAAAAAAAGATTAATCTTGATGCCTCTAACCACATGAGACGTATTATTTCAGAGTTTTATTCTTATATTTTTTGTTCTTCTTGCACGGCTTTTTTTAATTTTCACTAGATCATGATATTTTCCATACGCATGGTGTTTGTTTTACCTGCATCACCGCATTCATTGTGGTAACAATAAATATATTTAAAATTTTATTTTACAAAAGTTTACGCAATACGTGTTTTAAAGCCTTATTGATTTATAAAGAATTTCTGCGAAGTATTTTTTTTTTATTTTTATTTTTTTTTTGCTTACAAAGCAGATATGCTGATAAGTGTACTAAGTATAAAGTACAAATAAAAAGTTTATTTTGTGCATAGTTTTGTTTTTGCCTTTAGCACAGTTAAATTGAATTTTCTAATTCTGGCCGTTGAGGTGTTTATTTTTAATTTTGAGTTTTATTTATGCAAATTTCTATTTTGCTTAAAATTAATTTTTCAACTTTTTAAAATTTCTTATTAATGTCAATGAAAAGTTAAATATATATTCATTTTATCTTAAAATTTAATTGAAGTGTAAATGTTGTGAGTTTGAGGGCATTAACTTTTATTTGTTTGCAGCATTTTCTGCTTTCAGTAATTTCCATAACTTTAAACCAACAAATAAGCCATTTGTTTTGAAAGTGTAATAGATAAAATTTTTTGGTGAAAATTAACAAAAATACATGCGATTATGAAGACGTAAATACACTGAAAAAATTATTTTCATAATTTCTATGAATTTCGTCATTAATCGAATGAAAAAATTCATTAAAATTTAACTAACGTCACACTTCGTTGGTTTAATGAAACCAGTTTCGTTAAAATTATTTTAATGAAAACTTCGTCAAATGTATTTTCAATGCAATGAAATAACTTCATCGAAGCAACGAAATAATTTCATTAACGCGACGAAATAATTTCATTAAAACCGCGAAGTAGTTTCATTAAGACAACGAAATAATTTCATTCAAATAACGAAATAATTTCATTAAAACAATGACATTATTTCATTGTATGTGTTGTATGTGTAAATAAGCATTCAAAGAGTACAAAAATAATCATACAGAAATAATTTTGATGCAAGCTTTTGGTTGACATTTGTTGAAATACATTTAATTTATCAGACTTTCATGACTACAATGAGATTTTTATTGTGACAATGAATACATTTCATAGCTACAATGAAATTCTAAATGGCTGTATATTTTATTTACTTTTTTAGTTTTAAAGCATTTAATATATAACTTAATTGCTTTAAGGTATGTTTCTTAAGTACAAAGGGTTTCTTAATAATAAGAAAATATTGTTGTCATAAATCTAATGAAATATTGTTACGAAATTCTTTCACAATATATGTGAAATTTTCATTAAATTTGTGAAATTATCATTACACAGAAAAAATTATTTCAAAAAAATTTTCAAACAAACGTGTGTTTTGAAATATAATTTAGTTTCAGTAAATATTTTTTACTGTTCCAGTAAATTATTTGTTCCAATTTTATTTTATGTAAAAAAAACTGTATGGAATGGAAATTATCTATATAAAGTAAAATTTGTAAAAAAAATTTTTAGATTTATTTTTTTTATATTTAAATTTGTTATTTTCAGTTAAATTTATTTTTATATACTGTAAAACATTTGTCTGATTTTTTTTAATTTTTCAGTTAAATTTATTTTTATATAATGTAAAAAAATTTGTCTGATTTTTTTAAATTTTTTCTACAAATTATTTTATAGATACAAAAAACATTTTATTTTTTTTAAGATTTTTGTTTGCGGTTTTCAAACTTATTATGTTTGTATATTGTGATTCTCAATATAGTATTAAGAGTCTTACTATAAACATACGCAGTTTGTTAGCTAAATTAAAAAATTTTTAATTATCTAACAAAAAGCTGGACGAAATACTTAACCATAAAAACAAGCCAATTTTTGAAAGTAAAAAAAATAGTTGAACCTTTCATTTGATTCAGTAATTTTTTTCCAGATAAAACTTTTACTAATTTAAAAAAAAAATTAAGAATTGTTATTGATTCAGTTAATTTATTTTCTGATAATACGAAAAATTTTCGTGAATGTGTTTGTAAATTATAAAAAAAAAAATTTTGCTGAATATTACAAAAAAATCTGAAAAAATGTTTTTCTGTTCCTATTAATACATTTGACTGAAAATATTTTGAGTTTCAGTTAACTTATTTCTCTAATGCCATAATAAGTTAACTAAAAATAAAATTTTTTTTCCAGTTAAATTTTAAAAAAATTATTATCAGAATCTACAAATTTCTTTGTAGGTCCGCATTCACACAAAAAATTTACTGATTCAATGAATTTGGTTACTGAAAACGAAATTTAGGTTTTTCTGTGTAGATTTGTGAAAAAAAAACTAATGAAATTGTTCGTTGGATTTATGAAGCAAAATTCTTTCGGTGTACAAAAGTGGTGTATCCCAATTTTTTTTTTACTATTTTGACGATAAATACATTATCTACTTTAGTAGAGCAATATAACCCTTTTCATTCAAGAGAATATGGAGCTGAAAATCATTTTTCCACAGAATATATATTAAATAGAGCAATTAAGAAATTAAATAGTTTGGGTTAAATCATTTTTGCACTGATGGCCTCCGATATGTGCTCAAAGAACCCAAATTCGTATGATAGTGAGAATGAAAATGTGTATTCTTCAGTGCCTCGTTTCTGAAACTTGTGAGAAGTTTTCGAGAAGAGAAAAATTAAACAGTTATTTTAGTTGTCTCGCTTCGGAAAACATAAAGCAATTTACTTTATTTTCTCCTATTCATACATGTTTTACTAGAATGATAATTGTCCGAATCGAAATTTTCTCAAAAATCAATAAAATCTTAACAATCAAAATATATTTGTTTGATACAAACAACATATATACGGACACTGCTATGTGATAAAAGACCAAAAAAAAAAGAGCCTTGTATCCCAGTTTTGCCCCAAATCTTCCACTTCTTTTATGAGACCCCAAATATTTGAGGCCTCGGTGTCATTTTTGCATTTTATTAGGCTCGTATCGTGAAAACAGTTCAGAATTTTGATTTAATCTCTGAAGCAAAGTTGTAGCTCTTGTCATAAGGACCAGAAATTGTGGACATATAAAATCAAAAAACGTTTCATCTTAAAGATCAAAATCATAAAAATAATTTTAAAAAAATCGCTTTCTTTTACCTTTTTTGCCCTGTTCAGGTTCATAGGTAGCATACCGTTCAAAATTCAAGAAAATAATTATCTACAAAAATGTACACAAGATCTCAATAAATAAGTTTTTAGAACATATAAACTTTCTAGGAATGATTCTTAACACTGTTTAGGTAGCGCTTATGTAGCCGCAAAAGTGAAAAATTTCCCGAAATTTTTTTAATTTCATATGTTTTGATAAAAAAATCTATAATAAAAATATTTAATAGCATGAAAAAATTTATTTTTTTGTTGTTGATTATGTAACGTAAACATGCACTTTGTTCTTTCTCAACAAATTTACAAGTAGACTTCAACGAAAAATTCTTCAAAAAATTTATAAAAAAAAACTTCGTATGTTTATAGAAAACTCTCCAAATGTAATTGAGAAGTATTTACACAAATGTAACAAGTTAAAAAGCCCTTTTTTAGGCAACAATAGAGTATTTAAACGATTTTTTTATTACAGAATTAACGTGAAGTATATATAGTTCGCTATTTTTGTATGCAAAAATTTTAAATGCTTTAACAAAATTTTTTAGGAATATCTGACAGCCTTTGAATTTTTCAGCCTTAAACTTGAAATAAATTCAGTAAAGTGCGACTCTGACTCGCGCACGAAATGTTCCGTACGAACACTAGATATGTAATTTAATACAAACTTCATCCTATATAATATATAGTTTTGGAATTTTTTTCGGTTTTTGCGTTTTTTGGCGGTTTTTGCGTTTTTTAGGTTTTGGCGATTTTTTTAAGTTTTGGCTCTTTTTTTAGTTTTGACACTTTATTTTCTTGTTTTGGCGATTTTTTTTGGTTTTTGGCGTTTTTTCATTTTGGCGATTTTATTTATTTTTGGCGATTTTTTTCATTTTTGCGATTTTTTTTTATTTAAACTTTTTTTAGTTTTGGCGACATTTTCGCCTTTTTGGCGATTTTTTTAGATTTTTGGCGTTTGTTTTTCATTTTGGCGTTTTTTTTCATTTTGGCGATTTTTTCGAATTTGGCGATTTATTTTAGTGTTAGAAATTTTTTTTTTCATTTTGGCGATTTTTTTCGTTTTGGCGATTTTTTTTTAATTTTTGACGATTTTTTTTTGGTTTGGCAATTTTATAATTTTCGGTTTTTTTCAAGTGTTTGCCTCTTACGGTTTCCAAGATATAGCAAATTGTCAACATTACATAGTCGAAATTGCATTAACTGATGGACCACCCTTTAATTTTAATTTTTTTAAATTTTAGTGTTAATTGTTGTAGTCTGTATAAAAATACACTAATTTTACAAATTTCAAGTTTCAATATACATATGTTCATACAATTGTATGTATATTACATGGGATTTTAACATTTTTCGTTGCTCGTTTTGGAACACCCTTTAATTTTTAATTCTGATGTATTTGTTGTTGTAGCGGCCAAGGTTCTACATTCTGTGTCCAAATTTCAGGTCCGTAGCTCTTACGGTTCCTGAGAAAATACCGTGTGACGGACAGACGGACAGCGTAGCGAAAACAATAGGGTCCTTTTCACCTTTGGTGTACGGAACCCTAAAAAGCGAGAAGTTCTAAGGATGACCCGCAAGTTTAACCATATCCCATATATTTTCATACAAATAAGCAGATAATTTTTAACTTTATTTTCATTCTCCTCAAAGGACTTATACCACATCCCAAACAAATGGCTCCAATATATAGATATGCCTGTGAGATGTATGAACACATACATTTCCTCTACACATATTTCCATTTAATATATAAATTATTTTTCGACTACTTTTAAATATAAAATATTTATCTACTGCATGTGCTTGAATAAGGCATTTAAAATGTGAAATTATTTGAGAGCTTTTGCAGGAAAAAAAAATAATAAAAAATACTCTGGTTGAAAACCAGACTCATGGGCAACGAACGCATCGTTTTATTAATATTTATTTTAATTGTATTGTTTTTAATAAGTACTTAAGCTGAATTTAATTAAATTAAAAAATTAAATGCCGCTACATACAAAAACATAAATCAATCAAGTTGAAAAAAATATAATATACAAAAAAAAGTCTGAGTGAAATAATTCGACCTTTTCACATGAAAGACAGTATAATAATTGTTTTATTTGGGTCTCATATTTCAACAAATAATCATGATAATCTTTATACTATTAAGCTTTTCAATGAACAACAGCAAGTAAAATTGATAAATGAACTTTAATAAATGGTAGATATGGTGAGTGGAATTTAGCAAATTTAAAGGGAAAATTAAAGTTTTAATTTACATCAATTTCATATTTAAAATTAACAGTCTTGAGATATTCGATATTCCTTAACTACTTCCATACACTGCAGTTTAATGCTACAAAAAATATTCCTCTTATTTAAATATTCCTGCAACAAAATTTTAAACACTTCGCTAGTAAACATGTGAGGCAACAACAACAAAATAATTGAAGCTTCTATCACACGTCCAACAAATTCACTTTAATCTGCCATCAAGTACACACACAAGTAAAATTTTGCACGAAAATAAAAGAAAACACTTAAAAAAGGAGGTAAACATGCTGCACACATGCAAAGAAATTGTAACAATTGCAAGTCAAAAAAAAAAAAAAAAAAAAAAAAAAAAAACAGCAAACAGTAGCAACTCCAATATCATGTATTGAGTTCTTCGTTTCTGCTGCAACAGTCAACAATATGCAGCTAGCTACATACATTTTTACACACAATCAAATGCAACAGCAGCAACCATCTAAATAGTCGTTGCGAGAATTGAAAGAAAATTTGGTAAAATTTTACACTTCAGTACATAATTGACAGAAATATATATACGCACGTATGTATGTATGTACATACACACAACACACCTACACATACTCCCACACACATACATATAAATATACTATAGAAAATAAATTCACTGAATCTTTTGGGGAAAACAACAATTTGTAGGGATGTAACTTCTACTCTAATGCACTTTATGTGTATTTTGTGTGACTGCTGCTGTTATAAGAATCTTGCTCGTGTGTGTGTGCTCACGCGTTTGTGAGCGCATGTGTGTGTGTGTGTGTGTGTGTGTGTGTGTATCTGTGTGTGTAAATGTTAGTATTGAAGATGATGTGTGTGCTTTTGTCAAGGAATATTAAGTCTGCCATAAAAATGTCAATGCTGTTTTATGTTTTGTTTGGCTTTTTCGGGATTTCAACAGAAATTGAATAGAAACGACATTAAATGTGACAATATATAAAAATTCTTTATGTCGTAGAGGAGCGTGATTGTAGCGTTGTAAAAATGGGAAGTTTAGTGCTTTTTTTATTTAAAGGCGATGTTTGTAGCAAAAAAAAAATAATATATACATATATGTATATATAAATAAAAAGGAAACGTATTAAATATGTCATATTTCAGAATTAAAAGCCATCCTATTGCATTGAGTTGTGACGAAAACTAATTGAGTTCCAACAAAAAGAGGAAGTTTTGGAAAAAAAATGTATTAAGGTTTGTAAAATGTATTTTTATTACATACATACATATTTATGTATATTATCATTGCGTTTTTACACTTTAAAAACGCTTTTTTGTGAATTCGAAGATTTGCAAATGAAGCAAATGCATGAAAGACCTCAGTGTACTAATAAGGGTTAAAAATGACACTTTATTTACTAAGTCCCAAAACACACTGTGCAAGTCTCATTGCTGAGCTGATTAGTTTCACGGAGAGAGAGACGAGGGGAACAGCAACGTTTCTTTTCCTCCCTTCTCTCTCTCCTAATAAACTAATTAGCTTAGCAATAAGACTTGCATAGTGTAAATAGGGACTAAATAAATACACTAATACTAATCAAGAGCTCAAGTACGCACACGACCTAAATTACTTAAATTACCCTGCAGGAAATGTTACTAGTGAACCACTACTGATTCACTATTCACTTTGTCGCCAGTACTACTGACTAATTATACCCCACACAATGTTTTTTGCTATAGACATTTAACATGTGCGTGTCATTGAAAAGCAACTACTGACATTGTAACTACTGATTAGAAAGTTTCTTATGGAGCATATGAAGACATTGGATACAGATAGTCACTAGTACATTTTTAGTAATTCTAGTATACTCTTTTGATAATGAAATTGCGTATTTTGTTCACATTTTGGTTTTTTATTGAACAAATATATAAAAAATTTAACCTTGATTAAAAAACATACAATAAGAGGAATTAATTCATTTACTCGTTCAGCATATCACCAGCAAGTAGGGATTTTAAAATTCTATGTTTCGCTGAATTAGTAAAGTCAAACACTTACAAATGAATGTGCAATTGTAATAAATCTTTAACTGATGGCACAAAATCTTCTTCTTTCCATAACTGATACTTTCACTTACAATTTTTTAATTTTCACATTTTCTATTTTTATAAAATATGCACTGAAAGGAAAATCATTCATTCTGAGAATGAAACGGTTTCATTAAATGTTCTGCATTATATTAATGAAACATTTCATTAATACAATGAACAAGTTCATTGTATGCATGAAATCTTTCAATCTCTGCTCTTCATGTGTTCTTCATAGTTCATTGTATTAATAAAAATCGTTACATTATTTAAACGAATTTTCTCTTTAGCAAATTTGGGGCAAATATAAGTAAGTTCGACAAATTTTATCTACTTACTGTATACAGTTTGTCAAACATAAATAAATCAAAAGTTATTTTGTTAAAAAATATTTTCTATTTCTTTATTTTATAATAGCATTTAATTTCAAAGCAGTATGGTCGTCATTAATACAATGAAATCATTTCATTTATACAATGTAATATTCTTCACTGTATAGCAGATATCTCTCTCTTTCTCTTTGTTTTTATCTATTCACGTCCCCAGGGTGACCGATGACATTTTTCAAAAAGTGGCACCAAATAGGGGATTTATCAAAAAAGGGGTAAAATTAAAAAAAACGAGAAAACTGCACTAAACTTTTTATTTTTAATGTATTTTCATATAACTCTCCCTAAATAAAGGGGGTATAAAAGTGGCAAGGCAGTCGAAAAAGGGGAAGCGCAGTCGAAAAAGTGGCAAATTGCCACTTTAGTCGGTCAAACGGTCACGCTGCACGTCCCTCACCTCTATACAAACACAAAAAGGTTGTGCCAACATCTTTTTTTTTTCTTTTTAACTTATGTTTGTGTATTGTGATTCTCAACAACATATTAAGAATTTTACTATAAACATGTAAGTTTTTCAGCTTACTTAAAACATTATTTGGGTTGAACTCTACTGATGAGTTCCTTAAATTTTACTTTAATAAATACATACTTACATATATACATATGTTAAGTACGTATGTATTTGTATATATTAAATAAAATAAAAAGAAATTTAAATATTTTTTATTAAGTAGGTGGTTTGGAAGGGATATAATTTCATGTTTTTAATAGAAAATTTTCATTATTTACTGCTTATATTTCATTATATATATGACATTTTTTTTATATTAATGAATAAACTTCATTTATTGCGTGTAAAAACTTCATCATTTAAATCAATGAAACAACTACATTATATTCATGAAAAAGTTTCATTGAATTAATGAAATAGTTTCATTCTATTTATGACATAGGCGCCAAAATAACTTCATAAATACAATGAATCATTCTTCATTGATCCAATGAAGGGCTTCATTAGCTGACTTTTAATGAAATATTTCATTAATACAATGCAGAATTTCATTGTCTGAATGAAGGGTTTCCTTTCAGTGTGGATTGTTATTTTTTTTTTTTTTGCAAATTCTTTTTGTGCATTTTTTTAATTATTGTTCAATACATTTATATTCACCTTTTAATTTGATTTTCTAAATTAATTTTTATAAACACTTAAATTTTGCTTCACGCCACTTTTATTTTCAACAAACCAATCAAACAAGAAGCATAGTTGTGTGTACCTGAAAAAATTATTTCTACGCATTAAGAAAAATACTAATAGACGCTCCGTTGACAATGTATTCAGGGTATTTACAACTGGTCAACACTACGTTTATCCCGCTGTTGCATGCACACGCCTCACACAACCGGCTGCGCTGGTCGCCCCTCTCTCTCTCTCTGCTGTTCGTCATACACAAGACTCACTAAGCCGACGCTCACGGTTTGTACAGCAATAATGACTCACTGGCTTTACTTTAACACACTTATGTACGAATACCAGCTGCAATGTTCACTTTACTCTTCACTCAAGACAACAAGACTTCACGATAGACTAATTTAATTATCTTCACACTAAACAACTTTATAATGGACTACTAGACAACTGCTTTCAACTAAGATTTACTCTTTATTCACAATAATGAACTAAACTCTTTAATAGACAACTCTTTGCAATTAACAACTGAAGTTTAGACTGACTTTTTGGTAGACTGGTCTGCCGGCAGATGAGCCGCCCCTTTTATACTTTGCACAAGGCTTCCAGAATGTGACAGCAACGTCTAAACAATCTCAGCAACATTTTCAATGCTCGTTTACAATCACGCAACTAGTTCATTAATTAACTATGTACATATGTACATATGTATATACTTATGAGGCTATCAGCGCAGAAGTGGTGTAACCCACATTCGATTTTTGGTTGCTGTTCTGGTGATAAATACAAAATTTACGTTACCAACTATCAACAAAATTAGAGTAAAGCGCATTTTGGTATTTCAAATAAAATGGAGTTGAAAAATCGTTTTTGCACAGATCATAATATTACGAAGTAATAAAACAATTAAATAATTAAAAAGAGGTACAGTTTAAAAAACTACATGTGGGTTATGCCACTTCTGCGCTGGTGGCCTCATATAGAAATCATCAAAGAAGCAATTTATGATGGTTGCTTATTTTTTTTTTATCTGCACTACCATCTATGCATGTGTATTTTCTTAACAAGCAGCAGCTATTTCGTTATTGCTGTTGCTACAGTTGGTTTATGTTTATTTAATCATTTTTGTGCGTACGCATGTGTATTTAGTTCTTTAGCTAAACGATTCTGGATGATTCTTTTTGTTAACCAAATATTTTCGTAATAAAAGCATTTACGTTAGCTCTATTCGAATATTTTTGCTTAACAATACGGTTGTTATCGTAATGAAGCATTTGCTAAAAACCGAAGACATCTGTCATTGTATTGATCTTAAGTTACTTCAGCATTATGGCGGTTTTTATGTCAGTGTACTTGAATAGCAATTTCTAACAATGACAACGCAGTAAAAGAAATCAACCTTTTTTCCATAATAAACGAAACTATAAGCTTATTTCTTTAAAATTCTACAACTCTGGTATTGAAAGTTTTGCTAATTTTTATGGCATTATTGCAGCGCCTCTGGTGTTAAGTAGGCGCATTAAGCTATGCAACCATATTGTTTCTTATTTTAGTACGTCGAAAGACTGGCACTTCATATTTTTGTAGGATGTGTGGGGATGAAGAGGAACCAGAAACCATTGAACATATTATCTGTCATTGCCCGAAGATGCAACGTCATAGGCTTAGATGGCTGAGCAGACGTTTCCATTAAAGCATTACTGATGTCAAGAATGTGTAAAATAGAGCACACCAGGGGCTTTATCATGGGAATTCGGTGGCTTAGTGATGGATAATAGGGTCACTTCTGGCTGCAAATGGGAGGCTGAATATTACTTTTTTGTGGGCAACAGAAGGGAATCACAATGGACCCAATTGGGTCCCCGAGTGGAGGTGCGGTAAAGTACCACTCTTGCTAGCCTAACCTTACCTCAGTACGTCGAAGTTTCATTACTACAAATGTCGACGAAGGAGCGCGATTTACGATGATCTACCAACGTTCCGTCTGCCTGTTCCCTAGTTTATCTGTACGCTTGTCTGGCGCCTGTGCTAATGCAAAAGTAACTCTGATTGTATGTGACACTTTATCGGCTAAGCAGCTAGACCGATTGTGGTTAAAATTAACATAAAGATACATTTTCATCTACAAGGTAATACACGCTTTTAAAGATAAGACGATTATGAGCCACGGGTGGGAAGGAGGAGGAAATTTCTGCATTTCTAAAACTATACAACCAATTTTTATATAAATAAAAATATATTAATCAGATACACACGTTTTCTATGTTTCTTAACCTAAGACCAAAAAGGTGCTGGAGGCAATTTTTACATCTGGGAACCTGCATACAGAAAATTTTCGTATTAAAATCCACGAAAACAAGGTTAATTTAATACTTTTCTTCAATGATTTTGCTTCATATGCATTTAAATGTAAGTTCAACATGATTTACAGTAATCTTCAAAGAAAATGTTTCTTTTTGAAATAATTTAATTTAATGTGGATTTAATATTTTAGTACTGTTAAAACAAAATGAAGAATCATGTTGAATCAAAGTTACATCAAGTTGAAATAAAATATGAATTTAATTATAAAATAACACGAAGAACCATGATGAGTCAAAGTTATTTCAAGTTGAAAGAACATGAATTTAATTTAATTTAATTTAATTTAATTTATTATAATTTAACTTAATTTAACTTAATTTAATTTAATTTAATTTAATTTATTTAATTTAATTTAATTTAATTTAATTTAATTTAATTTATTTTAATTTAATTTAATTTAATTTGATTTAATTTAATTTAATTTAATTTATTTAATTTAATTTAATTTAATTTAATTTAATTTAATTTAATTTAATTTAATTTAATTTAATTTAATTTAATTTAATTTAATTTAATTTAATTTAATTTAATTTAATTTAATTTAATTTAATTTAATTTAATTTAATTTAATTTAATTTAATTTAATTTAATTTAATTTAATTTAATTTAATTTAATTTAATTTAATTTAATTTAATTTAATTTAATTTAATTTAATTTAATTTAATTTAATTTAATTTAATTTAATTTAATTTAATTTAATTTAATTTAATTTAATTTAATTTAATTTAATTTAATTTAATTTAATTTAATTTAATTTAATTTATTTAATTTAATTTAATTTAATTTAATTTAATTTAATTTAATTTAATTTACGTGCTACGATTTTCATACCATTAAAAACCAAGATAGCCATATGTAGATCTAAAAGGACACAAAGGCTATATACATTTTCAAAATTTCCATCTTGCTAAAAATTAAAAAAAAATCGATAGATATCGCGCTATATTTAAAGTCAAGTTGCCACACAGGATTTACAATTTTCCCGATTTTAGGTAATTTTGCCGATTTTTGCAATTTGACGTTTCTTTTGCCACAAACGATGCTTTTATTCATTAAAGCGTCTATGAAGCGATTTGGAACAAAAATTCAAATTTTAAAAATTTGAATGTGGAAAGGTTAATGTTATTTTTCACTTTTTTGCTTTTACTTTTAAATGTTTTATTGCAAAAATTGTTATCTATTTAACCCAAATAAATGTTGTTAAATAACATTTTATTTATTATTTCTTTTACGGGTATATATGTATGTATGTCGCACATTTCCTTTTTATTTACTTTAAAAAAATAAACAACCAACAAAAGCACTTGCTCAATCACTTCTCCTGTCTTGTCTCATATAAAACGACAATTGTAATGCAACGTTTTAGTGCAATTCTTTCTCTACCAACAACTAAATGATATTAACGATTTGCACACAACATGTTCCTGCCATTTAATCAACGTAAAGATGTTAAAGTTGTTAACGTGGCTGTAAACAGACATTTGTGAAGCAAAGGAAATATATATGTTTGTTGTACAAATGTTAAGTATTTCGAAGGGAAGTGGACTTTTGACGGATTGAAAGGGAAATTTAAAAATATCACTTTTTTGCGATTTGATTTCTGTTTATTTTTTTTGGCAATTTAAGGTTATTCACTGGAATGCTTGAGAGTAGCAGGCAAACTCTTGCTCAGATATAAAAATGTTAGGGGAGAGAATTTGTTTTCAAGAATATTTTCTAAAGAGCTGTAGTGAGGAGAAATGTAGTCTTGTTTAAATTTTAGAGTTCTAAGGCAGAATATGTCTTTTCCAACTTTAACTTGTTGTTGTCTGCACGCTTAAAATTGAAGGATATCTACTATTGACCGTAAAGGATCGATATACTATGTACATACGGTACATGATACAGACTAGAACACACATACATATCTACTACTTAAACAATCGAATAGTTGTGTAAATAGGATTATCGAGTTTCATTTGTTTGCCAATTGGTCTGTGCGCGTATGTGTTTGCATTTGCTTATTGGCCAATTTCATGTACGACTGAGTACACACGCAATTGCTTAAGTACTTAAATGTTATGCGAGTATTGCTCATTTTCTTGCTTCCCACTTTATGTTTTGCATAGATTTAATTTGATGTAGTTATTATGGAAATTGAAAAGCCTTATTCATGATGCAACTGATAGCATAAGCTTAAGTTAAGGTTTTGTTTGGCTATTTTTTGCTTAAACGAAAATAGCATTGTTACTGCATTCTGCATTTAAAATACTCCTATATATATTCTAACTCTCTAAAAAATATGTAAAGAAATGCAATTAAGACCAACTGTAAAGAGATATCTTGAATTGTTGCCAAAAATAATCAGTAAGAAAATCATGTGATTTTCATAAGCAATCTTATATATTTAAATCATCTTTCTCAGTACAGTTTAAAACAACTTCCGCCTGAAATTACGAGCGAGGTTATTTAACCGATAAGATCTTCTCAGATCTTGTGCATTATAAAATCTACGAAAACAAGAATAGTTAAAAATTTTTTAGCAATGATTTCATTTCACATTTCAATCAAAGTTATTTCAAGTTAAAACAACATGAATTTGGTACTGAAATAACACGAAGAAACCATCACCCGCATGCAACCTTAGAAAGCACGATGTTACTTGCCACACATAACACATAGATTGCAATCTTTCAACATACAGGGTGGGCCAAAAGAAACCAAGGGGTGTAAAAGTTTAATAACTTTTTTGTTTATTACCTTTTTTTTATCTTTTCTTTCAGATTATATAATATACAAAATGGAAATTTTTTTACACTAAGTATGAAAAATTATGTCTCTTAAATGACCACCGTTTTCAGCTTCGCACTGATGGGCTCTTTTTAGAGCATTTTCCATAACATTTTTCAAAACTTGTGGCTGTAGCGTTCGAATTTCTGCAACAATGTTTGCCTTGAGTTCAAGGATTGTCTCTGGCTTGTTCACATACACTCGCTACTTCGAAAAACCCCAAAGAAAATAGTCGGGTGCTGTCAAATCTGGCGATCGCGCTGGCCAAATAATTTTCGAATTTCGAGAAATTATTCGCTCTTGAAATTTAACTTCAAAATTTAGACGTTGCCGATGATCTGCGGGTTTTAATTCTTGGACCAATTGCACCTTATATGGGTATAAGTGTAAATCTTTTTTTAAAATGCGCCGTAGTGACGTACGAGACATTTATAGCTGAGCAGAACGCCTTCTGCCAGATGTTTCTGGTGCTTCGCTAACACTTTGCTGTACTCGTTCAATATTTTCCGCAGTGCGACTTAAACGTGGTCTACCGGTTCGAGGCAAATCTCTTACGCTGCCACGTTGGTGATGACGATTAACTAAGCAACGAATCATCGCTTCAGAGGGCGAAATTCTGACGTTAAAATGTCAACGATATGCTCTTTGCGTTAAAATAATTGATCTCTGGTTTAAATAATAAAATTCTATTGTTCTGGTTCTCTGTTCAGTTGTGAACCTCTCCATTACAAATTCTCCAAGTGTTGTCTATATAATCTGAAAGAAAAAATACAAAAAAATTAATAAACAAAAAAGTTATTAAACTTTTACACCCCTTGGTTTCTTTTGGCCCACCCTGTAGTTATCCCTGTGCTGTGAACAAGTACCTTGCTGGGGTACTTAGAGCTATCTAAACTCTTGCTGCTAAAGTATGTCAAAGCAGCTTCTGTTGTATGCCAACAGCATCCAGAATAGTGTCTGGCTGAAAGCGTTACGCCAATCACTAGCATTGATTTAACATTGGGAAGCCAAGACTATTCTCCCACTATTTTTGGTACAAAGTCACCACGAAAGATGCACCGTTAGGTTGCTCACACCCACAGTGAGTTCTCGAAGAAAATTCCTCACCAATTACCGTTACAGCGCAACCATTGATGTTGGAGCCAGACAAATGCCCGAGCCGACACAATCCAATGATAAATGAATGATGAGATGATGATCATCTATTTAACACCGGGGGCTTAGATGAAGTCGAGCTTTTAGTCACCTCTATTTGAAATTAAGACAAATCCAGGTGACAATGTACCTGTAAGGCAACATACTCGAAGTAAGCTACACTATTTTCTAAATATGTGTACATCCATTGCTCTGGTATTTTAAAGATCGGGTAGTAACCACAGCTCGTAAAATATGCTCAACCAAAAAAATGAGACAGAATCACTCAGTGTCTGAACAGCAACCCTCTTTTTCGCGAGCGAGAACACGGCTTCCGGGTTATGGGTTGTGCGTAATACAGGAATCGGTCTCTTACTGACCGCATGATACGAACAGAATCGTTCGTTGCTCAGCTACTGAGGGTCAGTAAGTGAGCAAAACAAGCAAAGTGTTCTCAGAAAAAGTCTTTATTTTTGTTTTTGCGTTTGCTTTATGTTGTTGCCTTAGATATTTCGTCACAGGCAAAGCTTTAAAGCGGAAGGGAGAAGATAATAGTAAATAACAATAAAAATATCTGTAAATCAAACTATTTGTCAACGAAGTGTAAATGTAAAATAAAAGGTAGATATGTCTACAAAAAAAATAAAATTAATCCTCGTGTATTTTGTTCAATAATGTTTATAAAATAAAATAATAAAAACAACAAAACTCCATGACGTACATAGTATGTATTTAAATATTTACCTATCTACACTCGCAACACACATACATGCTCAAAAGACCGTTTGCCGAGATTTTACGAAATAAAGGGTCTTGAGTGAACACATGAGCCGAGCAATCGAACAAAAACGGTCGTTGGTTGAGCGAAGAGCAAGTCAAAGAAGAACGAAGTTTGAGGGTTTTTTTCGCGACAGTGTCGCATAGTGTCAGTGGACGAGTATTTTTTTTCTCTGACAACAAGCACGATAGAGACCAATTATTGCGATCTCTGGTAGTAAAACATAACTTTTATGGGCAAATAGCCAAAGGTAGTCCTTTGGAAAGAGCTATTTTTCCCCGGCTAGGGCCCCGGGTCGCCAAGCCCGTAATCTGCTAATAGATGCCCCTGGGGTGTCATAGGCGTCAGGAAAATTACGTATTGTATGTTTAGTTGGTTTCTTCGGACACGATTTGAAATCGAACTCATCGCGTGATAGTCAATGCAGCCACAAAAACTTTGTGGCTAATGGATTGGTGGATACAGAGACTATGTGATTTGAACCAACTAGAAATTTAGAGTTCATGCACGGACAAGCAGTTATTTATCGCCGCAAATTAATTTTTAATTCAGTTTGGCAAAATGTCTACTTTTTTTAATTTTCAAAGCTCATATACTTAAAAGAGGACTCATTATTAAGACACAGAAATGGAAGTTGCGCCGAATTTTGTGGCAGCAAGATTTTCTTTTAGTTTTGAATCAACTTCCGTCTTACAAAACAAATCCTTAATTTTTATAAGTATATTTTTTGCTCTGATATTACAATTTCTGTTTGAAAAATTATCGAATATATGAATAGCCCAAACTTTTAATGACACAAAAAAAAAATAGAAAAAGTCATCACATTTATAAAAGCTTTTTTCTTCAATGATTATATTTTCCTGCTTGATGTTGAGTTGAATGCAAAAATTTTGACGATGATTGCTCAGGTAATAGATATGTTTTTGGATTTTTTTTTTCTTTGCTCTATTTGCAACTTAATGTTTATCAATGATGTTATACAGCTGGTATATATTTTTTTTTCTCCATTACTGGTTTGCAAACCAACATCATATAAAACGAAAAACAAACAACAACAAAATAAAACTAAAAACAAATCGATTTTTCTTCAATAGAAGAGTGCAATTGGGTTTTTGTGGTTTTTCTGGGCAAAAGTAGACAAAACAAGAAAACAAATTTGCAAAGTCCAACAAAAAAAAAAAAAAACAATATGTGTGTACTAGAAAAAGTTGGACAATAGAGAGCACTTGGCATTGTTAAGTCACAGGATAAAAGCAATTTCGTAAATTGTCAAATGACATGAAAAATAACAAACAGAAAAGCAAAACATTCAGTCATTCATTCATTCATTTGAACACAAACCCTCTCACCAAACTTTGATGGAGGAGAGTATTCATTAAAGAAACGTTGCAGTAACTGGTGTATAAACCACACAGAAAAAATTATTCCCAAAAAATTTTCAAACAAACGTGTGTTTTGAAATATAATTTAGTTTCAGTAAATATTTTTTACTGTTCCAGTAAATTATTTGTTCCAATTTTAGATTTATTTTTTTTAGATTTATTTTTTTTTATTTAAATTTGTTATTTTCAGTTAAATTTATTTTTATATACTGTAAAAAAATTTGTCTAATTTTTTTTAATTTTTTCTGTTAAATTTATTTTTATATACTGTAAAAAAATTTGTCTGATTTCTTATAATTTTTTCTACAAATTATTTTATAGATATAAAAAATATTTTATTTTTTTAAAGATTTTTGTTTGCGGTTTTCAAACTTATTATGTTTGTATATTGTGATTCTCAATATAGTATTAAGAGTCTTATTATAAACATACGGAGTTTGTTAGCTAAATTAAAAAAATTTTTGGGTTGAAGTCTACTGACGAGTTCCAAAAGTGGGAACGAAATGCTTAACCATAAAAACAAGCCAATTTTTGAAAGTAAAAAAAATAGTTGAAGCTTTCATTTGATTCAGTTATTTTTTTCAGCTAAAACTTTTACTAATTAAAAAAAATAAAAATTTAAGAATTGTTATTGATTCAGTTAATTTATTTTCTGATAATACGAAAAATTTTAGTGAATGTGTTTGTAAATTATAAAAAAAAAATTTGCTGAATAATACAAAAAAAATCTGCAAAAATGTTTTTCTGTTCCTATTAATACATTTGACTGAAAATATTTTGAGTTTCAGTTAACTTTTTTCTTTTCAGTTAAATTTTTACAAAATTGTTATCAGATGATTTAATAATAATACTACACAGAGAAAACAGATTCGTTGTGACAACCAAATTTGTTGCCAATTGAATTTTGGCGGTTGCAGCAACTATCATAAAATTCTGCTATAGCGACTGAAATTTTCTTGTGGTACCACTATATTTTAATTATAACCCTCAACCCAATAGTTGTAGCAACAATAACAAAAAATTGGTTGACAGTATGGAATTTGAAATAAATGTTATTCTTGCTACCGAAAATTTGGTTAATACAATTAAAACAATATCATAATTGGTACCTGTAAAAGAAAAATTGGCCTTCCTTGCTGAAATAAAAATAAACAATAAACGCAAATAAAAATACACAATTTAAGAAATTTATTATTTGACATATTGTCATAAATTTATTTTAATTGAAATTTATTTCCTAATAGTCAAACATGTCTATATACATTTCTTCAACCACACATTTTGAAAAGCCACAAACCTGTTGTCTTATGCACAAACTTTCAAAAACCATTTGAGAATTCAAAAATCATAATATCTTTGAAAGTCACAAAAGTTAATTTTTTAATTTGCTGCTATAAACTATGATAGTAAACACAAGCTCTAGTTAGTTGCAGCAACTGATTGAAAGTTTTTATTTTAATTTTAATATAGAACGACAATTTTTTAGTTGCTAATACCAAAAGTTGTTAGTAAAATCCAATTCGTAATATTTTATTCGGTTGGGTAAACCAATCAATTAATTAGTCATGACAAAAGCATACGCTCGGTTGATGCAATCAATTTAAGTATTGTCACAACCATATCTTTGTTACAATTATGCCTTTATGGCAATCAACATGGATTGTTTTTTGGACTAACAGAAAATTGATAGCGTGAACTGGAATATAGTTAATGCAAATGATATTTTATTGGACTAACCGATTTCCAACCAATCTTTTTTCTAGGTGTAGCTAATAATTTAAAGCATCCTATAGTCAAATTTCTTTTGAGTTGACTCTGAACAGCTTTTTCTGTTTTAGTAAACAACAATATGATGCAATGTATGGGTTAAGCCTTTTTGGTGGTTATGGGTCGACATTTTAGGTGACTAGAAAACAAACAAATCCACATGATTGATTTAATAACACCTAAATCAAAGAAAATATTTTTAGGAATAAGACTCTGAGACACATGAACATATTTATTAAGGTAAATACGTTGCAAACTTCTAGTGCAAATATTGCAAGTGCAGCAAGTCTAGGATATCATACTCGTATCATATGAAATTGAAATTTCCTACACTAGTTTATATGCAAGACACAGTTAAAAATATGTTTTGCTCTCGAACTTCACAAAAATCGTCTTGAATGGATAACTTTCGATCTTGTGATTACAATATAATTTTTATTTAACTGACAGAATGGTTCACTCAAATAGTATTCAAGTCTCTTAAAATATATTCAGTGCTTTTTGGATTTTAGCAAACAGTGTTATTATACCCTTTACTAAAAAACTGAAAAGGTTTGCCATTTCATGTGTACTTTCCACAATATTAATATGCGACCCATAAAGTATATATATTCTGGATCTTTATGCATAGGGAAGACTAATAAGCGATGTCCGTCTGATGTACGTGAAATCGGTTTTCCGAAGCTCTCACATAAGCTAGAGACGTCGGTCTTAGGCTGGTCTGTCAGAACTGGTTCAAAATAGATTTATATTGAAAATCAGCAAAATCGAGCAGACGGTTTCAGAGCTGGAAAACTTAAACCTTATTTTGCCATATAAAATTAACTATCGAAAACTAAATTTTATTTCTTTTATTAAATAAAGCTTGTTTATTTTATACTTCAGTACAAATAAAATTAGTATTTTACATTAAAAAAAATAAAAAATGAATAAGACATTGCCAGGGTTGGAAAACTTTAACATTTTTTGTTATATAAAAAAAAAACTTTCTAAAACAAATTTTTCCTTTTCCTCTATAAATTAAACATATCTTATATTCTTAAAAGAAAGAGATTGGTATAAGAAATCAGAAAATTCAAAAAAAATAATTCCAGGGTTGGCAACCTTACACTTTTTGTGATATGTAAAAGTAACTAGATCTAATTAATTTTTTTTATAAATTATATATATTTTACGTTTTGGACAGAAAATTTCTGTATAGAAAGTTATTAGAATAACCACAGCTCCAGAACTGAAAACTTTTAACTTTTTTCTGGATATTAAAGTAACTAAATAAGACTAACTTTTTTTAATTGCCTTTTTTTTGTTCACTTAACATACTTTACATATATTTTTTTAGAACTACTAGATTGGTATAAGGAATCAGAAAAATCGAAAAGGACGATTCCAGGGTTGGAAAATAATTTTTTTTTTGCATATAAAGGTAAGGAGGTCAAATTTTTATTATTATTTTTTTTTTGTTAACAAATTACCTATACTTTATGTTTTAGAAAGAAATAGTTTGGCATAAAAATTTATGGAAATAAAAAACATACGTTGCTCCAGACCTGAAAAACTTTAACTTTTTCTGGTACATAAAACTAATTATTTCTTTGGTAATTATATATATATATATATATATATATATATATATATATATATATATATATATTGCACATCTTAGAAAGCAAGAAATAAGTATTAAAAATTAGAAAAATCTAAATTATATTTAAAGTGTTGAAAAGTCAAAAAAATTGTTGGTAAAAATATAACCAAAAACTAGTTTTTTTTTCAATTAAAAATATGTCATGTTTTAGAAAGTTCTTTACTCTACTTTTTTATATCTATTCAATTTTTATTTAAGTGCAAGCGAAGGTTTGTGTAATGTTGCTTATTATGGTAAAATCGATGGTCATTCGATGACAGCTTGTAACGCTAAGGAACAGTCCTAACTATAAAATTATTTAAATGACATGTTCAGTTTCATTTATCTGAAAACGTTCCTTTGTGCTGAACAAATTTGAAAAAATTCTTTAAATTGCGATAACACTTAACAATTTTGCAACATAAAATATTATGAAATAAAACAATTTAGTTTTCGTGGTATGGAGGTACAATACTAAAACTATTTTATAGGGTTTTAAAACATCTCGAGTGCCAGTGAAAAAGCACTGATTTTTTGATATTGTATGACGTGACATCGTGTTTGACAACTGGAATAAGGGTGAATGTAAAATATTTCTTAAATACAGAGTGTAGAATAAAATATTCAACTTATTGCTAATATCGAAAAAAAATATATTTAATCTAAAAATACCGAAAAAAAAATTATAAATTACAAAACATATATCGATGGCTTAATATAAAAAGGGCCTAACTAATTTTTTTTTCGAAATCTAGTTTTTAATGTTTTCTGGGCGACAACGTATAATTGCAGCCTCCTTGAAGATCTTAGTACGTTACAGTTCAAAATCAAAGACTTATGGCAACTTTAAAAACTATATCTGCATGTAAATGCTTTATTTTTTCTTCAGTTTTTTGCTTCTCCTGTAAAATATTGAAAATTTGAGTTAGGCCTTTTTTATATTAAGCCATCGATATGTATGTATGTGCTAATGAGTGTATCTCTATACTACATATGTATGTAAACGGACTTTGGTAAAGGGTATATAAGATTCAGCACAGCTAAATATAGCTCGCTTATTTGTTCTAGTTTAGTTTTAATTTTAGCTGCATGAACCAGTGTTGCCAGAAGTAGGGGAAAATCCCTACATGCAGCTATTTTTGATACTAAAATAGAAGCGTAGGGAAAATCGGACAGATTTTTTATATTCTCCAAAATGTAAGGATTTTTTCGTCATGTCGCATTTTTTTTGAAATAAATGCAAACATAACGTTTTTTTACTAATATTTTCTATTTTAAAACCCTTCAAAAATGTCCTTTTCGTTAAAATCAGTTAAAAATATATTTCTAGAGTTGTTTGTGGTTTAAAAAGTTGATGACAGTAATATGCCAAGGCGAATTCATATACCAGGTGGTGTCAAGCCTGCAGCAACAAAATCTGCCCAGGACATTATTCCAATGAAAAATCACAAATCAAACTTCCTACAAATTTTATTGCAATGAAATTTGACAACCTAAACTTCCTAGAAAGCAGCTGTTAACTTGGCACCACCTGGCACATGATTTTGCCTTGGTATATGGTTTTTCTAAGATATCATTCAATGTTGAAAGATGGCTTGAACTTATCCTTTAAAATTTTATGTGAAAGAACTATTCATATTAATTTTTAAAAAACTTTATGTTCTAATTGAATTTAAATAAAAGTACATATGTATGTATGTATTACTTTTTTAGTCTTTTGGTTATTTTTTTACCAATGCTTTAATAAACATGTATATTTTTTCTAAATAATGGTTTTCTTCTATTTTAATGACAGAAATGCGTAGGGATTTTTGTAGGGGAAATTTTTTCAACGTGTAGGGAAAATCGGATTTTTTTTTAGCGTTTGTAGGTATTTTTTCCAGAAATATACTGGCAACACTGCCATAAACTATCCACTATCATCAAATAAATAATAAAGAAAACTACAAACCATTTTAAATCGTTTTCAGCAGATATGTAAATACACATAATGAAGGGACTAAAAATACATAAATCGAGCGAAAGTAAAACCAATCGTTTCAATTGAAAATTGTATGTTTTTTATTAGCGTTTTAAATCAAAATTGCACGTCGTTGGTCTTTTGCTTACAGTCCCAAAATTCGCCATAATGATGGTCATGATAATAAAGCGCATAATAACCATGACTGACGGGCAGGGTGGAGACGGCTAGAGGGACGTTGGGTAATGATGACGACATACAAACATAAATAAAATTGTTTTATCTTTTATGTTTTGCTAGAAATTGATGTCATAAAATTAACATAAAAGCTTCCGTGTAAAATTCATTTTAAATAAACAAAATTCTCCTTTTTTACATTTTACTACATCCTTTTGCTCTTACAAGCCCTCACCACCAAAAAAAAAAAAAAAAACACAACATAAACATGTTGCGAGAATATAATAATAAAAAATATTATGAGCAACAACAATAGCAAACTGGAGGAGGAAATAACAGCCGAAGCCGTTTAAATAAAACAAGAAAAACAAAACTAAAAAAAGATATTAAGGACCTTGAGAAACTCGTAATGGAAAGCGAAAAGAAATCCCATAAAAATAAACTATCGAATACATTTGGGATCACAAACTTGCACACGTTTACATACAAATTGAAAATAGATTCAAAATTTATTACGCCTACGCTAGTTAGTTTATATTTTAAAAGTTAAAGGAATTTTTATATATTTTAGGAAATTACTACTTTAAATTATAAAGTAACTGCCTGAATTTTATATTCAATGCTTACAAATTGGGAAAGTTATCTAACTTCTTGTCATACTTACAGTAATATATGGCATGTATTATTAAAAGCCACCTACCAAAGCTCTTTTCCCAATGATGCACTGGCTGCCAAAGAAATGGTAATGAAGTCAGACACAATGTTAATTGCAACTAATGCTTGGAAAAAAGCCTGCCACATATCATGCATTGACACTCTTAGAGAAACAAATACCAATGTAAGATCAACATGCAAAAATATTGATTTCAAATTATATTAAATTTACAAGAAATAATGTGTTGTTTAAGTACGTTGGCGTTTATTTGCTTTGCTCACAGCAGCAATATACTGTTTTGCTCAGTTGTGTGGCTCCTTGTTTTGCTATTATTTGTTTTGATGTTTATAAATAGTCGACAAACTTCGTACTTCCATCGACAACTTCCAGTTGTTGGCTAGTAGGCAGTGTATTAGTCAAAGAATCTTAGGTTGGAAGAAGAGAAGCCAAAGTAGCTTCGCAGTTTGTTTGTTTTTCTTTTTTAACTACAATTTTAATTTTAAATAAATTTTACGTTAAATGAGCAATAAAATAATGTTGAATAAAAATGTTATTCAAGATGTACTAGTATATGTATGTATTGTATTTATATCTAAAGAATAATTAAAGTTGTTGTAGCTGAAGTTGTGTTGTAAGCGGAGTTTATAATCAAATCTTGGCTGGAGAAGTCAACTATACTTACAACACACAAGCATTTCCCTACTGTCTGTGTCAATACACACAATCGCCTTAGTTAATTAATTAATAAAATAAAATATCTGCATGTTGATTCAACATCATTCCTCATTTTGATTTAAAAGTATGGGAATGTTAAATCAACATGAAGTAAAAATTTTCTTTGAAGATTACTGTAAGGCATGTTGAATTAACTTAATTAACACATATAAAGCAAAATTAATGTCAAAAACTGTTAAATTAACCGTGTTGTCAAAAAACTTTATTTTTCATTCAGATTTCAGTAAGAACTTTTTCTGTGCATTGGAATAATCAGAAGATTTTCCAGAGTGCAGAAGACTATTATTTGTTTAAACCGCTGAGCGATAGAAGAGTTGATTTCACTACATCTGTCGCACATGGAACTATTTTACTAAATTGTTTCCATGTACTAGATTTTTTTTTAGACGGCTCAAAATCTAGATTTTTTTATGCCCTGTTTGAGTAGAATATTAAATTCCATCTAGACAATAGAATATACAATCAAGATATTCGTATATGTACCCATAGTAAAGCTACGATAAAATCTCTAGGAAGAAAGTACACAACATATATTTTGGTAAATGAATGTCCGAGCCCCTGAGTGAGATGGCGAACCAGTGTGGGTACCATAGCACGGAGGTGTAACCTTAAATGATATAGCGAACGGGCTAGCCAAAGATTGACTTCAACTGTCAATCGAACTCCAACCAATTGAGTGGCATACCAGGATTAATTAGTTGGAGTTTCATTGAAGTTCTGCAAATCATAAAAAGAGCAGAAGCTCTTCTCTATGACGCAGACTATATGGTCGAAGGATCTAAGCTGCTCTACCTTAAAGTTAACTAAAAGAAGGACAAAAGTCTCGTTTTAAGTTCTCTATGAATATTGGCCGCCAAAAAACTATGAATGCGTGCAGCTAGAAATTAAAAAACACGCTCATACGCAAACACAAATATTTTCATACACATTTTTACGCCGCGAAAGCAACTATAACTAAAAGTTATAGAATCAATGAGCTATAATCATATGCATGGGTATAAAAATAGTCTGATTATTAATCGACTGCACATGCGTATTTACGGGGCTATCATATTTACATACACACACACACGGACACATAAATCATGTTCCTAAACAGCCAAAAAACATTTCCCATTCAATTTTATTTACGCAAATATATGTATACGATGGCAAATGATGAGTAAATATCCCAAGTATCATGCGTATATATTTTTTTCTGATTAAATATCCATAGCTGTAAGTCAGAGAGAGAGAGAGAGAGAGAGAGAATCAATGTGTTTGATACGCATGGGCCTTTTTATTTTTAGTTGTAGCGAATTTAAGTCTTTCGCATAAACGAAGTAGATATGCTCTTGTATGTTGAAATCGGCTGTAGTCATAGCTGTTTACTCATGTTTTAGACTCGGCAGTTTTTCTTGAAGCAAGTCTGAGTTTAATGGAGAGAGAGGAAAGACGAAAGAAGAGGGGTACTGACTTGCTTGTACAGAAAAGTTACTTAAATTCTCTTTTATTATTTCATTCGTAGCATTAAAACAATAGGAAAATTTAACAAGAAACCGTCTGAGTGTAAACAAACGAGCAGTTTTAAAAGAAAATTGAAGATAACTGCTTCAAGAAAAACTGCCAAGTCTAAAACATGACTCAAGAGAAAAAAATGTGAGCGTTCGAAGTGTTTGCGCTACAATTATGACTAGATATACCAAACGGACGACACACTCGTCCGTATTCTATAATCAAAATGTAAATAATTTAAGATTCAAAGAAAATGTATGTGTCTAAACCTCATAAAAAATTCATTAAAACACAGCCACACACAAACTTACATACATATGCAAGCATAATTAAATAATACATGAAATTAAAAAAACATAAACAAAATCCCTTCATCCAAGCTAATTCACTTTATGCAATTCTCTTCCTTTAAGTATTATGGCTTTCATACAACAACAAATAAGAGAGAAAATAATTGTTAGATCAAGAGAAATACTACATACCCACACACATACACACACTCATGTTTTGTTTCTTTTTTTACTTGTAAGCTAATAAATGCGTGTCTAATACGTGTGCATGTAGTAGTAGCGACTTTAAACGCTTATAGCTCCCAAAATACTGAACCGATTTCAATAAAATATATATTTTGCACATCTGTACGGAAAATCCTTTAAAACCATATAAATTTTTTTAAAATCGGTGCAGTGGTACCAGTGTAAAAGGGATTACAAAAAACTTGTTCGCCTATTAATTATATAGATTATACCCAGTTACTAAAATTAATACTATTATGTACATATGTATGCATATTTTTTTGAGTACTGATTGTTATTCTCTGCTACGTAAATATGCCAAGAGATAACATCTCCTGTATAATAATTTGTGTAGAAGTTCTCGCATCATGGAGGAGCAAAATTGAATTGATAATAAAAGGACGTATTTCATAAGCTTTACATTTCTGCAGGACCTGGTTAATCAAATAATATGAGAATGCGCTATAAGAAGAAAAAATTTATTTGTACAAAACTCAGGCTTATTTAGTACCGAGCTAATGGGATGATGAAAGGAAAAATTATTTTAATTTTCATTTCGCTCGCCCAGCCAGCACAACGGGACGTTTCAGAACCCAAGTGAGCCACTTTACGTGGAACTGGCGGCCTGTAAAACCTAAACTAGCCTAACCTTAACTTCTTCTTATATCGTGTGCATCCTTTGGATTTTCTTGTAGCAAATTCTTAAACTATCTTAGTAATAGAACATAAAATTAAGCTATGCCAAGATATTTTGTAACTGCTCCATGTTTCGTGGTATCTTATATATCACTTTACTACGTATAAATAAATGCTTGTAAAGCAGAACAAAAAAACCAAATTTGATTTGACACATTCCCTACACTTTAGCAGGATTATTCCTCCCTTTCCATTGTATTAAAGGATCGAATAAACTACGGATAAAAACTCTTGTTGTTGTAATTTAAATAAAAAAGTAAATAAATAAATTTTACATAAATATTTACATGTAAACGCTGGCAACAGGTGTAGTTAAAGGCTGTAACAATAAAGTAACAGTAGCACACTTAACATAAATATTTTCTTAAGCAATGAGCAGCTTTATGCAAAACAAAAAAATTTTTTTTCAGCAACAGCAATCTGAACTGAAAGAAAAGTGGGAAACATTTAATACAATTTATAACAAATTGCCCAAAAGCTTGTAGGGCATATTGCCATTCTTGTATGACAATGAGTCACATTGTCTTGTTTGCAGTGCCTTAGTTTATTGATTAACATTGTCAAAATATTAAGACTATCTATACCCTGTCAATGCGTTAGAGAATGGTTTGGATATAAAAATAAACTTGTATGTAAATTTTACAAATGTTTCGTTTAACATCATGATGATTTGTTTTAAGCAAGTACTTTGGCAATTATTGAAAGGAGTGTAAACAATTTTAGGTTTGAAAATATTCTAAGGAATTTGAAACCAGCGGCGCTTATACTCCTGCATACGATATCGAGAAAAATATATTAAAAAAATCAATTTGCCATCATTGCATGCGAAATCGAATGAAAAGCTTTGTAATTTAAGATTATGGATCTCGACATCGAACAAGCAAAGACATACATCTACAGAGTTTTCATTCGATATCATTGTATTAATAAAATTGTATTAAATCAAAATAAGACTTGAAATTGGGCCTTATTACGAGTGTCGTATTTCGACTACGACTGCGACGATTTTGTACTAGATTAAAGAAAAAATGCTGCAATGTTCTTTAGTCTTTAATAATAAGACACTCGTAATAAGGCCTATTATGTTTCTTCCACAAATTAAAAACGTAAAAACCTTATTAAGGCTTTCGAGTTACTTCGGTTGTTGCACTGGGTAAAATAAACTCGAAACGGTTCTTTAATTTAATACCAACTGTTTAGTCGATTCAACAACCAATGTAAAAGAAACCTGGCACATTTCTTAATGTTTCGATACGATAGCTATTTAAACCCTGGGTTCTAATTATCGCTTTCGATAACGAGCTAATTCGATGTCATTTTAAGCTTGAAATTATGGCACCCGATATCAAATCATATTATTACATTGTTCGATAGCGAATGCCATAATCTCAAACTGTAAAAAGTTATAAAATCAGTTCGTTATCGAACGCGACGATTAGACCCAAGTAATTTATCCATTCGATTCGTGTAGAGATTTTATTCATATCGGATGCTGCAATTAGCCATTTTGTTTTGATAACTCTATTAATCAGTCTATATTCGTATTGATGCCGATTAGCCGATGCCGATACCAAGACTGACATTAATACGATGAGAAATAATATCACACACAATTTTGTCATATTTTAAATATCATATGTGCCTTGAGAACAGTGATGTCCGTAGCAAAGGAAATCCATAACAGCTGATCTCAACAGCCCAAGTAAAACAACAAAACAACTAACTTTTTACTCCATTCACTTTTATTACCCTTATAAAAGAATTAATTCTTCAGCAGTTCTGTTATTTTACACAAGCACTTTGTAGTACTTATGACTAGAAATGTTCCAAAAGGAAAACCTTCAATCTCTCACATTTTTTTTAACAACAACGTCAGTAGTAGTGTTGTTGCAGCACTACAAAATGCTACTGTTATTTCTATAAAAAGTAATTGTATTTGGTAGTCGCATAAAGAAAACAAAATAATAAAAGAAAAAAAGAGAGAGAGGAAACACATACAATAACCATAAATTTGTAAAGAATATAAATTTAAACAAAATGTTGGCACTACTTCTACCAAAAGTACAACAACCAATATAACCAATAACATCAATGGCAGCAGCAACAACAACATCGGTTACAACACACACACACACACACACAAAATACTGCACCAGCAATAGCAATGTCGGCAACATAAAATTTGCTACTGTGCAACTTTAACTCAGCACATACAACATGGCCATAACAAATTGAGGAAACCAGTGTGACATGACAACAACACAAAAAGGCTAACAAATGACACTAATACAACAACAGCAGCAGCAGCAACAGCAGCACTCGCTGCTGACAACAAAATCCAATCATTTCGAGTTCATTCAGTTGCTTGTTTGATTTTTTCCTTCTGCTTTTTTTGACCCCCCCCCCCCCTCTCCCAAATCACAAATACCCATAATAATTTAAAGACATTGGAGTCTCCACAAAGTCTCCACTATGGTTTTAGATTAAAGTTGGTTTGTAGGGACAAACCGCACTCACACATGCATACACACTTGCCCATACATAATCTTTATTTGTGTTTGTTGCTGTGGAAAATGTACGAAAGCCAACAACTGCAAACAAACAGCAATGAATTAAACAAATAGTGTGAAAAACAACCATTAGAATGAATGAATGAGTATATGAACTGAATGGGCGTTTTGTTTGAATTTCAACGAACTCATTTTTATTTACCTAAATTTGGTTATAAATAAATTAATCTATTAAGTTAAAACACCGAGTTATGGAATAATCAATAATGAGCATATCAATCAAAAAAACAAAGGTTTAAAACGAAATTTGAAAGTTTTTGTAGTTTTCTAAACGACTCAGTTTTTGGGGATTTTTTTTATTTGCTTTTCGGTATAAAAACTTTTTGTGTATTCTTAGGGAATGAGATATAATAAAAAAATTTTGTTATTTATTTTTTCTTTTTGTTTCTTAAAAAAAAATTATATATTCTTAAGAGTTGTTAAGAAATTCAATTAAATTGTTAACAATTCACAATTTGATTCACAATAATTTTAAGACTTGCCAGACCTAAATTTTTATATATTATGAGATCGTTGCTGCCATCATCAGTGGGAAAAATATGATTATATCTGTTTGAGGGAAAGATTTTTTTTTATGTATGTATATCGATATCCATGTGAATATTTCCACATAAATTATTCTACAGTTTCTAAACAGGCCCTCCGTTTGAAATGAAATTGTATAAGGTGTTACACAGCTTAAGTCTGAAATTTGGACTATACAACTTTAAAAATGGCGGAGCCACATAGTCCCAAAGTGGGCCACCTCGGGCTAATGAAAAATTCAAATCGATGACAAACAAGCTGATGTTTTAGATTTGATAAAAAAAAAAGAGTTTTGGCAAGTAGATTTTTCTATTTAACAGCTAAAAAAAGTGTGATACATTTATGGCTTTTTGCTTACAGTTTAGGAAATATTCGAAAAAAATGAAATTTTTAACTTTTTTTTACCAACCTTGGCCCACTATTCTGCTAACGGAGAAGTCAAATCTTGTCCAATTTGGAAAAATATACTAATTATGGATTCAAAACAACTATAAATAATATTGCAAAGAAATTTTTGGTTTAAAATTTTCGTTATTGAAGCAACCAGTATCGTTTCGAAATAAAACTATTTTTGTTATAAATATCACATTCAAGACCTTTTTTCTCAAATTCCAAAGCTGGAACCAAAAAATTTGCTATGTCAGCTTAACACATGATATGTTTTTAAATAAATCCATATATATTATCTGCACTCGGCAA
Organism: Tachina grossa; assembly: GCA_949987645.1. NCBI lineage: Eukaryota > Metazoa > Arthropoda > Insecta > Diptera > Tachinidae > Tachina > Tachina grossa. The sequence goes on from OX465274.1 coordinate 181,517,428, forward strand.
AAAAGAAGAAGAATACAGCAAAAAATTTTCACTCCTATTCTGCGTTTCGATTCGAATCGAAAGTTTCTCCGTTTGGCAACTTTGGTATTCTGCGTTCCGTTCTTCGATTTCTCTTTCGATTCTATGTATTTTGCATTTCGATCGTAATTACGTTCTTGTAAGTTGTTATTTTAGTGGCGGAGCGTTTTCAATTTTTGTTTGTTTAGCTTCAAAAAGTGATTAATTCAATAAATAATGCAAGTATTAAATGAAAGAAGGTTTAATTAATGAACTAAGCAGTTTGTTTTGATTTTCTGTACTGAAATGCGATTTTTATTTCGTTTATTACATGTAGAACAGTATAAGAAGTTGACATACATACCTATTTAATGGCAACGAAAAACGATGTTCTCTACGGATTTAATTAAATTTAAACAAATAAACTTTATTTTTGTATTAAAATTATGTGTAAAAAATTAAAATATCACCTCCGGCGCGACAGGATTCTTCACACTGGAAAAGATTGGCCACAAATACCTCTAACTTATCTCGTTTTTTTACCTCTCTGTACTTAAATTTACAAGAGTTTATTTAATGAAAATTTTCACAATATTTAATTATTATTTGTTTTAATGTTAAATCACTGTTTTTTTGCACTAAATTTAACTTTTTGCTAAAAATTTTGCAAAATTGCTTAGCTTTTTTTGTTCTTATTTCACCCGTTTCATACTCTTCTCTTCTCCTTTTTCTTTCGATTCAGTTTTTTGGCAAAATACCTCTTTTCGATCCGTACGTAACTGAATGCGGGAACGTAATCGAAACGCAGAATAGGGGTGATTAAAACATACCATTTTTGGGATTTTGTGAAATATTTTTGGGAATTGCCGGCAACTCAAAAACAAATTTTGTTTTTACTTTCTGTGTATTAATTGCATCATTTTCCATCTAAAAGAGAACTTTCAGGCGAAAATATTAATATTACTGTTACAGTGTTGCCATATTTATTTTTCAAAGATCTTCTAGTCGAGCAAAAAAAAAATTTTTTTTATTCCAAAATCTTTTTTGTTATTTTATTGAATAAAAATGAGTTAACATTTATTTTGTTTCTTGTGAACTATTAAAAGTAAAGCCAAACAGTACAAAATATTTACTATATAGTAGTTTAGTCAAAAAATCCCTTAATAATATATTAAAAGTACCAAAAGTAAAATTTTTAAAAATCTTATTTTTAGATAAGAAATCTTTTTTGTCGTTTTAACATGTCTAAAAACCTCAAAAATAAGATAAATCTTCACTGTAACTTCACTGGTAACACTGTTGCTATATGAATTTCCATAACAATCGGATGACCCGTTAGAAACTGCAGAATTACTTCCATTTATTTAATAAAATCCCCCACTGTATATCTGGTACGCTAGGCACCAGAAAGCACTATCAGATCGAGCTAAAAAATTAAGACCTTTCTTATGACAGCAAAACTTCATGTTTTAACTTAACTTTACTTAACTTTATGTTTTTCAAATATATCAATTAAATAAAAAAAAAATTGCTAACATTGTAATGTATATAAACAATTTCATTATGGAAAGCGTCTTCTTTTTCGACTCTGTGCTTCTTTGCATCATTACAATATCACTTCTAACATCAATTGGTCATCAAGGGCAATGATGGAGATGGTATCGATGTGACACAACGACATCAGAAATATGAACAATGGAATTGAATTTGATAATAAAGAAGTGATCAATGCAATGACTTGCTTAGTAAAAGTCATGACAACTTCTCGTCAATATAACAATTATTTTACATCAGTTTGAATATATATTTGCATCAATAACATGAGCAATTGCCGCTAAAATTATGACTGGCTCTGCTTCATAGGAAGTGTTCGAAATCCAACTGGTGGTCCTTATCACTGAGGAACCGGCCCACACAGGGACAAATAACCGAATTAGGACGACAAAAAGGGAATTTTTTATTGTGTTACAAGTAACCACTATTGCACTTAATATGTTCTATACGCCAGTACGCAATCAACCTATAAATATTTATTTTTTTTAACGCATCACATTAGTCTGTAAGTGCGTGCAAAGTATTATTATCTGTTAAATGCACTTATACAGGGTGGGCCAAAAGAAACCAAGGGGTGTAAAAGTTTAATAACTATTATATAATATACAAAATGGAAATTTTTTTACACTAAGTATGAAAAATTATGTCTCTTAAATGACCACCGTTTTCAGCTTCGCACTGATGGGCTCTTTTTAGAGCATTTTTCAAAACTTGTGGCTGTAGCGTTCGAATTTCTGCAACAATGTTTGCCTTGAGTTCAAGGATTGTCTCTGGTTTGTTCACATACACTCGTTCCTTCAAAAAACCCCAAAGAAAATAGTCGGGTGCTGTCAAATCTGGCGATCGCGCTGGCCAAATAATTTCCGAATTTCGAGAAATTATTCGCTCTCCAAAAATTTGACTTAAAAGTGCCATTGTGTCTCGGGCAGTATGGGCAGTGGCTCCGTCCTGCTGAAACCACATACCAGGTCTGTTTTCAAGAGCAGGACGCAAAAAATTTTCTATCATAAACCGATACCGCTCTCCATTTACGGTTACAGCACTTCCATCTTCATTCTCGAAGAAGTAGGGCCCAATGACATTTTCAGATATGATCCCACACCATACTGTATACCTGATGGGGTTCAATTGGCGTTGATAAATGGCTCTTGGATTTTGAGTACCCCAGAACCTACAGTTCTGCTTATTAACAAAGCCATTCAAATGAAAATGAGCTTAAAATAATTGATCTCTGGTTTAAATAATAAAATTCTATTGTTCTGGTTCTCTGTTCAGTTGTGAACCTCTCCATTATAAATTCTCCAAGTGTTGTCTATATAATCTAAAAGAAAAAATAAAAAAAATTAATAAACAAAAAAGTTATTAAACTTTTACAACCCTTGGTTTCTTTTGGCCCACCCTGTACCTGTCAATAGCATCTATAGCGTTTATTGTTGCTACACTCGACATTTTTTTGTAAATTTACAGTTTAAAGTTTTTTAAATATATTTTTAAGCATCAAGTATCTAATTTGATTTGCAGTTATTATTGAAACAACAATTATACGTAGTGTAGATATAGTATACTATTTTTATTATGAAATATATTGAACAATTTATTTAAGCTAGAGCTATAAAAAAAGTTCCAAATAGTTCCACGACTTTTCCTCATAAGTTAAAAATCACAACTACTAATAAGTATAAAAAAAAGTCAAGTAGTGGCCCACCCGTTTCCCCCTTTAATAAATAGAGCATATTTTCCTCAGGTAGTACACCTAACACCCGTGCAATAAGTTTTAAGCAAATTTGATAATTTTTTTAAAAACTGTACGCCATATCTGACCCGCCATTTTGTATTTTTCAAAACTAACATAAGATTCGTAATCAGCGACGCCAAAAAAAAACACCGTTTAATGAATTTGAAGCGAATTTGATAAATTTTTCAAAAGTTGTCCGCCATATTGGATCGCAATCAACGACTTTAAGAACCTTGAGGTACCTAGTTTTATTAAAATTTATTGAGTCCATATGAAGTAAGTAATTTTGTCGTACTAAATTCTCAATTTGTCCCTGTGTGCGGCAATGAGACTAGTCTTGTGTCAGTTGCATTTACTGTAGGAAATACATATTTTTTGTACAAAATTAAATCTAATAAATAAATATTTGTTTTAATAATCTCTTCTAGTTTAGTATGTGTATGTGACTTTGTAGCATCTCACATAAAGATTTACCCAAAATAAATATATATTTAATGTATAAACATTGCTCTATAAAAAATAAATGAGAAACACAAGGTATTATTTTAAACAAAAGATGCTGGTAAACAAAAAAGATAAGAAACTGTTTAAAACATCACAACAAACAATTAATCATTGATTTGATTCAATTTCTCGCTGACATATTTAAAGTGTTAATGTCATAAACAAAAGATATAATTTGAATGTAACATCAGAGTGCCCTCCTTCGATGGTATTGTATAGAAGAAATATCGGCGAAGTAAAATAACCAATAAAATGGCTACTAACACAGCTTTGAAAATTTAATATGCCTTATTGACACCAGAGGCGCTGCAACACTGCATTGTTAAAAACGTGCAAAAAGCAGAGTTGCAGAAAGGATAAAGCTTTCCTCTATCTCCTCCTTCAATACCTGCCTTCTCTATCACTATCTACTTTTTAAAGAAGCTAACACTTAGTAATAGTGCCTATATCCGATTGTCAATATAAAACGAGTTGTAAACGAGTTATAGAAACGCTTGTGAATTTTGTCATTAATTTTTGCATCTATTGTACTTATGCCACTTTATTTTCTAGAAATATTCGTATAATTTTTTTCCTGTGAGGGTATACGAAAGAGCATGTCTCAACTAAAATATAATATGGGAGAAAAAATTCGAGCGATAGTGCCTGAAATCTTAAAAATAGTCACAAAACACGCGTTATTAAAAGTAGGCGAAGCTTATAATAACATGCGACACTCAGGCGACGTTATTTTTCACTTCAATATAAACTTTATTCCTCATTCATGAATAAAGTGTAATATATAAAATAAAATGAAAATGCATTTAAACAAACCTCATACAACCATTTCCAGTAAATCTGCAAAAGGAGCGTGAATTTCAACACCCTTTTTTTATAAAAACCCCTGCCGTAAAATTTCAAAATACAGATTAACGTTTATTTTTCTGTCTTCTTTAACATAATTAGTCCTTAGAACTTTGTAATTTAAATGCTATTAAGATTTAAATTATTGGTAAAATAATTTAAACCAAATAACATTATCTTTCAATGGAATATTTCGTTAATGAGAAGTAATTTATAATGCAAATCCAATTAAGCTCTCTCTCTCTCTTATAAGTTATATTCCAAATAAACAACATCAAGGAAAATATGCAAATAATCTCGCAGCATTTCCTCCTGTGTACATACAATTTGATACAACTACAAGTAAATATTAAACTTAAAGCATTAAACATATTCATCACAGCAAGCTACACGAACACACGACTTCAAATGCCGCCAGCAGCATTTGTCGCCTAGTAGCCGGCTACTTAATTATTTTGGAGACGGCAGCAGCACCATCTGCAGCTGATATTCAAGTACAAATACATTGTTCAGTATTGCCACTTTTATATATTTTGCATTTATAAAACTTAATTGCTCTTTTAAAATGTACTTATTTCACGTAAAAGTACAAAAACGAATCAATTTATTCTTAACATCAATTTTTGGATATTGTTTCTGTTGAATAATATGAAATAATTGTACAAAATCATTCATTCAACATCTTGTATTATACTGGCAGCACTGAATTTTCTCATTGTAGCCAAAGAAATAGAAATTAGTTTAATTAGACTAAAACGACAAAATCAGCATAGACAACAACCTGCCGCCATGTTGCCTTGCTGTCTTCAAAATAATTATGGCCTATTTCCCACCTGCGAAAGAAAACGTTCGACTTACAATTTATATTGAAAACAAAAACAAATTTTCTTATTTTATTGTTGTTTTCAATATAAATTGAAAATTTTCTTTCGCAGGTGGGAAATGGGCCATTATTCTCATATAAATATGTGTATTCTATCCTTGACATTTGGTAGTCGGTAGCTTGCTGTGGTGAATGTGTTTAATGTTTAAAAATAGATATAAACAAGCATAAATTAAACTAATTATAGAAATTAAGAAAATCGTAATCAAAATCTTGAAAAGCAATAACAACAAAAACAACAACACTATCATTTGCCAAGTTTACAACAACTGCCCATCAACATTTGAGTGCTACTGTTAGCCCCCTCTTTTTGTTACATTATTGTACTTGAGTACCCTCACTTGACTGTGGCACTCACTTATTCTATAACATCAGTATAAATAAGCTCAATTACATACAATAATAGCCTTTGCAACAAGTTTATTTACCTGAAGGGCCTAAGAATTTGTCACACAAATTCAATCTACACAACTACAACAGAGCTGAGGAGACCTCATCAATCTGTATTAAAAATATATAAAAAAGAAATCAACATTATGATGAAAAGTGTCTAAAGGTCTGAAATACTGCATTTTGTGTGCGAAGAAGCGTAAGAAATTGATTGTAGCAAGCAAAGACGATATCTATACCTAAGGGAATAGAAAAAAAAATATTGCCCATTTGCTGCTTTTTTATAGAGGAATCATTTAAAAGGACGTGCAGAAAGGTATTGATACAATAAACTATTTATTATATCGCTGCACTACAAATGGAAATAAAGTATATTGATTTTATTATAGTTTTTGCTACAAAAAAAGAGCCACTTAGAATGACATAGAATCCGTCGTATGTTATGATGACATTAACTCAACGACGGGGGAGGTTGACATAATAAATACTTTGTTGACGGAAGCATTTTAACAGTTTCAATAGGTTTGTTCTCTATTTTATTTATTGAATTTAAGTTTTTACCTGACTGCGCAACGCAAACAAGTGTATAGTGTTTATCAGTCTATGTCAGAGCTGCCCACAGAGAGAAAACCGAGAGTAATGTATAAGCGTATGTGTATTCATTTGTATAAAAAGCCGATTGATGTTCGGCACTCTGGTGCCAGTTTGAACAGCCTGGGTCTATGTATGTATTAGTGATGCAACGAATGTCAATTTTTGATATTCGCGAATACGAATGCGAATACGACTATTTAAAACGATATTCGGGAATACGTATATTTCATGTGAAATTTTGTAGACATTAAATTAGGACTCTATTTACGCCTGCAATATGAAATATTAAAAAATTGTTATGAAAAAGAACTTCATACTCCTGTTGGCGTACTTTAAAGTTAATAAAAAGTACTCAAAATTTTAATGATCGTCAGTAAATAATATTTGAAAATGATACAAATCACAAATTTCTATAAAAAATTTAATGAATTCGTACAAACTAATGTTTTTATCCATTTATTTAAATTTAGTTTAGAATTTATGCATTTATTTATTTAATTTTTTTGGAAAAATATTCGTATTCGTATTCGCCTTAATTTGACGAATACTAATGCTTCGTATTCGCACTAAAAATAGCCGAATATTCGGCAGTTCGAATACGAATACGAATATTCGTGCATCACTAGTATGTATGTATGTGTGTTCCTTTGCGGCACTTTTAAAGCGAATGCGTGGACCAAATTTTTACGTCAAACGATTTGTCTTAATTCCGGGAGTGTCACTAAAGATATATCAGTTGTCAAAATTCAATATGGCGGCCAATATACGCCATTTTGTAAATACGAGTAAAATAAAAAGTAGGCGAACTATATCAAAATTGGTATCAGTCGACAGTTATCTTAAAATCATTTTTAAGTTTATCTTATGATTTTTTTTTATTTTGAATGACCATTTAGGATATTTAACGGTTTAAAGTTGATCGCGGTCGCGATTTTTTGATTTTTTTTTTGTATTAATAATTCTTTTATTTTATTTTTTTTAAGAGAAGTAACAGTCAGGCAGTTAACATCTACTACTATTACTAGGTCTCATACTCTTTAGGAAAGGGATAGTAATAGAGAAGACAGGTGGTGAAGGAAGAGATAAAGGAAAGCTTCTTTTTTTACAACTCTGCTTTTTGCACTTTTTTTTATAATGCAGTGTTGCAGCGCCTCTGGTGTCAATGAGGTGTATTAAATATTCAAAACTGAGTTAAGTAACCATTTTATTGGTCATTTTATTTCACCGATGATTCTGCTACATAATACCGAGGAAGAAAGGGCAATGAACTTGAACTTTCCTGCAACAACTGATGTAAAGGGACACTAATAAGAGACTCTGTATTTTAATTCAGCTGTCAGTTAAAAAAATCGTTGTATAATATTTGACGGATTCTATGTGACTCGGCCTTTAGAGATAAGAGTTCTATATCACACACTCTCTCATAACTCTTTTTTTCTCTTCCCGTCCCTCTTTTTCTCCTACTAAGCTTTTCTTTCTTTCATTTAGAAATTTAGAATTTAATAGCATGACAAAATTTGCTCAAAGGTTGATGTCAGACAGCATTTGCTGAAAATGAAAGAAAAGAAAAAATGAAAGTGCCCAGCAAAAAATTTCAAAAAGGTAATCGAGTTTGGAATTAAGCATTTTTGGTGGAAGCACTTCCCTATTGGATTACCAACTTAATGATTTTAACAAGGCGTGAGACTAAAATAATCGATTCTTGAGAAATACTTACATTTTTTTTTATTTGTCAACATTTCACGTAATCTATTTCGTCTAAAAATATCATTTTCTTCATTTAGCAACTTGCACGTCATTTTTTTAAATTTTAGGTAATGTGATTTGTAAGCGAGTAATAAAAATTGGCAATCAGAAAAGTAAGTCATTATATGGCAAGTAGTTCTAATGGTAATGCGTAATTTTTTGCTGGGTGGTTTTGTAGGCGCAGCACTTTTAAGGCCTCCAAAGGTATCAATAAGTAGTTGTTTATGATTTGCTCAATGTTCAACAAAACACGCACTATTTTCTTTGTTTAATGTACAGTTTATGCAGATTAGCTTTCAATAGAATTCTCATTTGGTTCATACTAAAATTTATATAAATATAGCAATCTCCATTTAATGAACCCGTTCAAATATTCAAAGTCTTTTGGTAATAATGAGTGAAAATCATATCATAACGAATAAGTTTTCAATGCACTTCAAGTTCTTCAAAGATGTTAAAAATACAAAACACTTACAACTTCAATTATTTTTAAAGAAGAACAAAGATAGTTTGTTACATATTTTGTCAAGCAATGAGTAATACTTTACAACCACTAACTAGCTCAACAAAGATTAAGACGCAACAATAATTGAGTTGGTTAGAATAAAAATGTTCTAAATAAAAATTTATAAAAGGCTGAGAGATAGCGATGCCTCTCAGTTCAGAGGTTGTAGGTTGGATTCCCGTCATAGACCATGGGTGTTTTCCACACTCCAGCTAATCGTTTAGCGGGTTATGTTTGTTTTTCTAAAAAAACGAAAAAAAACATGATTCCCTTTCAAAATATTTACAAGCTTTTTTCGAAGCAAGATCAAACGAGAGACGAATTAAAGTCAATATCTGAGTGCCTTACGGTTTCACAATAATCATTATGTGAAAAAAGATAACTGGAGAAGTTGCCTTTCCTACGTTTTCCAAATTACTTTGCAAACATGCACAATCACTTTAGTTAATTAATAAATTAAATAACTTGACTACATTAAATTAAATTCATGTTGTTCCATCTTAAAATAACTTTGATTCAACATGGTTCTTCATGCTATTTCAGTAACAAATTCACATTGTTTTTCAATTTGAAATAAATTTGATGCAAAGATAATTCTTTGTTTTATTTAACAGTAGTGGAATGTTAAATCAACATGAAATAAAGTTATTTCAAAAAGGAAAAATTTTCTCTGAAGCTTACTGAAATACATATGAAACAAAATCATTGCCTAACAATGTTAAATTAACCTTATTTGCGTAAATTTTATTGTCAAACTTTTTCTGTGTGATGCTAAGCAATTTTATTATTAATTAAAGCATTTTACAAGGTGTTATTTGAAAAATTATTTGAATTATTAGAATAAATCGAATAATTTCAAAATCTTGCTCGATTAAGCGATTAAGAAAGCCTAGAGTCAAATAATTGTATATTCTTATATAAAGATATATTTCGATATAGGGTAAAATTTATTGGTTTTCTACCTCTCCCTCTTTACAAACAAAGCTTTTGCTAAAAACAGACCAAAGCAAAATAAACCAGACTGGAAAAATGCAGCCTAATAAAAATTTCTAAGCAATTATAAGTAGATGAAGCAAAATAAACAGCTTAAAGCTATAAACTGACTTAAATGGTATGATTCAGGGATGGAAAAGTTGGTACAATTGTACCATTTTTAGCACTATATGCATGCCAAAAGTACCGTAGCACCCCAATGACCAATGAAGCACTATTGAAATCTTTTTTCTATTATGTAAAATGCCAAAAATAGCATTTAAAAATATTGAATCTATAAACAACCAGTTTTGAGCGCAGGTTGATATAGCAGTTATTAAGTACTTAAGAATTAGAAATGAAAAATTAAGTAAATGAACCGATGTTTTCCGATATTTTAAGAATTGCTATAGGAATTTTATCTATGGAATATTTGCATCGACTGTCTCTAATCGAATCACAATAAAGGATGGAAAAGTAAATCCAAAATGATGCTTTTATATTCAGGTCTCAGCAACTTATAGTCTTTTTGCTACCTTCTGCCATTAGAGAATAATTTGAATTACATAATAGTATTATTTAATAATATTATAATGATTGAATTATGTTTTTGCTAATTTTTAAGTTTTTACACATATACATATGTATGCTTACGTTTTTAGTTATTTAAAAAAAAAGTATTAAAAAAATAAAAATAAAAAATTTGGTACAATCGTACTGAAAAAAGTACAATTTTTCTTGAAAATTAGTACAAATTGTAAATGTGATTTCGCATCCCTGGTATGATTTAAGCCAAGAAGGCAATAGTAGAAGTAACACGCACACACACACTTTTACTTTTTTGCTCGCACCAACGTCCAGTTACGACGACATTAATGGCCATGTAGAGCCAAAGACTGGATTTAGTTCAATAAAATGCTGTCTCTAGCAATTGACTCCAATGACTGTGATGATATTGTTTTTATTACTGTTGTTTAGTTTTTTTTTTTTTTTTTTTTGCTTTATCAGAACTATTTGAGCAAAAATCTTTTCAGTTGCTCAAGCCGTGTTTTGGCTAGGAAACGCATAAATTTTCTTATAACTGCTGGTTGTTAATGCAACAGCGCAAAGCTGCCACAACAGTGGCGCGGCATCTTAATAAATGCTTTATACACGACCTTGAGGTCCAATAAATATTTTTAAAAGATTTTTTTTTTTTTTTTTTTTTTTTGTTGGAACAGGTTTTTTGTTCAGTTTTGGATTTTTGTATCTTGTAAATTGTAAAGAACGCAATTTTATTTTATTTTTGTTTGCTCTTCCTTGCTTCTGCTTCTCTAGTTATTAACGTTGTTTAATTTTTTTTTTTGCCTCTTTAACGCTGTATTAAATTGGTTTGGTTTTTTATATTCAATCTTAAAGTCTTTGGCATTAACGTGTTTACTTCATCAACGCCAAAGTCCATGATTTTGTAAGGAAACAACACTCACAAAAAAATCATCATAAATTAATGAATTGTTTCTTTGTGCAACCGAAAAGAGTGATGAACAAAAAATCGTTCGTTTTGTTACAGCAGTAATGAGCATCAACTAATAGAGAATGAAGATGATTTGGTTCCGCTGCTGCTGCTGCTGCTGCTGCTGCTGCTGCTGTTGCTTCCAGTGTTGTCGGCAGAATTACCTGCTGACAGCATTAAAGTTGTTACTAATTGTGATGCCAAAGCTTATGACGATGATAGCTTGGTATTTTTCATCTCCCTTTTATAATTTTTTTTTAATATGTTAGTTCAAGGGGAGTTTTAAACTCAAAACATATTTATGAAAAATGGCTTTTAATCATTTTATATTTTTTTTTTTTTTGTTCTTAAATATGGATAATCAACGTGTTAATTTGTTTAATTTGTTTAAGTGTAGCCATTTTCATTGCTTTACTTCTTGTCTTAAACATAATTATTTATATGCCCTAAATAAAGGAAAATACACAATCATCTATTTAATACCTTGACACATGCATTAAGGCTAATTTTAAAGATTTATGTATTTGCTTAGTGAAATATATTTCCGTTATATCTTAGAATCGTTTATAACAAATTCTATTTCCGTTCCAGCAATACAAATCTCATTAAATAAAAATTACAATTTTGATTTATTTTCAGAGTCGTAATAACTTGCCAGCTGAAAACATATTTTAAATAAAACGCTTCATTACATACTATAAGCGTTGCTTTCTAGTTTTATTTTATTTTGCTTTGCAATAAATAGTGAGGTCAATTATATGTGTTCTTAGATGCTCTAAAAGATTAGAAAATTTTAAAATACTCAAGCTATTTGTTGTTATCGTAACTGGAAAAATATATTTTTTATTCGAATAATCGAATAAATTTTGTAATATTATTTTATTATTCTAGCAACATTTAAGCATGATATTCAATGGCACCAAATGAAGTTATTAAAGTTTTTTATTCGATTAAACCAACATATGTATATTTTTTTAATCGAATAATTTAAAAAATTTTTTCATATTAATCGAAAGGCGTAGAGAAAATTTTATTTGGATAAGGGAAGAGCCGAAATGAGACTTTTTAATTATTAAAATTAATAAAGTGTAAATTAAAACAATATTTTAGTCGAGCACTTCAATATATTTCAAATTTTATTACCCTGCACTATGGGAAATTAATCCTTTTTTTTTTTTGCCAAAAATAAAAAAACTTAATATTGAAAATTATTATTTTTCTCTTATATATCTAAGACTTGACAAATTAAACACCTGAACTCACATTATTTTCGCCCCGTTGCTTTGTAAATTGGTTAACAAGTGGAGGCTGTATGCATTGAGTAGAGAGTTTATAAATTTTTAAATTTTAAGGCTATAAGGAAAAAGTGCTTAAGTCTTATTATGCTGGAGAGCACTTTTAAGCGTTTAAGTCGATTTCCAGAAATGTATTTCTTTTACAGCTTAAGTAGGAAATTTTCTTTTAACCTCTGTTTTTAAGCAAAAATCTTTCTATACATTATAAGTAATAAATTTAAGTTGAAAGATGCCAAAGTATAACATGAGTTAAGCTATTATTCCAAATGAGACTAGAAGTCTAAAAAAGATAAGTCGCAATTCATAGTGCTTTAACTTCCTGAAAAATCACACAAATTAATTGAGATTTTGAGCAGGAGTACTTTCAAATATGTAGATTACTGTGGTATCATTAACTCGAAATTAGCTTATCTCGATTTAAGCACTTTTTCCTTTTTGCCAAAGAATTTAATAAACGAAAGATAATGTTGAAGATGAATTCGTTTATAAGTTCGATTAAATCGAAATTATTGAAGTGACCCAAAGGTAAACCAATAGATATATAAGCTCTTTTTTCATTTGGACTTCCAAAAAGAAAATGAAAGCAGATGAAAGCTTAAACAACATCATAGTTCTTTAGCAAATTATCTTTCGAATTTGAAATATTTCAGCAGTGAAAATTTGTAATTATTTTGACCTTATTTTTCTAGGTAGAAGGAAATATTTACTGGAGGGGGAAGAAATAGAAAAAAGTTCTTTTTTTAAATCCTGCTTAAAACAAAAATTTCTTTAAATCAATTAAAAATTCTAAAAAGTTAAAGCCTTATTTATAAAAATTAAAATGGCTTTCAAAAAGGCTTTTTAAGAAAAATTTTGTATGAAAATTTGTATTAAAAAATCTTTATAAGGACTTTTTAAGTTTTATAAATAAAACAGTTAGGGTTTAAAAATTGCCACGCGTGAGTGAAATATGTATTTTTTTTTTTTTTTTTTTGCTTTAACATAAAAAAAAGAAAGTAAGCAGCTATTTTAAAATTTTTCAAGAATTTTCATTTACTGTCACTTCATGAAATGTTTTGTATATGATTTCAAATAACGATTAAGTGTAGCTAGCAAAAGTTTCCATAACAAAAATTTACAGCCTTTTTTATAAAACTTAAAAAGTCTTTATAAAGGGTTTTTAAAACAAATTTTCATAAAAAATTTTTCTTAAAAAGCCTTTTAAAGCCTTTTAAATTTTTACAAATAAGGCTCTTATAATTTTGGGAAATAAAAAAGTTGTTACGCGTGAGCGTAACTGATAAAATTTTTTTATATTATTATATAATATTTTATTAAATTAAATGTAGTATTGCAAATTCGCAATTATTTTTGCTCTTATGTATCTAAGACAAGAAAGAAATATAAAATATTTTTTTAAGTATATATATATTCGACCTTTTTTATTTAACGTATGATGTGGTTTTTGTAGAATTACTCTATTCAGGCTTCCAAGGTCATTCAAATTGATTTAAATGTAAATAAAAGACAATTTTATTTAATTTTTTTCTATCCGACGTTTTTTTAATTCTATTTAAAAACAAAGTTTCTTTAACGCGTGGTGGTTAATGCAGTTTAAAATCTCAAAAAGGAGTGGTTAAAATTTGTCACGTGGTGTAATGAGTGAGCGTGAGTGAGAAAGAAATTTTATTGCTTGCTTTAGTATAAAAGGGAAAAAAACTAATCAGATCTTAAAATATTTTGTACAATTTTCATTTACTGTCACTTTATCAAATAAGTGAAAAATTTTAAATTAAATGTCTATTTGGTGTCCTACAGATAACTCGATTTTGTGGAATAAAATATTTGAGCATCAGTGTCAGCTGTTAATAAAAAAATCATACTTTCAATAAAAAATAAGCATTTAAAATGTCCGAATCTAAATCTTTGACAGAAAAAATTCTTTTGTTTACACAAACTATTTTTTTTTCTCATACTGCAACAAAACTTTTAACAAAAAGTTAATAGAAAACAAAATGTCGATTTTTTAAAAAGTTTCTTAGCCTTCAATGATTTTAGTTTTGAAATTCTCAATTAAGAGTTTTCCCGTGTACTTCTTTAATTCCGTAAAGTCGATATCACTGTGTTCTAGAAAAGTAATGAAACTTTTTTCCACGACGATTTCATTCCCAGTTTATTTCAAATAAATATTTCAAGCAACATAGAAAAAACACATTTTATGCTATAACCACAATTGGAACGAACGGCGAACCAAATATATGCTATATATTCACGCCAAAAAAATTATGATTATGAACTTGCAATCAAAATAAATGCAAAAATCTGAATCAAGTCTTGAGCTTAAAAGTCGAATAAATCACACATTGCGAAAATATTGAAAATTCACAATATTGGAAACAAAAAATAAACTAAAATTGATTAAACTCGCTGAAAGCGCAAAACATTATAATAATTCGAAAAAGTTTGCAAAAATTTCAATTTAAAGTCCCTAAATATAAAGTAAAGAAAGCCAAAAGCGTTGTAAAAATTAAAAATAGATAAAGAAATAACAGAAATTTGCGAAAAACTTGAAAACTTTAAACAAGCCATAATTTTTATTAAAAATTGCTAAAACTTTAAGGAATGCTGAAAATTCGGTAAAAAAAAATCGCGAATTCGCAAAACTTTAATAACTGTGGCATAATAGCAAAGTCTAATATTATTTAAAATTCGCGAAAACACATAGGAAGCAGAACACTTGCAAAAATTTCATTGCGAACAATGCAAAAATTCGCTAGAGGTTGCAAAATCGGAAACAAGTCGCTAAAGCTGTTAAAAGGAAAATAAATTCGAAAAAACGCGAAAAATCGCAAGTTCGTGGAAAAATCGCAAGTTGGCTAAAAAATTTTTAAGTGCATTGAAGAAATCACTTACAGAAAGAACCCTTTAGCTAATTGCGGATTTTTTTTCACATATTTTAAAAACGGCACCTCTTAAAAACACAAATAAAATAAACTATAAAAAAGAATTTATATAAAAATGTTATTTATGTGCTTACATTTTCTTACTTTTGCAATAAATAGTTACAAATATTTCATTTTTACTAAAAAGTATTTTCTTTCACAATGTTGTTTGCTGCCGAATTCAAATTACTTTTTTTGTAGTGAAATTGGATTACAGAACACTTCAATTTCATTTGAAACAAACTGAAAATGAAATTTTACTTTTTAAATAACTTTTACGAAATTGAGAACACTAACCAAGAGAAAATTTCACTTTCATTTCATTTTACGAACCTAGGCGTATATTATTTTTTTATTATATTATTCTAAATAATCTAGTAAAGTAATAAAAATTACTGCAATTCAAAATGTGAACACATTGAATAAAGTGAACCAGCTTGGTTTTTATAAGTTCACGTTAGCGCGAGTTCACTGTAATAGCATATTCGATTTAATTTCGATCAGGTATGTGAACTCGGTTTAGAGAACTCACAAAAATTTTATTTCGTTTTTAAAACGAGAACTGTACTCGGATTCTGTTTACGAAACAGGGCCGA
Organism: Tachina grossa; assembly: GCA_949987645.1. Taxonomy (NCBI): domain Eukaryota; kingdom Metazoa; phylum Arthropoda; class Insecta; order Diptera; family Tachinidae; genus Tachina; species Tachina grossa. The sequence continues at coordinate 181,533,455 of OX465274.1, forward strand.
TAATTTTTAAAAATTAAAGAATATAAAAAATAATGGCGGAGATTAATTAATTATAGTCAAAATTTGCCACACGTGAGGAGACGTGAACGTAAGTGATGAATTTTTTTTCTACGTGAGATTAAGTGATACAAATTTTAAGGACGTTAAGAGGTTTGATTGCAAAAAAAAATATTTAAGTTGGGCCTGCAATTATTAATGTAATTTAGGTTATAGACTATTTTTTTAATTTTTTTAAATTTTTTGTACAACAAAAATAAGATATTTTTAAAATGAGACATTTTTAGATTTTTAATTGAACTATAGTGAATTTTTAATCAGAAATAATTTTTGGTCAGGCTTGAGTTCAGTAATTTCAATTCTTTTTATTGAATGAAATATTTTTTATTAATTAATGTGAGTTTCTAAAGAAGAGAAGAAAAATTAAATTAGACTTTTAAGCCGGGGGAAATACCGATATTTTTCTGTGCAGCAACGCACTTCATCAGCACCCTAGTCTATCTACTTGGGTAGAGATTGTTATTAACATCAGCTATTTAACGTAAATTCTAATGAAATAAAAAAAAAAATATTTTTAAAATTTTACATAACTAACCGAAAATATATTATATAGAGATTTTTCTTCGTTTATCTTTTCAGAACTGTACCAGCAGCTGCTGTGACTACCTGTAAGTTGTTGCACATACATATTTATTATAATTCAAGATCCTATCAAAGCAAATACACTGGTTAAAAAAGGAGACCCATTAATGATATGCTCTCATATCCTTTTTAATGATTACAATCTAATAGTCGTTAACGTAAATTTGCAAATAAACACACAAACACTTGAAGCATCATGCACGATTCGTTTTGTGAAAATGTGAAAGAAATTAAAGTGATTTATGTTTATTACATGCGAAAAACAACAACAACAACAACAACACACAAAACATTTTAACAGACATAAATTTCAACAAAAACAAAATTAAATAAATTGTAGCAACAACAACAAATATGAATCAATTTGCAAAAAATAGACAGACATAAACAACAAATATGTTGTTTGGGGGGACTATTAAAGTTAACGCCCATGTCGACAACATTTTTTAATTTGTTTAACAATTTGTAGCAGAACACACAGATAATAAAAACAGAACACAAACGTACATACGCAAAAAAAAATTATTATAACTTTATAAACCTGCAGAAAAAAACAATTTCTGCACACACACACACACACACACACACACACACACACATACACACACACACACACACACACACACACTAATAATTTATGGCCAACAGCAACAACAACAAAAAGCTGCATGAAATAAAAGTATGAACATGCTACTCAAAATATTTTTGCTATGATTTTCCAAAAAAAAAAAAAATAAAGCTTTAATGAAAAAATTGTTGTAATTATAAAAAATAAAGAAGTTTAAGGACCAGCTGGGAACATTTTTCAGAAAACATTTTTCTTTGTTGTTGTTGTTGTTATTGCTTTCTGGTTGGTCTAGTGACCACCACATCATATAAATCTAAAATAAGAAGCTCACAAATAAGTCGACAGGCCAACAAAGCAAACAAGCCAACGAACAAACAAACAAGTAAACACTTATGCAAAAAATCATATTTATAAATACAAATGCACTCGCACTGGACACTTAACACATACACAAGCAGACACAAACAACACACACACACGCGCTATTAAAATTATTGTGCATGCAGGAGATATTCATAAATACACTCATATGTGCATGTGTAAGTGAAGCAAAGCATAAAGTGTGCTTAAAATACCAAACGTTTTCTATTCTATTCTATTCCCTACAACATGCATTCGATTTTGTAAGAACTCACACGAGGGGAAGGAACACAATCAAATGTTTATACCCTTTACAAAAATGGTAATGGTATGTATAAGTATGTCATTTAGTTTGTAATTTCCACAATATTCGTCCACTGTTCCAGGGCTGGAAAATCGAAAATTTAATTTGATATAGGATAGTAACTAACTGAAGCAATTTTCTTTTCTTTATTATTTAAACATATTTTATATTTTAGAAAGAAAAAGATTGGTATTAAAAATCAGCAGAATCAAAAAGGCAGCTTCAGGGCTGGAAAAGTGAGACTTATTTGTATATGAAAGTAACTAACTAAAACTAATTTTTTTACTTAATTAATTTAACATTTATCTATTATATTTTAGAAAGAAAAAATTTTCATGTATTCAAAATCAGGAAAATAAAGATTACGATTCCAAGGCTGGGAAATTAAATTTTTTAAGCTAAATTTGTCACTATTAATTAAACATATATAAGTATAATATTTTAGAAAGAAATTTATTGGTATTAAAATTAAAAAAAAAGTAAAAAAAACTGTTTCAGGGCTGGAAAAATTAAGCATTTTGTTTATGGCATAGCATATGTATGTATAAGGTACTAAATAAAAGTACTTTTTAACTTCACTAATTAATTATTTTAGAAAGGAATAGATATTTATGGAAACCCAGAAAAATCGAAAAGACGGTTCCAGGGCTGGAAAGTTTTTAATTTTTTTATTACAATAGTAACCAACTTAAACGGATTTTTTTCTTCTCCTCTAATTAAAAACTTTCATATATTGGAGAGAAATAATTTTGTTTTGTAAATGAGAAACAAAATCAAAACCACTATTTCAGGGCTTCAAAATTCTAAATTTTTTTAATGCAATAGTAGCTTACTAAAACTGATTTTTTTTTCTCTTCACTAATTAAAAATATTTTATATTTAAGAAAGAAATATGTAATTTTGTATTAAAGATAAAACAAGAAAAAAAATTAAGTTCGTACAGTAAACAACAACGTGTGTGAAGATAAATTTCGAAATTTAGACCCAAGACACAAACCAATTGAATTACCGGAGCTATGTTAACCTGATAACAGAGCCCTGTTAGACATGACATGACATGGCCATATTTTTCAACAAAATGAGCTAAAAAAATCGAAACATGCAGACTATTATATTTTGCTATATAAAAACAAAAAAAAAACAAAAAAGTCATAAAAAAATTAAAAGAAACTATAATTTTTTAACTATCAAATAAATTAATTTTTTTATGAAAATTTGTGAATTCCTAGAGAACGAACATACCTGGGCGGCTAAATTTTTTTGAAATTTATGTCTTTTATGCCCTTTTATAATACCCAGATTTCAAAAAAATTAGATTTTTCTAAATTTTCAAATTTCGATTTTCACTAAAGGACGAATTTCAGGAGAACGAACATACCTGGGCGACTAAATTTTTTTGAAATTTATGTTTTTTGTGTCCTTTTATAATATCCAGATTTCAGAACCCTTAACATTTGCGTTTTTTCATAAAAAAAATTTGATTTTTCTAAATTTTCAAATTTAGATTTTCGATTTCGACTTTTTTTAAATTCCAAAAAAAATTTAGCCGCCCAGGTATGTTCGTTCTCTAGGAATTCACAAATTTCCATAAAAAAAAATTAATTTATTTGATGGCTAAAAAATTATAGTTTCTTTTAATTTTTTATGACTTTTTTGTTTGTTTTTATATAGAAAAATATAATAGTCTGCATGTTTCGATTTTTTTTAGCTCATTTTGTTGAAAAATATGGCCAGGACCCCATTTTGAGTATGTATTTCCAAAATGTTCATGTCTAATAGGGCTCTTTTATCAGGTTAACATAGCTCTGTTAATGCAATTGGTTTGTGTCTTGGGTTTAAATTTCGAAATTTAGCTTCACACACGTTAAACAACATAGCTACTTCTCAAGAATCGATTATTTCAGTCTCACGCCTTGTTGAAATCATTAAGTTGGTAATCCAGTAAGCAACAGCTTCCACCAAAAATGATTAATTCCTCGTTTGCGACTTTGCAGTGAATCAGAATTTCCGGAAAATTCTACATTATTTGTAGTGCAATAACATTATGCCTTTATTTTTGGAGCAGGGTAAATAAAATTCTAACTAGTCGTATGCAGTAATTTAAACTCACTCTTACATATGATTGCCTTTTGTGTATCTGTAGTTGTGCCAGGCGTTCAGTTTGAATATCATATATGTACAAGTGAATATAATACATAGACAAGGCTCACGACACTTAAATTATGACTGGTAGTAATAGAAGGGAATCACAAATATTTTTGCGAAAATTATGACCATCTGCTGCATTGAGGACATGAGGTAATGGGTCAACAACAAATACATTTATTTGAATACGCAAAACGAATAAATACACACACACACACACACACACATGCACACATATTCTTATGCACAACTTCAAATACAAAGTGTACACTTTCGAAATCCATTAGAAATGCAAAGCAATTTATTTTAGTCGGACTGGTAAATAAACCAAATGAAACGCAATGGAAGACTGAATCTATGCATTGCTAGCAACGAGTATTTGAATTTCAACCAAATGATAAGAGACATGAAAATAATGTCCACAAGATATAAGAAATGATAAAATAGCCAATTACCAGTATGTATGCACGCTTGTTTGCTTTAAATAGAAGTCAGAAAATAAACTTGGTGCTGGCGCTGCTGCTCGTAAATACATATGTATGAGAAGTTGCAGTGACAAGAAATTAACAAGTAAATATGAAAAAAACAAACTCTTGAATTTAAATAAAGGCAACAAAAAAAAAAAAATAAACAAAAAATCTGTACTATGAAATGCATTAACAGCCTAACCCTCGATATCGATCGACAACTCGATCGACTTAAGACAAGTCACTCATTATAGTTCGTTTAAGCGACCCACTAACTATCGACTTGTCGGTCGTCGGGCTTTACGTTGTTAACGTAATGCATTTACTCATTGTCAAATTAGCATATTGCCACATCAAAAATTTCACAAATAAAACGCTATTTTACAAATAAAACGCGCTGAAATGTGAAAAGTATTCCATAAAAAATGCAACTCTATGCTACTTAAAGTTTCTACAAATAAATAATAAAAATAACAACAATAATAAACATAAGACAATACAAAAAAAAATTAAAAAGTTATTTTCAAAATTTTGTGTGTGAAATATAAATAAATATATAATACCTAATTTACATTAAGCATTTTTTTTCATGAAATTAGTTGCATGAAAATTTTTTATTTGTCAATAGGAGGCCTGGAGGACCAACTCGTATCAAAAAAGTTGTTAAAAACGTATCAGGGATTCATGTTACGCCCTTTTTTATACAAAATTCTCTTTTATAGCGCTGCAATTAGCAAATAGAAAAAGTTGCGTGCAACAAAATTCATGAAATTTCATGAAAAAATGCTTAATGTAAATCAGGTGTAAGTTGAAATGTGTAGCTACTCCTAAAATAATGCAAGCCGATTGTAATGAAGTAGTAGTAGTAGTAGAGGGTAGTGGAGGGTAGTAGCACCAATGGGACAAGCAATCTATTGAAGTGGAAAGAGTAATTTGCCTAATTGAGTGTTTAGAATTGGTTAGATAAATTGCACGTATGTATACAAATTCATACATACATATATATGTATGTATGTATGCAATTCAAAAAGAATTATGTGACAAAAATGCATGCTTGTGAGTTAAATAAATAAGATAAACGCAAAAAAATTAACATTTTTATTTTTGATTTTCAAAAATGTAAATTTTTTTAAAAATTTGGTATTTATGTGTACTTTTTTGTTTTATCGACAAGCACAAACCAAGTGAGTGATTTTGACATTTGTTGTCGTTTGAATTTTCATAGTGGATACCAAATTTGTATGGAAATGGTTATGTCATCGTTCGCATGCATTGTCGATCGACTTGTCGTGCTGAACAAGTTTAGTGGGTCCCAAATCAGCTGTTTGTCGTTAAAAATGATTGCGAACGACAACGTTCGATATCGTGGGTTTGGCTGTAAGTGTCAGCGCTAAGAAAATTGCAATTCAAAATTTGTAAAAAATAAAACAACATTTATAATGAGTTAAGAGTGAAACAACTTTGTTGCGGAATACCTTAACAGCTAAACCTAAATTAGGGCATTAGCAGCAATACATTAAAATTATAGTTTGTGCGCTTAAATGTAGCTTAAATATGCGAACCCTGCTTCCAGCGCCACACTTAATGCTCAATTCAGTTTTGTCTTTAATACGTTTAATTTAAAATTTTTGATTTCTATGTGTTATTCTTTAAAAATATTTACACTTGTATGAACTTTGTGCTTTTTAAACACTTTTAAATATCTGATATGTCTTCGTCTAATCAGCTTAATGACTTCATGTTGCTTAAATACTTTGGGTATTACTATCAACAGATTTTGAAAATTTTTGATGGCTTCAAGAGCACGAGAATAATATACTTATATTAATTTTAATATGAACAAAATGAGAATTCTATTAAAATATGCTCAAGTATTGGTATCAAGGTAACGAAAGTTTAAGAGTTAACGGCCTCATGTATAATGAAAAACTGGCATGAAGTTAGCATAAGTGACAAAATTGAACATGAACTGGATGAGATTTGCCATACAATTTTACATGAAAGGCCACGCTAAAATGTAATCATGAGTTAAAACTACATTATGCGCCAATTTTAATGTTAAATTGCACGGATGAACTAGTTAAAACCATGTTTAATTTTAACACTTATGCCAAATTTCCTGCCAAATTTCCTGGCAGTTTTTCATTAAACATAAGACCGTAAAAGTTTACACTACAAATCATAAATAAAACCTTTTACGAGTATCAAATCTCTAACGCTTAACGTATGTTTGTCATCTGTTCAAGTGAAAACCAATGCCACTCTTCATTTTTTATTTTTTTTGTTGTATGTAACAACAAAGACACTCTGACACAAAAACACATGTGTGTTCACTCAAGTCTGCAATCATAAGCAGCAGGCAGCACAACACGTTCAAGACCTGAAGGTTTATCTTGTGCTTAAACAAGAAAACCCTTTAACAGAAGCACATATGCACTCGAAGGCAATTGGATCACTTTCAGTAAGTGTGAACAGCACTGTAGCTGGTTGTGTTTAGGTATGCTTGTCATTATGTAAGTGTTAGTATGGTATGTATGTATAGTATGGGATATTACTCAGCGAACATTTTTTGCTGCAATGGGTTAGAATTGTTTCAGAAAATGTGCATGAAATGCTGAATTAGTATCAAAAGTTGGTCGCAGAACGTTTCCGAAAATAGTTTGAGTATTTGACACTAAATCAGATTTTCGTCTGGGAGAAAATTTATAAAACTTAAACTTAAAACTCAAAAAAGTAATTTGCCAGAAAACAAGTTGAAAGTTTAATGGAAAAAGAAAATTTTACTTGCTTTCATGAGGATTAGCAATGCATCATTAGGGTGGCGTTGGCTAAAGTAGTTAGCACGTTGACTACAAACCAACAGTCATTAAATAACAACACTGTGCATTTTTCTGATGTACATTAGCGTCCCTTTCTATTAGTTGTTGTAGGAAAGTTCAAGTGATGAAGGCATAGACACTGCTCACTGAACTAATACCGACTTCAGCAAATAATAATCCTAATGTACCATCAGAACGCCCTCCTTGGTTGTGTATCAGGATCATTGATGAAAATAACCAACAAAATGGCTTCTAAGTACAGCTTCAAAATTTGATACGTCTCATTGACACCAGAGGCGCTGTAACACTGCATTATTAAAAAGAGTGAAAAAAAGCAGAGTTGTAAAATAATGAAGCTTTTCTATACCTATTCCTTCATCACCTGTCTTCTCTATAACTATCACTTTCCTAAAGAAAGTAACACCTATTAACAGTAGTAGGTATTCATTGCCTGAGTATTACTTCTCTTTAACAGAAAAAAATTATTAACTTAAAACTTCCATCTTTTGAGTAAGTGAGCGCTTTCTTAACAACGTTGGACTAATAAAGCAAGATCATGCGTTCGAGAACCCAGTTTCAAACAATATATAAACATCAGAAAATGTCTGCTGTTATTATCTTTTGTGGGCAAGTAATTCATTGTTACTTACCTTTTTTCTTAAACAAACAACAAACACTATAAAATTTTATTATTAAAATGCTATTCTGTTAAATTATTCTACTGAATATCTTAGGAAGATAAACTATAAAAATTATTGCCGACAAAGTTCTGACAAGAAGCATGATCATCAAATGAAAGAGAAAGAGAGGAAAATTTCATTTCCTTCCGAAAAGTGCAGACTAGCCTGATTTTAAGTGCTAGTCAAGGAAAATACCGCATTGAAAAATTGTCAAACGTAGTACTGAATGTTTGAGGGAATTTCAACATCCAACTTGCCGTCCAAAAAGGTTTACTGGGATGCATTAAAGCCACAAGAAGCAATAGAGTAACAAATTCTAAACTTTATTTGCACTTTTTCTGTTTTTTTTTTAATTTTTATTCGTCATAAGCATGAGACAGGACAATAAGCAGAAAATTTGGTTAGTTTTTATTTTCTAAAAGCATTATAGAGTAAACATATAGTAGTGCATGCGATTCTTGGGATTCTTGCAATTATTTACAGTATTAAAGGTAGTGTTGATAACACTAAGTACAAGTAGATTTTGATAGAACGACTTAAGCTGTATTCACATTATATGTATTTGTATTGTGGAATGTCACTTTTTCACATGGTAAATTTGTACATATAGTCTGAACAACTATAAACAATAGCATGTGTTATTTCTATGTGTGTAGTACAAATGACATTTTTGATTTAGAGCGTGTTCTATTTTCAAGTGACAAAGCATGTGACATCAGCTGGTTTAAAATAAAGCAAGTGATTGTGGCGTTAAAAATTAAGTAAAATTGTTAGATAAAATAAATTAAAATTGATTTAATAGTTTAAAAACTAAAAATTAAAGAAAAAATTTAAAAGGCATTAACAAAAGTAAGCATTTGTTTACCTTTATAGGTTATGTCATATGTACATAATATACCAATGTGTGAATACAAAAATTATAAACCGTGTGTAAAACGCAGATTTTGATATACACAGGGAATATCGTGTGTATAAAAAAGTGACATTCCATAAGGCAAATACATATAATGTAAACACAGCTTTAGGCTTTTTAGCTTATTGGGTTTTTGTACGTAATTCTCAAAAGATTCTAAGAAGTATTCTATAAAAATATGGAGTTTTTAAGCTGATCTCAAGAATTTTTTATTGAAATCTACAAACGAGGTGTTTCTTAAGTAGAAAGGAAATGCATTTAGATGTTGCTAACTATTTTTTTTAAGCTTTATGTTAAGCATAAATACAGTAAAGTACAGCTTTGACTACACATGAGGGGTTCCGTATGGCGCTTGTTTTTTGCGATTTTTTTTGGTATTGACGCTTTGTTTAGTTTGGGTTTTTCTTTCGTTTTGACACTTTTTTTTTTGGTGTGGAGATTTTCGTTTGGTTTTTTGCAATTTTTGTTCAGTTTCTTGCGATTTTTTTTGGCGACCTTTTTGCTTTTGGTGATTTTTTTTTGCATTTTGGCAATTTATTTTATTTTTCATTCAAGCGCTTTTAATTTTTTTAGTAAATTTTTTTTTTAATTTTGGAGATTTTTTTTATTTAAAGGAGTTTTTTTTGGGTTTTTATCGATTTTTCGTTTTGGCTTTTTTTTAATTTTTAATTTTAAGAACTTCTTATTTTAAGCGAGTTTTTTTAATATTGAATGAAGCCTTTTTTCATTTAAGTGAGTTTTTCGGTTTTTAGCGATTTTTCGTTTCGGTGTTTTTTTTTTAATTTTAATATTTTTTAGTTCAAAAGATATTTTTTTATTTTCGCGCTTTTTTTATTTTGGAAATTTTTTTCAGTTTTTTTGCAAGTTTTCGTTTCGGCTTTTTTTTTATTTTGAGATTTTTTAGTTTTAGCGTTTTTGAAAATTTCAAGAAATTACCTTTTACAGCTTCCAAGATACATAAAGTTGTCAAAATGACATTAACTGATAGAATAGTTTTTAATTTAAATTTCACTGTTAATTGTTGCAGTCTGCATAAAAATTCACTAACTTTTAAAATTTCAAGTATCTACATCGTTAGCTAAAATTCAAAAAGGGATAACTAACAAATATATAATTTTACATAAGAAGCAAATATCTATAAAAAAAAATAAACAAGTAGTTAAGTAAACAAGTAGTTAAGTACGCTTGCTTTTTGTTAATAACAGTGATATTTTTGATCGCAGAACTGTAAAATTTGGACAAGACATGTATTTAGTTTAATGGCAGTCATAATAATCAAACAAAAACACAATTATTGATTTTTTTTTTTTTTTTTGTTAGTTACACCTTTTTGCATTTTAGCTAATGATATATAATTGTCTGTATATTTTATTAGGATTTCAATATGTTTTTTGTTGCTCTCTATAGGAAACCCTCAAATTTTTAACGCTCATATATTTGTTGTTGTAGAGGCCAAAGTTTTACATAAGTGTGACAGACAGTCACACGGACGGACATCGTAGCGAAAACAATAGGGTTCCCCTTCACCTTTGGTGTACGGAGCCCTAAAAAGGGCGTTACATCAGCTAAGTAGTCAGTTGTTGAAAGAACAGCGAAATTAACATCGTGGTATTGCAGCAGTGAATACTTTAACATTGTGCGTTTAAAAAACTCTTAATAACAGCATTGAGTAAATAAAGTGATCTAGCTCAATAAAAATTTTATATAAATGGCTTTTTAATTGATAGAAAATTTTGAACCTATATTATAGGTCCTAAAGAAAAAAACTTTTACCGGTAAAAAACTTAAAATATTAAACGTAGAAAAAACAAATAGTATTTTTTACACAAAGTCGCTTCATTTAGCGATGACTTTCGATAGTGAAGTTTATTTAGAAAGTATTTCTTCACTATTTTACAGTTCTATTATTATTATAAATTTAAAGGCTTTCAGAAAATTTTTACCCCTGCTCCTGCTCAGTAAACTTAAATAATTCATTAATTTTGATTAAAGTAATCTTAAAAATAAAAGCTGGGACTGAAACTCCCGCCTGGCAAAGCAATTTAATTTCTATTAATTATTTCTTACTTTCCATCTTATGCTATTGAGTTTAGAGCTAATGCTTTCTTTCAACAGTTTTAAATGTTCACCTCTCGCTTTTCAAAAATCAACATAACGCACATTCTTTAAAGTGTACAGAAATACTTAAGTACCAGTGTGTACATATTAATAAGGACGACTAGGCTTGCATGTTTATATATATATTTAAGTATTTACATACATACAAAACACTTGTGAATTTTTGTTGTTATATCCTAAAGGCTTTTTTTTAGAAAAGAAAACAAAAAAAAAAACGGAAACATAATGCAACAAATACATTATCAGGCTAAATTTTTAAATCTTTTTGCATTAACAACTTTTTACTTTGCGTATTTTTCAGTAGCAAATATTTTTCACCAAAATTATTTGTGTGTATTTGATTTGTGGTCTTCACGAAGAACAACAAAAATGAAGCGCACATACACAGAGTGTTTTCTCAACTTTTCATTAAATAAATTTAAAGTTATGTGCACTAGAGGGGCTCAATAATTTTTGGAGAAATAAAAATGTTTAAAGTTTCGATCTTGAGAGCTGGAACTTTGTTTAGCTTCAATGCTATGTCACACAAAGGCGCTTAAGGCTTAAGGCCAAAATAGAAAAGTGGTAAAATATCTGTATTTTTGGAACTTTTCTTACGATTACAAAATATACGATCAATACTTTAGAGACAAGTGTTGCAAAAACTAAATATTTGTTTTAGGTCAGAAAGAACTTACAAGGGTTACAAGTCAAATAAACTGTCATTGGTTGGCTGGCCTTCTTCACACAGTCATTAAAGTAGAATACAGAAGATTCTTCTTTGAATAGACCATTCGGTTTCTTCGGTCCATGTCAACCTCTGTACACACAGAAAAATTTCAACTTAAAATCTACGTAAACAAGGTTAACTTAATCTTTTTCGGCAACGATTTTCCTTCATATGTGTTTCATGTTAATCTAAAATGATTTATAGTAATTTTCGAAGAAAATTTTTCCTTTTGAAATAGCTTCCTTTCACGTTGATTTAACATTTACGCACTGTTAAAATCAAAATGAAGAATCATATTGAATCAAAGTTATTTCAAGTTGGAACAACATGAATTTCAATTTAATGTTGAAATGCTGTTGAAACGGAAATCAGAAAAATGTTTTTTGTATATATAAATTTGGCCAAGATTTGAATTCGGAACTCATCGCGTGATAGTCAACGTGCTTACCCCTGCAGCCACAACAACTTTAAATATGCACCATCATAAATAAAATTTAAATTTAACATTATTTTATTGATCATTTAACATACTGTTACGTTTTTCTCTCCTTAAAAACGCTTTTCCATAGATCCGATGATTTGCAAATGAATACAAGAGCCGAGTGTAGAATTAGGGTTAAGAATGATACAAGTTTTATTTACAAACACACTTAAAAAATATTCACAACTGGTTACCACTACGCCTTCCTCGCTGTAGTTTACAGACGTCTCTTAGCTGGCTGCGCATGCATTCACGTGACACCTCTTTGTCTGCTACTCATCACTTACGAGACTCACTCCGCCGTCACTCACAGTTGATACACCAATACCTTTTTGTCTGCTGCTTGTCACACACGGCACTCACTCTGCCGACGCTCACAGTTGATACACCAATAAAGACTCACTGGCTTTACTTACAACCTTACACACGTCTATTCGCTGCGCTGTTCCCCTTACTCCAGTCGAAACGATAGACTCCACAATAATCTCAATTCCACGACAGACTTTGCTGTCACTATAGACTGTCCTATAGTTTCTCCTTTACTCCAACTCACGTGTAAAGCACAGACTGCTCTTAACTATCAACTCACCACTGTATCGCAGACTATTATTAATTCACAACCTAATTATCAACTGACTTGTTCACTCGCAACTGATTGACTTGTTCGCAACTGACTTGTTCGCAACTGACTCACAACTGCAACTAACTTACTCATTGGCTGTGTCACCTCTTTTTATATTCCACACAAATACCAATAGAAGTTTCAAGCAATCTCTAGACGATCATTATCATCTTATATGCTGTTTACAAAGTGCCTCATTAAGTTCATGTGGTAACTATGTGCATACATGTGTATATGCATGCGTGTGTACATCATTAGCTAAGCAATACACGGTGGTTGTTTATCTTTTGCTTTTCGTTTGAATTACCATGTATGTATGTGTGTAAATATGTGAATCTTCTTAATAAGCAGACGCTTTTTGTTGTTGCTTTTGCTTGTTTACGTTTAATGCTGCGCATGCTTCTTTAGTTGTTTGCTACTATTCTAGACTATTCTTTGCTTTGACCCTGTAGGAATATTTTCGCGTAACACTTAAATTAACCCTGTTGGAATATTTTTGTGTAATGCTGCTTAACCTTGTCGACGACCATTTTCGTAACAATACAATTTAATTGAAAAGTTTTATTTAAAAAAAAAAAAAATGCATAATATTTGACAATTATCCAGAATTCGAACCTGCGATCCTCCGACTGCAAGGCTAGTAAACTGCCTACCAGTGAATTAAACTTTTTGTATGGTGATTTTACATTGGTATTTTTTTACTTACGTGGTACTGTATCCAAGTACTCCTATACGGTGATTCAACCATACCAATATTCAACCCATCTCATTAAGATGTCTAATAAGGCCACTCAAACTGATTTGCTGGCTTTCTTAAAAGTAAAAATTATAGATTTATATAAATTTTGGCCTCAGTGAACAGTTAGTCACTTTAGAAAAACCTCCACTCATTTTCCTTTGATATTTTAGTGTCTTTCGTGTGAGATTAAGAACTCAACCTGTTTTTTAATTGAGATACACCCTAATGTACACGAAAACATCAAGACCATATCCGAATTAAGTAAATTTGTTGCCCATTTGTTTGTAGTTCCATAAAGGAAAGTTTTTTTTTATTTTATTAAAGGAACTTAACTTTATTCTGCCTCCAGGTGAACCCACTTGTTTTCAAATGTGTTTAGAAAGAAGTGTGTTGTGCATGTTGGCATGTATTTGCTTCTTCTAAAACTTCAATTCTCTTAGGTGTAGATATGCACATACATATATAAAGTAAAACTATGTTCATGTCTGTGTGTGTTAATAATTTCATTTCTTTCTCCTTAAGGCTTTCAAAATACTTAAAATGAAAATGTTTTAAGTTAGAAAAGAAGAAGAAAAAAATGTGGTTTAATTAAGACAAACACAAAATCTGTTAAAAAATAACACAAAAGCTTTAAATTTTTCTTTTCAAATTTTGAATTTTAAAATTCTAATTAAAATTTAAGCATTAAATACATGAAAGACTACAGGCAGGCAGCCGGACACAAACTGTCAAATATTGAGTGCACACATACGTCAAATTCAAGGAATTTTAATATTCTGTATGTGTATGTTTATATGTTTGAAAACATCTTCCCTCTCTGAAAAATAATTAACTTATAGTTAACTTTTATTAAGGCTCAATCAGACGAACCAAACTAATGGGCGACACTGCATTTGATTATAGGTGACTCACCATAACGGCATAACTCTCACCAATTGAGTTTTGTATTGGTTATGGCTATGGCATTATGGCTACGTCACATCTAATGTAAGCTTTATATTGACTTAAAGCTAATTGCAATGTCATACAGAATAGATGCAAAATTAATTCTTAAGTTGAGTGCATAATCCAATTTGGTGAGAGCCAAGAAAAAAAAATTTCTCAGCTACTTTGAAACTTATTTCAGTTTTATATTAAAATTTTGCGGTTTATATAGGTACTTTAAATGGTACCTTAGCTGGATAGTAGCGCGTTGACTATACAACGTTAATGATACATTGTTCCAACCACACCAACATTTTTTATAAATTTACTGACTACCAAGTGACTTAAATAAAATCAACTTAAAGTTAGTTGAAAAATAATGCAGAGTGAGACAATTGACTGCCGCCTAGGACATCGTAATGTTAAAACAATCAGTTGATTGCATTGAAAAGTAATACAAGTGTCAGTCAGTACTACTTGCGAAATAGTTAGCTTAAAGTTAGTTTAAAATTAACGGAATTTTCAACAAAATTATAACTTAAAATGATTATTAACATTATTAATAACCTTGATAGTTGAAAATTCTACACATAGAATAATATCCTACCTCCTATTAACACATATAAAAATATTTGATTTATTAGGGTTTTTTGAGAATTACTGCAATTTCAGTTTAACATTTGCTGATGCACTAATAATCCCAAATTATTATTTTACCTAATCAGTAAAATATTTTTTGTTTTATTTATTTACTGAAATTGTTTATTGAAGAGTTTAGCTTAATCCTATGCGCAGTTCACTGTTGCTAATGCAGACCATCAGAGAACCTGATAAACCCCTTAATAATAATTTTCAAAATATTTTTAATAAAGAGTATTTTACTGAATAAATATAATAATAGTTTGGGATTATTATTGCGTTAACAAATGTTAAACTTAAATATTTTATTTAACTGAATCTAAACTATTTTTAACTTTTTTGTGCTTATTTTTGAACTCGGTTTGTTTTTTTTTTTTAATTTGTATTGTCAAGTTTATATTTGAGTGGCAGTCATGCCCACTTTGGTAAATATAAGTGCGGGCCCAGTTTTCGAAATTGAATATCGCGTCGCTTTCAGGAGCTCAAGGTGTGTGCCACATTTCATAAAAATGGTGCAGGTAAAAGCATGTGAAGTATAATATTAACCCTTAATGGACACGGTCCCGCCCACTTCTTTAAGCACAAAGTTATTTCATCCCCACCCACTTTTTTCAACACACGATTAAGCATTTTTCAGAGCTTAAGTTGTGTGATATATTCAATTTTAAAGGGCGTCAGTTAAATAGAAATATGTAAAATATGAAAATAAATTTTAATGGGCGTGGCCCCATCCGCTTCTTTAAATGCAAGATTGTGTCTTTTTAGCAGCTCAAGATGTGTGCCAAGTCTTGTAAAAATTGGTTAACTACAAGAACGTGAAATATAGTACTAATAAAATTTTAAAGGTGTGGCCCGCTTACTAATTTTAATGCAAGATTGTGTCCTTTTTTAGTTCAAAGTATGTGAAAAGTTTCTTAAAAATCTGTGCCATGCTTTTAGCATGTTAAATACAATATTAAGTTTTATCAGGCGTGGCTCCACCCATTTTTTCAACCTTGAAATTGCATCGTTACGAGAGCCCAATGCGTTTGATAGGTTCCATAGCAATCTAATAAGTAAAAAATCATAAAATAAACTAAAAAATTAGAGGGCGTGTCTTCGCTCACTTTTTTACAATGGGACCAAATGGAAGCAATACCCTCTCGGATGAAAAAAAGGATTTTTAAAATTGCTTTAAAAATACAGAAGAATTGATAACTTCCTCCTTATTTTGAAGTCGGTTTAAAAAAATAGAAATAAACAATTAAAAATTTAACTGTGCCATTTAAAATATTCAATTAATTAAATTTTTAAACAAAAGTGAAAAGGAGTCATTTGAATTTAAAGTTCGACTTTTAATCAATTAAATTTTTAAGCAAAACTTTAGTTGAATTAATTAAATTTTTAATTAATTTTTCTTATAACTTTTTCCAATTAAAGGTTTGAATAGGAAAGAAAAAATTTTCTCTGCCCTTACTTTTAATTTTGGAACTTAAATCATAGATAATATACTGCAACTCTGCCATTGCCAAACGAAAATTCGAGTCAAAATGAAGTCATAAGTTTAACGACTTATTAAATTTTACTATCCCTTTTTTTATTGTTAGCTATATACTCGTGGCCCTGTACGAATACATACAAGATAGTGGAATAAATAATTTTTACCACAACATCTATTATTTACTGCATATTTTTGAAAATAATATTTAAGAGCTCCAGAGTTTTAAAGTACCTGAATACGATAAATTCAAAATAACTTGGATTTAAAGTTTTAAGTAGGGTTTAACTATGTCTAGAAACTTAGCTTTAAATTATGGGGATCATTCACAATGTTATTTCAATATCAAATTCACGTTGTTTCAATTTAAAATTCTTTTGATTCAACATGATTCTTCATTTTAATTTGCATGTTAACTGAAATGTTAAATCAACATGAAACAAAGCTTTTTCAGAAGGAACAATTTTTCAAATCATGTTGAATTAACATGAAGCACAATGAAGCAAAATCATGGCCAAAAAAAATTTAAATTAACCTTGTTTTCATATTTGTGATTTGAACGGTCTAAGGTTCGTATTGCTTTTTAAGCCAAATTACATGTGATAATTATTAATGAACAAATAACAACAAAGTCTGTTGTAAATATTCTGACTAACAACACATAGTTGAACGGAACAGCCAGCCGTTTTCGTAGATTTTAATATGGAATTTTTCTGTGTGTATAAACCTGTTACAAAGTCGGACTTTGGAGGTCCGAAATTGTTCAAATTGCGGTAAAACGTTTCGACAGTTCGTTGAGAGTAACCAGCATTTTGCAGTCGGACTCTGTAAGTGTGAAATTGTTAAGTTTTTGGTAAAACGTTCCGACAGTTCGTTGAGAATAGCTAGCATTTCTAAAGCAGATTGCGGCATATTTTCCATAGTGTATTATACATTGTTGCCCAATATATTGGTGCTCTCCCACTTGTTGATATTTTATTGTGAGACGTACTAATTATGTCGAAGTTTCCTGTACCCACTACAAAAAAAAGCCACTGAAAAAGGTCTGTAAAGTTTTCGGGCACTTAGTATCAAAACATATGAAGGCCAGACATTAGACTACTTACAAAATATTTTTGAAGCCGTAAGATTTGCATGCCAATCTAAAGCTTAAACTTTTCTAAGACAAATATAAGCAAATATTCAAATATTTAACTCTTTTAGTTTTAATGTAAAATTCAATTTTTGTTACTCTGTTTCAAAGGAAACGAAATTAACAATTTATAATGCTCAGACAGACATAAAGTTTAAATAAAATGTTAATTCAAGATGAACTGTGATGGTGATGATGATGATGATGATGATGTTGTTGTTGATAATGATGATGATGGTTGCAGTCCTTCAGAAATATCTTTGTGCAGTGATACTGTAAGATTTGCCACATACGAGTGCAAGCAATCCATCGTTGCAGTAGAAAAGAAAAATATGTAATGCTGTAATAAATACTTCAAGATGCAACATACTTACAACACAACCACGGAATAAGCATCATCAGCAGCATCATCAGCAGCATCAACATCATTTAGCTGCAGCCTTAGATGGAGCTGAAGCTGGAGCAAATAAACTAAGACTGGGGCCACGTTCTAATGTTGTAAAGTGGCTTTGAGGCAAATTGCAAGTTAGTTTTTTGTTTGTTTTTATGTAAAGGAATCATAATATTTTCTGTGTGCACGAGTGGAAATATTTTCTTATATCTTTTTTTTTTTTCTTTATTATTATTGTTATTATTTTAAGATACTATTTGAGATATTTGCAGTTGAAATTTATAAAATTTTAAAAGATTTTATTTCATACTTTATGAAGGTATTAAAAGAAAAACTTTAGTAAACTTTATTTACGAAGAAGTTGTTGGTTTTCTTGTAAGATTTGTCTTAAGGTTTTATAGTTATTTTTTTTTTTTTTTTGCAAGTTTCATTTCTCTTTGGGTAAAATTGTTAAAATTTATTTGCTGAAAGTACAATTTTTATTTAAAAGCAAGTATTTTTTATATGGCTTATATAAAACTATAAAAGTTGCTTGTTAGCCTGCATGCAATAAATTTATTGTGGTTTTTTGGTCAAAGTATGGCAAAGAAATAATTATTTGATCATAGCAAAACTTTCTAAAAAAAATAATATTTTTAACAAAAAATAATTTATTAATGGGGGTTTACGTTCGCTATTTAAAATTCTTACTGTAGAATGAAATATTTTTTATTAGTTATTGTGATTTTCTAAGGAAGACAAGGAAAGTTAAATTAGACTCTTTGGCTGGGGGAAAGGCCGACATTTTTTTATGCCATCAAGTACTTCACCAGTGGCCAAGACTAGATCGAGCCTTAATTTCAATTTTATTGTAATTCAAATTAAAATTTTATTTGATTACCTATAGTTTATAATTATTAGAAAGCCAATTTTGTTGATTACTTTTAAAATACGGTCTGTAAAATTTTATTGAATATTTAAAAAAAAACATTCTCCTGAAAACTTTAATTTTTGTAGCTAACGATTAAATCGAAAATAGCGCCCGATATACTTAAGGCCATGATACACTATCCTACACAGTCGTACGATTTACAAAAATAAATCAACCCTGGTATGATGAAGTCTAGAAAAATTATTAAAATACAATAACAATTCATCACATCAGGGTTGTATTTTTTCGTGGCGTTGGCATTTTTCTGATGTGCATTAGTGTCCCTTTGTATCTTTTGTTGTAGGAAAGTTCATGTGATGAAGGCATAGTCACTGGTCACTGAACTATACTGACATCAGCAGATAATAATCCTAATGTAACATCAGAGCGCCTTCCTTCGTCGGTATTGTGTAGCAAAATCATCGGCGAAGTAAAACAACCAATAAAATGGCTACTAGGCACAGCTTCAAAATTTAATACGCCTCATTTGACACCAGAAGGCGCTACAACACTGCATTATTAAAAAGCGTGCAAAAAAAGGAAAGAGTTGTAAAAGAATGAAGCGCTCTTATATCTCTTCCTTTACCTCCTGTCTTCTCTATCACTTTCCTAAAGAAGGTAACATCTAGTAATAATAGTAGTAGGCATTAATTGCCTGAGTGTTACTTCTCTTTAAAAAAAAAGCAATGTGAGTCCGATCACAGAGGAGATGTGTAAACATCTAGTAATGAAATTTTTTTTTTGGTTGGAAGTACTTATGCTTTTAGTATCTTGTTTTAAATTAATTAATTAAAAGTATCAAAACTTTTAATATTGTAAATACATAGGAATTTGTTGGTTTTTGTTTGTTTTTAACCCCCGACTAAAAAAAGGGGTGTTATAAGTTTGTAGTGTGTGTCTGTGTATCTGTGTGTCTGTCCGTGTCCACGTACAGGCCAAACGGATGGACTGATTTTCATTTAGTTTTTTCTGTTTGAAAGACGACTTGATCGAGAGGGTTCTTAGCTATGTTTAAAGAAAATCGGTCCAGCCGTTTAGAAGATATAACATCATTTCTGAAAAAAGTCGGGGGTTTTTAAAATTTTTGATTTTTGTTATATTAAACTTATTTGGTTAGTAAATGGGCACACTGCAGTATATGTATATGTACTGCATTCAAAATTGTAGTAAGCAGTAAATTTACTGATTACTAAAAAAAATTCAGTAAATTTTTACTGCTAATGAAATTTAATTTGCATTACCAGTAAAATCGTACGACCGTAATCATAATAAAATTGTAGCAAGTGGCAAAGTTTTTTCATTCAAATTTTGAAAGTTTTGTATGAAAAACATTTAGCCACTTAGTAGAATTTCATTATGAATACGGGCATTACTGATTACTGAAAATTCAATGCACCTCATCATATAACAAATCATTTAGGCAATTTATAAAAATTGTAGAAACAAAATTTTAGTACTCAGTAAAAATTTACTTGTTTTTACTGAAACTTTAGTGGTACTGCAGTGCTCATCTATGATAAATGCCTTTACTTTTACTTTTTAATTTTTAATTCCTGTTGTTCATAGTTTAGTTGTTGCTGTTCTTGTTGTTGTGTACGCATTGCAATTAAAATAAATTCAGTAAAGTGACTTTGACTCGCGCACATTCGGTTTTGATATTTTTTTTTTTTTTTTGATTTAGCTTTCTTCCTTTTTTAAGTTTTTTCAGTTTAAACGATTTTTTCAGTTTTGTCGCTTTTTTCTCGTTTTGGCGTTTTTTTTTCTCTTTTTGGGTTTTTTTCATTTTCGCAATTTTTTTCTTTTTTGGGGTTTTTTTATTTAGGCGATTTTTTCATTTTAACGATTTTTTTGTTTAAGGATTTTTTTTATATATGTGATTTTGGTGATTTTTCTGGTTTTTCGCGATTTATTTTAGCCCTAGAGATTTTTTTAATTTGGTGCTTTTTTTCGTTTTGGCGATTTTTTTTTGGCGATTTTTTTTTTATATTTGGCGATTTTATATTTGGCGATTTTATATTTTTTTGATTTTTTAGTTTTACCGTTTTTGAAAATTTCAAGAGTTTTGCTCTTACGGTTTCCAAGATACAGCAAGTTGTCAAAATTACAAAGTCAAAATTGCATTAACTGATGGAACACCCATTGATTTAATTTTTTTAAATTTAGTTTTAATTGTTGTAGTCTGTATAAAAATACACTAACTTTTAAAATTTCAAGTGTATATATGTACATACATATGTATATTACATGGGATTTTAACTATTTTCGTTGCTCGTTTTGGAACACCCTTTAGTTTTTAACTCTCATGTATTTGTTGTTGTAGTGGCCAAATGTCTACACATTGTGTCCAAATTTCAAGTCCGTAGCTGTTACGGTTCATTTTCACCTTTGGTGTACGGAAATATACAGAAAAATAACCGGCGGCGGCGCACCGTCGGCTTGAAGCCGGTCGACTTGTTTCTCTGCTTGGTATTCCTTCTTTCAAACACTAATACACTCATACATAGCTCACACCAATTTGACAATGCAAAGCAAAAGCAAAAAGCAAAGAAATCTCAGCAAAGAATCAAAGCCAAAAAATTTTTACCCCCTAGCGTATACATGTTTACACATAAAAAAAAAAACCGTGGCATGGCTTTTAGGTAGAGATTGGTTGTTAACATCAAATATTTAACATTAATTTTTAATAAAATAGAATGTGAGAAATGATTTTAAATTTTATATACAATCATTGATTTACTTTTGGTAAATGCATTTCTAGGTTAACAATTAATCTATGTTCAGGTAGACAGACATGGCTGCTACTGAAGGCCTGGCTTGGTGGCACAGAAAAATGTCGGTATTTCTCCTACCCAAAAATTCTTCCTTAAAAAATCGCAATAATTAATAAAGACACATTTAAATATTTAATGATTGTGAAATTATTGTTTATTAAAATTCATTCTAGCAAAATTAAATAATTAAAATTAAAATTTGTCTTGTTTCTTATAAGCAACTTTTGTAAATATATTATAAGATTCTTAACACACTATTGAGAATCACAATATACAAAGACAATAAGTTTGAAAGCATCAAACAAAAATCTTTACAAAACAAGCATTTCTAAAATAGATTTTGCGTCTATTTTATTTTTCATCACCTTTTTACAATTATGTAAAGAAAGACTTTATGCCAAATAAATTGCTTAAATAATTAATTAGATAAATATATGTATATACATACATATATATTAAAAAAAATTATTTATTTGGAGGATTCAAATGGTCACACAGTCATAAAGACTTAAATTTTTTTGTTTGAAAGAAAAAACAAAAGCAATAACTATGATATTAAAATAATTAAAAACATTATGATAATATGAACTTTATGACTATCGTTTTAATCACCCAATTGTAAACAAAAATATATGTTTATATTTGTTTAATGTCAAGGAAAATTAATATTAATTTAAATAAAGTAGAAGGCTAGTTCCTTCTACGGCAAATTTTTGTCAAAATGCGCAGGCATATATTTAACAAAACTCGAGTCACATCCTAATCCTCTTGTTCGTAATTTCTTGAAGTTTACTGGAATATCCACTTAAAAAAAAGAGGGACACAAGGGCTCCAGATGAAACTGTTTGAAAATATTTTTTTTTTTTTTGCTTAGCACGACTCTTATGTATTATTAATTACTATTACTAGGTTAGGTTAGGAAGGCTGGTGCTTCACCGCACCACCACTCAGAGACCCAATTGGATCCATTGTGATTATTATTACTAAGTTTAGTCTGACACTGGTCGGGCCTAATAATTATATTTAAATTTAAGATTTGTAGAATAATTATTGTTAGTTAATTTTTTTAAGATACAATTAATAAACATTAGTATAAAAAAAATTTTGGCCAAGTTTTTTAAAAAACCAGAAAAATGTAACTCGAGGACAATTTACTTAAATTAAATATTTTGTTGTTTTTTTGCAAACGGAAAATTTTTCTTTTGATTTTTTTTTTCATTTTTGTGAATTTTAAGAAAAGTTTCTCATTTATTTTTTTTAAGCTTTTGCTTTGTGCTTTATTATTATTATTATTCACACATACAAACATGCATATACATATGTATATGTATACAATTTTTTTTTTCTTTTGCCACACAGACAGCATTCAAAATTTATATTAAACGAGCTGTAAATGCATAAAATATGACTGCATAACAGCTACAGAAACAACAACAATAGCAATCATAAGAAAAGGTTAAACAAAACAATATATAAAAAGAAAAAAAAATTACAAAAAAAGAGGAAAAATAAAGAAAATTTAACGTCATGTTAAAAACTACTTATGTGAGGTAATGACGTGCATAAGAAATTACTTTCTTGCAATTTTACATTTTTTTTTCTCTACTTTAGTCTCGTGCACATACTAACAGTTGCAGGCAAAAGTTGTGGCTGTGAGCCATTTGAGTTTAGAAGAAAATTTCGGACTACTGTGACGCCTGGATTTTCCGTAATGGTCGGGACCGGAAGCATGCTGGCTAACTAAGTTTTCCCGTTAATTCAGTATCAATTTCGGTTCAATACATTGTTTTATTAATTAATAAATAAATATTGTTAAATGTATATATGTATGTACATAGGTATTTATATAATAACAAGGTTGTTGTAGCATTTGAGTTCTCCGCAACTGTGAAAACTCTGGTGATCATATATGCTTGAAGTGTGTGTGTTTTGGTTTTAAAAGTACTGCACAAGACCACTTGCAAGAACTTTTAAGAAATGAAGGATTTTTCAAATGCTTTACTACGGCGATATTTTCTTAAGGAATTGCTAAACAACACTGTTGGCAACACATTTCTTTCAGTTATTGCAGGTATGGCAGTAAAGAATAAAGTACTTCGTGACGGAAGAATTTGTGATGCTTGCTTCTTCGTACGCATGGGCGTCATGCATGTACGAGTACATGCGCACACACGTTGTGTGTATGATCTTTTATACTTCTTCACACATACAAACGCACACATGCAATGACATTAGTTGTATGCGCTTGCATTAAAAAAAAACCTCCCTTAAACACATAATAGCTTACCATCTAAATTTTACACACACACTCAAACGTACAAATTAAAAAATAACAAGCCTACACGCATCAATATTACTTCTTTTGAGTGCTTGTTATGAATGAAAAACATTCGCGACATCGCTTGTTAACACTCACATAACATAAACAAAATTGTCCCCAATTCTAATTAGTAGTGGGTGCATACCAGACCATCAATTTGGTTTTAGAAGTCAGCATAGCACCATTGAACAAACTCAGAGATTGGTTCAATTTATAAGAAGAACTTTTTAGGAAAAAAATGTTTTTGTTCTGCGCTCTTTATTGACGTTTCCCAGGCATTTGATAAAGTGTGGCATGAAGGCCTAATTTTAAAATTGAAGACATACCTAATTTACATTAAGCATTTTTTTCATGAAATTAGTTGCATGAAAATTTTTTATTTCTCAATAGGAGGTCTGGAGGACAAACTCGTATCAAAAAAATTGTTGAAAATGTATCAGGGATTCATTTTACGCCCTTTTTTATACAAAATTCTCTTTTATAGCGCTGCAATTAGCAAATAGAAAAAGTTGCGTGCAACAAAATTCATGAAATTTCATGAAAAAATGCTTAATATAAATCAGGTATTACTTACCAATAAACATTTTAAATCTTTTGGAAAGTTACATTATTTCCAATAAGTTCACTGTTGTCGAAGGAGACTTTACGAGTAGGCCTGAAACTATTTCATCCGGTGTGCCACAGGGGAGTATACTGAGACCAGTTTCATATTTGATTTATACTTGTGATATGCCTGTGAGCAGTAGTATCCATACTTCCACATTTGCCGACGATACAGCCTGCCTTAGTATGCACGAAAACCCTGATGAGGCATCCCGCAAACTAAAGGAAAACATTAGCCAGATGGAGCTTTGGTTAAACTTATAGAGAATTAAAGTCAATGAACAAAAGTGTGTCCATATAACGTTCACCTTAAGAAGAGATACTTGCTCCCCCATTCGGATTCACAATCAAGTTGTTCCTCAACATTCACATGTGAAATATCTTGGTATACACCTTGATCGACGACTTACATGGAAACATCACATTGACTCTAAGTTAACTCAAATGAAACTTAAATTAACTCAGGTACATTGGGTGATTGGTAGAAATTCAACACTTAGCCCACACTGCAAACTTTTAATATACAAGTCGCTTTTAAAGCCAATATGGTGTTACGGAATTCAACTATGGGGCACTGCTTCAGCTTCAAATGTAGAGAAAATTCAACGAAGGCAAAATAAAATTTTACGCATGATAACATCGGCTCCATGGTACATCAAAAATTCAAATATACATCGCGATTTGAATATGCCACTAGTGACTGAAGAATTTGTAAAATACGCAGGCAAATATCTAACAAAACTCGAGTCACATCCTAATCCGCTTGCGCGTAATATTTTGAACTTTACTGGACACATCCGCTTAAAAAAGAGAGATACACGGGCTCTAATATTCAACTCTCTGGATGATGAAGCTGCTTGACAACACTTTTTTCTTTTTGTTGCTTATCACTACTTATGTATTATTAATAACTATCACTAAGCTTATGTCCGACATTGGTCGGGCCTAATAATTTTTTTATAGATTTAAGATTTGAATACTTATTGTTAGTTCATATTTGAAGATACAATTGGGGTATTCACAAGGGTGTCCTAAGTGTCATAAAGTCATAAAGTCCTAACATTTTAAACCAGTTTAAAACTATTTTTATTTTCTTTCATATAAAAGGAGTACTATATTAATACAATTCTTCACTCTATGTAACTATTTGTTACTGTCATAACTAATTATTTTGCTTTTTAGCTTTCTTTTTCGACAAAATGTGCATTTACGTTTAAATACGTGGCGTTTTTCTTAAGCAAATTTCTACTCAAATCATTATATATTGCAAAAAATATAAAAATTCACAAGGGATTAAAATAATGGAAACAATATCCCAAAGCTAATTATATAAACCGCAAAAAAAGTAATAACTCGAGTATAGACTTACAGCATATAAATCGCGAAAACTTGCAAAAATGCGAATATCTTCTAAACATTTCCAAAGCCTCAAAAACTGTAAAAGAGCAAACTCAGTAGATTTTATGAACCAAAAATTATCTCACGTGCAAAAAATTTGCGAAAATTCGCGAATAATTTTTTCATTGAAAGACAACCAAAAATTTATTTTAAAAAATGCTTAAATTGTAAGGAATGCAGAAAACTTTTAAAAATCCGCAATTACGAAAATTCGCAAAAACTTGCTGACATCAAAAATATATTAAAGTCTGATACTTAATAAAAAAAGTTTAAAACTGTTAAAAAAAATAAAGAATTGGGAACAATCACTTTTATTGCAAAAATTTGCAACAAATTGGAAAAATTGTAAACAAGCTCCAAAATTACTTAGAAATACCTAAAGATCTAAGAAATTCCAAAAATCGCAGAAAATTGGCAAAATTATGAAAATTCGCACAAATAGATAGATGTATTAAAAATCGGTAAAATGGTAAAAAGGCAAGCCCTAAAATAACACATAAATACTTAAAGATATAAGAAATTCGAAAAAATCGGAAAAATTCGCGAAAATTAAAATTTGCAAAAACTTGCTAATACCAAAATGATAGCAAAGTGTGATATAAAATAAAAGTCGTCAAATGTGTAAAAAAAAGGCAAAAACTGCAACATGAAAAATAATTCAATCAGACAATGATGTGGCTTGATTCAATCCTATTTTGTTAAAATTACACATAAGAGCAATAAGCTTTATCAAAAATTACCTGATCGCAAAACATAAGAAAATTTGCAAATAAATTCCAAAGCCTTAAAATTTTAAAAGGTCAAATGCTCGAAAAAAATTTGTTTTACATATTGCAAAAATTCGCAAATAATTGTCGGAAACAGATAGAAGCCGTTAAATAATTTTCTCATAATTTTGCATATTCGTACCAAATATTATTTAATTTTTGTAATATTTTTTCTCATTTTTTTTGTATCATATTGTTTATGTTTCAACTAACACACTAAAATATGAGGGGTTGCTCACAGCAGTCGCATTTTAAACTAGTTTAAAAGTTTAGCACATTATGACGTTATGACCTTAACACTACCGTGTGAATACCCCAAATAAATAAAAAACATAAAAAACACACTCACATACACATATGTAAAACGTACATCAATACATCCATCGTGCTTTGCTTACTAAACGACGTTAACAAACAAGACGTATTTAAATTTCAAGACTGTTTACTCAGGTCTCTAGTGTGTATTCGCACACTAATGCCAGAGTACTTTTTTCTCTCTCTTAAACTTGCATGCAAGCAGCGTTACCGTGGTGCGACTAAAGTCGCATTTTGCCCCTTTTTCAACTACCTTGCCACTTTTTATGCCCCTTACTTTTAAATCACCTTTTAGTATCATTTGCATTATTTTGTGCCGCTTTTTGCCCCTTTTTGTTCAAAGTCAACTTTAGTTTTTATTTTGATAATAAATGTACGCAGATTCGTACAAATTCTACCACATTGAACAATATTTTATTTCCTATGTGTCAAACTTCCCAGCAGAAAGTGCGAATAGTGAAATTGTAATGATTTACTAGTGACATTGTCAGTATTACTACTGACCAGGTGTACCACAGCCAATGTAATCGCCTATTGACATTTAACATTAGCTTGTCATATAAAATTCACCACTAGAATGTGTCACTACTGACTAAATAGTTCTTTTGGGTCAACATGGAGACATTGACACCAAAGATTCACTAGTAAATTTTAGGGGCTCTAGTCTACAAAATCGATATTTCTTTGCTCGTTGTCAATAGTTAAATTACAGTGATTTTCTAGTGACACTGTCAAAAGTGCTACTGACTAGATGCACCCCAGCCAATGTAATCGCCTATTGACATATAACATACGGTTGTAATTGAAAATCTACCAGTAGACTTTAGCACTATTGAGGAGGTAGTTCTTTTACGACCATATGGAGATATTTGAACCAAAGATTTACTAGTAGATTTTAGTAACCCTCTTCTACATACATTTTTTTAATATTATTGCACAGCATAATAAAAAAGAAAAACAATCTATTGACGCGTTCATTGACAATATCACCAGAAATACACTAGAACTGCTGTATCTAACGTATCTTTACTCGCACATAAAAGGAAAGATGTCGACATTTTAACTAGTGCAATTTTCGCTGGAGAAATAGTATTGACACAGAGACATATGGTTCTAGGCTGGCTAGGGGGTTAATATAAAAACATACACCTTGGTATGAATTTTTTCATTTGTGTAAGGTTTTTATATATACCAATATATATCAATTGCACACTCATAATTGATAATTCTAACTGTATTTTTGATATCTATTGTGAAAGCCAAATTTAATTAAAGTACATATTTTTGAAAGGCTTTCTGTTAACCGGTCGACTTGAAATCGCATGATTAAATGGTTAAGTAAATTTTTTGAATTATACTGGTTTGTAGGTAAAAAAGTGATATTCCCCAAAGAGATGCCAAAAAATTTATTAATGCATTTTTTAATTTTTTGTAAATCTTAAGAACTGGGGCCAATTACGGCATTCAATTTCAAACGAAATTTCCATTTATTTTCTATTGTAATTTCGATCAATATCAAATGCCACATTTTGACTACACCATTTCCAGTTGTATTTCAGAAGTTTCCAATTGTTTTTCAGAAATTTATAAATATGTTTCAGAAGTTTCTAATTATAGTTCAGAAGTTTCTAATTATATTTCAGAAATTTATAAATATGTTTCAGAAGTTTCTAATTATAGTTCAGACGTTTCTAATTATAGTTCAGAAGTTTCTAATTACACTTCAGAAGTTTCCAATTATGTTTTAGAATTTTCTAATTGCATTTTCAGAAAATTCTAATTGCTTTTCAGAAATTTCTAATTGTTTTTTATAAATTTCTAATTGCATTTCCGAATTTTCAAATTACATTTCAGAAACTTCCAATTGTGCTTTAGAATTTTATGTTTGTATTTCAGAAATTTCTAAATGTATTTCAGACTGTTATGTGGATATATTATTTTTGTGCACCTACATTTTATAAAATCTAATCATTTCTAAGTATTGTATGTTAACATATTTTCAATAATAAATAAATAAATATATATATATATATATATATATATATATATATATATATATATATATATATATACGTATATATACGTATATTGTGCGAAAACCATGTAACCTATACTTTTTTTGTTGATATTATTAAAAATATATCAATAATCATTTTCTATTTATACATAAATAATATATGTATGTATATGGTGTTGCAAGTGCTGTATTGAATAATATACATAGTAAAAAACTTATTAAGATGGAACAACAAAGCATGTGCGGAATATGTCTACAATCAATGCTGAGAAAGCAGCTTATAAAATTGATGCCCTGTAATCATTTGCTACATGCAGCGTGCTATGAGCAATTACGTTTGGGTGAAGACGATATAAATTGTCCGTATTGTAGGTAAGATATAGCAGGTAATACATAAATTGCATATATCAATATGTACATATGTTAACAGAAAAAATTACAAGAAACACAATATAGATGCTTGCCAACTAATAATAAAAGCAGCTTTTACAGGTGATGATTGGCATCAGTTAGCCTTATCGCTAGGTGTTAATTATAAAACAGCGTATAGCTGGCTCAGCCAAGGTAAATTACCTGATGCCAAGAAGGGCGGTGTAAAACCAAAAATAATAACTGAGAATGAAGAACAAGTCATAATAGAATGGATCGAGGAAAATCCCTCAATTACCCTCAAAGCAATGAAGCAAAAAATATTGTTGACCTTCAGCAAAAACGTTTGTATTCAAACAATAGCAAATTTTTTAGACATGAAGTTGTTCACTGTAAAGTCACTTCACCGTCAACCAGTGAATATGAATTCCACAGAGAATAAGAAAAAACGAGCAGATTTTGTTCATCGTTTAAATGAATTTATAAGGCAGGGAAAGCAAATAGTCTATATCGACGAGACGAATTTCAATCTTTTTACACGAAAAACACGTGGAAGATCACGTATTGGGTCGAGAGCGGTACAACTCCCACCAGCTTGCAGAGGCCCAAACATTCATGTTATTGGTGTGATTTCGGCGAATGGGGTTTTTTGGTTTTAATCGGGAAAAGCGACATTTACAAAGAGAGTAATACAGTATTTTCCTTTCTTGATTTCTAACACTGTGTAAAAACACATAAATACATTTAACATTTCAAATCAGATTTGGTCAATCTTCTGCATATACATACATATGCACATACATATACATGTATGTATGTAAATTTGTACATATAAATGTATATATGTAGTTCACAATAAAGTGGTATAATTCCTACACATATTGTTTATTTAAAAAACCCCAAAATTTTATACAGAATAATATATATAAATATCTGAAATAAAAATGGAAAATTCTGAAATACAATTGGAAGTTTCTGAAATGTAATTTGAAAATTCGGAAATGCAATTAGAAATTTCTAAAAAACAATTAGAAATTTCTGAAAAGCAATTAGAAATTTCTGAAAAGCAATTAGAATTTTCTGAAATGCAATTAGAAAATTCTAAAACATAATTGGAAACTTCTGAAGTGTAATTAGAAACTTCTGAACGATAATTAGAAACTTCTGAAACATATTTAGAAATTTCTGAAATATAATTAGAAACTTCTGAACTATAATTAGAAACCTCTGAAACATATTTAGAAATTTCTGAAATATAATTAGAAACTTCTGAACGATAATTAGAAACTTCTGAAACATATTTAGAAATTTCTGAAATATAATTAGAAACTTCTGAACTATAATTAGAAACCTCTGAAACATATTTAGAAACTTCTGAAAAACAATTGGAAGCTTCCGAAATACAACTGGAAATGGTGTAGTGTTTCATTATTATCATAGATTTTATGATTTTTTTATATTTAGTAGCTATCTCTACTACGCTTATACTCGTCTTATTTGTAAATAAAAACTGTATTTGCAAATACTCAACTAGCCAGTATTAAAGAAATATATTCACAGTCGTCAAATAAACAATTGTAAAATTAAAAATTTATTTTTCTGTATACATACATCTCATCCCCAGTAATCAGTAATTGTTCACGTGAGTTAGTAAATGCTTCATTATTCTTTACTTTCTGTTGATGTTCTGTGCTGTGCCGTTCTGTTTCTAAATTTTAATAGTTACATTTTATGTTATAATTTATCACCTGTTTCTGAGCGGAACGGCCACATTTTTCCTCTAAAGGAAAGAACTCATCAGTTCGTCCATTTTTATGTTTCAATATAATTTAATGTTTTTCTGATAAAAATTAAATTTTTTATTTTTGATTTAGCATAATCACAATTTTTATTTTATTTATGATGTCACTTAGAATTACTTAATTTTTTTTTAATTTTCACAGGATGAACCGTAACAGAACAGAACAGAACGAAACAGAAAAACTAACGACTTGTGTAAGATTTCTAAAAAAAAAAAGAGTCAGCTGATTCGTAACAGAACAGAAAAAAAAAACCTAAAGCCAGAATTAGTTTTTACTTTCTGTTCTGTTACGAATCAGCTGACTCTTTTTTGTTTATAGAAATCTAATACAAGTCGTTAGTTTTTCTGTTGCGTTCAGTTCTGTTTGGGTTCAACCTCTGAAAATTAAAAAAATGTTAAGTGACAGCATAAATTAAATAAAAACATTTTGAAATAAGTTGTGTTGCGCTTTTTTAATTAAAAAAAATGAATTTTTACAAGAAAATCATTAAATTATATATAAACATAACAATGGACGATGCAAAACTCATAGCTTTAGTGAAAAACTGCGACCCTTCTGGTCCGAAATAGCGCATAAGTTACTACAGAAAAAGTAAGTGTTAAAATTTAGAAGCAGAACGGCACAGTACAGAGCAGCAACACAAATTAAGGACTAATGAAGCCTTAATTCTGCTACAAGTTAAAATTTTTACTTTCAAATAAAACGTACGAATAAACATATATGAGTTCTCATAAAATTAATGTTTGTGTACTTTTTATACATGAGAAATTTATTTTTATTGTTTGTTTTTAATAAAAATAGGTTGATAAATGTGTTTGTTTCATTAATTTTCCTGGATTTTAAAGTTGCCCATTTTTTCTTAGAAATCGCCTTTTTGTGCCACTTTTTTTTTGAAAATCCCCTTTTTGTGCCCCTTTTTGAAATTTTTCAACGGTAACGCTGCATGCAAGGATAATATTTATGCGTTTGGGCGCGTGTGTATGTACATATGTATGTATGTATGTATTTGCTGAAGTGTGATGTACGAGTATGTATGCATGTATCTCTCTCTGTTCATTTATATGGATGTACATTTTTAAGTGTATGCGTTACTAATGGTTACAAAGTTGTATTTAAATGTTTTCTTATATAGTTTTTCAAAGTACTGGCTGCATTTTTTATGTTTGTGCGTCCGCTTGTGTCTTCGTAACATTTACACATTATCTCTCTCATGTATGCAGCAATTGTTGGTTCGGTATTAACTGACAAAAAAATATAATAAACTTTTTTTTTTTAATTATTCCCATTTGTTGTTTTATTCAGAGCATCAACGGAAATTGTTGTAAATCTTTAGTTGAGTGAAAATCGTTTTAAGAGCTGAGTAGTATACACAAAAAGAAATGGGAAAAGAAATTCTTTCCAAGAAACGTGCATTTAATTCAAATGACTTTTTGATTGTTGAGCAGCAAAAATTTATGTAAGAATATCAAGGGAAAAACTATAACACTGTAAAAGTAAACTAAAAAGTCTAAGTCATCTTAATGTCAAGTTAAACTAGAAGATCAAAGAAAATATTTTTTTATTGTATGCTTTTTTCATTCATATTTAAATTAAATTGGGGCAGGGCATATAAAGAAATAATATACATATGTATATGTATATCGCTTCAACTTTAAATGGAGAATTTTATTTTTGCTTTATGGAGACTTAGGGCCAATCCCACGATGTCGACAACGTTCGACTTGTTGCACGCTTTTATTCAAAACAAAAACAAATTTTAATATTTTGTTGTTTTTTCAAATGTAAGTGTGCGCCAAGTCGAACGTTGTCGACATCGTGGGATTGGTCCTTAATGAATTGCCCATAAATTTGTTTTCTTTTTTAATTCATATTTAAGGCCATCAGCCTAGAAGTGGTGTAATCCACATCAATTTATTTAAACAATTGTTCTCTTTAATTATTTAATTGTTTTAATATTTTACAATATTATGAAGTTTACAAAAACGATTTTTCTGCTCTATTTTATTTAAAATGCCAAAAGGTGGTTTACTCTACTTTTTTGATAGTTGGTAATGTAAATAACCAAAAAGTGAATGTGGATTACACCACTTCTGCGCTTTTAGCCTTATTTATAACAGCATTCAGAAAAAAATAGTAAACTGTTTTTAATTTATAATGATTTTTTTTTATAGAATTACTTTATATAGGCTTCTAAGGCAATTCATATTGATTTAAATACAAATAAAAGACAATTTTATTTCGTTTGTACACAAAACAGTAATATGAAAAATTTTATAATATTAATTAAAGTATTTGTAATACAAGTATGAATTAATAAATTAATTAAATTTTCACCTTTAAACAGTTTGATAATATTAATTAAGTTTTTTCACTCAAATTAATTAATACAATTACAAATTTAATTGAATCAATTAAATTCTTAATTTAAAGCATTAATTGCTGAATATTTTTTATGTGGATTTTCCAACATCTTCAGGGATAACATATTTATTGAAATATGTTCTTAATTTTCTTGTTATATTGATATAATTCCTAAGTGCCCTATAGACAATATAATAAACCCGTCAATCAGTGCATATGTATGAGTTGTCGCAACATATCGTAGGTTATCTCTTAAAAAGAGACGTAGAAATAAATTCTTCAATCGCCGTTAGTATTTTTTTCCATTATTAATAACAATCACAAAGAAACTGTTGCATTTATCAATCAGAGTTGAAGGCACTCAAATATCACTGTTCAACAAGAAAAACCACCCTCAACAATTCCAAAGGCAAATAAAAGTAGACCATTAGGTTAACAAAACTGCCAAATGGTTTTGAAAAGTTAGCTCGAATTTGATTTTTATGGCCTCTTGAAGTTAAGCCATCTTTGACCATTTTGTGCACTATGAGCGAAAACTGAAGAAAACGTATAAAAATATAAAAAAAAATATTTAAGGGAATTTAATTGTGCTTTTGGTTGGTTTACGTGGCTGCCTACTACATATTCAAGTAGAATCTAGATGATTCCTTTTTGAATTTTGCTTACTTGTTGTTGGATTCAATGCAACAATATTTCAACAAATGGTGGGCGGTTAAGGCGTGGTCAAATATAAAAAATTATAGATTTTGGACTAAAATGCACTACATGACATTCATTGTTTTTTTTTCAGAAAAACTCAAAACTATTCTAGATCAAATGTATCTGAAATTGTTTTGAATGGACCAGCGAATAGTGAAATGTATCATGAAAAATTTTTAGAAATCATTCTTAAAGTTGGTGAAAATTAAAATTTTCTGCTTTTAACGGGTTAATAAAAATTTAGTCCTCAGTTCTAGCCGAAATTTGTTGGATGAGTAAAAACTTGTTTATATAGATTAAGAAGAAATAATTGAAGGTGGTAATAGAGCTAATTTAGAGAATGAAGCAGAAATGGATTCGGCCTCGAAATATGAGTGTGACGATATCCAGAATTTAGAGCTTCCATCAACACCAAAAAGACTTCGTACCATATAGTTCACAATATTTATATACTGGTTCCAGTAAATAAAATGACAATTCTGCGTTTGTTATTACAATTAAACTTTTTAAACAAATTTAAATTTTTTTAATAAAACAAAAAAATACATGACATACTGAAGTATATTTATTTGACTTAATGCCTTTATTTAATTTCAAAAATTGGCTTGTTTTTATGACTAATCAATTGTCTATATACATTTATTTCCCGCTTGTGGAAAAAAAATTGCTGCATGCACAGAACTATATATGTACATGTGATTGATGAGTTTATTTGATCGTCTCCAGGGAACTTTAAAGCTGTTCAGAGGCCTGTGTTACCAACAAATATACAACAAAACAAAATTCCAATGGAATTCAATTTAAATAACAATATATTTTGTCTATTTCTTTTAGACTAAACCATAATCCTAAATCAAATGTTAAATACATTTCTTTTTTTATAAAACAATAATACACATTCTATTACTAAACTAGATGTACAAATGAGAAATAGTTTTACTTTTTCCTTAACCACAAATAAAAAATTTAAATTAAAAAAAAACACTTTGGAAGCAAAAGTTTATTTTCGATTATACATAAATAAACCAATAGGTAACACTTGCTTTAATTGAATATTCAAAAAAAAAATAAAATAAAATAAATAACTAAATAAATAAAATGAAAAGAAAAACTTTTATTGAAAACTAAATTGTGTAATACAAGTTTTGTAGACAATTGTTTAAAATGCAATTAAGACTAGAAATGCCAATTGTATTGACTTGAACAAAAAGGATATGAAATACACACACACATATGAATATTCTATATCCTTAAAATAATAACTGTACATACACAGACTAGAGCAAAACAAAACGAGACGACTAGAGCACTTAAATGTATTGATATGTTTCTTAAAACAAACAATAGTTTTTATACATTAGAAATTCCACAAAAAAAAAACAAACATCTCTCTTACGAGTATTATTACACCCTACATAAATAATTGATTGTATGCAAGTGTGCAAGTTCCGGTCGAAAGTTTATTGTATAAAAGAGACTACAGTACTTTATTATTTAATAAATTTAAATAGAAAGAAAAACTTTATATGGCTGCTTCAGCCCTTAACATCTCATAGCAGTAATATCTGGATTCAGTTACTTTTTGCAAACCGAAAATTTCTTTTTTTACGATAGTGTACATCTGTGCTTTACCCGTCATTTAATTTTATACCATGTGGCACCCTTCCTAAAAAATTTCAAAATGAGCGAATTAAAGAAAAAGTCAAGGAATTTGAGCCAGTTATTTTACTTTTTTTTACTTCAAGCGACATCAAATATCGTTAAAATATAATACTGAATAGTAAAATCGATAAATTTTAGCAATACGACTAACGTAATAAAAAATACTGAATGCAGCATCAGCTGTCTTATGAAGTTAGATTTAAAAAAAAACCCCAAAATTTCCTCTTAAGCCCTTTTTCACTTCCTCTACTGAGTTTAAAGGAAAAGTTAAATAAAAACTAGAGTTGTGCACGTGAGTGTTTTCTGACTCACTACACGCTGAAAAATATTTTACTCACGCACTTTCATGCACGAATGATTTTGAGCATTTTCACGATCACACACGCTCACGAACAAAATATTTTTAATCACGCACGAGTGGTTTAGAACTTATCACGATCACGCACGCTCACGAAAAAGTAAATGTATAATATAATTTTCATGTTTTTTTTGGGTTAAAAAATAGGTTCTTACATATATATATATACATATATATAAATATCTATGTTTTTGTAAAATTTACAATGTAAATTAAAATAAAGCAAAGTTAATTTAATATCGTTTTAAATATTCGTGTTCGCGGATATCATTTTGAATATTCGAATTCGAATTCTCGTATATCAAAAATTGACATTCCGCACATGTATGTATGTATGTATACATACATAATATAAATGTGAAGGTAAGACGTATGATTATTAAATAAATGATAATCAAATAAATGAGAAAAGCATATTAAATGAGAAAACATAGAAATTACTAAAAAAAAATTCTGTTACGTAACATTTTCAAAGACTCCCCCCAGCCCCACCATAACAAATCATAACAAAACTCGAACTCCACCCCTCCCCCCCCCCCTTCCAGAGCGTTACATAATATGTGGACGGTCCCTAAAACAAAAAGCATTTTCTGCGGTACAATTCGTCAATAGTATTGTTAAGAAAGGCACAGTTGAATCAGTATTGTTTCTCAATTGATACTTCCTACAGGGTATTTAAGAAACATACATACATACATACTTAAAAAGCTGTATGTATACAAAAACAAAATGCTCCGAATTCGTAAAGAATTCGTAACGATTGGTCGACAAAATCTTCCGGTTTCGGCACAGAAATGTTACCGAAATCGTAACAATTGTATATAATGATTGACACGACTTCGTAACGATATGTCGGTACGAATTCATTACGATAAGTCGGTACGAATTCGCAACGACATCTAGGTACATTTTTTTGCTTGTTTTTATAGCAGATCACCGCTTCACCGTAATGTTACTGCTATTGTCGAAATAATTTGCACATACTCACATTTTTTAATATTTGTTACAATGCTTTTTTTTATCAACATATACATATGTATTTATTTTAAAAAAATGTTCACAGACTTTTACTTATGTACTCAAAAATCAAAGTTTTACCCCCTGTCTGTGTAAAACTTTTGAGTTAAAAATCTTGGCGTTTTTGTAATAGACTAAAGGAAACTTGTACAACTTTTCTTTAATCTATTACAGAAACGCTAAGATTTCTAACTCAAACGTCTTACACAAACAGGGGGTCAATGTTTAAAACAAATTGTTCAGAGAAACTACCGAAATGTCGTAACGAATTCGGTACGACAAGTCTGACTTCAGAAAAAGTCGAAACATTTTGTTTGGGGGTATTCATTATGTTTATAAGCTCATACTACCATACTACCATACTACTTCATACCATATTACTATACGTATATGCATTTATTATTATAAAATAATTTATTTCAAATGATTGAATACTGTTACATATGTACCTATGCAGGAATGTTATCTCGTGAGAGCGTGAGAATTCGTGCGTGATTATTAAAAAAAGCTCACGCACGATCACGCACGAGTAAATTTTTTTCAGTCACGCTCACGCACTCACGCGTGATTAGTTATAATATTTGATCACGAATCACGTGAATCACGAGTGACTCATGCGTGACACGATAAAATCACGACATTTGCACATCTCTAATAAAAACTATAGTTAAAAAAACAAAAACAAAATATATATGCTCTTTACTCTTACAATTAAATAAATACGTATGTATACAAAATTCAACAACAATTGAAATTTGCCAATAATGGAAAATGATACAATAAACAAAATGTATAAATAAATAAAACATAGAAGTGTATAAAGTAAACAAATATATGTACATGAATGTGCATGTACTACAAATTTTATTTTTGTCATTTTCTATAAATTTAAAAAAACAAAATAAAAAGTAAAAAGAGAAAAGAATATTCACATGAAAATTCCTTTGTGTCTTTTTCATATAATAAAATAATAAATCTAGGAAACCAAATAAGTTTGAATATTAAATCGAACTGACAGATACCAACAAGTAGTCGTATGAAAGTGTGGGTTATAACTACATTTGTATACAAAAGTATTAAGAACACTTGTATTTTTATTTTATGGAATTTTATCTAAAAGAGAAACACAGTAAATTTCAAATAAAGTGGCACTTTTATTTTTGTTTTTAATAAAAAATATACAATACGCCATAAGTTTAAATTTCCTTAAGATTAAATTTTTATATTTCATAAGGCTTAGATATCAATAAAAGACAAATAATATATTATCTGGTTGGACAAGAAAAGCATAAAGAATTTAGTAATTGACACTTTTAATTTTCATAACTTTCACGTTATAGAAATTGAAAAGATATATAAACAAAAATTTTAGAAATTGAGAAATAAATAAATATACAAAATATGAAAATATTTGCGTTCTGTAAAATGTGTAAGAAGTTAAATACTTTCAGATAAAAGTTTTTACTTCTTATTTTCTAAATCAGCGTAATATTCTAACAACAATTTTAGTTAAGGATCTAGAGTATAGATAGGACATACTGCATTCAGATTTTTGTTTTTACATTGAATTGCATTAAAGTTATGCACCTTTGATGCCTATTATTATATATAATCCAACAAAAAAAGTGTTAGTTGTTCTTAAGAAACGAAACATTCATTGTTTTCAAATTATCCCTAACTATATGCTTGTTTTTTCTCTTCGTAATTTAAATAAGAACCATATGTTCCCGTTCGTTTACTTCATATACTGTATGTACCAGAGTATGCTAGAATTCTCATTTGATAAATCTTAAAATTAATACAAGTATAATAAAAAGGTTTTCTGACAGTCGATAGTCGAACCCGACGAGAATGGAAGTTATTCAGTGAATTAAGTTTTCTTTAATTTGACATTGAACTATAGTGAATTATTAATCAGAAATAATTTTTAGTCAGGCTTAAGTTCAGTAATTTCAATTCTTTTTATTGAATGAAATATTTTTATTAATTAATTTGAGTTTCTAAAGAAGAGAAGAAAAATTAAATTAGACTTTTTTTAAGCTGGGGGAAATACCGATATTTTTCTGTGCAGCAACGCACTTCATCAGCACCCCAGTCTATCTACTTGGGTAGAGATTGTTATTAACATCAGCTATTTAACGTAAATTCTAATGAAACGAAATGTGAGAAATGATTGTTTTGTACAATTATTGATTTACCTTTGGTAAATACATATGTAAGTATCACTATTCATTTCCCCTGTTTTTCCATTTTTTCATTTTTCTATTTAGGTTAGCACGAAGTTATATCACTCTACCCACGTATGTTTAACTATTCTTGCTTATCTTTTACGATCATCACATTAATAATTTTTTACTTATTGGATGTACCGTCGGTACATACATGTAAGTATTATAGTAGTGGATATTATGTTACATTGTTTTTACTTTCTACAGTTGATTCGGCTTTCCAATATTTGTGATTGCCAAGTGAACAGTGATTGCCAAGTGAACATATTTTTGTCA
Organism: Tachina grossa; assembly: GCA_949987645.1. Taxonomy (NCBI): domain Eukaryota; kingdom Metazoa; phylum Arthropoda; class Insecta; order Diptera; family Tachinidae; genus Tachina; species Tachina grossa. The sequence goes on from OX465274.1 coordinate 181,573,455, forward strand.
CGTTCCCATGATGAATTAAGTCATTTTTAGATTTTAATTGAACTATAGTGAATTTTTAATCAGAAATAATTTTAATCAGGGCTCAAATCGTCACATCCGTGATCGTATCGACAATCGTACGAAAACAAATTAAGTGATACTTCAATCGTATAAACTGAATGGGATTTCAGTACGTTCACGTATGTAATAATCTGAAAATTGTGTTTTTACGTGACGAGTTGTATGTTCACGGATGTGACGGTTCGAGCCCAGGTGTTAGTTCAGTAATTTCAATTCTTTTATTGAATAAAATATTATTATTAATTAGTCTGAGTTTCTAAAGAAGAGAAGAAAAATTAATTCTTTTAATTTTTTAATTAAGTTTAAAAATTAATTAATTTTTTTTTTGAAGTTATAAATAAACTATGACTTAAGAAAATGGCAATGAAAAAAATTTTTTCTTTGTACAAATAAATAAAAAAAATTAAAAATATATATATATTTAGAAATGATGTGAACTATTCTAAGCGTATAGACCAATTTGACTCCAAGATAGCTAAGAACCCTCTCGCTCAAGTCCCCTTTCAAACAGAAAAAACTAAATCAAAATGGGTCCAGCCGTTTCCTCTGTACGTGGATATGGACAGACACACAGATACACAGGCATACACTACAAACTTATAACACCCCTTTATTGGTCGGCCAATCCGATGAAAACAAATAATAGATTCAGAAAAGTGGAATTTTAAATCGCGCACGAAGGGTTCCGTACGGGCACTCTATATGTAATACTGTACGAACTTCATATACTTTTAGCTTTTTTTCGTTTTGGGATTTTTTCGGTTTTGATCTTTTTATAATCTAGCGTTTTTTTAGTTTTTTCTTTTTTTTCTCGTTTTGGAGATCTTATCAATTCTTGGCGTGTTTTTCTTTTTGTAGTTTTTTTTCATTTTCTCGATTTTTTTCATTTTGGTGATGTTTTTCATTTTGGACATTTTTTTCGGATTTTAGCGATTGATTTTAGTTCTCGTTTTTTTTATTTTGGCGCTTTTTTCGTTTTGGCGATTTTTTCTGGGTTTTTAGCGATTTTTTCGGTTTGGCGATTTTATAATTTTGGGATTTTTTAGTTTTACCATTGCTGAAAATTTCATGAGTTTGCCTCTTACGGTTTGCAAGATACAGCAAGTTGTCAAAATAACATTAACTGATAGAACACCCTTTACTTAAGATTTTTTTTAATTCTAGTGTTATTGCTTGTAGTCTAACTTCAAAAATTTCATGTATATATGTTAGATGGCATTTTAACATTTTTCGTTGCTCGTTTTGGGACACCCTTTAGTTTTTAACTCTCATATATTTGCTGTTGTAGAGCTGTGGTAGCGGCCAAAATTCTACATACTCTGTCCAAATTTCAGGTCCGTAGCTGTCACTGTTCTCGAGAAAATAGCCTGTGACGGACAAACAAACAGACGGACAATGTAGCGAAAACAATAGGGTTCCTTTTCACCTTTGGTGCACGTAACCCTAAAGAAGAGGGAACTTCATTGCAAATAATCCGAAGTGTCAGTGTCAGTTCTGGAAAGCAATCTATATAATTAAGGAAGGTTGGTGCTATACCGCACTCCCACTCGGAGACCCAATTGGGTCCATTGTGATATCAATATCATTTACTTTTGAAAAGCTTTTTTTAGCCCAATTTGACAGACTGAAAATTGGGAATTATTTGGTTTCATTCTTGTTCTCCTAAAATATGTTCTGTTATGGTTTTCCAATTACGAATTACTGGGCAATTGTTAAAAATTATTTTTCAGAAAATTTTCGTTGTTTTTTAATAAATCCAAGTGTACTTACAGTAAAAATGTGAAAATTTAATCATACAAACATACCTGAAATGAAAAAGAATAAATAGTTAAAATTAGAAAATGTTCTTAAGCAATATTAAAGTAATATGAATACATATGTTAATAAGAGAAAAATATGTCACATGGAATGATTAAAAAAAATTATATATCATTATTGTTAATTAATACAGTAACGGCCATATGTATAATCAAAAATTGGCATGAAGTTAACATAAGTGACAAAATTGAACTAAGTGTTGACGAGTTCCGCGTTTGACATTAAAAATCCCCGCATAATGTAGTTTTAACACAGGATTACATCCTAGCATGATTTTTAATGTATGCTATGCTAACTTCATGCCAATTTTTGATTATACATATGGCCGTAAGAATTTAAAACGATTTGATCTAAGATCTTAGTAACGTTTTAAGCCAGCAGGCTCTAAGGATAATCTTATACCTAGACTTCTATTTATATTCTAACGGTCTAATTCATAAATGATTATTAACAGTTCAATAACACATTAATAGTCAAAAATCGCTAAATGTGTATTCATAAATGATTAATAGCCTATTAGACGTTTAATAAACGTTTCATAACTCAGAGATTTTTAATGTAGTCTCATGCTACTTTAAGCGTTTGATAAACAATTATAAATAATAATATATATGTAAACAATATTTTCTTGATTTTTTTATCCCTTATGTGAGATTTTCTGTGGTTTCTCACTTTTATGTTTCTTGTTTATTCTTATGCATGTCTATAATAATAATGTTCTTGGGCAAATGTATTAATTTATGTAAGTTGGTACATGTATGTATGTATGCATAATTGTACAAAAAGAAAAATACATACATACATATAAACATCGTTGAAAATTAAAGAAATCCCATTCATTGGCAAAAAGAAAAATAGAATTATAAACATAAGGGCATATGTAAGTACAAGCATACGTATGTTTGTATGGTACTGCATGCTTACATATGTATGTATATATGTATGTACAATAACATTTTAAAATTAAAACAAAATAGTGATGCATAATCGACAGCTATAAAATGGGTATTTGCCTACCTCTGTACTCAGCCGAATATAAATGTGTTTAAATACAATTTTTTGTCACATATAAATTTTTTTTGGTTTATTTATTAATAAAAAGTGAAACGCCTACTTTTTAAGTTATGTTTTAATAACATTATGCGTAATGATTTACTTTTTTTCGACTCAAACAGACTACCTAGATAATAGATTCTTCGTTGTATGCATCACTAAACATAAAATGAGAGCGAAAGTAGCATGATGTTGCCAACATAAAATTACAAAAGAAGCAAAATCGTTTAATAGTTAATTCACTGATATTAATCAGTTATGAATACAAATTTTTATTAGAGCTTAATAAAGCAAAATCTGTTTCATAAGTAATGTACAGATTAAAGCTGAAATAAGGAATTTTTATGAATTAGACCGTAAAATTTTGCCAACATTTACAACAAATAGAATTGACAGTAACTGAGATGAATATTTTTCCGTGAGCTTTGACAAAATTTTCTTAATCATACTAAAGATAGTTTCAATTGATATGTACATATGTACGTCCTTCAAAAATCCTTTAAAAAAAATAGGTACCCTTCAGAAAGAAACCAATTTGAAAGGGGAACAACAAAGTATCTTCATAATAAGTAACTCTTAAAACAATCCGTTTTCATGGGAAAAAATGGCGGACAGTTTTTGACGAGAAATTTTGTTTTTTTTTATAGAAAATACCAAATTTTCACGTCAAAAAACTTTGCCTTTTATTCCCGATAACAAACATTGGACTATTTCAAAAAAAGAACTTTTGAAAAAGTGCTTTTAAAAATGTACTCTCCAAGAAAGTACGTTTTAATAAATACCGCTATAAGTGCGCCCCTTAAAAAGTACCTCATAAAAACTAACTTTTTAAAAAGTATGTAATAAAAGTTACCCTTTGGAACAGTAACTTTGGAAAATTTTCTTTTCAAAAAGTACATATTGAAAAAATACTTTTTAAGAAAGTATATAAGAAATACTTCTTAAAAAAGTACAATGAAAAAGTACCTTTATAAATTTATTTCTTAAGCATATTGTAGTATATCTTTAAAAGTACATTTAAAAAGAAACTTCTTAAAAATGTACCATTAAAAAAGTTCTCTTAAAATAAGGACCTTTGATGATTTTATAGTATTTTTTAAAAAGTACCTTATAAAAAAGTACCTTTTACAAGAGTACCTTTTAAAAAGTAACGTCAAGAAAAGTATCTCTTAAAAATAAAATACCTTTTGAAACACACCCTTTAAAAAGTATCTCTCCAAAAAATACCCTTTAGGAAATTGCCTCTACAAAAAAGTACTTTTTTAAAAAAGTGACTTGTAAGACAGTACCTTTTAATAAAGCAACACTTCAAGAAAGTACCTTTTCATAAAGCACATCTTCAAAAAAATACCTTTTCATAAAGTACCTTTTCAAAAAAGTACCTTTTAAGAAAGTATCTCCTCAAGAAATTACCTTTAAAAAAGTACCTTTTAAAAAATAGTACATTTAAAAAATACTCTAAAAACGTACATCATCAAAATGTATCTTTTAAGGGAGTAACTTTTCAAAAAAGTACCTTTTAAATATGTACTTTTCAATTTTAAAAAATACCGTTTTAGTCAGTACCTTTTAAAAGAGAAACTCTTCAATAAAGTACCTTTTAAAACTGTACTTTTTAAAGAACATTTTAAGAAAATAGCTTTTCATAACTTACCTCTTCAAAAAAGTACACTTTATAAAGCAGCTCTTCAAAAAAGTACCTTTAAAGAAAGTTCCTCTTCAAAGAAGTAGCTTCTAAAAAGTATCTTTCAAAATAGTCTTTTAAAAAAATATTTTTTTTAAAAGTACCTTTTAAAATAGTACCATTCAAAAAAAGTAACCTTTAACAACGTAAGTCTTCAAAAGGTATTTTTTAAGGCAGTACCTTTTCACTAAAGTACCTTTTAAAAATGTACTTTTTAATTCAAAAAAAAAATACATTTTAAACCAGTACCTTTTAGAAAGAACCTCTTCAATAAAGTACCTTTTAAGACTGTACTTTTAAAAAAGTACCTTTTAAGAAACTATCTCTTCAAAACAGTACATCTTCATAAAATAGCTCTTCAAAAAAGTTCCTCTTCAAAAAAGTACCCGTCAAAAAGTACCTTTTAAAATAACACCTTTCAAAATAGTATTTTAAAAAAGAACCTTTTAAAATAGTACCTTCTAAGAAGGTACCCTTTAAAAGCGTACATTTTCAAAAAGTACCTTTTAAAACAGTACCACTTGAATAAAGTACCTTTTAAAAAAAGTACTTTTTAATTAAAAAAAAATACCTTGTAAAAGAACCGCGCCAATAAAGTACCTTTCTGTACTTTTGAAAAAGGACCTTTTAAAAAGTACCTTTTCAAAAAGTACCTTTTCAAAAAATTACCTTCTAAAAAAGTATCTAATTAAGAAAGTGCCTATTTAAAAATTACTCTTTAAGGAGAATGAAAGTAATCTTATTAACAATAACACAAAGTTTCTCTAACGAAAGTATAAATAACTTGCTTTAAAAAATCATCTTAAACTAAAACAGTTTGAGTTAATCTCATAAAATTTTCTACTTATTTATATATGTATGCTCTAAAAGCATTTGGAATATAATTCAATTTTGATAAATGTTCTTAAAAGATGTAACAAAAATAATTCTCAACCACAAACTAACAGATTTTGAATTTAGAGTTTTGCAAAAGAAAAAAGCCAAACTCTCAAGAACACAATTTAGAGAATTAGTAGTTAAGACTGTTAGAGGAAAAACAATAAAAATTCAAACTAATATTCTAAAATGAATTTTTCAGTGAAAATGTTTGCTTCAACACTTGCGCTGAAGTTCGCAACAACGCCCAACAGCTAAAGATTTTCGCAAAAGAAATGCAAAAGAAAAATTCAAAATTCGTTTCTATTTATTTATATTTAGGCTAAAGAGGTTCTTCGTGTTGGAGAAGAGTTTGATGCTGAACAGCAACGTTTTCCAATTTGCAACCAAGAAAGTAAGTTTTCGTGGAAAAGTTTACTTATTAAAGGACTTTCTTGCCACTTTTACAGAGATAGAAAAACTTAATAAATGAACAGCCAAGTGTTTATGTGAAACAAACTTTAGCAACGAAAATTTTCAAATGTATCATTACTAGTGTACATCTACTAGGGTTATCGACTCGGTTTTCCAACCGGTTTTAAAATCCGGTTTTTTCAAAATTTGGTTGTCGGTTTTTTCAAAATATTGATTTTTCGAATGTCGAATAGTCGGGTTTTATTACAATTTAAAAACCGGCTGAATCGAATACTTTTCGATTTGTACATTTTGCATGTTTTGTTGATTTTCGTAAGTATTTTTTTAGTGTAAAAGCTCTAAGCTTTTTTAGAGCATGGCAACATTTACTGAAACAAGAAATTTAAGAGAATTTATTTTATGAGGTAATATGTAGAAGAGGCGAATTTAATTGGGCTTATTTTGTGCAATGGATGTCAAAATACTGTTGCAGAAAGTGTTTTTTATCTTTGCTGCCATTTTGCTTCATATTTATAGACGTGGGTATCCACCTTGTCCATACATTCATATGTATATACAATTAAGGAATAAACTCTACATACAACCATAGTTTTTGGGGTTTGAGGAAACTTGGGAAGAAATTCAATAAATTAAGTATGCCAATATCTAGGTTGCTAATATACCCAGCAAAAATTTTAAAAAAAGGTTATAGAGTTTGGAATTAAGCATTTTTGGTGGAAGCTGTTCCTTACTGGATTACCAACTTAATGATTTTAACAAGGCGTGAGACTAAAATAATCGATTCTTGAGAAGTACTTATCTTTTTTATTTGGAAACTTCTTCACGTAATCTATTTAATCTAAAAAAATCATTCTCTTCATTTAGCAACTTGTACATAAGTTTTTTACATTTTAGGTAATGAGATTTGTAAGCGAGTAATGAAATTTGGCAATCAGAAAAGTAAGTCATTATATAGAAAGTAGTGTGTAATTTTTTGCTGGGTATGTATATGTTTATACAAATAATTAAAAATTAAAAAATAATTATAATTACAACAAAATAAAAGACCATATTTGGATGCCATTTGTTGACGGCTTGGTACCGGAAATCACAGAATTTTCAAACAAGTTGACGACATCAAACATTTTGCACGTATTTTTTCATGTATTTTATGCATGCAGACTTTTCTCCTATGTATTTTTAAAATTTTTGCTACTATAGGTGCTATAATTACTTTTTTTATTTTTTATATAAACATATTTATAATTGGCATTATTTAATTTTTTGAATTTCTTCCCAAGTTTCCACAAACCCAAAGAATGATGGTTGTATGTAGAGTTTATGCCTCAACTGTATATTATATATTTATAAATATTTATGTACTATACATAAGTATATGAAGTTAATTTTTATGTTTTACCTATAATTTCTGTATTGTTTTATAGTATTTACATGAACTGTTAACCCTTTTTTATAAAGCAATTTAAAATCAAAGCTTTTGTATAATAATTTTCTTACTTAAAAAACCGGTTGACCGGTTTTTCCTGAATTGTAAAAACCGAAACCAGGTTTTTCATAATTTCAAATATTCGAACTATTCGAAAAACGGTTTCTGGAAAAAGTCGAATAATCGATCACCCTAACATCTACACACTTTCACTCAGACACAGACACACACACACAAACACACACACACACACAAACACACACACACACATAGAGACACCTTTTGCAAAGTTATGAACAACATTTAGAGCAAAATTTCGCAAATTTATTTTGAGGCTGTTTGGCAGTTTTCGTTTTATTGTACGAGTATGTGTGCGTGCAGTCCATTCCGCGGAAGTACAGTGTTTGTTGTTGTTGTTGATGTAGAGCTCAATGTTTCACTTTTTTTGTTGCTATTTTGTTTAAGCCTATAACCGCCCAACCAACAGTCATCATCACATTTAAAACTAGATCCAATACATGGCCTCTCGAAGTTTGAATTATGTTTCCTTTCGTTGTTTGGTGTGCTTTTGCCACTTCCGGTAGATGTTTAGTTTCTCTTTGCAGCCTCATATAAAAATAACTATTTGGCTTTGACTGCTTGTTTTTCCCACTCTTGCTGGCTTGTTCGTTCATTCGAGCTGATGAAGTTGCTAGTGTGTGTTATTGTTTTTTTTTTTGTGTTGGTCTTCTCTCTATTTTATTTTTGGTTAAGCTAAGGCTTTAAGCCAAAAATAAAAAGTTCTAACATACAAAAAACCTTACTACCAACAGATGCAACAACAAAAGCAACCATAAAAGAGTTGTTCACATTTTGTGCTAAGGCTGTGCGTGCGTGCGCGCGCGCGTGTGTGTGTGTGTGTGTGATTGTTGCAACTTTCTGTGGCACAAACATAAATTTTGTTTAATTTTATAAAACTCACTCGAGCACGTTCCGTTGTTTTTGTTTGGTAAAAGTGGCATACAAAATATGGCCTTTATGGTGAATTGGTTTTACTTTTTTTTTTCTATATAAATAATTTGCTGGCGTTGAGTTGAAATAAAATAAAAAAATACTAATACAAATGTATATTACAAACAGCTTTTTTCAAATTTTTAATAAACTTTTATTTAATTTTTTACAGATACCTTTTCTTATGGAATAAGTTGCAGAATACTTAAAATATATCTAAAGAAGGTGCACTTTTTTGAAATTGTATATACAAAACAAGGACTTGAAAAGGCAAGGTAAAGGACTTAATGCAACACTTTGATATTAATAAAAATTAGGCATTTTTAATTCGAGTAACTTATATAAGATTAACAAAGAAATTAAAAGAAACCACTAACTATTCGAATTACTCCATTACTTTCTTTATACGAACAAAACTATTTGATTAATTATGCTTTTTTTAATAATTTTTTAACTGTCTTATATTTTCGGCTTGTATGGAAATTTTATTAATTACAAAATTTACTGTGAAATAATTTTTATTTAATAAAAAAAAAACACTAAATTAATTCCAGTCTTTTTCTATTTTATTTATTACTCTCAAATTTTTATTAGAATGAAATAAATGCGATTAATCGCAGAAATTACCAATCAAAAACTTAATTTTCTTCCCAAATGTGTAAAATCAATAAAGTTGTCAAGCATTCTTATATTTTATAGAATTAAATGCATTTGATCAATTAGTTTTTCTTATTTGTATTTTAAATTAATAAGTTATTTTAATTTGAAATATGAGAATATTCGCTATACATATGTTTGTCAAGCATTCGAATACATTTTATTAGACCATAATACATTTATTGGTTTTTTTTATTTGTTTATTTTTTTTAGTCAAATAAGTTTCAATATATGAATTCAAGGTGCAAAAATATTCGCAAAATTTTTATCTAAAATTCGAATATTTTTTTATTCTAAAAAAACAAATTATTCGATTAATTGACTTTTTATTTTCTGTTAGTTCTTTCAACTTATATAAATTTGAGATACACATATATAAATTTTTTTCAAACATTCGAATACTTTTTTATTCGAATGAAATGTATTTAAATAAATTCCTTTTCAGTGTCTTTTCAATCTGAAATATTATATAAATTCGATAAAATTTTTATCAAGCATTAAAATCTTTTTCTATTCGAATAAAATGTAATCGATTTATTTGCTTTTTTTCGTTCACTTTGCAAGAAAATTTATTTACATTAGCTAGTAGTTTTTTATTTTCCTTTCAAAGTTACATAAATTTGAGATATGAAAATATTTGATAAATTTTTATCAATCTTTCGAAATTAATGTACACGAGTAATTAAAATTTTTTTAATTTCAAGTTTCTTTAAATATTGGAAGAATTGTTTTTCATATTTTCTTCTCAGACTTGAAAATTTTATTAATTTAAGATATAAAAATATTTCTGCAAAAATTTTACTAAGCTTTCGAATCATTTTTGTTCGAACAAAATGTAACCGATTAAATAGCTTTTTTCATTTATCTTTCAAAAAATTTAATATAGACTACCTAGTTTTTTATTTCCTTTCAAACTACTATAAATTTGATGTATAAGACTATTCAATAAATTTTTATCAATCATTCGAATACTTTATTATTCGAATTATATATATTCGATAAATTAATTTTTTTTATTTTCTCTTCAGTTTTTTTCTTCTAAATCAATCAAGCATTGAAATACTTTTTCTATATTTTTCTACATATTTTCTTTTCAAACTTAATAAACTTAAAAATTAAACATATAAAACTATATCCAAAATTTTTATATAGCATTCCTTTTTATTCGAATAAAATGTATTCGATTAATTCTATATATATATTTTCTAAACTTGTAAGCTTTATCAATTTGAACATTAAAATATGTGCAGGGTTAATTTTCGTTACGCATACGAATACTTTTTTGCTCGAATAACTAGTCTTCCTTAATTTTGTTTTCAATATTGTAAATAATATAAACTTGATATGCATATAAAAGCATTCGAATACTTCTTAATTCGAGTTATATGTGTTCGATTAATTGGCTTTCTTCTTTTCTTTTCAAAATTGTAAACTTCAGATATTAGACTACGAGTATACGGTGAATTTTTATCAAGCCTTCGAATACTTTTTTATTCGAAAAAATATTTATTCGATTAATTATTTTTTTATATTTTCCTCTCAAACTAAAAAATTTTATAGAAATATTTACGTCGTTTCAAAAGGCATTCGAATAATTTCTTATTCCAATTAATTTTATTCGATTAATTATTTTTTTGTATTTTTCTTATCAAACTTGAAATTTTTATAAATTTAAGGCATACAAATATTTCCTACATTTTTATCAAGCATTTGAATGAATACTTGTTGGTTTAAATGTAATTGTATTCGATTAACTTTTTTTGTCTAATTTTCTTTTCAAACTTATAAGTTTTATAAATTTCGATATGAAAATATATTGCATATTTTTATCAAATATTCGAATGTTTTTTTTTTGGAATAATATTAATAATATATGGAAAATTCTAAACTTTTGTTTTTCCTTTTTTTTTTTGGAATAAATAAAACTACCCAGGCAGAAAAAGACAATCAGCACGACGTTTTTACGATGATCTCCGGGTACAACTAACACCAGTACAATATTATTTTAAGGTACCAACAGACGACATGTTTTTTACATATGTTTTTTAAGTTTTCGACTCGTATGTTTTTCTTTATGCTTGTCAATATTGGTTAATTTACATAAGGTTTATAATTTTTAGTTACAAATGTACATGTAGTATCACTTCTTCTTTTTCAGTACATAAATATCCACGTAGTTTGTTTTATAAATGGCTTGCAGCCGTCGAAATATTTTTGGTTCCGTCGCTGTAGTACTGGCGACGCAAACTTGGTTTTTTAATTTTTTCTTTTTTTTAACAAGACGTTGAGGTTGTATCTAAAAATCTATACATTTTTGGACTTATTTTAATAAAACGACAACGTTAAATAAAAAAAAAATATATAATTAATTTGTCTTGCAAATTACTTCATTCAGACGGCTAATGATAGTGCACATAATCAACCGCCGACGAATTTGTTCGCATGACATAGACATTTGGAGCTATATGTTTAACATAAGAAAATAGAGCACGCTCTATTTCAAATAATCTCTTATGTTTTTTTGTCATGTTTTTTACACAAGCAATGTTTTAAAGGTAACACACGACATGTTTTCGTTTACATATGTAAATTCTGGCACATACAATGTGAAAAACGTGTCGTCTGTTGGTACCTTTACCAACATTTTAATGTATTCATAACACTAAAATGATAACGCCGCATGACCGTCCTCCGACTCTTATTTTCAATGTTGTCACAATACTCTAAATACAAATTTATAAGGTCGTCACAATGGATATTTCCCAACTAAGTCATATTTTTGCGTTAACAGTACTGTGGTGGTACATATTTTTTGGGAAAAGTCACACAATTTCTGCCTGGGTATAGACAAATAGTATTTTAGTAAATAAAAGTTGTGATTTTCGTTTCAAAAACCTTTTATCTCAGAATGTACAGCTTGTGCTTTAAGAAGGATTAGTATTATTCTATTATTTTTTTTTTTTTCAAAAGAAAATGTTTTCTTTTCTTTAATAAATACAAACGTTTTTTGTGCATGATTTCACACAAAATTATACTGAAAAAAGATATAACGTCATATTCAATATTCCAGCAAGGTGATGCAGTTTATTTTTCTTTTTGTTGGTATTATTTTTTGCTACAAAAACGCTTTATGAAAGATATTTCAAATATAAAAAATAGAAAAAGAACTTACTGTGGAATATTTCACTCATTTACTTCCACAATGTGACAACTTAAAAAATGGTAAATTTACAGAAAACGAGTTAAAAGTTTCTTAGCCTACTTGTGATGCTCAATCACTTTGAGAGTTTTTTGATGTGTAAACATCTATACGATAGGGGGTGAAATTCTTTTTCACATTGCAATCACAAATTTTGCTGAGATTCACACCACGTTGTCAAATCGGTGTGAGCTACAAATGTATGAGTGTATTAGTGTTTGAAAGAAGCAATACCAAGCAGAGAAACAAGTCGACCGGCTCGAAGCCGACGGTGCGCCGCCGCCGGTTATTTTTCTGTATATAGGGTTCCGTACACCAAAGGTGAAAATGAACCGTAAGAGCTACGGACTTGAAATTTGGACACAATGTGTAGACATTTGGCCACTACAACAACAAATACGTGAGAGTTAAAAATTAAAGGGTGTTCCAAAAAGAGCAACGAAAAATGTTAAAATCCTATGTAATATACATACAATTGTATGTACATATATACACTTGAAATTTTAAAAGTAAGTGTTTTTTTATACAGACTACAACAATAATTAACACTAAATTTAAATCAATGGGTGTTCCATCAGTTAATGCAATTTTGACTTTGTAATTTTGACAACTTGCTGTATCTTGGAAACAGTTTTACTCTTAGTAAAACTCTTGAAATTTTCAAAAACGGTAAAACTAAAAAATCAAAAACATTTAAAATCGCCAAATATAAAAAAATCGCCAAAACGAAAATAAGCACCAAATTAAAAAAAATTTTGAACTAGGACTAAAATAAATTGCGAAAAAACGGAAAAATCGCCAAAATGAAAAAAAATCCTTAAACAAAAAAATCGCCAATATGAAAAAATCGCCAAAATGAAAAAATCGTCTTAATAAAAAAAACTCCAAGAACATAAAAAAATCGCCAATATAAAAAAACCCCCAAAAAACAGAGAAAAATCGCCAAAATGAAAAAAAAAATTGCGAAAATTAAAAAAACCCAAAAAGAGAAAAACGCCAAAACGAGAAAAAAGCGATAAAACTGAAAAAATCGTTTAAACAGAAAAAACTTAAAAAATTAAGAAAGCTAAATCAAAAAGAAATTATCAAAACCGGATGTGCGCGAGTCAAAGTCGCACTTTACTGAATTTATTTTAATTGCAATGCGTACACAACAACAAGAACAGCAACAACTAAACGATGAACAACAGGAACTAAAAATTAAAAAGTAAAAGTAAAGGAAGTTTCAGTAAAAACAAAAAAAAAATTACTGATTACTAAAATTTTTTTTACAATTTTTATAAATAGCCTAAATGATTTGTTATATGATGAGGTGCATTGAATTTTCAGTAATCAGTAATGCCCGTATTCATAATGCAAGTCTTACAAGTGGGTAAATGTTTTTCATACAAAAGTTTCAAAATTTGATTGAAAAAACCTTGCCACTTGCTACAGCCCTACGATTTTGCTGGTATTGCAAATTAAATTTCATTAGCAGTAAAAATTTACTGAATTTTTTAGTAATCAGTAAATTTACTGCTTACTGCAATTTTGAATGCAGTACATATACATATACTGCAGTGTGCCCATTTACTAACAAAATAAGTTTAATAAAAGAAACAAAAACCAACAAATTCCTATGTATTTACAATATTAAAAGTTTTGATACTTTTAATTAATTAATTTAAAAAAAAAATACTAAACGCATAAGTATTTACTTCCACATTGCTTTTTTTTTAATTAAGAATGACATTTTGTATAATTTTTTGAATTGCGGTTGAAGTCTACTCATGAGAGCACCACAACGAAATGAATCTAGACCAAAGTCACGCACATATATTTATATTATTCATGTATTAGTGATAATATGAAAGAGAGTATAATTTATGTTGCCAGTTATAAAAAGTATACATTACGTAATCGATGATATCATCAATACTTAGTAATAGTCAGTGTTGATTCTTTCGCTTATTTTGCTATTTAGATTTAACATAAAAGTTTCATAGGACGCGTAAGTGGTGCGCTCTCGCTTACAAAGTAAGCCACGATGTCAGTACTTGTCACTAGCATGCACTTACATCGACAGCGGAGATGTAAGGGATCATGATAATAAATTTAGCCTTAAAGTAGACCAGAATTTTAACTTTGTATGATAACAAACTATTTATTTTAAACCAAAACTGAATCCCCGCTTACATCGTAATCGAAGTTATCAGTAACACATGATATATCAGATTACACGTACATTACAATCCAAGTAGTTAGATTGCTCGCTTACGATGTCATACTGACGTCAGTGGTTATTATCAAAGTACTTCGTTTAATTTCCCGCTGGGTTGTGTCAAATGCTTATGAGAGATTGAGTTGTTTTCTACCGTACGTGTGTTTAAGTGCTTGTAAATAAGAGCATAACGAAATTCCTGTAGGCAGCATTTTGCTTGTCTCTGATGTAGACGAGCTTATGCAACAAGAACAAAAAAAAATATTTTATTTTCCTTTCAATAATTAATATTTATACGAATAACACAAAAATTAAATTTTTTGAGTTATGACGTTGTTGTAGTAAATGAGCGATATGTTTACTATGTATGTATGTGTACTTGAAATTGAAATAGGAATAACTGACAAAAAAGTATAACTACAAAAAACTTGATAAAAGCGTGTGTAAACAACGTGTATAGAATAAATAGGCCAACAACATCAGGTTCACTGCGAAACCGAACAATGGGGGGAAGGAAAACCAAAAACAAAAAACAACAGCAAAAAATATTACAAAAAATAAATACCATTATTTGAAAAACCCAAAGAAAAGCCACACAAACATATGATGATGACGACGGCGTGGAAAGTAAATACAAATAGTGCGAATTGTAAAGCAAAGACACATGCACCAATTGATGCAAATATATCCCAGCATATCCTTTATACTGTTTGTTGGCACGAAGACAATATTAAGGTACTGAAATTGTTACTATTGCAATATTTTTCTTTAAATCTGAACAACTTTTAAGTTACATTAAGATTTTGAGATATTTTTTTTTTCTATTATATTTTTATTGTTATTTAAACCATTTTAAAATATTTAATATTAAATAAGCTATATGATGTTTAAGGAAAATTAAATTAAGAAACTTTCATCAATATTTCTTCTCACAAAAGTTTTACTTCTTCTTGCTAAAAATTCGTTCTATCTCTACCAGCTTTCATTTTATACAAGAGTTTTACAAAACAACTGCAGTCTCAAGCTAAGAAAAAAATTAAGTGTGTATAAGAAATTTCAAGCCAAATACAATTTTGCATAAATAAACAGTATTGAGGCCCCAGCAACAATAAAAAAACACAAATAGAAAAACGACTTGAAAAAAAAATGAAAAGGTGACGCTAGTTTTGTGGTGCTTAAACCACCAAAATACCTGCAACAAAACGGCATCATGGAAATTAAACAAACATACACACACACACACACACACATACGCTGTAACACAAATTCTTTACACAAATGTTGGCTGACACGTGAAAGGTTTTCGAATAGTTTGTGCATTTTTCTGTTTTTTCCAGCAGTTTTGTTTTTCTTTTCATGCTGCTGGTATTGCAAGCCTTCAATTTACATATCGCACTTCTTCCTCTAAAGGGGATTAACTCGATATTAACAAATTTCCAGTGGATGCAAAAAACAGTTGCTCAAAATAAACTCCTACATCATAAAGAGAAATTGGATTTGTATCTATTTTTTTTTTTAAATTATATATTAAAAATTTTATATTGAAGCCGTTTAGAGATACAAGCAGTGCCACCAGATTGGGGGATTTGTCCCCAAAATGGGGATTTCGCCTCTAATTTGGGGACAGAATTTCGTGGGGACGTATTTGGGGACTTTTCATTTCGAGCTCTAACAATTTTTATGTATCAGGAAAATAATTAATCGTGGATGTTGACATAATATTTTAGTACTGGAAACATTTCAGTTTTTAAAAATATCTTATCATACTTTATAATGATGACATTACCATCATGGTAATACCGCGAACATACATATATATGTACATAGGCAAAACCGTGCTCGCAGCTGCAGAACTAGCTCTTTGTCAATTAACATTTTTAGGGTTCCGTACACCAAAGGTGCTGTCCGTCTGTCCGTCACACGGTATTTTCTCAGGAACCGTAAGAGCTACGGACTTGAAATTTGGACACAGTATGTAGAACCTTGGCCGCTACAACAACAAATACATGAGAATTAAAAATTAAAGAGTGTTCCAAAACGAGCAATGAAATATGTTAAAATCCCATGTAATATACATACAATTGTATGAACATATGTATATTGAAACTTGAAATTTGTAAAATTAGTGTATTTTTATACAGACTACAACAATTAACACTAAAATTTAAAAAATTTAAATTAAAGGGTGGATCAGTTAATGCAACATTGACTATGTAATTTTGACAATTTGATATATCTTGGAAACCGTAAGAGGCAAACACTTGAAATTTTCAAAAACGGTAAAACTAAAAAAACCCAAAATTATAAAATCGCCAAACCAAAAAAAAAAAAATTAAAAAAAATCGCCAAAACGAAAAAAATCGCCAAAATTAAAAAAAAATTCTAACACTAAAATAAATCGCCAAATTCGAAAAAATCGCCAAAATGAAAAAAACGCCAAAATGAAAAAAACGCAAAAAATTGAAAAAATTCGCCAAAACGCGAAAATGTCGCCAAAACTAAAAAAAAATTTAAATAAACAAAAAATCGCAAAAATTAAAAAAAAATCGTCAAAAATAAAAAAAACGCCGAAATGAAAAAACGCCAAAAAACCGAAAAAATCACCAAAACAAGAAAATAAAGTGTCTAGACTAAAAAAGAGCCAAAACTTAAAAAAATCGCCAAAACCGAAAAAAAAACGCAAAAAACGACAAAAAAAAACCGGAAAGACCCCAAAAACGAAAAAAATGCCAAAACTATATATTATATAGGATGAAGTTTGTATTAAATTACATTTCTAGTGTTCGTACGGAACCCTATGTGCGCGAGTCATAGTCGCACTTTACTGCATTTTTTTCTTTTGAAGAAGAAAAATTACTGTTGAAAGTTTTGATTGTGCAATTGTTCTACGCACGGTTCTACCTTAGTTATTGTGTCACGCATAAAAATACTATGTATGCATGTGTGATTCCCAGAAAATATGAAAAACTTTGAACTTTTTAAAAATTTGCAATTTTAGCACATTACAAAATATAGATTTGATTCGGTGTATGGAATTTTGAAAAATGTTATAGATCCAAAAGTGGCATTTAGCGTATATGAAAACCAATGGAATAAAATTGCTTATATCGACTGGCGGAAAAAAACAAAACAAAATTTTCCTAAAGACGTATTTAGATGATTTAGAAGCAAATTACTAAAGCAAGATTTTTAAATTTTTTGTAAAAATGCATTTTTCTTAAAAAAAAAACAAAAAAACGATTTGAGAGAGCACTCCCGGTTCATCAATATTTGAGTGTTATATAACAAAATTCTTAGTTTTTATAAAATCGAAGGAATTTCGAGAAAAAAGTATAAAAAGTGAGACGGTCCAATGTACAATTGAATTTTATGTAAGTTTTAAGTTAATAAAAACATTTAAAAAAATAACCATAAAGAATTTGGTCAATCGTACAAAATGAAGTACAATTTTTCTTGTAACTTTGTGAAAATCTTATTTCGCATCACTGCGCATAGGGCTTAACAATCGTTTTTTATGAATGATATATTTTTGGGGACAAAAGTTAGGATTTTTCTGTTAAAATGGGGATTTTTGGGGACATGACGTTTTAAATTGGGGACAAGAGCCAAAATTTGTCTGGCAGCACTGGATACAAGTACCATATGTTAGTATTTTAGTACAAGTTTTGTTGTTGTTGAGTTTTTTTCATATACGCATTTTGCCATGATGATGATGACAGTATCACCAGATGAGAAGAAACGCGCAACAATGAATTGATTGAGCAAAACTTAATTTTTTCACTGAATTTTTGTTTGCTAAGAAATGGAATTTTCAGTCCTTGTTGTTTTCTTTATTGTGGGAAATAAAATTTATTTTATGTCAGCTCAACAATAGAGATTATCTTTATTTTCATAAAAAAAAATATTTTCTCCATCTACTAAAAGTTTTGCTTTAGTAAGTAATAAGCAGCTGTTTTATTCATTTACATATCGCCCATTTACTTGAAGAATGTCATAACTCCAAAAAATTGTTTAACGTTGCAGTATGAGTGATAAACAGAGATTAACAATTAAATATTGCTAATACGCACCTCGTAGCAGAGAATAAATGGAAATGGAATATAATCAAGCCGTTATTAAGTGAATATCTAATTAATTCATTTTTGCTACAAACTTATAAAATAAATTTTATAAAAATATTACCCAATTTAATAAATATTTTTTTTTTATAAAAATATATGAAATTTGTTGTGCCAAACTTTTTTTGTCCAACGACAGTGCAGCCAGATTAGGGGATTTGTCCCCAAAGTGGGGATTTCACCTCTCATTTGGTGACAGATTTTCGTGGGGACTTTTACTTTTGAGCTCTAATTAACATCACTTTTTCTTATATTTCATCTTAATAAAATATATTTACGTTTTATGGGGTTTCTCTTAGTTTTACAGATTATTTTATACTAGTACAGTACAACTTCGACAATCCGGACACATATAGTTTTAGGCTCGTTCGAATTAACGAGTTGTCCGGACTATAGCAGTTGAAAATATTAAAATAATCTAAGTGATTTAAATACATACATATATATATATATACATACTATGATATATAAAAAGACGAGGTTATTTTGTGCTGACTAACTTTGTTGAGGTGGTTGATTTGTGCCTTTTGCTCTAGTCTCTCTTATCCTCCTCAGCCCACTGAATGCATATTGGAAATGCTTTCTATGCATCTGCATTAGAGATCTTTGTTTCTGCATCCATTACTACTTTTTCTAATGTTATAAATCGTTGATTTAGGAACATGGAAATTTTCGGCAACCTGCCTAATAATTTTTTCCTCATCAAGACATTTTAAAATATCACACTTCTAATGTAAGGTTAGTATTTTATGTTTGCGTTTATTATTTAAAAATATGGCACTTCGAATGGAATTAAACAAACACGCTTGTGAAATAATGAGCCGAAACTGAAGCAATAACAGTAAAAAATGTAAATCAAATTACGATTAATAAAACAAAACAAAAATTCCCGTTAACTCGCATGTTTTGCTTAGATTTTAGTTTTTGTTCTTGCATAAAAAAAATTTTTTCCGGATTGTGGAGGTAAAAATTTTAAATTGTCCGAAATGTAGAAGCGTCCGAATTACTGGAGTGACCGGACTGGCGCATGTCCGGACTATCGAAGTTGTACTGTATTAGCACTTTATGTATTGAATTTGCATGTTTCAGGATCAAATTTATTCGTGGATGTTGACAGTAAATAATTTAATACTGGCAACATTTCTTTTTTTAAATATCTTTTAGAGTAGTGGCAATCACACTATTTAAACAAGATGGTAATGCCACAAAAAAAAAAAATATATATATATATATATATATATATATGTATGTATGTACATAGGCAAAACCGTCCTTGCAGATGTAGCTACTTTCAACTTAAAGGCTTAAACACATTCACCACAGCAAGCTACCGGCTACCAAACGTCAAGGCATTCTACACATGTTTATATGAGACTGATTATTTTGACGGCAATAAGGCAAGAGGCTACAGCTTTTTTTCCGTGCTACATTTGTCGTTGTTGCCAAAGAAAACTAATCACCCCTATCGTGAACAGTCTTTTTTTTTCTTTTCCCTTTTCCCCTAATGGCAATCGTGAATAGTTTTTGCCTAGAAATGTGTTTCCTTTTTTTGACTCCCCTTATCGTGAATAATATTTTTCACTTCGATTTTTTTCACTTTTCCATTGGTTTTGTTCACTTTATTTTTAAAGGCGAACTGAGTCAATTAAATATGAAGAGCTATAAATAATTTTTTTAGGACAATATGAGTAAATAATGTCCACGATTTTTTCCAAAGCAAATAAAATATTTGAAAACACAACTTTAAAGTTAAAAAGCTTTATGTGGAATCTAAGCTATCTGCATTTCTTATCATTAAATTTAAATTTATCTAATTTTCAATTAACTTTTAAGGTTTACAAACCTTTTCCCCGTTTCTTACATTCACTACGAATTGATAGCGTGAACCAACATTCCCATGAAGTTCCCGATCACAAAAATCCCTTCATGGGTAATGAAAATCTCATGGGAATATAAAAATCCCACATTTTATTCACGAATACGGTGAATTTATATTTTTGATGGCTATAAATCAAGAAAAGTGTTGACAATTTAGCGAAACATGTAAATCAAATTTGTGCTCAGAAAAATTTTTATTGGAAAAAAATGAAAGTTACAAAATTTCAAAGCTAATTATAAAAAAATTATATTTTTACAATCTGCAAATTATGATAATTATCGAAAAGATAAATTAAAAAAGCTATAATATTGATTAAAAATTGCGAAAACTGTAAGAAATGCCAAAATTTTGCGAAAATGACGAAAATTCGCAAACATTTACTAACAGCGGGATGATAACAAAATGTATTTCAAAACCGGCAAAACTGTTAGAAAGCAGAAAAACATGCAAAAAGTCGCTTTTATTGCGAACTTTGCAAACAATCGCGAGAACTTGGAAAATTTTAAACATACCGAAAATCGCCAAAATTGTGAAGAATGCAAAATATTAGATAAAAATCGCGAAAACGGCAGAAATACGCAAAGACTTATTAAGAGCGAGATGATAACAAATTTTAATATTATAAAAAAAAAACAGCAAAACAGTGCAAAAATTCGCGAGAAGTTGCAAAATTGGAAGCAAGCCCTAAAATTGATTAAAAATCGCCAAAGCTGTTAAAAATAAAAAAAAGTTGTGTAAAAATGCAAAAAAAAAAATCGCTAATTAGCGAAAAATTACTAAAGATATTACTTAACCTGTAAATAGTAAAATTTGCAAAAAATTTAAACAAAATTAATTTGTTTTTATTTTTTTTTGAATAAAATATTTTATTTTTATAAATATGAAATATTTGAAAGCGGCAGCAAAGAAAAATATATTTATAATTCAATATTAGGTTCTCTACTGCCGTTTTCAAAATAATCAAGTAGCTGGATACCAAGCAACATATGTTGCCAACGGCACTTGTAGTCGTGTAGCCTGCTGTGGTTTACGCATATTGCATAAGTTTTAATAATATGATAATAATAATCTTTATACTTTGTCAAAAAATTAAAATAGTTCCATCGAATTGGTTAAATGGGTCTGCCATTCACTGAAATTATGCAGCTTATAAGTGGCAAAATTTATTCCCAGCTCTTTCGAAGTTTTTGTTATTACTCGTTCTCTCCGTTTGCGTACGCTGAAGTACAAATAAATATTCAATTTAATTAATTTAGGTGTGGACTTAAATAAATTTTACAAATTTATACAAATAATACAAATATTATCTTATGGAAATGCTGTGCAAAGAGTGTCATTTTGAAATATTGACAAAATATTTTTAGGACAAAAATTAGGGAATGGGGATTTTTTGGGCACATGACGTTTTAAATTGGGGACAAGAGGCAAAATTTTTCTGGCAGTACTGTTTAACGATGTTAATGCCAAAGAAAGAGAGAGAGAGAGAGATTCAAATAGCAAGATAGCGCATCATTAATTTATAAAACATTTTTAACACCTTTTTAAGCCCCGACTAAAAACAGGGGTGTTATAAGTTTGTAGTGTGTGTCTGTGTGTCTGTGTATATGTGTATCTGTGCATCTGTGTGTTTGTCCGTGTCCACGTACAGGCTTTTGGCTGGACCAATTTTCATTTAGTTTTTTCTGTTTGAAAGATGACTTGATCGAGAGGTTTCCCAGCTATGTTTGAAGAAAATCGGTCCAGCCGTTTAGAAGATATAACATCTTTTTTGAAAAAAGTCGGGGGTTTTTAAAATTTTTAATTTTTGTTATTTTTAGATGTGATTAGATTCTTGACATCTTCTATTGACAAATTGCATTGCAACTAATTCCATAAAAAATTTCATTAATTTAGTCTAATACTTATAATAAATAAATTAAATACTAATAAATACGCAAGCCCTTATTATGAAAATTTTTCTAGTCTGGTTGAAGATACTAATCCAAAAATAAGAAAACCGATTGAATTTGTAGGCCTTGGCGCCACTTTTTAAGTCCAAAAAAAAATAATAATTTGTAGCGAAAATAAAAAATAATAAAATAAAAACTCGTTTTTCTTAAAGTTTAGGTAACCATATCTTTCGAATAATCTCACAGCTTTACGGATAAAATTTTATGAATTTGATAGACTTTTCCAGTCTATAAAAATTGAAGTTTTTAGCAAAACAAAATTTTTTGGAAATTTTTCTTAGACAACATCCCTCTAAGTAATTACACTTGCACTAACCTAGGCATGAAAGTACAAAAAAAAAAAACTACACGCAATGCTCTCTCTAATAAAATCAAAAGCACAGCTCTGGCCAACTGCATACACAGAAAAATTTCATATTAAAATCTATGAAACCAAAGTTAATTTAAAATTTAAAATTTAACTATTTTTATCTGTTAAATTAACCAAAAAATTGTCTTAGTAAATAATTGCAAAAAAAATTTATAATTCTTTGTATAATTATTTTTTAATTAAATAACTGCAAAAAAATTAGTACAAAATATGTTTAAGTCAAAAAAGAATAAGTTTTAGATTGTATGATAGGCCATAACAACTTTCTTGGTTGTTTCAACCAACAAAAATCGTTTTTGCAACAATAATTTAAAATTGCAATGAATTCAAAATTTTTCATAATTAGTTAGTTGATGCAGAAAAAAAATCTTTACGAATTATTTTTATTTATTGTACTTAGAATAATTGTTATATTATATTATTATATCATTTAGATCAGGGGCGCCCAAAATTTCCTTATGGAAAAGTAAACACCAAGACATTTAAAGAAAAACTAATTTTTATTCAATATTTCTTGTTGTAAAAAACAATTCATATAAAGAAAAAAAGGAAAAGTGTTGTTGCTTTGCACTTGGGTGTACACAGTGAAGAACGACAAAAAAAAACTAATAAGGCAAAGTTGTTTGTGTATTTCGTATTGCTAGTGCTGAGTGTGTGCTGTGAGTATTGAAACACACAGCCTATAGATAGCTAAGCGCTCTTACAAAAACAAATGAGTATCAAGCGCATAGGGCTTGGGCACCCTTGATTTAGATTGTTTAAACTAACGATGCAAAAAATTGTTAATTGAATTTCAAAAAAGTGAACATTAATCGTAAACTTTACAATCGAAATTGGTTAGATTGTATACGACGAGACTTGTTTCTGTCTAATATCAGAAAGGTTAAAGCTCAGCTCAATTGTTAAAATAAGAAGGTCTGCCAATTCCGTTTCCCGTAATATCCCAAATAACTCAGTTATATGCAGTTTTTAGTAATCACAAAAGCAACGCATATTTTAGGGATTAATAGTCTAACAACTAATTTAAAACTGATAATTGCTATCGGAAGTCGATCTGTGAGAGATTCTGTGAGTCAAGTCAATCTAAATGCATTTCATCAGTTGATCTGTCTTTAACCAATAACAAATGATATATAAATTATTGCTACAATATTTTTAATAATGTTGCTAAAAATAATCACCCTTATTCTATTTGGCGTCGGCAACATAACACGACGTCGTTTTTAATGTTGTTTAGCAAATCGGTATTCCCGTAGATAGTATTGCCATTTATCGATGACTGTCAGCATATGTTTGGTATTCTGAAAGAAACATTGATGTTGATGTTGCCGTTCATTTTGTCGTCAGTGTTTTTGATGTCGTGTTCTGTTGTGTGCATGCCTAAACGAATTTGAAAAATAATTTAAATGGTAAAAAAGTGAAATATAAATAGATATAAAAATGTACATATTTATTTGAAAAAGTTCTTTAAAAAAGTGAAAAATATAATATGGACAAAATTAAAATTACTAAACCCAACCAATTTGAATAGCTTGTGGATGAGTTGGAAAAGTCCTTCTTTTGCTAGAGGATTCCGCAGGGGCAGTATTCCTAATAATTTCAAGGTTCAGTGGGAAAGTGAGACTGCACTAAATTCCCTCGGTCCACCAATTAGAACTAGTGGTGGATGGCAAAATGTAAGGTAAATAGTGTGTTGGGAAAGTATACTGTATGATAAAATTTTTTTACAGGCCTGGCGCGACTTGAGGTTTAAATTAAAAAAAGGTTGCAAACAACAACAGCAAAGCAACTGAAGGCGTGGTATAGAAACAATTAGCACTGAGTACCTTTGGAGGAAGCTCCAAGCACCAATAAACGTTGATCTGATCCCTTTTGTTTCAAAAGTTAGGCTCTATTGTATCCAATACATTCCTAAATGATGTTTTGTTCATCCTAAAATATTTGTAAAATATTAAAAGGATGAACATTACCCATTATTTTCCAAAAACATGAGAGAACTTATCACTTACTTTTCCGTGGGTAACTGGCAAATGCATGACTTTTGTCTGAGAAATCTTATTTTCACTATTAATTTTTTTTTTATTTTCATCGTCTCAATAGGAAAGAAAAACATTTTATTGTAATTTATTTACAAAGCCTTTACTTATACAAAAATACTTTTACCAAAAATAGTAAACAAAATGAACAAGCTGACTCAAATATTTATTAGATATGTGTATTGTATTTATCGATAAATAGGCAACGTCGTCATAACACTGTTAGGGAATACAAAGTTAGCATTGATGTTGTGTTATATTGATGTTGTTTCAAAATTGATGACGATGTTGCCGACGCCAAATAGAATAAGGGTGAATTTGTTTTCCTTTTTTCATTTAAATATAATTTTTATATAATCTTTAAACTATTGTTGAGATTCACTTAAACAAATAATTACGCAAAATTTATTAAAAATTTAATTGTGCAGTTTCTAATATTTTTATTTATTTGGCATTTTCAACTGGGCAGGCATTCATTCATTCATTTATTCATTCATTCATTCATTTGAAGTTTCAATTATTTATTTGTGGTTTGTTGCAATAGATATAAAATATTTTTAGCAAACCACAAACAAATAATATAAATAATATTTTAAATAGTTTGTTTTTTTACTTTTTGCTTTTAAATTTTGCTTAATGATGATCGATATAGTAAACGTTTACAATAAATTTCAATTGCTGCAATTTATTAGAGTAAAATTTTGTTGACTGATGAGCTTAGTTTGGAATTTAGAGGAAATTGTTAAAATAAAATATTGTTTATCATTTGTTTGAGAGTGTGTGTTTTGTGTAAATGCGTTTGCATATAGTGAATTAAATATGCCCCCAGAGTATGATATTCATGTGTGATGAAAATTAAACTGCTTTTTAATAGATAGATTTTTCAAATAAATTTGCTTTCACTTTTTTTGTCTAGTGTTTTATTATGCAGATCTTACAATATTGTCAGATCTGACAATGTGCTGATAATGTACTGCCAATCGAAAATTGACAGCACAATATTCCTTGTCACTTCACACGGTTGTCAGAAAATCTTACAATTAATTGCCAGACGGTTGTATGACAATAAAATCATCTGACAAAATCGTCAGTAGAAAAATTGTCAGCTCACACGGTTGTCATATGAACAAATTGTTAGATCTGTTGTTATGCGTTGCCAGACTTAAATCATTTGTTAGAAATTATTAAATATTTATAGTTTGTGTTTGTGTTAAATGTTAAAAGTTAAAGTATAAATTATTATGGACCATAAAGAAGGAATTGCAGTGATTTTATCTGCATATATTTTATTATAAATTTTTTCTTTAAAATCAAGCGTGTGCAGTGTTGCCCATAGAAAGAATTCTCTTACAATGGCGCCATTGTCAGATGCATAAACTTTGCACATCTAAAAATATTAAAATGTCTGACAAATATCTGGCAATAATTTTACAATGTGTTCACATGATTGTAAGATGTCTGACAACTTTTTGTCAGATGCTAGTCTTGCAATGGACTGACAATGCTTTTTCTGGCAACAACGCCTGACAAAAATTGTCAGTTCACACGGTTGTAAGAAATTTTGAGCACATTTTACTGGCAATATTATTGACAATCGTCTGTACA
Organism: Tachina grossa; assembly: GCA_949987645.1. Lineage (NCBI taxonomy): Eukaryota > Metazoa > Arthropoda > Insecta > Diptera > Tachinidae > Tachina > Tachina grossa. The sequence continues at coordinate 181,599,789 of OX465274.1, forward strand.
TAGCTTAAGAAGTTTTAATCAGAAATAATTTCTTATTTGGGCTTAAGTTCAGTAATTTCAATTCTTATTGAATGAAATATTTTTATTAATTAATGTGAGTTTCTAAAGAAGAGAAGAAAAATTTTTTAGCTGGGGGAAATACCGATATTTTTCTGTGCAGCCACGCACTTCATCAGCACCCTTTGGTAGAGATTGTTATTAATATCAGCTATTTAACGTAAATTCTAATGAAACGGAATATGAGAAATGATTTTTGTGTACAATTATTGATTTACCTTTGGTAAATACATATGTAAGTATGTATCACTATTAATTTTTTGTTTTTCTATTTTTCATTTTTCTATTTAGGTTAGCACGAAGTTATATTACTCTACTCTGCTTATTTTTTACGATCATCACATTAATTATTTGTACTTATTCAATGTACCATCGGTACATACATGTAAGTATTATAGTAGTGGCTATTATTTTACATTGTTTTTGCTTTCAACAGTTGATTTTACTTTCCAGCATTATTAACTGTGTTGCCAAGTAAACATATTTTCGTCACGTGCCCATGATGATTTAAATGAGACAGATTTAGATTAAACTGTAATGAATTTTAATCAATTATTAAGAAGTTAATTTTTCTATGTCAAATTTTTTGCATTCGTTTCGAGAAAAATTATAAATTTTATATTCAAGCGACTCACCGAAAAAAAGTTTTTGTTACCCCTCTCAAATAAAAGACCGATCATTTTAATGATCATTTAATGATCAAATTTGATCATTTAATGATCAAATTATTTGAGGCGTCTAGAGATAACCAGTCGTAAACTGGTCCATGATGCTCTTTTTCCTATAGTTTTTATTGATTTTTGTTTATTTCTAATTAGTTTTCATAGTTTTTATTTTCGGCCATTTAAACTTAATCAAAGAAAAAAAAATGGCAATATAAACAAAAACTAAATTCAGTTGAGCTGTGTTGTGTTTCTGGTTTTTCCTTTGACTTGTTTCACAGCAATTTTATTTTGAACAATTCCGATTTTAATGTTAAACGGAAGTATGGCAGCAAGCGGAAATTGTCAGCAGACAGTTGTTAAAACCGAAGCGAGCGCTGCTAGAGTGCAATCAAATAGAAGAAAAAATAAACAAAAATAGAGAAATAAATACCCGAAAAGACCTTAATGAAACAAATGAAAAAGTTAAACAATATTTTGTTAACCCTTTGGCAACCAATAATTTGCCACTAAAATTTAGATTAGGAAAAGGCGAAAGAAAATGTTAAAAAATTTACTCTTTTTAGCAGAAAATGTATGAGACATATGTGTCCCATTTTGCCATCAAAGGGTTAAGACAATAGTATGTAAATAAATTCATTAGATTTAAATGAAAAGTAAATTGATAACAGAATTGAAATGCAGTAACGAATGCAATTTCTTTCTACAAACATTACTGAGTGTGTTCGTAGCTAAAGCAGTGAAATTTTCTTCAAATTCAAATAAATTCAAATATCGTAAAGATTTTTCATTTGTGTGTGTAATTTTTACAATATTTTAATATGCGACCCCATAAAGTATAGATATTATTTGAGTCCTTAAGTATAGGAAAGTCGAATTAGCGATGTTCGTCTGTCTGTAGGTAAAATCGATTTTCCGAAGCCCCCAAAAAAAAATCTAGACATTTTGGTCTTGGGCTGATGAGCCAGAGTGCTATTGAACACTAGCAAAATATAAAAAACGGCTCCAGAGCTGGAAAACTTAGTCTAAATAACTAAAGTGCTTTTTTTTCTTTTTTAAAATAATCAAATTTAATATTTTAGAAAGAAAAAGATTTGTTTTGAAAATTAGCGAAATAAAAAAACGGTTCCAGGGGTGGAAAACGTAAAAATTTTTGTGTACAAAATTAACTGGCTAAAACTTACTTTTTTCTCTTTATTCTTTAAGCGTATTTTACATTTTGGAATATTGAAAATCAGCAAAATCAATATCATGGCTCCAGGGTTGGAAAATTTAAACTTCTTTTACATATAAAAAATTAACTAACTAAAACCATGTTTTTCTCTCTTTGCTTTAAGCGTATTTTATATTTTGGAACATTACAAGATCCCAAAATCATAATTGTAATTCCAGGGTTGGAAAATTAAAACTTATTTTTGGTATCTAGGAAAGTAACTAACTAAAACTAACTTATGTCCCTTTATTTCTTAAGCGTATTATATATATTTTAAAATATTGAAAATCAGCGAAATAAAAACAAAAGTTCCAGGGTTGGAAAATTTAATATTTTTTGGTGTATAAAACTAGCTGGATAAATTTAACGGTTTTCTCTTTATTTCTCAAGCGCATTAAATATATTTGGAATTATTAAAAATCAGCAAAATAATAATAAAACGGTTCCAGAGTTGGAAAATATTAATTTTTTTTGGTACATAAAACTTAATTAATTAAAACTAAATTTTTTCTCTATATTAATAACGCATATCTTATATTTTGGAATATTGCAAATCAGCAGAATCAAAATCGTCGTTCCAGAGATGGAAAATTTAAAGTTTTTTTTTTGGTATATAAAAGTAACTAGCTAAAGCTAATTTTTTCTCTTTATTTGTTAAGCGAATTCTATATTTTGGAATATTGAAAATCAATCGTGGCTCCAGGGTTGGAAAGTTTAAACTCTTTTCTATACAAAAGTAACTAACTAACTAAAACAAACTGTTTTGTCTTTACTTGTTAAGCGTTGAAAATCAGCACTATATAAGTTCTAGTTGCAGAGTTAGAAAATTTAAACTTTTTAGTTATATAAAAGGAACTATTAAAAAAAATTATTACACTTCATAAGTTAAGCATACTTTATATTTTTGCATATTGAAAATCAGCAAAATATAAATCTTCGTTCCAGAGGTGGAAAATTAAGACTTTTTTGTTGTATAAAAGTAACTAACTAATGGATAGATTTTGTAAATTCAAACAAGTTTTTTTCAAGCAAACTTTGGTTATTTTTCTTACAAATTTGAAATGTTCAGGAACGAAATTTTTTAAATAAACAAATTTTTTTATTAGCTAAGCTTATTTAATATTTTGGAATGTTGATAGTCAGTTAAATCAAAATCGTGTTGTCAAAGCTGGTAAATTGGACTTTTTTTACACAAACTTTACTTCATTGATAAATTAAATATTTAGTGCTTTAATATTATTTTCATAATAATTTCAACAACAGCAAGAACACATTTCTTAGATCTTTTGAATTGAATTAAATATGGTTTAAGTGGCTGCTGGTTACCTGTAAGTAATCAATTAAAATCATGACATTACATTTTGAAAGGAAATGAAGTTAATCATTATCTTGAACGTGAACAAAATTCTGAAACATTGTTGACTAAAAAAGTTATGTAATATTTTTGGAATAGCGCTCGATTCCTTTGATTCCAAACTGTCAAACTGATATTTTTTATTTTGGTTTCTAATTACTTATCCTAGGCAATCAATGTGATTTTCATGCAAATTCTTAAGATGAGTAAATGCCCTCGTTTGATCAAAGAGCACTTTTACAAATGACACTATTTGTCAAACTTTTAACGAAAGTGCATGCGTGTACACGTAAAGAAAAGATATGGTTGTAGAATGATTGAGAAAACAATATTATGTTCTCTGAAACAAATGTGTGGTCGTCGAAAACTAGTTATTGTTATTTTAAACATTTATTTCGTTACGATAAACAGAGTAATGTTTAAATTTAATAACTACATTATCACATCCACAAAAAAGTGTGATATGGTTAGAGTTTAACAATATAGTCTTCTTAAAAATTTATGACTACAACATAATTTGTATTATTATTTAAAAATAATATGATGTAAATTACAATATAATGTTATCTAAAACCATACTATGTTAAGTTTTAAAAAAAATATTTTTCAGAAACATCTGTGAGTTCAGTATTTCATTTGTAAGCTATCGGTATTGCACGGGTGGTGTTGAAAAAATGAATAAATAAATAAAGAATAAACAAAAGGGTAGACCAATAAAAATATATAAATATTAGTGTATCTCTTTATACAGGCATGTCAGTATGTCGTGAAAGTATACATTTCTATATATACATTTTATTTCAACAATATTAAATTATTTTTATTTAGATTTTGACGCACAGCTGTTTCCACAATAAATATATGATTAAAAATAAAATTGTATTATTATATTAAATAATACTGTGGTCGTATTTAACAATATTAATATAATATTAGAACATGGTATGGTGAGTCTCAATTATATTTTAGTCAAATCTAACAATAGTGTTGTCATATTTACAATACTAAGATTATAATATAATTAAATCAGATAATATTATAATTAACTCAGTTTAAATCTTTGATAGCTGGTTTCTCTAAATTACCTGATGTAATTGCAGTGCAAGAAACGTGGTTTGACCGAAGTATTGTGCAACTATATTCAATACCTGGCTTTTCTGTGACTCATTGTTGTAGAGATGATGGTTATGGCGGAACATCGTTGTATGTAAATAACAATTTGAATTTCTCTGTTGATATTTGCAAGAGTGTTAATTTTGTTGAACTCATAGCTATAACGTTTGAAAATTTTAAAATTAATAACAAGTCTATGAAGCTTGCGTCCTTCTATAGGTCACAAAAGTGTAATATTGTTGACTTTCTAAGTATACTTGAGGCTACGTTGGATGATTGTGCTCAAAGTCCACTACTAGTAGCAGGGGGTTCAAATATTGATTTGTTCCAGAGTCAATACAATGTCGAACTGTCAGCAGTTTTTCAAAACTTTGACTGTTCTAGTGCACACAACATGGTAACAAGACCTGTTAGTAATACCTGTATAGATCACATTTTTAGTAATTTCTCAGAGAGAATATATGTTGATGCAATAGAATGTAGTCTATCAGATCAGAATATATTGTGTTGTAAAATTGGGATAATAAGGCTACTAATGAGTTTATAGAAAAATTTAAATTCCATTGTGACTATTTGAAAGCGAAATATCATTTACAAAATAATTTACCGCATAATTATATAGAGTTCAATGTCTCTGATCTGACAAATAATTTGATTTCCTGTATGGACGCTGCGGTCAAACACTCAGTAGTAGTCTGTAAGTATAAAAAGTCACTTCGTTTTGATATGACGCCTTGGGTAAATAAAAATCTGAAAGAACTAATTTTATTTAAACAAAGTATATTAGAAAAAAGACGTAAAAGTAAAAAGAGAAAGGTGTTTGAAGATATATTAAAGAGATTAAGCAAAATTATAAAAGTTGCAAATAAGGAATGTAGAGATAATTACTATCTTCAAAATATAAATAAAGCTGGAAATGACCCTAAAAGGTGTTGGAAATTTATCAATACTACTCTTGGTCGCCTAAAAAGTAATAAGTTTAGCCTGAACGACTCTTAAGGTGTAAAAATACAATCAGATCGAACTAAAGCCAATTGTTTTAATGAATATTTCTTAACATCTGTGGAAAATCTAAAGAATAAAATTGAGATTCGTCAAGGTGATACATTTAATTGTTTAAGAACCTTGTATCAGTTACCTTACCGTTTTCAGCTTGGAAATGTTAGCGTAAGTGATATTTTGGATGTTATTGCTAATATAAAAGAAAATAAGAGCCCTGGTCTGGATAATATATCACCAAAAATTTTTAAGATTTGCGCAGAAGAAATTGCGCCAATATTATCTGATATTTTCAATAAAATGTTACAAGCCACTGTGTATCCTGACATACTTAAAATTCACAAAATTGTTCCGATACCAAAAGATGTTAATGCTTGCATTGTTGAAAAGTATCGTCCAATTGCGTTACTTTCAACTATCGACAAAATTTTTGAAAAGATTATTTATGAGAAATTATTACATTACATGGAAGAAAATAAGTTAATATATGACTTTCAATTTGGCTTTAGGAAAGGTTGTGGTACTGAAGATGCTGTCTTAAATGTAGTTCAGCGTATTTGTAAGGGCTTGGATGATGGTGCCAGTGGTGTTGCAGGTGTTTTCCTTGATTTTTCCACAGCGTTTGATCTTGTTGACCATCAAATATTGCTTGATAAATTGTCGTTATATGGTGTAAAAGGAAACGAGTTGCTACTGTTAAAAAGCTATTTTGCTAATAGGAAACAATATGTTCAGGTTAATGAAGATAGTAGTTTCATTGGTGCTGTGAACTATGGTGTACCTCAGGGAAGTGGACTAGGTCCTCTGCTATTTTCAATATATATTAATGATATGAAAGATCTTAATTTAACAGGGAAAATGTATATGTTTGCGGATGATGTGTGCCTATTTTATCCATTTAAGGTTGAGTTAGTTTTACGAAGACACATTGAACGAGATGTGGCTTTGGTTTTTGAATTTGCGCGCTTAAATCGTCTTATTCTTAATCCAGATAAAACAAAACTAGTTAGGTTCAGACCGAACTCTTTCCGTTCAAACAAATTTATGGTGCGAATTGATGGTACAGCTGTAGATGAAATATATTCAATCAGGTATCTTGGAATCACACTACAAAGTAACCTTTCATGGAACTTGCACATAACAGATCTTAAAAAGAAGATAGCGCCAGGAATTGGTATTCTATACAAGTTCAAAAATAAACTAAGTACAAAAGCTAAATTGATGATATATCAGTCCCTTATACAGTCGCATCTAAGTTACATGGCAGTCATATATGCTTACAATAAGAATAGTGTTATGTTGAAATCTCTTCAACGTATGCAAAATAAAGCCTTGAAAATAGTCTTTAATTTACCAACGTTATATCCTACAGTTCAGCTATATAGGAATCTTTGTAAATCAATTCTACCAATTAATGGGATTTATGAATACCAGGTTTTGAAATATGTTTTTAAGTCCTTGCATAATGTCGGTCATCGAACTGTATGTTTTACGCATGGTTGGTCACATTTCATTACGAGAAATGCAAATAATTTAAATTTTCCAATATGTAGACTAGAAAAAACCAAACAACGTTTAGATTATACGGGTAGTATGAAATTTAATAATTTACCCGAGAACTTGAAACTAATAAATAGAATCTCAATATTCAAATCTTCTTGTAAGGAATATTTGTTTAATAAAATTGAAACGCTTCTGTAAATTTAATATAATATAATGTTTAAAAATGATTTCTTAATATAATATTTAAATCTATTTTCTAATAAAATTATTTTATTTTTTATTTTTATTTTTTACATTAATTCAAATAGTGAATATGGTTTGTAATATAATTACATGTAACTTTTGTACATATGAACTTATAAGACTGCCAACTTGCCCCAATAATGCCTCTACGGCGCTGGGGCTGTTATTACTAAATGAATATAAATTTTTTTGTTCTACAGGGTGGGCCAAAAGAAACCAAGGGTTGTAAAAGTTTAATAACTTTTTTGTTTATTAACTTTTTTTTATTTTTTCTTTCAGATTATATAATATACAAAATGGAAATTTTTTTACACTAAGTATGAAAAATGATGTCTCTTAAATGACCACCGTTTTCAGCTTCGCACTGATGGGCTCTTTTTAGAGCATTTTCCATAACATCTTTCAATACTTGTGGCTGTAGCGTTCGAATTTCTGCAACAATGTTTGCCTTCAGTTCAAGGATTGTCTCTGGCTTGTTCACATACACTCGCTCCTTCAAAAAAACCCAAAGAAAATAGTCGGGTGCTGTCAAATCTGGCGATCGCGCTGGCCAAATAATTTCCGAATTTCGAGAAATTATTCGCTCTCCTAAAATTTGACTTAAAAGTGCCATTGTGTCTCGGGCAGTATGGGCAGTAGCTCCGTCCTGCTGAAACCACATACCAGGTCTGTTTTCAAGAGCAGGACGTAAAAAATTTTCTATCATAAACCGATACCGCTCTCCATTTACGGTTACAGCACTTCCATCTTCATACTCGAAGAAGTAGGGCCCAATGACATTTTCAGATGTGATCCCACACCATACTGTACACCTGATGGGGTGCAATTGACGTTGATGAATGGCTCTTGGATTTTGAGAACCCTAGAACCTACAGTTCTGCTTATTAACAAAGCCATTCAAATGAAAATGAGCTTCATCACTCATAATCAAATTTTCAATAAAGTTGATTTCTGGTTTAAATAATAAAATTCTATTGTTCTGGTTCTCTGTTCAGTTGTGAACCTCTCCATTATAAATTCTCCAAGTGTTGTCTATATAATCGGAAAGAAAAAATAAAAAAAAATTAATAAACAAAAAAGTTATTAAACTTTTACACCCCTTGGTTTCTTTTGGCCCACCCTGTACAATGAATTTAAATAAAAAAAAATAAAATAAAAAAAAAAACTCAGACAATAATATTGTTAAAGTTTTTTTTTTTTCTATTAACAACAATATGATTTGACTGCAACCATATAATTCAATCATAGTATGTTGCTGTTTGATTATGGTTACCTCAACCATATTTTTTCTTTGCGTGTAGGAAAACCAATAAATAATTTTGATATTAATGTATGAACGTTTTCCTTATTTCAATAGCAAAAGTAATAATGTTGCAAATGCATATTGGCCTGCCAGCATTTTAAAACACAAATAAAACAAAATTTTTCATATCTATATATGTATAGTAAAAATAATCTACCAGGTCATTGTTACATTAATACATATGTATATACCTGCAATATAAAAGTAAAGTAATGAATAATTTTATCTTTCGAAATGCAAAAATTCCAGAAAATAATCCACATACACGCACGAAATCTAATATGCTGTATATTAAAAGCTTAAAAGCTTTAACGCATCTGCATTTATATTTATATTTATGTGCGTATGTATGTATGTATGCATGTATAAAATGGCGCATGTGATATGATATATTACCTTCAAATGACAGTTCTTTTTACTTTTTTATTTTGAAAATGTTAATATTGCGACACGCATATGGTGGACAAACTTATAAAACGCAAAAGCACGCACATCCTTTATTTCTTGCTCTATTCATTTTGTAGAAGTGATTAAAAGAGTTTTTACTCGTATCTATATCCATACACACTCGTGGTTTTGCTTTTATAGAGCAACAGTATAAGCAAACATAATCAACATTTTTAATATGAAGTTTGTTGAACAATGGTGAACAACAAGCCAAAAAAAAAAAGAAGAGATAAAAATTAAATAAAAACTGAAATAAGCCAAATTGTTTTTCTTCATTATACGAAAAAGTTTCTTATTTTTATGCACAAACACACTCACATATACGATAAAAAATTTTATTCACATTTTTTCTCAAAGTTAAGCGAACATTTGAAACGACGATAACATTGCTCATACTCACACAAAATATGAGAATAATGAATATTATTGCGCTTTATATATTTGTCTATGTGTGTGTGAGTGGGTGTGTAGGACACCGTATGTGTGCCACTTATTAATACACTTATGGTACATCCTGTTTATTTTATTTTTTTTTACTCTGCACCCAAATATTTTTGTAATATATCAAGTTAATTTGAAAGGAGGGTGGTATGCAAAGTTTTTGAATTTATTTAAATAATTATTTTAACTTATTAAAATCACATCAAACTAAAAAAGTGATTAAAAGTTAATTTTTTTTATCCGTTATAGACCGAAAAACCAAAATTTAAGCCATTCTCTTGAGAAATGTAAACTTTTTCCATATCTTGAAGAAACTTAAATAAGTATTAAGGATTTCTCTATAATGGGTAGTACTCTTTTAATGGCTTACAATACAATGAGTGGTACTTATCTATATATTAGTGCTTTTCATACGGTACTTCCCACAAAAAAAATTCTGGAATCGCGCACATTTTCCGGCAAAGAAATCCCAGGAAATTTGTGCGGAAACTCTCGGGATTTTTTTTTTATTTTATTATGACAACTTTAGTTTTTATGTAGCACAATAGCTAAAACTATACAAGAACTAAGGCCGAGTTTACTTCTGGCACACATGTGCTCTGGGACTAAGAGGCCTTTATTTGCCAAAAGCGGAACGCGATGTACCAAATTTAATTCTATAGCAATTCATAAAATTAAAAGAAATGCGCAAGGATATAAAAGAAAACTTGCAACATAATTACAGATTCTCTTTGGTAAAAAGAATGATTCTAATGGTTTTTCTATACTAAAGTCCTATTTCCAAATAAAAAATATTTAGTAATATTTTTTTTAATAATATAATTTGTTTTTTGGCTTTGCATTTACATATAATAATTATGGTATTTTTTTTTTTTTTTTTTTTTTTAATGACTAATCACCTTGTGGTTATTGGTTTGCTGCAGTAATAATGAATTTTAAATATACTGTGCGGCAAATCAATAATCATCCTACATAATGTGTTTATAAAACGTTATTATTTAATTGATATCATGAATTATAATTGTATTTTGTTGAAATAGATTAAATTAAAAAATATTTTGTATTGTATTGTATTGGCATTGGACGGGAATTCCCGGGAAACTCAAAAGTCATTCCCGCTTTCCTGGGAAATGAAAAAGTCCGTGGAAAGAAAAACTCTTACATCTATGTAATAATTTTATAATAATAACTTCCCCATAATGAATAAAATTAGCACTTATTTATATCATTATATGAAAGTACTTTTTTTAGAACTTTCCAGTTATTAATGAAATATGTTAGAACAAAAATTTATTTATCGTAAATATTAGTAGATCTTAAATATCAAAAACACAAAATTATTGCATGAAAATTTATTTCCTAAAAATCGTAAGAAGATCCCTCCACCTTAAAACAAATATATTATGCATTAATTGCTTTCATTTTTTTTATTTCGGTTATTATAAAACTTATTTATATATTAATTTTTTTTATTTCTTATCTTTAATATTGCTTATTGCTATTCATATGTGTATTTCTTAATTACCCTCACTGCTTATAAGTCATTATTAAATAGTCCTTCAATATAAAAATTATATATAAGAACTGCTGAGTAAGAGAGTAAGCATGTAGGCCAAGTTCCGGCCAATGCACGCAGTGTGTATATTTACAGGAAGCCATTCGAGCTGTTTTTACCCCCCTCATAAATTTGTTCCCCGAGACCGTAAAATTATGAAATTTAAATCATAATTAGAATAAATTCATGTAACCTCATATGCAGAGTTTGAAAGTTTTACAATGAAAGGTTCCGGAGATACGAAGGTGCAAAAAGTGTATATTTTAAGACATACTCACTGACTCACTGACTCACTGACTCACTGACTCACTGACTCACTGACTCACTCATCAATATTATGAAGCACTTCCGCTATAGCTAGAGATCAGAAATTTGGTACACAAGTAGATCTTGGTGAGCAATGAACTAGAAAAATCCGAAAACCTGAAAATGTTGACCAATGGGGCGGGGCTACGCCCATAAAAATTAAAATGTGTGCTAGTGAGCTGAAATTTGCTACGGAACTAGGTCTAAGTAAAAAAAGTGGGCGTTGACACGCCCATACCATTTCAACATCATTTTCGTGTACTACGCCTCTGCATATTTAGATATACTATTTCTGTATGTATTATTATCCGTTTGCAACGCAACTTGGAACAAATAATAAACACTGTCCGAAAAAATCTTAAGTTTGGAAAAGTGGGCATGGTTACGCCCACAAATATTAAAAATTAAAAGTTGTGCTAAGGAGCTGAAATTGGATACACGAGTAGGTGTAGGTGAGAAAACAACAAGAAAACCCTGAAAACTAAGAAATCTTAGTCAGAGGGGCGGGGCTGCACCCATTAAAATTAAAAATTAAAAGCTGCGCGTATGAGCTGAAATTCGATAAACAAGTAGGTTTAGATGAGAAACCAATTAGAAAAATCTGAAAAACCAAAATATAATTATAACCAGAGTGGGCGGGGCTACGCTACTATTGTTTGAACCTGAAAACTTGCAGCCTTATTTATACATCTTATTAAGGCTTTTTAAGAAAAATTTCTTATGAAAATTTGTCTCAAAATCCCTTTATAAAGCCTTAAAAAGTTTTATAAATAAGGCTGTTAATATACAGCTTTTAACTTAAGCCATTTTAGTGAAAACTTGCATATACGTTACACGTATACAATACTTTAAACTATCACCTAAAAAAGTGGGAGTGATCGCCCCCATAAAATGTTGGCCTTGTGTTTAATCTACTTTGGTCTAGCATATTTTAGAAGAAAATTAGCATGAATTATAAGCGCTGCTCACAGAAATATTGTGAGTTTAAAATAGTGGGAGGCGTAATGCTCATAAAATTATAAGGTACAGTTGTCGCTAGAGAGCTGAAATTTTATACGCAAGCTAGAAATTATATGACAACCTTACGATTACAAATTTATATAATGCATAGCATATTTCAGTGGTAGGTATTTTGCCAAACAAGAACTTGGTCAAAATTTATATCTCACTGCTTTTGATGGCCGAATTTTTGATAGCAACTTGGCCTTTTTTCTCATTGATGTTTTTGTGAGGATATATATTTCATTAGGCTCTTCTTTCATTTTGGCGAGATTTCGTTTTGGCATTTTTTAATTCCATTAACTGATGGAAGACCCTTTAATTTTTTATTTTTTTTTAAGTACTCAGAAAACTTTTTTCGGTTTTTTGGCTTTTTTTAGTTTTGACGCATTTTTCGTTTCTGGGATTTTCTCGGTTTTCGGCGTTTTTATACCCTTTACCAAGAAATGGTAAAAGGGTATATATAGGTTTGTCATTGCGTTTGTTATTTCTAGAATGTTAATAAGCGAACCATAAAGTATATATATTCTCGATCCTTATGGATAGGGAAGACGAATAAGCGATGTCCGTCCGTCCGTCTGTCTGTACGTGAAATCGGTTTTCCGAAGCTCCCAGATAAGCTAGAGACTTTGTTCTTGAACTGGTGTGTTAGAACTTGTCTAAATAAGATTGGTATTGAAAATCAGCAAAATCGAGCAGACCGTTTCAGAGCTGGGAAACTTAAACTTCATTTTGCCACACAAAATAACTACCGAAAAGTAGTTATTATTATTTTTTTATTAAATAAACTTATTTTATACTTCAATATGAATAAAATTGGTATTTCTAATTAAAAGAATATTAAAAAGAAATTACAAAAACTAAAAAGACGTTTCCAGGGTTGGAAAACTTTAACTTTTTTTCTTATACAAAAGTAACATACTAAAACAAATTTTTCCTTTTTTTCTATAAATTAAACATATCTTATCTTCTTAAAAGAAAGAGATTGATGTAAAAAATCAGAAAAACAAAAAGGATGATTCTAGGGTTGGAAAACCTACAATTTTTGTGATGTATAAAATTAACTACCGTAAACTAATTTTTTATTTATTTTAATTAAATAAAAATTATTTTATACTTCACCACGAATAAAGTTGGTATTTCAAATAAAAAAAAAAATAAGTTTAAAAAGACGTTTCCAGGATTGGAAAACTTTAACTTTTTTTCTTATACAAAAGTAACTTACTACAACAAAAATTTTCTTTTTCTTTATAAATTAAACATATCTTATATTCTTAAAAGAAAAAGATTGGTAAAAGAAATCAGAAAAATCAAAAGGATGATTCCAGGGTTGGGAAACTGAAACTTTTTGTGATATAAAATATTAACTACAAAAAATTAATTTTAATATTTTTTATTAACTAAACTTATTTTATACTTTAGTACGAATAAAATTGGTATTTCAAATTAAAAATTAAACTTCAAAAAATTAAAAATATGTTTCCAGGGTTGGAAAACTTTAACTTGTTTCATACAAAAGTAACTTACTAAATTAAATTTTTCCTTTTTTTCTAAAAATTAAACATATATGTATATTCTTAAAAGAAAGAGATTGGTGTAAGAAATCAGAAAAATCAAAAGGATGATTCCAGGGTTGGAAAACTTACTCTTTTTGTGATGTAAACAATTAACTACCGAAAACTAATTTTAATTTTTTTTTAAAAAATAACTTATTTAATGCTATAGTACGAATACAATTGGTATTTCAATTTACAAAAATTTAAAACATGTTTCCAGGGTTGGAAAACTTAAATTTTTTTATACAAAAGTAACTTACTAAAGCAAATTTTTCCTTTTTCTCTATAAATTAAAGATATCTTGTATTCTTAAAAGAAAGAGATTACTAAAAGAAATCAGAAAAATACAAAAGTATGATTTCCGGGTTGGAAAACCCGCAATTTTTGTGATATAAAAATTTGCAACCAAACACCAATTTTTATTTTTTTTTATAAAATAAACTTATTTTATACTTCAGTATGAACGAATTTTGTATTTCAAATTAAAAAAAAAAAATAAAAAATTAAAACGACGTTTCCAGGGTTGGAAAACCTTATTTTTTATACAAAAGTAACTTACTACAACAAATTTTTCCTTTTTTACTATAAATTAAACACATCTTACATTCTTAAAAAAAAGATTGGTATAAGAAATCAGAAAAATCAAAAAGGAGGATTCCAGGGTTGGGAAACTTACACTATTTGTGATATAAAAAATTAACTACCGAAAACTAATTTTTGTATTTTTTTATTAAATAAATAAAAATAAAATTGTTATTTCAAATAAAAAAAAACAATTAAAATAATTAAAAAGACGATTCCAAGGTTGGAAAACTTTAACTTTTTTTGTACAAAAGTAACTTACTAAAACAAATTTTTCCTTTTTTCTATAAATTAAACATATCTTAAATTCTTAAAAGAAAGAGACTGGCGTAAGGGATGATTTCAGGGTTGGGAAGCTTACACTTTTTGTGATATATAAATGTAACTAACTCTAATTAGTTTTTATCTTTTCTTTTATAAATTATATATATTTTCCGTTTTGGAAAGAAAACTTTTGTGTAGAAAATTATAAAAATAAAAACCACAGATCCAGAGCTGGAAACTTTGAACTTTTTTTCTAGATATCAAAGTAACAAAATAAAACATTTTTTGAATTTCCTTTTTTCTTTTTTCACTTAACACACTTTCTATATTTTTTTAAGAACCACTAGATTGGTATAAAGAATCAGAAAAATCTAAAATGATGAGTTTATAGTTTGAAAATTAATTTTTTTTTCTACATAAAAGTAAGTAGGTCAAATTATTTTTTTCTTTTTGTTTATATATTATGTATGTGCTTATGTATGTATCTCTATACTACATAAAAGTACTTTGGTAAAGGGTATATAAGATTCGGCACAGCTGAATATAGCACTCTTACTTGTTTTAGTTTTGACGTTTTTACTTTTGGCGATTTAAGTTCTTGATGTTTTTTTTTGGTTTTAGCGATTTTTAGTTAAAATGACTTCGCAAAAAATGATTTTTTCGGGTTTTCGTGATTTTTCGTTGCGACATTTCTTAATTTTGGAATTTTTTTAATTGTTGCTGTTTGAAAATTTCAAGTGCTTGGCCGTTACGGTTTTCAAGATACAGCAAGTTGTCAAAATTACATTCACACGTATTGCGTAGATCGAGTGGAATACTCGTCTATGAGAATTTGGTCATAGAATAAAGAAAACTTGTACAAGCTTTGTTCAATCAAATACAAAATTCTCGTAGTCGAATATTCGACTCGACATACGCAATATGGGCGATTAACTGATAGAAAGATTTTATTAATTTTGATTTTATTTTAATTTCAGTGTTAATTGTCTTTTTATAGTCTGAAAATTTCAGTGACTATATCTAAGTTTTGGTATATTACATTACGATTTAAATATTTTTCGTTACGCCCTTTAGAACATCCTTTAATTTTTAACTGTCATATATTTGTTGCTGAAGCGGCCAAAGTTTTACATATTCTGTAAAAATTTCAGGTCTGTAGTCCTAGAGAAAACAGGCTGCGGCAGAAAAATAAACACCAAAGCGAAAGCAATATGGTTCCTTTTTCAACTTTGGTATAAGTAACCCTAAAATAAACAATTGTTTAAAACTTAAAATGTTTTACATTAAATTATTGGCATCGAAAGCGTAATTCAGTTCGAAAGAAAATTTGTTGCTCAATGAAATTTTCGATTCTCATAATATGAATATGACCATGCATTGATCGATGTTCGATAGCCAGAGAAAATCGAATGCAACTCATAATAAGTGCCTAATTGTAGCTGTTCTATTCAGAGATGAAAAATAGCGTATACGTTATATACAATTAAGTTTATTCATAACGTATACGTTTTCTTTGTTTTTCGCGAATACCTCAAAAAAGCTTGCTATGAAAAATTGTTGTTTAATGAACACTATATTTAAGCAAAAAAATTTACTTCACTTCTCATAATAACCCAGCAAAAAGGACAATACAAATCATTAGTTACAGCACTGATGAACTCAGCTCCAAGTAGTTCTATTTCTGGCGAATCATCAATGAATTTAACACATGATTTTCATAGGACGGAAGTGATCCAAATAACTGAATGGTATGTGCTTAAAAGGTTTTCTAGATTAATTTTTGATACAAAGAACACAATGAAGGTGGGGAAGCCTTGGAACTAGTTCCGATATTTTTTTTTTTTGCTGGGAAATTAAATTAAATAATAAAATATGTAAGCTTTATACACGAAAACCACAATCGTAGACACAATCTCCACCATTGCTGTTGAAATAATTTTCGTAGGAAGATAGTATTACAATTATACGTTGTGTTTAATAATCCACTACTCAGTAAAGAGTTTTCGTTTCTTGTTTTAACTTCTCTATTTTAATTTTTTTATGTTTAATTCTTTATATCATTATTACATATTATGGCTGTTGTAATTTACACTAAAAATTGTTACGCCGTGTCTTTCGCAGGCATGTATGATACATGGCCAAATGGCTTAAAAGTATTTTTGAATAATAATAGCATGATAAATATGAAGATGTTGTTGGCCTGAGTTGAAGTAGGGCATGGATAAAAAGATGAAATGTAAATATGTCGTGCACAATATGCAGATATATGACAAGGAATAAATATTCAAATAGGCTTAAGGCAAAATTAAGATATGATTTTCCAATTTAAAAGTGAAGTTTTGCGATGTTTGATTTTACTTATATTTAAGCTTTTTCAAAAAGAAAATTGTAGCAATATGAATTGTTTTTCTGTTCTTATTTTGAATAACATCTTATTTAGAGTGTTTAAAACTGATATTGAAAACTGGCTACAAAAATTAATTAATAAAAAAACCCTTTCTAGTTTTAAAGTATATTTTCGTTGCTGGTACAGTTATGAACTTGTCATTTTATGGTCGATTATGGTAACTGATATTTTTCAAATTAACATCCCAGCAAAAAAAAATTTTGATTCTGAATCACTAACAATTGTGCCAATAAATGTATTGCCTACTTAATAACAAAAGCTTCGAAAAATGCTTCTGAAAAGCACTAGCGTAAGGCAAACTCTCACAAAAATTATATATTATTACTTCTGTGAAGCACTTTAGTATGGCAAAATAATTCATGGCTGTTTGGAAGCTAAATTTATTATTTCTAGTTGGCTGATCTCGAATAAAACAAATTCCTTATTCGTGCGCAACAGCAAGTGATTCTTTAACATTGTCTCCCTTATAAAAACGCTTCTGGAAAGTAGTAATTTTTGCTGGGACATTGAATTTTTTTCGTTGGAATTAATTACACATTTTTCTTAACGTAAACTTTTATTTTAAACTTAGAATAGTTGAAGGTGACTCTACTGCTTTACCAGGCATGTAGCAAAGCCATTTCATTTTTCTAAATATGCGCATATGCCTGCCTCTGTTATTTCAGAGAAGCAGTAACGCATAAGTTTTATGGGTAACCAGCAAAAGATAATGCCTGAAAATCTAGGTTGCCCAGACTAGGGTCCGCGGGATTGTCACACCCGTTATCCAATAGAGATACCCTTGCGGTAAGAAATATAAATATTTAACGTGTGTGAAGATAAATTTGTGAGTTAGCTTCTTTTTTAGCTTCCCTTTATAATAATAAAAAAAATCTTATTTGAATACTGTCAACTTAACAAAGTAATTACATATTTATAATATTTCCAAGTAAAAATATCAATGTGCACATGGGAACTTGTTTGGTGGTTAAATTTTGCCCCACCGCTAGTCGGGGTCCAAAGCTAATGTTTCAAATATTTCAGAAAATTATGAATTTTATGCAGTAATTACATAGTTTTTGAGATAAATAACTTTAAAAATGTGCAATAAACATTTTTCATATATATAAGGTACTTTTGCAGGTGGTCAAAATATCGAAGGTATCGAAAATTACAATAAATCATGTTGAATCAACATGAAAAAATCATTGCTGATAAATTAACCTTGATTACACAGATTTAAATGTGATTTTTTTTTTTAGGTATCTAGCCATATTAATTGAGTGTTACATATCCTTATAAAAAATAAAAAAATCATAGTAACTATTTATGATTGCTCAACTCATAAGCATTGGTGTTTTCCTCACACATGTATTTAAAAATAAATTTCAATCAAATTTGCCCTAAACAGTAACAAATTATTTATAAAACTTCGAAAGCAACTGAGTGGTTTAAAAATTGTACTTATACCAATTTTATCAAAAAGAGTACCAAAAAAAAGTACCAAGTAGAAACTTTTAACCGTTTTACCCCAAAAAAATGTATTTTCATAAGAAAATTTTAATGAAGTTACATACATTTTATATGGGAACACCTTTCCAACACATGCATAGCTTTGTAAGTCAGTTGATTGGTTCTCGAGTTATAAAATGATGAAAATAGCACATCTTATTATTAACCGGCTTCAAAAAAGGCGGAAGTTATCAATTCTTCTGTATTTTTTTAGCATTGTTACTTCATAAATAAATAAAAATAGTGGGCAGGGACGCGCATCCAAATTTTTTTTTTTATGATTCAATGATATTCTACTTATTTGATTGCTGCGAAACCTAGCAAGCATCTTTGGTTCTTCTAATTACACAATTTTAAAGTTGAAAAAATGGGCGGAGCTACACCC
The DNA here is from genome assembly GCA_949987645.1 of Tachina grossa. Lineage (NCBI taxonomy): Eukaryota > Metazoa > Arthropoda > Insecta > Diptera > Tachinidae > Tachina > Tachina grossa. Next base: position 181,618,669 of record OX465274.1, read on the forward strand.
ATTAGAAGTTTTTATTATATGTCATATGGTTCTGCTTAGCCGATTTTGACGAAATTTGCCACATACCTTGCGCTCTATAATAAACACAATCTTTTATTCAAAAAATGGGCGGAGTCACGCCTATTAAAATTTAATATTTTATTTTAAGCGGTTTTACTTAACCGATTCTCACGAAACTTAACACACACCCTGAGCTCTGAAAAACACACAGTCTTGCTTAAAAAGAAATGGGCGGAACTACGCCCATTAAAATTTAATTTTATATTTCACGTACTTTTTCTTAACCAAAAGATTTTGAATCTTTTTTCTGTTTGAAAGATTTTACTTCCAGTTTGGTTCCATAAATTTTTTTCGAAAATGTTCTGTCAGATCTTTGCATTGAAGTCGGTTTTTATGGCAGAATTGTTTATCTATATAAATATGTATATAGATTTTTTTGAGATTATGTTTTTTGAAATTGTTTTTTTTTTCATATACAACTTTCTAACCACACAATGTGGCTTATGACTTCAACAAATATATTTTTCTTGTTAAAAAAAAATTGTTATAGTTTTTCTAATCTTGATCCATCTTCAAGCTAGATGTCCTTAAAACAATTTCCATTCCATATCTGCTGCCCTCAATTTAAATTAAGTATGAAATTTGTTATTTCACAAATCGTCTAACATCTAATAAATTGACGAATTTCCATTGAATTTTATATGTATTTGAATGCTTCTTCAACCATTTTATGGGCAGGCATATGAATGAAGTGAGCTGCTGTTCGAAATAAAATTTTACATTTAATTATAATTTATGTTTATTGTTGCCATAAATTTGTATAAATGTCATATAACTAAATTTACAAATATTATAAATAAATAAAATAAATTATAAATACATACATACATACAAGCAACAACAACAACAAAAACAACCAACTGTAATGGCACAATAACGAAATCATCATATAAATGGATTTTATATGCATTAAAATACGCATGTAAATCACATGAATACACACATATACATATACGGACACAGACGCATACTCTCGCACTCAAGCAAATAAAGCCAAAAAATTGTTGTATGAAATGGTTGGTGTCTGTATCAGTGATGGGAAAGTTGGTACGATCGTACTTTTTTGATACTATTTGACATGAAAAAGTACCGTAGTACTCCCCCAGCGCATTTGATACTCTCACGGTCTACTTAGGAATGCAGTCAGACGACGCGCGTTTGCATATATTTTTGTCAAGAACTAAATTTCTTTTTCGACAAATGGTGTGAAACTTTATTAATAAAGATATTTTAACAAATGATATTTTCTGCGGCACAGAAGTTGATCTATATATAAACAGAAATCATGTTGAAACAACTGTTTTAAATCAGTTTAAAGAAAATTGCAGTTTTATATTAAATTCTGTCAAGTTCTAAAGTGGATTTTGATCATGAAATGTTAGTTTGGATTAATAAGATTTCCCCTGAAAATGTTTTATGTGGTAAAACCAACATCATTATACACTCAAAAAAAAACTAACTAAAACGTTGGAAAATTTTCTAAATTTTAATAAAAAAAAGTTGTCGTATGGCGCAAAGCTATTTTTTACTTGAAACCAGTAAAATATTTACTAAATTTCTACTTCATGAATGAACTAGTTAATAGTAATTATATTTTTATATTTGAGTAAAATTTTTCTAAAATTAAGTAAAATTTTCCCATAAAATTCGGAGCTTTGCAAAAAAATTTTTTCATCTTTGATCTCAAATTTAGTAAATTTTTCAAAGTTTTTTTATGTCTTTAATTCTGGTACTTTTTTTATTTTTTATTAAATTCTATACCACATGGTATGTTTTTTTATTATACCTTCATATTCATATTATATTCTTAATTAATTCACCATACATACATATTAATTCCTTGAGAAGAGACAAGTATTGAACCAACAACCTTCTGAATGATAGGCAAGCACTCTAACCAATTGCCTAACAGGGTAGCCTGAATAAGCATTGAAATTTTTGAGTTTTAAAATTTTATTTTATTTTAAAAAAAAATATATTTCAAGTTCAAATATTCCTCGGAAGAATGAAAAATTTACTTAAATTTTTTGCTTAATGCAAATAAAAAATATATTCTATAATTTAAAGAAAAAATACTTAAAACTGGTAAATATTTTTCTAAAATTTAGAATACCTTTTTATATCTTTCGAGTAAGTCGAATTTGATGAACTACTCAGGAGTAAGTCATTTCCTGAAATTTATTTTTTAATTTAAGACGAGATTGACTAGTTCTTAGGATACATTTTCCCAAAACTTTTAAACCATTTTCTAATTTTTGGTACATATTTCCTTTAAGCAAGTAAACTTGTCCTTGAATGTGAGATTTTTTGTGTGTATTTTTGTGAACTATTTTTAAGGATATGAACTTTTAATTTTTTACTCATATTAAGTAATTTTTACTAGATTTTTGTAAAAATTAATTTAAACTTAGAAAAAATTACTTAAATTTGGAATTTTTTTTTACTTAAATTTAGAAACTTTTTTTCCTTAATAATAGTATATGTATGTCTTTTTTTGAGTGTACCACTTTTAATTAAAATGTCTCCCAGCGAAAGGCTAAATTTTGAAAATATTAACAACCAATATAGATCATTGGCTAATATGGAAGAACTGAAACCATTAACAAAATAATATATGCAGTTTCTGGTCTAGAGTGTCTAAAACTAAAAACGCATTAGATGAATGCATGATTCCTGATATATCGAAAGTAGCTTACGGAATTTTGTCTATACCTCACTTCTCTGCGAATTTCGAAAGGATTTTTTCTTATCAAAATCTCATGAAAACAAAACAAAGGAACAGACTTTATGTTCCGACAGTATCAAGTCTTAAGGCGGTCTCAGATACAACTTCAACGCTTTGCATGACGTTTATAACTTTGGGGAAAAAGCATGACGCAAAATGTGTATGACACAATGAAAACTTTGACAACACTCACTGTTTGTTTCACTATTCGGTTTTATGTATAAAACACAACACAATTCAATTACTCTGATGCCACCCACGAACTCGTTTTTTATGTAAATTTACCGACATTTTAATAAAAATTCCATATTTACATGCGAGTTTGGTCAAACAAATTAAAAATAGTATACCAACTGATTGTCAAAGCTTACAAAAAGTTGAGAGTTGCCTAAAGGCCATGTCCGATAAAACTTTTGCTTCGCGTTGCGTTGAAGATTCGCTTTGACATCTAAGATGAAATGTACATACATGCAATTGAATTTTGGTTTGGTTATGGTTATGGCGTTATGGCTGTGTCAAGTCTAATTTAAGCTTTATCCAGGCCTAAAATTTATATAAGTCTAAATACTCATCTTGTTTTAACTTTAACATTTGTACCTATGAATATCAGTGATGAAAAATGTGGCGCCATTGTGCCATTTTTTGCACTATTGGATGTTAGATGGCACAGGCACTTTTTTGTCCATTCGAGCCATAACCTCCAAAAAAAAACTTTAAGCGGCATGCATATATTTTTAACTTAATTTTTTAACGATTTTCATCAAAAAATTAAGCTCGAAAATTATGTTGCTTAAGCTCTTTGGCAGTTATGGCTCGTATTAATATGGAAACTTTTCTTATTCCAATAATAAGTGAACAGATTGCAGGTATTTGTATTTCTTATAAATAAGAATTAGAAAAGAATTAATAAATTATACATATAAATACATATGTACATATATGTCTTTTTGTAAACAACTAATTTTGGAAATTATTAAATTAATTATTATTGAATCATTTTAAATTAAATAAAAAGTGGCTTGCACTATTCAAGTGATTTTGGTAATATTTAGAAACAGATTCGGCACGAAATCAAGATTTCCAATTCCCATCTCTGATGAACATACGTAGTTATATGCTATGTGTTCCTTATTTTATTTGTAAATTGGGTATCACACACGGGAGTAATTTTTATGCCGGCACAACTTTTATTTTTAGAACACACGAGACTAATTAATCTGGCATAAAAATGTATACATACACACAGCTTTGTGTGTATTGGTGCTTTTTGTATTATTTTAACATTTGCTGTTTTTTAAGTTGTGTATATATTGGTTTTGTGCCAAAGGTGCGTATTGTGCCTGGTTGAAAAATCATGCCAAACACAATACCACTCTCTTTGCCTCTCTTATCAACAAACTGCCATGTTATGCCAGCACAATTGTTCTCGTGTGTGATAGCTGAATGAATATATGAATATAATTTTTTGCTAATCAAATTTAAATAAAAAAAAAATAATAGCTTTTGGTACTCTCGGGACCAAAAAAGTACTAAAAAAAAAATTTTATTGATACCGAAATGCAAATCTCATTTCCCATCACTGGTCTGCATTATTCTCTCTCTCTCTCTCCATCTCTTTCCCTCTTTGATTACACGCTAAGTAATTTACAAATTTTACAAGTCAAGTTCATTTAAACGCCAAACAACAAAATGTTTATGAGTGTGAGTGTGTATATGTGTGGGTGTATGCATGCATCTGTGTATTCGTGTGAGTATTAATGCACTCTCAAATGCTTTAATAATGATGGCAGCAGTTTTATTTTTCCCTTCTGCTCTTTTGCATTTCCTGTTTGTTGGCCTAAATGCTCGTGGTACGGGGATGTACGAGTATGTGTTACGCTTGTCTCTGTATGATTGAGTGCATTTGTAGTAATTTGTTATCTCGTTGCCGTTTTGTTGTTGTTTTTGATGTTTATATTTTTTTGTGGTGCTTGGAGGAAATTGCTTTATCATGTGTGCAATTAGAACATAATTCATTTAAATGTTAATACGGCAAAATAACATAATATTATATAATGTTTTAATTGTGTTTATTCGTGTCAATACTGTTTCTTTTTTTTTTTTTTTGATTTTTTTTTTTTGCACACATTTATTGTTGCATTATAATCTTTAGAATGTGTATTAATTGAGTGACAGCAAGGTACAATGAAATAATTAAGAAGAGGAAATAATAGATGCAAGTTTAATATAAAAACTTTTATGTCACAACATTTGTATTCTACAAATTTTTGTTATAGTTTTTAAGCAAAGATTTGATTCATAATTGTGGATATGCACATTGTATTAAAAAACAAATTATACAAATATTTATAAATATTGCTTTGTTGGATGTATTTTAATATTAAATAATAACAAAAAGTGGCTTAAGAAAATGGGCATAGAACAAGATCCACTTTATATGACATATGACACTTTAACGCTGTGTGGAAGAAAAAGGTACACCTTATTTTGCTTTGAAACTCTAAAAGCCGAAAACCCATAATGTAATAGGCTTATTTCGTAAGTTATTAAGGCTCAACTCTTTTTTACACGGTCTTTTTTTACACGATTTAGATAAAACACGGTTCAAAAATAAGAACAAATAATTTATTTGCACGAATTTTTTGAACTTGCACGATACTTTTTTGAAAGTTTTACATGTAAATAAATCAGGCTTTGTATTTCCAAAGTACTTTAAATATACAGGGTGGGCCAAAAGAAACCAAGAGGTGTAAAAGTTTAATAACTTTTTTGTTTATTAATTTTTTTTTATTTTTTCTTTCAGATTATATAGACAACACTTGGAGAATTTATAATGGAGAGGTTCACAACTGAACAGAGAACCAGAACAATAGAATTTTATTATTTAAACCAGAGATGAAAATTTGATTATGAGTGACGAAGCTCATTTTCATTTGAATGGCTTTGTTAATAAGCAGAACTGTAGGTTCTGGGGTTCTCAAAATCCAAGAGCCATTCATCAACGCCAATTGCACCCCATCAGGTGTACAGTATGGTGTGGGATCACATCTGAAAATGTCATTGGGCCCTACTTCTTCGAGAATGAAGATGGAAGTGCTGTAACCGTAAATGGAGAGCGGTATCGGTTTATGATAGAAAATTTTTTACGTCCTGCTCTTGAAAACAGACCTGGTATGTGGTTTCAGCAGGACGGAGCAACTACTGCCATACTGCCCGAGACACAATGGCACTTTTAAGTCAAATTTTTGGAGAGCGAATAATTTCTCGAAATTCGGAAATTATTTGGCCAGCGCGATCGCCAGATTTGACAGCACCCGACTATTTTCTTTGGGGTTTTTTGAAGGAGCGAGTGTATGTGAACAAGCCAGAGACAATCCTTGAACTCAAGGCAAAAATTGTTGCAGAAATTCGAACGCTACAGCCACAAGTTTTGAAAGATGTTATGGAAAATGGTCTAAAAAGAGCCCATCAGTGCGAAGCTGAAAACGGTGGTCATTTAAGAGACATCATTTTTCATACTTAGTGTAAAAAAGTTTCCATTTTGTATATTATATAATCTGAAAGAAAAAATAAAAAAAAGTTAATAAACAAAAAAGTTATTAAACTTTTACACCCCTTGGTTTCTTTTGGCCCACCCTGTATATGAAATGTGTATTTTTTCGTACAATATTAGAATTCGCCCTGACATGATTTCTGTTTGTAATGAGCGCGCAATCGTTCGTTAAAGCAAAAATTAAAAGTGCAATAAAGCATTTTTTTCATACAAATATTTAGCTTTTCTCCATTTGCTGGATGAATTTTATTATTAAATAATAATAAAAAGTGGCTTAAGAAATTGGGCATAGAGCGAGTGTTAACTTGCAAAATCCGCTTTTTATAACATGTGACACTTTAACGCTGTATGGAAGAAAAAGTTACGCCTTATTAGCCGGAAAAAATACATATTTTACTTTGAAACTCCAAAAGCCGAAAACACGTAATGTATTAGGCTTATTTCCTACTTTTTTACACATTTTAGAAATAACACGGTTCAAAAATAAGAACAAATGATTTATTTGCACCAATTTTTTGAACTTGCACGATATTTTTTTTTTCAATTTTTACATGTAAATAAATCAGGTTATGCATTTCCAAAGTATTTTAAAAATACATAATGTTTATTTTTTCGTACAATATTAGAATTCGTACTCATATGAATCCTATTTTTAATGAGCGCGCAATCGTTTGTTAAAACAACAATTAAAAGTGCAATAAAGCATTTTTTTCATACAAATATTTAGCTTTTGGCCATTTGCTTTGATTTATTTAATTTATTATTTGAAACAAAAATATTTTCATACATTTCTTGCCTTTTTTTCCAAAAGAATTATAATTAATCGAGTTATATAAACAATTTTATTATTACTATATATATATACATACATATTTTTTTGCAATTCTAGATTTAATGATATGGAATGCAAACTTTTATACTCCTATTCAATTACATGTATGTTTATAGAAGTATATGTATATTTCCATGAAAAGACATGTATGTGTATTAAGGTTAAGCAAAATTTTTAATATTAAAAAAAATTGCCAAATTTTTAAAGTAAAAAATCAATTATTTCAAGTAATTTTAAAGCAACTGCATTTTCATTGCTTCCAAAGAATCTGTATTAAAAATATGTAGTTAAAAAATCAAAAAACCCGACTGCGATCAACTTTTAAGCGTTAAATATCCTAAATGGTCATTGGAAATGAAAAGTCATAAGAGAAATCTAAAGATTATTTTAAAATACCTGTCGGTTTGGTGCCCATTTTGATATAATTCAACGACTTTTAATTTTTTTTTTTGTATTTACAAAATGGCGTCTGTTTGCCACCATATTGAGTTTTGACTACTTTCACATCTTTAGTGACACTCCCAGGATTAAGACAAATCGATTGAAGTAAGAATCATCATTCTTTTGATATAGTGCTGCAAAATAACACACATACATACATACATACATACATACATACATAGACTGATGAGCACAATTCCCCTCTTTGCTTTGCGCAGTCAACAAAAAAAGAGAATTCTGATATAGTTTTAAAAATCAGTTTGTTTGAAGAAATTTATAAAAATACTTTTCATCTAAAAACTTTAAACTATTTAAATAAATTTCAGCATTAAAACAACACTCAAAAAAACCTAACTAAAAGTTTGGAAAATTTTCTAAATTTGAGTAAAAAAAAGTTGTCGTAAGGCGCCAAAGCTGCTTTTTACTTGAAACCAGTAAAATATTTACTAAATTTCTCGTTCAATAATGAACTAGTTTATAGTAATTATATTTTTATATTTAAGTAAAATTTTTCTAAAATAAAGTAAAATTTTGCCATAAAATTAGGAGCTTTGCAAAAAAAAACTTTTTCATCTACGATCTCAAATTTACTGCCAGTTCATAGAAGCCATGTGAAAATTCTCGTCTGGCTATTTATATTGAAAACAAAAACAAAGCACTCAAAATTTGTTTTTGTTTTCATTATAAATAGACAGCCAAGAATTTCTACATGGCTTCTATAAACTGGCAGTTAGTAAATTTTTCAAAGTTTTTTTATGTCTTTAACTCTGGTACTTGTTTTTATTTTTAATTAAATTCTATACCATATGGTATGTTTTTTTTATTATATCTTCATATTTTATTCTTAACTAAGTCACCATACAAACATTTTGATTCCTTAAGAGGAGACAACTATTGAACCAACAACCTTCTGACTGATATGCAAGCACTCTAACCAATTGCCTAACAGGGCAGCCTGAATAAGCATTGAAATTTTTGAGTCTTAAAATTTTATTTTATTTACAAAAAAATATATTTTTCGAAGGAATGAAAAATTTACTCAGATTTTTGGCTTAATGCAAATAAACGATATATATTTAAAAATTAAAAAAAAAATACTTAAAACTGGTAGATATTTTTCTCAAAATTAGAACACCTTTTTATATCTTTCAAGTAAGTCAAATTTAATGAACAATCCTTTTCATTGTTTTTTGATTTAAAACGAGATTGACTAGTTCTTAGGATGCAATTTCACTAAATTCTTAAACCATTTTCCAATTTTTGGTATATATTCCCTTTATGCCAGTAAACTTGTCCTTGAATATGAGAATTTTTGTGTGTATTTTTATGAACTATTTGTAAGGATATGAACCTTTTATTTTTTATTCATATTAAATAATTTTTAATAGATTTTTGTAAAAATTTACTTAAAGCTTAAAAAATTACTTAAACTTAGAAATTTTTTTTACCCAGCTAAAAAAAATATGTATGGAGCATATATGATATCCCATATATGGTTCGGATCCGAAAAATGATAGTACATGGGCATGTATGATTATAAATATTCATACATTTTCATACATGTATGTGTAAATATTCCATCTGCAGTATGCAAAATATTCATACTATCTTGATTCACAAAGGCGCACTGCTGTGCAATAAATTAAATTACTAAAATTACTTTTTTTTAGATTTTAAACAGTGAGGTCTTATTTAATGAAACATTTGTTTGGGCAAATAATGAAAAACGAACTAAAAGTCATTTCATTCTTCATTTTAAAAAACACAAAAATCATATTCGTACATAAAATTTAATTTAAGAAATCGGACTAAGAACTAACGAAATTACCCAGCTAAAAAAATTATATATGGTCCATATATTTTTAATATATGAATGTATATAACTATATATGAATATGTATGAATTTATGTATGGAAATGTATGCGATTATACATGGCAAAACTATTATATATGAACTAATATATGGACTAATATATGAAATGTATTATAATATATGAGCTCATATATGGAAATTTAATTATGTATCTCTTCATATGTGAATCCATTTATAGAAATAAGATGTAATATATGGCGCCATATAAAAATGCATGCATACATAATATCTCACATAAGATCGCATTTGCAATCAAAAAAGCTTGAATTTTAGTAATTCGTCATTTTTCCATCTTTTTTATCACTAGTGAATTGGAAGTCTGTTAGAAAATACATACGCATATGCAAAGTTTATATGCGTAGAGCCTCAAGGTTTAAAATATAAAAACTCGTGTAACAAAAAAATCTTTTTTTGTTGATTTTATATATTGTGGGTCTATTTAATAAATCAAATAACCAAAAAGATAATGCAGCCATTAAACAAAATTCATATAACTGAAAAAAATAATATTGAAAACTAGTGTTAGTATAAAAACGGTTTATTTTTTCTTTTATAATTGCATTAGTTTTTAATCTGATTTCTTAAATTATATGTTGTGTACGATTGTGTGCTTTATGTGTTTTTAATAATCGATTCACATTTTCTCTTAAAATGTCGAGTATGAAATGTCTTTTAGTTCGTTTTGAATTATTTTGTTCGAACAAATGTTTCATTAAACACAACCTTTCTCCACAAAATCTTACAAAAAAATTATTTTAATAATTTAATTTATTGCACAGCAGTGCGCTTTTTGAATCAATATGAACTTTGCATTCTATATAGGGAATACACATTCAGGTATGAAAATGTATGAATATATACTATCATATATGTCCATATACCCTAATTTTTCGGATTCGAACCATATATGTGATATCATATATGCTCCATACATATTTTTTTTAGCTGGGTAATTATAAAAGAAAAAATAAACCGTCTAACAATAGTTTTTAATATAATTTTTTGCAGTAATATGAACTGATTCTTATCTAGTGAATTTTCTTATTTTCTATAAAATTAATGACTGGATTATCCTTTTTATTATTTGATATATTAACTGGGGCTACAATGTATAAAATCATACAAGAATAGTTTTTTTTTTTTTTTGTAACAAAAGTTTTTCTTTTTTAAACGTTGAGGGTACGCATATAAAATTTGCATACCGTATGTATTTTCTAATGGATTTCCAATTCACAAGTGATGAAATACCAAGCTTTTTTGATTGCAAAAATGATCTTACGTGAGATATCATTCTTATATGGCTCCATATATTAAAACTTTTTTCAATGTATGCATCCACATATGAAGAGCTCCATAATTAAATTTCCATATATGAGCTCATATATTAAAATACATTTGATATATTAGTCCATATATTAGTATATATATATAATAGTTTTGCCATGTATAATCCCATACATTTCCATACATGAATTCATACATATTCATATATATTTATATACATTCATATATTAAAAATATATGAACTATATATAATTTTTTTAATGAATATTAACGAACGGGCACTGAGCCTATACTCAACGATTACTGGAAAATATGGTCCGAAATCTGATTAATGAAATTATAACACTTGGACAGAAACTTAATTTTATATAAGTTCAGTAAAGTGCGACTTGACTCGCTCAGGAACGATTGCGTAAGCACACTAGATATGTAAAACTATACGAATTTCTTTGGTTTTAGGAATTTTTTAGATTTTTGGTGTTTTATTAGTTTTGGCGATTTTTTCGGTTTGTGTCATTTTTTTTTTCATTTTGACGATTTTTTCGGTTTCAGGCGATTTATTTCAGATTTAGTTTTTTTTTAATTTGGCGCTTTCTTCGTTTTGTCGATTTTTTTTTTTTTTGTTTTTGGCGGCTTTGTTTCGATTTGGCGGTTTGGCGATTTTATAATCTTGGGATTTTTTAGTTTAACAGTTTTTGAAAATTTCAAGTGTTTGCCACTAACGGTTTCCAAAATATAGCAAGTTGTCAAAAGTACATTAACTGATGGAACACCCTTTTATTTAAATTTGTTTGCATTTTATTGTTAATTGTTGTAGTCTGTATAAAAATACACTAACTTTACAAATTTCAAGTGCCTATATACATATAATTGTATGTACATATATAACATGGAATTTTAAAATTTTTTGTTGCTCATTTTGGGGCACCCTTTAATTTTTAACTCTAATGTTTACATACTCTGTGCAGTTCCGTACCTCTTACGGATCTAGAGAAAATAGCCTGTAACAGACAGACAGACGGGCAGCGAAGCGAAAACAATAGGGTGGCTTTTTACCTTTGGTGTACGGAACCCTAAAAAGGTCCTGTTTTGGAAGGAAAAGTGATCATTGTGAGAAATAGGAGATTTCTAAATGTATCTTACTATACAGAAATGTTGCTTGTGAAGGCTTTTTAGAGAGCAAATTTAGTGGAATTTACGAAATCATTTTGGAACTTTCGAAAAATTATTTTGAAAAGAGTTATATTTTAAGCAATATCTCTGGAGAAGATTAGTGGTCATTGTGGGAAATAGGAGATAATTCTCCCATGCTTTAAATTTGTTTGTTACTTATTTCCACAGCCCAGACGTTCGATTTGTGTAGAAAATCAGCAATTTATTTTAATGATAGTCATAAAAATTTTCTAGACGAGCCGACTGCCTGACTTATGAAAACAGAGTTTATGACAATTTGATTTCAAAATTCTGTTTAGTTAAGAAAAAAATAATTATATAAAAAAAAGTTGTACGTAATTCAGCTTGGCCCTAATATTTTTATTCCTACACATACATTGAAACATAATTTATTTGTTTAGAAAATTTATAGGCATTTTCGAAATAAAAATTAAATCTATAGTTGAATTTTGCTATTATTTGTATGATTATGAGCAAAAAAGATTAAGTTAAAAAGAAAATAGAAAAAAAAGAAGAAAAATTCAAATATACATTCAAATATACATCGTAATTTAAATATGCCACTAGTGACTGAAGAAATTGCAAAATACGCAGGCAAATATTTAACAAAACTCGAATCACATCCTGATCCACTTGCTCGTAATATTTTGAACTTTACTGGACACATCCGCCTAAAAAAGAGGGACACAAGGGCTCTTATACTCAACACTCCAGATGGGACTACTTGAAAATACTTTTTTTTCCTTTTTGATTATCACTACTTATGTATTATTTATAACTATCACTAAGTTTATGTCCGACAGTGGTCAGGCCTAATAATTATATTTTAGATTTAAGATTTGAATACTTATTGTTAGTTCATATTTGAAGATACAAAAAATAAATACATGTATTTAAAAACAAAAAATATTAATAATTTTAATGTCGTGTGTCGTAGATATTTTAAAAATACCATTAATGGTAGGAAATAGCAAATATTTTATAAGTAAAATTTCATTTCAATATTATTTATTGTCACTTTGTATAACTAAGCGTATTTGCAGGTTCTTGGGCTTGAGGCGAATAATAATTTATGTATGTAGAAGTTTTATAATATTATATTTTGTTTTATTTTTTATTAGTTTGAATTATAATATAAATCATCTACATATGTATATAAAAACTAGTCCAATTTTTTGGCACGACATCACACGTGAATGGATGGCTGGAGCAATATACCCTATTCCTTTTTATTTTATTTGTTATTATCTGGAGAAGAAGAATATGACAAAATTAAGAAAATTAGGCGGAACAGGGTAAAATGGGATATATTTGATAAAATTGGTATAAATTCAGTTTAAGGTCTATTCAATTTCTTTCTGGGTGCGAACGAAGTCGCGGGGAAATTCTTGTTAAAAATAAAAGGAAGCAGGAATAGAGACCGATAAATTTTAATTTGTTAAAAGTTTTATCAACTAAAAGTTGTCCCTCCAACCTATTACGATTTTAATACCATTCAGAAAAAAAAACTGAGGTCAAAATTACGACGATATTATCGATATTATCGTCGATATTATCAAAATTTGCATACAAACACAATTAAAACTTTATGAAAATTTGTTCACTGGCGAATGCCATAATTTGCATCCAGCCGTATTTCTAAATAAAATTTGTTCGATTTTTTGAAGTTTTTGGCTTCTATGCCATTTTATAAAATTCAGTGCTGAAAAAACTTAACATTTGCGTTTTCCGTAAGCTTTTGAAAGTTTTTTCAAAATATTGAAACCTGTAATTTCCTTAATTGATGATAAATGTAAGGATGAAAATCTGGGATACCTGCGCAGCAAAATATTTTTGGATTTTATATATTTTTTGCTCTTTGGAGAAATTTAATTGCCAAAAATTTCCTTAACAAATACAAAATTTTTCGTAGACAAAAAGATTACACTTACGTTACATTTTTCTTAAATTGTTTTATGTTTTTATAAAGGCAATTAGAAAACGCTGCATATTCTATTTGGAGTACATACATATGTATTTGTACATACGAGTACCTTCAAGATTTTCATGATATTTATTTTCATATATAAGCACAGTTTTTCATAATTCATAATCAATAAGATATTCTAAATAAATTTTGTGGCCTTTTTGCATTTCCTGCAACCTATTCATATTTTATTTGACCTCTTTTAAAACTTTTGTATATTTTTTTTTTTTTTTTGTTGTTGTTTATTGAGTGAACAAATTATTAAAATGCAAACAACAAAAATATTATTACACAAAATTAATAAAGAAAATTATTTGAATTTATTCATCAAAGAGTAGTTTTTTTAATATTAAACTTCTATTATTTTAAGAAATTCCTATAAAAATTGCTTGATATTGACAAACTAGTTTTAAATATTCGTATCAATAATTTTTAAATAAAAAATTTATATAAAAAAATAGCCAACAGCAACAAAACATATAAAATATAAAAAAACAAAAAATAAAAATGCATATAAAATTTTAATGAAAAATATAAAATAGCATATTATTTATTTTTTTAAAATTTTAATATGCAAATTTTCAAGGATTTCTATATATTCAAACAAACACACGCTCTCGTACAAAATATCATATATTTTATATTGAAATATTGCTAAAACATGTGTACGATAGTGCTACACTTGTATAAATTTTTAAATAAAACAAGATTTATAAAAATGATATAAACACATGCACACACACACACATACATATACATATATACATATGTATGTATGTATATGTACATACAACAGTTATTCTTACACAAAGAAAAAAATTATCTAACACAATTTTATCATAACCTCTGGTTAAATAAACATAATATTTTTCAATATAGATAAACACCCCTCCTACATATTATACATATACATACATACATACTTACATTCAATGCATTTGAAAATATCTACACATATGTAAGTATTTAAATCAAATGTATGCCATTTGTGTTTTAGGGAGTGTGTGATATAGTCTCTGTTTGTATGTATGTACGAGTATTCTGTGAGTATAAATAATTTTGACATGCACAAAGAAAAAACTGCCTCATAGAATCAATAAGATTTTCTCTATGAAACGTTTTTAGGCTAAGGGGTATCGGGTATCCCAGCAGAAAGAAGCGAAAATTTTTTCATAGAGATTCCTTATTGTTTTTATGTGGTAAATCTTATTAATTTTATCAAGAAGAATACCACATAAAATCAAGAAGAAATCTTATTATTAACAACTTTTTTTACTCAATTTCCGTTATTTTTGGCACCAAAAAAACATTCCTTAGAGAAAAACTTCTTGATTCTATTAGGTTTTCTTATAAATTGTAAACTATAGGGATTTCTTATTGATTTTAATAGGTTGCCTTATTGATTTTTTTTAAAAAGGTTTTCTTCTTGATTTTATTAGGTTCCTATATGATTATGTGTAAAGCATCTTATTGGTTTTTTAATAAGGAAATATTCTTAATTTTATTAGGTTTCTTGTTATTTCATTTATGTATGTACGTACATTTATGTATGTATGCATGTATATAAATAAACATAGAGACAATTTTTTAATGATCTTTTTCGTTTTTGTTCCGTAATATCTCTGCTGCAGAGACTTCAATATTCATACCCAGTTAGCCAAATCGTCGCAGACGACATTAGGTAGTATGAATAAAAAAAAGTATTTGCTTTTTACTTAAAAATTTGTTTAAAAATACAAAAAACATACACATATTTGGGGTTTTCAAATAAATTTTTAAGTAGAAGGCAAATACTTTTTTTATTCATATTACCCATTGTCTTCTACGATTAATGTACGACATGTCACAATTTAAAGGAAATCGTCGACAATGTCACATGTTTTGTCATCAATTATTATTTTTATTATTATATATATATTATTATATTATTATTATTATATTTATGTACATATATAATCGTAGTATGTTTTTTGGTAATGAATAATCTCTGGAAATACAAAAGCTTTGGAGTGGAGATTTTCAATACAGGTTGGGTGATCAGTGTGTTGATTAATTTTTAATTAATTTTAATTATATGAAATTTTTAAATATATGAAAGTTATAATATATTAAGGGCCATTATTACTACTTGTCTGATTTTGTCTGCCCGATAAATAGCTTTGCATTGCTAGAATTTTAATTTTTTTATTGATGTCATTATTAATAATAATAATACTTAATGGACAAAAAAATATTAAATGAAGGTTTTATAATGCAAAGCCATTTATATATCTGATAAAATCATACCTTTAACTAACGACAAGTTGTAATAATAGCCCTAAGTACGTATAAATGGGTAATGTGAATACAAAAAAGGCATTTGCAATTTACTTTAAAATTTGTTGTAAAGTCTTAAATGTATATGTACTTTTTGTTTGTTTTAAACAAATTTCTAAGTAAAAAACAAATGCTTTTTTATTCACACTACCCAATATTTATAAGCAAATATGTAATCAAAAAATTCAAAAAGATACTGCTAACAAAACTTACTTATTATTACTATATTGTGTGTATTCCTAAGTAAATACATGTGTAAATGAAAATAAATAAAATTTTCAAATAAAATCAATAAGTATTGTGTTTTATTTTTGAAAAAATCAATAAGATAGCCTAATAAAATCAAGAAGAAAACCTTATTGAAAAAATCAATAAGATAACCTCATAAAAACTACAAGATTTCTTCTTGATTTTTTTAAAAAGGTTTTCTCTATGAAATTAATAAGATTTCCTTATTGAAAAAAACCATAGAGATTTCTTATTATTAATTTTGTTCTATTTTATGAGGTATTTATTAGGCACTGTTTTCTCTGTGTGGAATCCATATCGAATAGACAAATAAACAATTTCCTTTTTGTAAATGCTATAACCAAATCACACTTGTACAATAATATGAATACAGAAGGACATAAACACACACACACACACACACACACACACACACTCACACACACTGCTGCACATATACACACAAGTGGCAGAAGTAGGAAACGATTGCTTTTTTATATTTATTTATCTGCATATGAATACTATTCTATTGGGGGAGTGTTAAATAAAACTTATTTATAATATAGAAAAGCAATAATAAACATATTTTTGATAAAATTGTATTTACACTTGCCTCAGTATTCCCATGTATTCTAAGATATTATGATGTTGTTCAACTTCCTTTACACTTTTTTCTACTTCCCCTTACTTTCACAAAGCAGAAGAAAAAATAAGAAAAACATTTATTTTAGTAAGAAGGGTACACAAAATATGTTTGCATACATATGTATTTACATATACATATGTATAAAAAATTTCATAAACATAAATGTTTAGAAATGTATTTATTTTTTAGGGGGTAATATGGAAAAAAATAAAATATTTCTGTTCAACTATTTTTTGTTATAAAATAACAAAAATTACAAATTTTAAAAACCCCCGATATATTCAGAAAATATACCTTTTAAACGGTTGGACTGATTTTTTTTTTCAAACATAGCTAAGAACACTATCGATCAAGTCACCTTTCAAACAAAAAAACTAACAACAAAATCGTATCAGCCGTTTGGTCTGTACGTGGACTCGTACATCCCTACAGATATACAGACACACACTACAAACTTATAACGCCCGTTTTTTTGATCGGGGGTAAATAACCGCTTGATTTTAATATACATATGATTTTATTTGAACCACTTTATACAATTAGGAGTTTCTCAAATCAGTTTTTATATTCTTCACCAAAAATGTTAAAGGATATATTGTCGCTGTTTTAACCAACTGACCTATTTGACATTTTTTGAAAAATGAGTTAAGTCCTCTATTAGACTTTATAAGTCATAATACACATTGTCTACAATTTTCACGACTGTAAGCATTTCTTCTGTGCCTACACTCAACAAAAGTTTTACATTAACTGTTTGTAGTTGTTTCAGAAGTTTACCGAAATTAAAATGATTTTTAGTGCAGTCAAAATGTTCAGTTATTTTCAATTGTTAATAAATAATTCTGAAATATCTAACTTATAAATAAGTTTAACTTTTTTTAATAAAATAAATGATTTTTTGTTTATTTTTCCATATTGTGCTAGTTAAAAAATTAACATTAAAAAATAATTGAAAAACTCTCTTGATTCAAATGAAATGTGAGCGAAAGGGTTTTTAAATGACATTTTACTTGATTTAAATGATTTTTCATTTATTTTCCTTAACAATTTACCTACATAATATTTTGAGTGTATATAAGTAAAAAGATTTCTGGCGCATGCATAAGAATAAATGTATTAAACAACCATAACAGTTGCTCTTTTTTTTAATTTTTAAAATGTTAGATAGGTCAGTTAGTTAAAAGAGCGACGATATATATAGGTTTGTCATTCCTTGTGTAACTTCCACAATATAAGTATGCGACTCATGAACTATATATACTCTGAGTTCTTATGAACAGGGAAGACGAATAAGCGATATCCGTCTGTCCGTCCGCCCACCCATCTATCCGTCTGTCTGTCCGTAAAATCGGTTTTCCGGAGCTCCCAGAAAACCTGGCGACTTCGGTCTAGGACTCGTGTGTTAAAAATGGTTCGAAATAGATTGGTATTGAAAATATAATTGAGGGGGACGTTGGCTGAAGTAGTTAGCACGTTGACTACAAAACCGAAGGTCCTGGGCTCGAGCCCGGTATCCAACAGACATTAAATAAGAACACCACGCATTTTTCTGATGTGCATATGTGTCCCTTTGCTTCAGATGTTGCAGGAAAGTTTAAGTGATGAAGGCATAGTCACTGGTCGCTGAACTAATAATGACTTCTGCAGATAACTATTAATCTTAATGTAACATCAGAGCACCCTCCCTCGTCATGTAACAGAATCATCGGCGAAGTAAAATAACCAATAAAATGGCTACTAAAAAAAAGCTTCAAAATTTAATAAGCCTTATTTGACACCAGAAGGCGCTGTAATGCTTCATTAATAAAAAAAAAGCGTGCAAAAAGCAGAATTTTAAAGGAATGAAGCTTTCCTCTATCACTTCCCACACAACATGTTGTCTCTATCACCTTGTAATGGTAGTAGGCAATCATTGCCTGAGTATTACTTCTCTTCAAAAAAAAATCCTTTTTTTTAGCCATTTTTTTATTTTTTTATTTTTTTTATAAAGAGAAGTAACACTCAGGCAATTAATGCCTACTACTATTACTAGGTGTTACTTTCTTTTAGGAAAGGGATAGTGATAGAAGACAGGTGGTGAAGGAAGAGATAGAAGAAAGCTTCATTCTTTTACAATTCTGGTTTTTGCACGTTTTTTTTTTATAATGCAGTGTTGCAGCGCCTTCTGGTGTGAAATGTGGCGTATTAAATTTTGAAGCTGTGTTTAGTAGCCATTTTATTGGTTATTTTACTTCGCCGATGATTTTGCTACACAATACCGACGAAGGAGGGCACTCTGATGTTACATTAAGATTAGCATCTGCTGAAGTCGGTATAGTTCAGTGACCAGTGACTATGCCTTCATCACTTGAACTTTCCTACAACAACTGATGCAAAGGGACTTTAATGCACATCAGAAAAATGCGTGGTGTTGTTATTTTGATTTTTGTCGTATACAGGGATTGAACCCAGGATGTTTAGTTTTGTAGTCAACGTGCTAACTACTTCAGCCAACGCCATTATTACAAAAATAGGCGGAACCACGGAGTTTTTAACATAACTCAAAATTTCCTGCCATCAAAAGTCAATTAAAAATGTAATTGAGTCAATTAAACTTTTCTTTAAAAATTTAATTCAATTAAAAGTTTAATTGACACAATAAAATTTTTAATTGATTTTTATTTCTTTCCCAATTAAATGTGAATGCAGCTTTATATCCCAACCGAAGTACGAGTATAGTCAATCTGTCCATGATTTTCAAAGGTCTGCTTCCTTTGTTTGTTGCCCATCACACTATAGTCCGACTTACGTACTTAGGTTTCTATACTATGAGGGAGACACGCTTTATACCCGACGAAACGAATACTTCGCTTCTTAGACGGTTAATTGGTATACGTAATACGACGGTTAATGGAAAGCTGCTGGTGAACACTTCCTAAGTCCATCACTTAATTATGGTTCGCAAATAATTATCTGTGATAAAATAATCCCTTCGATTAACTACAATTCGGTAATATACATACACAGAGAAAACAGTGCCTACTTAATACCTCATAAAATAGAACAAAATTAATAAGAAATCTCTATGGTTTTTTTTTCAATAAGAAAATCTTATTAATTTTATAGAGAAAACCTTTTTGAAAAAATCAAGAAGAAATCTTGTAGTTTTTATGAGGTTATCTTATTGATTTTTATAATAACCCCACAAGCAAAGTAATACGAAAATGATTCGAAATCGTATTGCTTGGAAGAAAAATATTATTGCGCCAACAATCATATTCGTATTGCGGAAGATTCCCCCTTCGGGAGAGTTTGTTCAGCCACGGCGCTACTTCTAAGAAATACGAATGCAATAGTTCTAGAAGATAAAAGTATGATATTGCTAGATAATCATCTAATAGAATTATTTATGATATTGCCAGATTATCTTTAGGAAGATAAATTATTTATAACGATAGATTATCTCCTGAAGTACAATTTTACAATTTTGCTAAATTATCAGGGAAGAAAAATATATACATATGTGTATATGTATATAGAAAACTACCATTAATTTAAATTTAAAGCAATTTTTTATGGTCAACTAATTTCAATTTATCATCACGGGAGTCATAAGTATAAAAAGAAATTTCCTGACATAATGTTTTGAAAATTTTCTGATTGTTTTTATTTTAAAATAAATATTTTTTTTTATCTTCTAGTTGAAAACATATTGATATTATAAATTTATTGCGCTTTTGATAAAACGCCTGGCTGAAAAAAATTTAACATTTGAATGACATAAAATACCTTGTTAAAGGAAAACATAAATAGTCAATACATTTTGAACTGTTCATTCAAAAAGTTTCACTGAAATGAAAATATTTTAATATAGAAAAAATATTGCTTTGATGATTTTCTTCTAAATGATAAAAATAAAATTATGTATTTATATCTTCTGGGCAAGATATCTTCCAAATGTTTGTAGGGAAGGTTTAAAATATAAAATCAATAAGAAATCCCTATAGTGTACAATTTATAAGAAAACCTAATAGAATCAAGAAGTTTTCCTCTATGGATTGTGGTTTTGGTGTCAAAAATAACGGAAATTGAGTAAAAAAAAGTAAGTTGTGAATAATAAGATTTCTTCTTGATTTTATGTGGTTTTATTCTCGATAAAATTAATAAGATTTACCACATAAAAACAATAAAGAATCTCTACGAAAAAATCGTCGCTTCTTTCTGCTGGGATACCCCTTAGGGTAAAAACGTTTCATACAGAAAATCTTCTTGATTCTATGAGACAGTTTTTTCTCTGTGTATACATATAATCTGTTAAGTTATGTATTACAAACGATACAGCGTTTCGTATATGATTCAGATAGTTAATACATGAGCTCTATTTTTGCGAAAGCAATGAATAGTTGTTGTTGCTATTTACATTTATTTTCAAATCATACTTCTAACAACTACAATTTGAACTGAAAAAAGTCAATTCCAATGTAGCAATGGTAAAGTAAAATTATAAAAAAAATTTTGATTATTGAGTTCTTGTTTCAACCAATATCGAAGTTTAAACGGAAGTTTAATATAATACCTCCAGTAATTGGGTAAAGCTTCCTTGATGATCTGCATTAGCAAGAGTGAAATGCCCAAAGGATGCAGCTAATACCTCAATAACCAATTTAAATGTATTTTTAAGAAAATTATATTACTATATAACTAGAATAATAATTATTGCGTTAACAAATGTAACAATTTCAAAAAAAAAATTTAATTTTTTTTTTTTTGCAATCACTATTAAACGCACACAAATACATAAACAAACATATATTTACATTATTTTAGTAAAATCTGTTTAATTAATTTTTGTTTTTCAGCTCCATTTCATTTACACCAAAACAAAATTAAGGTAAGTCAACAATAATATGTCGGGATTTGAAAAGTTTAATGCAAACCAAAAAAAAAAAAATCCAATAAGCAAAACTAATCCTCAATTTATTATGGAAGCCTAATAACAACATTTATACATGCATGCATGCATGCATATTTACGTTTGTTCATGTTGGTTTTAAAACAATGGCTCATTACTCATTCATCTCCTGCTCAACCCCTTGTATTGCTGTCAACAGCAAGAAAAAACCCAAATTGGTTCTACAACCAAAAAATTTAAATGTTTGTGGTTAGAGCCCAAACAAAAAAAACATACTCGTACTCGTATGTACATATATAAAAAGATACATGAAAGCAGAAAATTTTTTAAACAAAAACCAATCATGCATTTAATTAGTGTTTGCCAAGCAGATTTGAGAAAAGTTGGTACCACTCGGTAAAATGAAAACGAAAATAGTACGCAACAGTAACAATGTGACACTGACATGATTTTAAATGAAAGAATCAGTAAAATACGACATTGAGTCACACACGAAGGGCTTCGTAGGAAAACTATACATATGTATGTAATACTCTACGAACTTTAGCCTATACAATCGAATATTTTATCTGATGCTGAATTTTTTTTTTAATTTATGTACCCGTTTGTTTCTGGTTTTTCGAGCTGTTTTTTTAATTTTCGAGCTTTTTTGTTTTGGGGCGTAGATATAGCATTTTTCGTTTTAGAGTTTTTTTTGGGTTTTGCCGATTTTTTCGGTTTCTGGCGTTTTTTTTTAATTTTTTGGTTTTTTTTTGGCGATTTAAAAATTTTTTTTTTTTGGTGAGTCTTAAATATATATGGCGCCTTTTTCGTTTGTGGCGTTTTTTTTTTTTTTTTTTTTTTTTTTTTTTTTTTTGCTATGGCCCCCGGTAAACTTTTTTCAGTTTTTGGTCGATTTTTCTTCGTTTTGGCGCTTTTTTCGTTTTTATGGATTTTCGGTTTTTTTGGAACTTATTAGTTCTAGCGTTTTTTTGACGATTTTTTCGCTTTTTGGCGATTTATTTCAGTTTTAGCAATTTTTTTAGTTTCAGCGATTTTTTATTTTTGGTGATTTTTCTCGTTTTGTCGTTTTTTTAATATTAGAATTTTTAGTTTAGTATTTAGTATTTTTTCTTTTTTTTAATTTTGAAACTTTTTAGTTTTAGCGGTTTTTAAAAATTTCAAGAGTTGTCCACTTACGATTTTCATGATACAGCAGGTTGTCAAAATAACATAGTCAAAAATAAATTAACTGATAGAATACCATTTAATTTTGATTTTTAAAACCTTTGGTGTAAGTAACATAAAAAATTTTAGTTTTAACCTAAAAACCGACTGTTAAAACCTTGTATTCCCTACAAAATAATTTTGTTAAGACCAACTTTTTCAATTGGTATTAAGCAGGGGCCTAATTCCTGCACTCGTGAGTGGAACTGCATTCGAATAGAAATTAATTCCGATGGCAAGAAATTTTCTGATGATGTCACTCGCTACCAAGCGAATCGAGTTTTGGTTTTAGTGTTCGAAAAAGGCAAATATATTTATATATAAATTCATTTCACAACACTGAATAAATTGTAAGCAAAAGCATATGCTTGTATATATGTATGTATGCAAAAACATATGTATGTACGTGCATACACACGTATATGCAGAAAAAAGAAACGAATACATAAATGTTATTTTCATTTTAATTTTATTAATAACTTAATAATAATAAATTAGTGTAAAGTTAGAGAATAGAGCACTAGCCACATGTTCGATTCTTTTATTGCTTGACCAAAAGCATTTAATTTGTTATTTAGGTGCTCCCAGATTTGGTTGATTTTTTTTTATTTTCCCCGAGACAACTCTTGGGCAAAACATTATGTATTTGCCAGGCCAGTGTGTTTTGTTATATTTAAAGTCAACTAGAAATTTTTTAATTTATATTTTTGTATACGTACATTTGTGCATTCATTCATTTTTAAATAAGTAAGTCAAATATTGAACATACATTTTCTATTTCTTCGTTTTTTCTATGTTAAAAATGATTTCGAATGCCTTTTTGCTTGCGAGTAAAAACACGAACGGTTGCATTCGAATGTATGCACGTTATCGAATGCTGTCATTAGAAATTTCAATATTTGTTACTCGAAACCAAATTCGAAAATCCCAAAAGTTTAAAAACTCGCACATTCGAGTAAAAACTCGGTCGCAATCGAATGCGGGAATTAGACCCCAGGTTTTATGAACGGCAACCTTGTTTTCGTTGTACTAAATTCAGTGCTGCCAAGTGAAAATAAGCGGCAGCAGCTGATAATGTTTATGGCAGTTAATGGGCCTTCACACACGAGAACACAATCACGCTTATATAACATGACAGTTTTATAATGAGAGAGGCGAAGAGAATTGAGTATAAAAACTTAGTTCTTCAATTTAGCCAAAAATTTTATTATTTTTACGGCTCATCACTAGCATAAAGTTTTCCAGTGTCAGTTTATTGTTTTTGTAAATATGTGATGGTTTAAACCAAAAAACAAGAGGTAGTCTAACACACAACAGCAACAGTATTGGGAAAAATGCAATTTGTTAGCTTAATGCTAAAAATTTGTTGATTTTTTAAATTAATTTAAACTCGATATTTACAATGTTGTGCACCCAAAATGTCCTCATACATACTCGTACATATGTATGTATGTATGTATGTATGTGCACGTTAGTATACATATATTATAATGAAAGTGCGTGTACGGAGCTTAGCCATTGATGCTCTTTGGCTTCAACCAACAACTTAATGGCATTTTCCAAACAATTTATAGAAATGTGTGCTTGTATGTTTGTTTTTGTTTCGGTTTTATTGTGATGTTTTTGTTATTTGAAAATCTAATAATTTAATAAACCGAAAATACCATTACCAACAATAACAAAAAAAAAACAACTGAGTTAACTAAACGAAACGAAATGTAAAATGTCAACCATAACAGACAGCGAGCATATGTGATGTCCTCTCTCTCTCTCTCTCTCTATCTCTATCTTTAAAGGCAGAAACTAATTACAAATAAATAAATGCAATTCTTCATTTTTGAGGTCTGCAGGCAAATTGAATAGTTTAAGCCACAGGTTATAGAATTGAGTTAATATAGTTTTTTTTTTTTTTTTTTTTTTTTTTTTTTGAAGGAATTTTTCCAAAATAGAAACATGGCATATTTTCATTTGTTTTAATAAAAACCAAACTATTTTTGCTAAGCACAAGAATTTTTGCGTTCAAAATAAACATAATTTAAAAAGGCATTCTGGTTGTGATAAAATGTAAATTAGGAATTAATTAAATTTTTATCTAAGTTTTTGTTTTTGTGCAACTCTTCATAATGTTTTTTTATTATATTATTATGCATAATTTAAGAGTTTAAATATAAAATCGAGTATGTTTGTATTGCCAGTAGATTCCTCAAATATTTTATTTAATTATTGATATTTGAAAAATGAAGGCTGAGTTTTTGATGTTTTAATGCAATTGTATTTGTTTATTTTTTTCTGCTAAAATTATGTCATTTAGTTAGCAAACAAGTGTATACAAATGTACACTATAATGTAAAACAATAAAATTTTAAATAGCAAGGGAAAATATTTAATGCAACAATGAGGCTATTGCCAATTATTCGACAGCTGAATTTTTTAAATAAAAGTTGAAAAATTTTTGCTCCCGAATTTTGGCATAAATATAATTCAGAAATAAGAAAACGGGTTTTAAAAAAATTTTGTTCGATTACTCGAAAAAAAATTTATTTTAATTTTATTTTAATTAAAAAATTGTCAAATAAGAATTTAAATTTATGCGATTACTCGAATAAGTTTTAGGTTTTACTCGATTAGACATATGAAGCCTTTAATATAACAATGAGTCTATTGCCATTTATTCGATAGCTGACTTTTTAAAATAAAAGTTGAAAAATTTTTACTCCTTATATTTTGACATAATTATAATTTAAATTACAAAATCAGGCTTGAAATTTATTTCAAAATAATTCGATTAATCGAAAAAATTATTCGATTAAAATATTGACAATGTAATAAAAATACTTTCAAAATCAATCGAATAGGAGTCAAAATTTATGTTTTCTTTGATGCTTAATTCTATCGAATAATCGAATGAAACCTAAAAATCATGCAACTAATAGTTTTAATTTAACATTTTATTCGATTATTTCGGCAACCAGTTTTTTTAATTATTCGTACTTTGCCAGTTTTTTAGTAGAAAAAAAAAATTATTCGAATAATCGAAAGAAAAGCCATTTTGAACTCTGCTCTGGATTTTTATTGCAAAAAAGAAGTGAAATTATTCAAGCTTTCATTTTATGAATTCAGCTCGCAACGTCTCATTATTTTATTGAATAATTCTTGTGCAATAAGAATTCTCTAAATACTTAAAAAATTTTCTTCAGTATTTCAACAAAATCTAGTTCAGAGTTCAAAAAATTTTTCAAAAAGTATTTATTCGAATATTCGGAAAAAATTTATTCGTTTAGTAACCTGGGAAAAAAAAGTTTAAAAGAAGCATTTTTAGGAATACTTGTATAACAATTAAGATTTAGGTGATAAGTCAAAAGTTTTTTAAGTTTTATTCGATTAAACAGAAGGTTTAAAAAGAGTTTCAACAACCTGATCTTCGATTATTCGAAAGAAGTTTATTCGATTAAAAAATGGGCGTTAAATTTCAAAGAGTATTTAAGAACACTTTAAAAGCTAATCAAATAACTTTTTTATTCACTTCTTTAGAAATTGAGATTAATTAATAAAAATATTTCATTCAATAAAGAATTGAAATTAGGCCCCTTTCAGATTAGGTAACTTTAATTGCGCAAGTATAGTTTTCATTTTTATTTATTTTCTTTTGAACTTGCTTTTATGTTCATATTCAGCAACTTTGTTGAGCAAGTTTAATTTTCTTATGCTCGAATTTTCTTAATTTGTTGACGTTTTGTTTCATTTCTGTATACTAAAAAATATAAAATTTTCTTAACACAAAATTAGACGACACACCGAAGAAGAAATAAGAGACAATGTCAAAAACAAATAAATATCCCAAGACAAGAATGGCAGCAGAAACAGAATTGCCAAGTACAAGCAAGTCTGTACTCAAGTCTCGGCAATTCTTTCCCCTTCAAACCGACCTTTGCTCACACACCCACAAACACAAGACTTGCGCAAGTACAGCTGCCTAATCTGAAAGGGGCCTTACTGAACTTAATCAGTTATAAGAAATTATTTCTGATTAAAAATTCACTACAGTTCAATTAAATCTAAAAATGTCTCAAAAAAAAATAAATATCGGCAAAGTAATATAAAAAAATAATATTTTCAAAAAAAAAAAAAAATGATTAAGAATTAAAATTTACACGATTAGCCGAATAAATTTTAGGCAATTTCAATTAAACACAACAGAAGTGGTTAGGGAGGTTATTGGCAATTGTTGGATAGTTGAATTCTTAAAATAAAATTTTATACAATTTTTCTCCACATTCCAACAAAAACCTAAATCAAAAGCTAAAAGGGTAAAAAAGCTTTTCATTCGATAAAATTTTATTACTCAAAGTAACATGTGGATAATTAGTAAAAAGAACAAAACGACAATGGTAAGACTGTTGTAAATATAGTGATGGTAAAATTGAGCTTACAATACAAAAAAGCTTTCAGCAAATTGAAATACGATGAATCAAAACAATTCACATATTCCATTTGCAATAAAATGCTAAGTATATAAAGCAGAAATCTACATCAACTGACACCACACACAGTGGACCAAACACAAAAGAACGCTGATGATGAAGGTTTAGTGGCCTTTGAAAACGGCTGGCTGTTCCGTTCAACTATGTGTTGTTAGTCAGAATATTTACAACAGACTTTGGTGTTATTTGTTCATTAATAATTATCACATGTAATTTGGCTTAAAAAGCGATACGAACTTTAGTCCGTTCAAATCACAAATATAGTTTCCGAAATAGTTGAATGATTTTTCGGTTTTAGTCGATTAAACACAAGGCTTTAACAGCTAAACTCTTAAAATAAAATTTTAAAAAATCACAGTCCACTATTTTAACAAATTCTAATTCGGAGCTCAAAAAAATAAATTAAAAATTTTTTATTCGATTAATCCAAAAAAAATTATTCGATTAAAATGTTGGTACAGCAATTAAAAAATATAGTTTCAGAAATAATCGAATAAGATTTAATATGTAAGCGATTAACCGAATAAATTTAAGGCTTTACACGATTAACCACAAGAAGCGTTTAACGAAACAATGAATTTATTGCCAATTACTCGAAACTTAAAATCTTAAAATTATTTCATAAATATTAAATATTATTTCATAAATATTCCTCTTCCTTGTTTTCAATTACGAATCCTTTATATGTCTGAGATAAAAAAAGTTAAAAACTACAGCTGACCTAAAAGTGAAAATTCAAAGAATTCCCCCCTCCGTCTTCTGCCAATAAATGTTGTAATTCTTGTGTTGGCTTTTTGTTTAGAGTTGTTTTGGTTGTTTGGTAAAAATATTTTGAATGACATTTTGGTTAAATTGCAATAGAAGAGAAAATTTTCAAGTTATTTTTACTTTAAGCAAAAAAGAAATAAAACTAAAAACTGAATATTAAAAAAAAATTGTTTATTTCTTGCAAATATTTAAAACTTTTTGTGCAAGAGCTAACGATCATTAACATTTTCCATAATCTGCAAAATAAATTCATATTTATTTTCGTTGCCAGGGTTATTTGTGCATTTAGTTGTCTTCATCTTTCTTCTTAATGTTGACTTTAGACTTGTTACTATATTTTCTTGCCTTATTTTTGTTTAAATATTTTCTTTCAAACTGCTTTTTTCATGCTGCTGATGTTGTTATTTAAAGATAACTTTTAATATCCTGGAGATATTTATATTTTTTTAAACTTCATGCATGTTGTTAGAGAAGAAAAGTACTCGTAAAAAGAACGCAAGCAAATCCAACTATTTATTTTCAGTTTTCTTGTTTTTTTTTGCAACTCTGACTTGACTTTTGTGCCACAAATAAGACTATAAAGAAGTTAAAGAAATTTCAAATTAAGAAAGTAAAAATAAAACAAACGACCACATCAGCCAGCCCATCTCTTGAAAAAGTGCATCATATTTATTTAACATGACTTCAGTACACACTTGTTGTTGCTCAGGTTGTGGCAAATAAATATATAAATAAGTAATATAAAATAAAAGAAATGAAGATGAAAATGTAAAGAAAATAAAATAAAATGGCCATCCAGGCCAAGAGTTTTCTGGACTTTGGGTTGTGAATGTTTTATTACAATTTTGTAGTAATAAAATATTCAATAATATAATTGCTCAATTTGACATCTTTTAGTCACTGAAATTAATTAAAGCAAAATAAATATGAAACATGTACAGGGTGGGCCAAAAGAAACCAAGCGGTGTAAAAGTTTAATAACTTTTTTGTTTATTAATTTTTTTTTTATTTTTTCTTTCAGATTATATAGACAACACTTGGAGAATTTATAATGAATGAAAATAATAAATGAAAATCAGAAAATAAGAAATGAATAAATGAAATCAACTTTATTGAAAATTTGATTATGAGTGATGAAGCTCATTTTCATTTGAATGGCTTTGTTAATAAACAGAACTGTAGGTTCTAGGGTTCTCAAAATCCAAGAGCCATTCATCAACGCCAATTGCACCCCATCAGGTGTACAGTATGGTGTGGGATCACATCTGAAAATGTCATTGGGCCCTACTTCTTCGAGAATGAAGATGGAAGTGCTGTAACCGTAAATGGAGAGCGGTATCGGTTTATGATAGAAAATTTTTTACGTCCTGCTCTTGAAAACAGACCTGGTATGTGGTTTCAGCAGGACGGAGCCACTGCCCATACTGCCCGAGACACAATGGCACTTTTAAGTCAAATTTTTGGAGGTTTTTGAAGGAGCGAGTGTATGTGAACAAGCCAGAGACAATCCTTGAACTCAAGGCAAACATTGTTGCAGAAATTCGAACGCTAAAATGCTCTAAAAAGAGCCCATCAGTGCGAAGCTGAAAACGGTGGTCATTTAAGAGACATCATTTTTCATACTTAGTGTAAAAAAGTTTCCATTTTGTATATTATATAATCTGAAAGAAAAAATAAAAAAAAGTTAATAAACAAAAAAGTTATTAAACTTTTATACCCCTTGGTTTCTTTTGGCCCACCCTGTATTTAAAAGAAAATAACAAGTAAGAGTGCTATATTCGAATCTTATATACCCTTCACCAAAGTTTGTATATAAAGTATAGAGATACATTCATAAGCACATCCATACATATGCATATGTTTTGTGAAAAAAAATGTATAATTTTTTGCTCTAGTGCAATTTTTAGTAAGTGAACTTTAGGTATATTTCGATTAATTTTTTTTTTTTTGATATTAACAATAAGTTGAATATTTTATTCTACACTCTGTATTTAAGAAATATTTTACATTCACCCTTACAATATCAAAAAATCAAATTAAAAAATAGTTTTATTTAGTAACTTTAATATTCATAAAAAAGTTCAAAGTTTCCAGCTCTGGAGCTGTGGTTTTAATTTTTATAATTTTCGTCATCAAAATTTTCGTTCTAAAACCTAAAATATATATGTGACAGCGCATAGAGAAAGGGACCTAAGGGTAAAAAAATCAATTTTCACCGATCCCATGCCCCAAAAGTGTTCCCTTCCAGAGATATGCGCGTTTTATGATGTGATGGTACACCAAAGATACACGTGTTCAAATCTTTAAAATGCCTCTCTTGAACAAAACCGATTTTTAACCCTTAGGTCCCTTTCTATTTTGCGCGTCACATATATAGTTTATAAAGAAAATGAAAAAATTAATTAGACTTAGTTATATGGTACATAAAATACCACAAAAAGTGTAAGTTTTCCTACCCTGAAATCATCGTTTTTGATTTTTCTAATTTCTTACAGTAATATATTTCTTTTAAGAACATAAGATATGTTTAATTTCTAGAGAAAAAGAAAAAATTTATTTTAGTAAGTTACTTTGGTACTTATAAGAAAAAATGCTTAAGTTTTCCAACCCTGGAAAGGGTTTTTTAATTTTTTTGAAATACCAATTTTATTTGTACTGAAGCATAAAATAAGTTTATTTAATAAAAAATACTAAAAATTAGTTTACGGTAGTTAATTTTTTATATCAAAAAAATTTTAAGTTGCCCAACCCTGGAAACGTCTTTTTAAGTTTTTTTTTTATTAGTTATACCAATTTTATTCATACTAAAGTATAAGAAGTTAATTTAATAAAAAATATAATAATAAAAATTAGTTTTCGGTAGTTACTTTAGTATGGCAAAATAAAGTTTGAGTTTTCCAGCTCTGAAATCCTCTGCTCGATTTTGCAGATTTTCAATACCAATTTTTTCAGACTATTTCTAACACACCAGTCCAAGACCGAAGTCTTTAGCTTTTCTGTGAGCTTCGGAGAAGCTCTGTCACCTACAGACAGACGGACATCGCTTATTCGTCTTCCCTATGCATAAGGATCCAGAATATATATACTTTATGCCTTGCTTATTAATATTGTGGAAATTACAAACGTATTGACTAACCTATATATACCCTTTTATCATTTTTTGTTAAGGGTATAAAAAATACTCATTAGTTCAAAAGTTCAAAAGTTTTGTCCAAGGAAAAACGATTTGAACATCTGTGCGACGTGCTTTATGGCCGGTAAGTGTGAGTTCTTGTGTTAACTAAACTTTAAAAGCCTTAAGACTTAATTCCTCATGCTAAATACGGTGTAATGTGGTCTGTGTAATTGTTTTGAATTTGCCTCACGTTGCGTATGAGTGATATTTAATATTTACATTCATTATGTTGCGTATAAATGTTGCTTCAAGTACACTGACAAAAAAAATGTATCAAAATTATATGATTTTAAGTAAAAGACTTTCATAAATATATTTTCAACAGACATATATATTTATGTATAAAAAGAAATATTTTTCAATTTATTTATAATATCTACATTATTAATTCGAAATTGAAACGGATATAGAATCTTTTAGATTTTGCTGTCATATATTTAAACAAATATAAATTGTGCATAACTTCATTACAAATTCGAAATCAGTCAAAAGCAAACAGAGATAAATAATTCATATGTATTTATTAACAAGAAAAAAAATTATATTGACAGCAACATATTGGCACGTAAGACTAACGTCAAAATCATAACAAGAAGCATAATTTTTCTTCATTTGACTGAAGTTTGATGAAGCATAAATGCACACAGTTTTATAAAGCAATTTCTAAATACATATGTCTTAAAAAAAAATAAAAATATTATATACAAAGGGGTTCTAAGGAGCTAATTATATTCTTTTTTAGATTAATTTTTATATTTTAGAGGAACGTAAAACTTTGGGTTTCCATAACGAATAAAAGATCCGAAATAATTACCTAGATTTTTAGCAAGCTTAGTTTTAATAAACTCATGTAATCAAAACATACAAGTCAATTTTCTTCTCCTCTTCTGGAGAAAAATCAATCTAATTATCTACACACATAAATATGTCTAACACACTTACATACATACATACATACATACATATATGTATATATACATAATGAATAACTGTCGAATGTTGTTCATACCCTGCAGGAGAATAGGCAATAATTGTCTAAAAGCTACTAAAATAATTACTAGAATAGCAAGAACTAGTGCAAAATGGGATAAAGTTTTTGTGTAAAATTTCTAGTGCTGATGAGTAGTAGTAAATGAAGTAGTTCCAAGGCACCACATTGCAAAATAAATTTTAACTGTCTAACAGAGCTCTTGCGCTGTATGAAAATTGGTATCATATAATTACTAAAATTTTAGCTTGATCTAAAAATAATTATAATTAAATAATTATAATTACCCTTTTGTATTTCTGAATTTTGATAAATAATTGCAAATTTTAACTAGCGTTGTCACTGGGTAACAAAGGAATAAAACCACCAATTTTATAGAATTTTTCTTTAAAAAAGAACTGGTAATAAACTAGTCCTAAACTAGTACCAATGGTACTAGTAGTTTCCTACACACACTCAATGTTAATTTGAGCATTAAGATAGTATAGGAAGGTTTACAGTTGGGCACTAGTGGTGGTGATTTGTGCACTATTAAACTACTAGTTGGACACTAGTTCGTTCTCCTGCAGGGTAGTGCAAACAAATTTCTTATAAATAACTCCCACGTTACCATTAAACTCAATAATATGGGTGTTTATTTTAATAAGGAATAACTTTTGGAAAACCAATATTACACACACACACACGCAGCCACAATATTTACTCTGCCTTTCAGTTGCATTTACACAAATCATCATCATCTATCTCCTCAATCATAAACTTCAATGTCAGTTACAAGAAAATTCCCACAACAACAACAAAAAACACTTTGCTAGCATGTGAGTTTAACTTACAAACAGATATGATCATTGAAAAGCGGTGTAGAAGAGTACAAAGTGAAAAGTATCGTGATTTTGATGAGCAATATCATCATCTAACTAACAAACTAACAAACATACGAGTACATCGCTTATTTGCTAAGACAATGGCATAACTCAAATAATGTAGTTTGCCAGAAAACGAGTTAAAGGTTTTAAATTTACACACAACTTAATGGACAAAGGAAATTTTATTTTTTTTTTCTTCAAGATTTAAGTACGCAAAATATGTGTATAAAACTTTTGCACAATATGAATATCAATATGAGGATTAGTTCTGCAGTATTAACTCAAAAATCCAATTTATTGATTTATGACATTGTTTTAGTAAATGAGCGATATGTATGTATGTATGTATGTATGTACAAATGATTTTGTGTGCGAAAGAAAGATGAGCAGTCAAACAAAAAGAAAAAGAAACAGCACGAGTGTAAAAAAAGTAAAAGTACTACGAAATATAATACTTACACTGAAAGAAATTAACAATAGTTTTTCTTAAATTACTTAAAATTTTAAAATATTAACAGAAAATTTAAAATAAATCTGAAATTTATTTGATTTTTTTTTTATCACAAAACGGGCCGACATCTCTCAGCCACTTTTTGGGTCATAGAGATTTGACTTCGCTTATTCGCTTTCAGCTATTTTACATCCACCAGCGTCAAATTTAGTTGAAAATCTTTCCGAATTCCAGCTAACCCCACCGGAGGAAAAATGAAACACTCAAGTAATTCTAAAACTTATAAAACAATTATAATTTCAACCTCGGTAGGCTTTTGTCAGCCTTTGATTACCATTATAGATACTAGACCACTTAAAAGAACTTTCAAGACATGATAGATTTTTCAAATGCCATAATACAGCGAAGTCTTATAAATCAAATGCTACAGGCGGTTTCAGACTGTAATACAATTACTAGTACTTTTGACGAAAATGATTCCCTGATCTAATTTGTGTTTAAAAAATTTCAAAAAGCAATAACAACTCAACATGTCAGAGTTGCATTTTCCACAAAAGTATTAATACTTGGCTTTAAGCAACACTGTTTTCAAGGCATTTGTTTCAGTTATTGCAGGTATAGAAGTAAATAAGAGAATACGTCGTGACGAAAGAATTTGTGATGCATGCTTCTTCCTACGCATACACGTTGTGTGTACGCTCGTTTATTTTTCTGCGCACATACAATTGCACACATGCATTGACATTTGTTGTAAGGGCTTGCTTTAAAAAAAACCTCCCTTAAACACAAACATAATAGCTTATCATCTACATCTGAGGACACTATTTATTTATATTGCCTGTAAATACTCATATACACGAACACCAATACATCCATCGTGCTTCGCTTATTATACGACAGCATTTATTATTGGTTTAATATAATACATGCCACGACAACACATTTAAAAAACAAGGCTTATTTACATTTCAAAAATATTTATGCAGGCGTCTAACTGAATCTAAGAGTATTTTTAATTTTTTAATGTTTATTTTTGAAGTCAGTTTAATATTTATTTAAAGTTTTGTTTTAAAATTTGTAATGTCAAGTTTATATTTTTAGGTGCGTGGTCATGCCGTGGTCAAAATCGCGTCACTTTCAGAGCTCAAGGTGTGGGCCAAGTTTCATAAAAATTAGTCAGGTAGAATCACGTGAAATATTATATTAATAAAGGGTGTTTTTTATTGAGGTATATAACTTTAAGTTGGCATCACTTTTTTAACTGGCGGCCATTTTGCCAGCTGTCAAGTGATTAATATTTAGTTTGGTTTGCCATTTCATCATGAACAAGTTGACAAAAGAACAACGCTTGCAAATCGTGCAAATTTATTTCGAAAATAATGGTTCAGTTCGCGAAGTTTACCGCAAGCTCCGTCCATTTTATGGTCGACATAATCGTCCATCAGAGCAATTAATTCGGTTAACCATGGATCGTTTTCACACTACGTTTACTCTATGTGATAATACGCATCCGCAGAGACGTCGAACAGTGCGCACCGAAGAAACAATTGCCGCTGTAGAGCAAAGTGTTGAAGAGAACCCGAATGAATCGATTCGCCACCGTGCACAGCAATTGGAGCCGACTAACCGACTATTTTGTTCCCGAATTGGATGGCATGAATGTGGATGAGTTGTGGTTTCAACAAGATGGCGCTACATGCCACACAGCGCACGTCACAATCGATTTATTGAAGGAAACATTCGATGAGCGCATAATTTCGCGGAATGGACCTGTCAATTGGCCACCAAGATCGTGTGATTTGACACCATTGGATTATTTTCTTTGGGGATATGTGAAGTCGCTCGTCTACGCCAACAAACCAGAAACGTTAGGGGACTTGGAAGCCAACATTCGTGGCGTTATTGCCAACATACGGCCCCATATGCTCGAAAAAGTGGTTGAAAATTGGACCTGTAGAATTGGCTTTATTCGAGCCAGCCGCGGCGGCCACATGCCCGAAATCATCACAAACATTAATGGCATAAAATTATCCTTCCAATAAAGCCAAATTGATGGACATTAAAACGATTTTCTTGTGTTTTATTTCAATTCGAAGTTCTATACCTCTCAAGAAAACACCCGATATTTAATGGGCATGGCCCCGCCCGCTTCTTTAAGCACAAAAATGTGTAATCATAAGGTCCAATCGTCCTTGCCAGGTTCCGTGGGAATCGCATAAGTGGAAGTACATATAGCTTAGTAGCAACCTTTAATAGGCGTAGCCCCGCCCACTTTTTTGAACGGAAGATCAAGTATTTTTCAAAGCTCAAGGTGAGTGCCAGGTTTCATAAAAATGGATAGAGTAGAATTTTAATGCAAGATTGTGTCTTTTTAAGAGCTGAAAGTGTAAGCCAAGTTAAGTGACAATTGGATATAAAATTCACTGGAAATATATTATTAAAATGTTACAGGCGTGGCCCCGTCCTTTTTTTTAATGCAGGATTGTGCATATTTTTAGCTCAGGGTTTGTGTCAAGATTCCTACAAATCGCTCATATAAAAGTATGTCATATATAATATAAAATGTTATTGGGTGTGACTCCGACCATTTTTTTTTTCAACTTTAAAATTGCGTCGTTACTAGAGCCCAAGGTGTTGGATAAGTTTCATAGCAATTTAATAAGTAAAATATCATTTTACAGTGGGACCAAATAGAAGCTGCACCCGCTCAGCCAAAAAAAAAAATTTGTAATCGGTCTTAAATGTACCGAGCTATGAAATAACAGTGCCAAATAAAAATTAAAATTAAAAAAAAACGATTTGATAACCTACTCTCCTTTTCTTAAATCTGTCAAAAATAAATCTATAAACGCTTCAGCGATACATTGGAATTATTAAAATTCATGGATGAATATATCGCTTAAACAGTACGAAAAACTAAAGAATTTTTGGATCATGCTGAAACAACTTCTCTGCCAACAATTGAAGAACTGGTGAAAAAAAATGAACTGTAAACTCGTGCATGTCACTCAAGAACATTTGAGAATATTGCTGTTGTAGCCCATAGTTTCGAGAAAACCCCAGATTTTTCCATTTCTTATCAATCTTTGGAATTGGACATTATACAAACGAAAACAAACAAATTCAGTAAAGTGCGACTTTAACTCGCACACGAAGGGTTACGTATGGACACTATTTATGCTATACGAATTTTAGCCTATATAATACGAATATTAGCCTATATATTTTTTTTTAGTTTTTAGTACCCGGTAAAATTTTTTTCGTTTTTTTAGAAATCTAACAACACTCACTCAGCAATATCATATCTATTCCAATTGGTTGCTTGAAATACATCAAACTGATTTGGAATTTCATCGAAAAATCTTCTTTAGTGATGGGGCCTCGAAGGCTAAGTTCGCTATCATAATTGTCACATTTGTGGCCTTGAAAAGCTAAGAATCATTTTTGGTAAAAGTCTCTATATCCTAAACATGAGACGGTGGGGTTTTTGGTCTGACGGAATCATAGGATCTTATAATTATTTTCGATGAAAATGATTTTGTATGACCGGAATGGGAAATTATTTAAATAAAAACTCTGAAAATGTAATTGAGAATTACTTTTAAAAAGCATTCCAGAAGAATTACAACTGCAAAAAATATATTTTAATTAAATTATCAAAACAAGTTTAATTTTTAATTGAACTATAGTGAATTTTTAATCAGAAAATAATTTTTAGTCAGGCTTAAGTTCAGTAATTTCAATTCTTTTTATTGAATGAAATATTTTTATTAATTAATGTGAGTTTCTAAAGAAGAGAAGAAAAATTAAATTAGACTTTTTTTAAGCTGGGGGAAATACCGATATTTTTCTGTGCAGCAACGCACTTCATCAGCACCCCAGTCTATATACTTGGGTAGAGATTGTTATTAACATCAGCTATTTAACGTAAATTCTAATGAAACGGAATGTGAGAAATGATTGTTGTGTACAATTATTGATTTGCCTTTGGTAAATACATATGTAAGTATCACTATTTATTTCCCCTGCTTTTCCATATTTTCATTTTTCTATTTAGGTTAGTACGAAGTTATATTATTCTACTCACGTATGTTTAACTATTCTTGCTTATCTTTTACGATCATCACATTCATTATTTTTACTTATTCGATGTACCGTCGGTACATGCATGTAAGTATTATAGTAGTGGATATTATGTTACTTTGTTTTTGCTTTCAACAGTTGATTCGGCTTTCCAACATTTGTGATTGCCAAGTGAACAGTGATTGCCAAGTGAACATATTTTTGTCATGTGCCCATGATGAATTAAATGAGTCATTTTTAGATTTTTAATTAAACTATAGTGAATTTTTAATCAGAAATAATTTTTTAGTCAGGCTTAAGTTCAGTAATTTCAATTCTTTTTATTGAATGAAATATTTTTATTAATAAAACAAGTTTAATGACAATTTTTCTCTGTGTATTCTATATATACTTGCATAAGGTGTGTGATGTTTTACGTATTATTTTAAGAAAGTTTATAATTGATTGATTGCGTGTTGACTTCTTTTTTCTCTTAGTGTACATGTAGTGAGTGCTCTTTGCACGTGTATATACACACATACATTAAATCGCTACACATATATGTACTTACTTGAATGCCAAATATTATATATAAAAATTTGATTTTCAGCTTCTTGGCGTTTACCGAAATTCTATACATGTTCGTACATACATACAAACAAAAGCATATTTTCCAAAAATAAAAAATAAAACAGTGCAGTGAATTTATTGACTATAGTATTTTTTCTGTTTGCAAAGATGATGATATGGAAGAGGTCTTGATGCTGATATGAGCAAACAAAAATCATATTTCTTCTTGATATTACAGAGTAAAAATCATATTTGCTATAATGATTCAGGAAGAAAGGAAACAAAAAGAATTTCTGTCTATCAATGATGATATGCCAATTTTCAAAAAAAAAAAAGTAAAACGATGTGAAAAGTGTTTGTTTTTTTTTTCTTCTTCAACGATGAACAGAATGGTTATGATAGAAATAAAGATAATAACAGGGAAAAAAGCTAAGACTGAAAGTGTTTATGACAA
The DNA here is from genome assembly GCA_949987645.1 of Tachina grossa. Lineage (NCBI taxonomy): Eukaryota > Metazoa > Arthropoda > Insecta > Diptera > Tachinidae > Tachina > Tachina grossa. The sequence continues at coordinate 181,657,679 of OX465274.1, forward strand.
GAGATTCATATTTACAAATACACAAATAACTGCAGAGATAGTGGATATACTCGTACATTATACCGAGGCATAGCCACCAAAACAGCTTAACTGACAAATTTTTTGGACCTCGTTTTTTTTTGACGTAAATCTATTATTTACGATCGCAAATAATCAATTTTGATCAAAAAGTTAAGTTAGAAAACTATGTAGCCTATATATAGTTTTTCACTGAATGCAAAAAAGTTTACATGGTAATACGTGCATGAAAATAATGTTCATGGACTTTATTTCCTTAAAAAAAAACTTTTTTTCTTCTAATTTTTCCTTTATTAAAAAACTTCAAATTACTTTTTACTATTGGTCGCCATAGCAAAATCGAGTTCTTACGTTTTTATAATTAAAGACTTTCTCCTGTCATTATGTAGAATAGTGGCCTCTTTGAGTAAAGATTTTTTGCCTTGTCGGCTTTCGGGCTGGGCTTGAGGGGTTTCTCCTCTCGTTATGTCGAATAGAGGCTTTGCCGAGTAAAGATTTTCTCTTCACGGTATATCGATCAGTGGCTTCTATTTTTAATTAATGTTCATGCACAATATTTCTCATTTTTGATGGACATTGGGCGCATTCATAAGACGTAGCTGTTGAGCTCAACAGTTGTGCAAATGCTAGCAACTGCTGGCTGCAGCATCTACGTCTTAGAAACGGCTTGATGTATATAATTTAATTTTATATCTTTATTTCGCTACTTCATCGCATTTGTAATATAAAATTTAACAAATATTTGCTACTGCCACATAACAAAGCATATAAATGGCAAAGCTCTATTCGATCAGCTGTTTATGCTGAGCAAAACATGTTGACTACAGGTAGCCAAGAAAATTTTGTGATGGAAAATTACTCAACTGTTGAGTGGAGCGGAATTACGCAACTGTGCGTTTCTAAGACAAATACTCAACGGTTGCGCAACAGCTACGTCTTATGAATGCACCCATTATTTCTTGTTTCTATGTTTCCACGGACATTATTTCCATGGGTGTTATATGCAACCGCAAAATGTACTCAATTTACACAAATCTTCAAACAGTCATCATTTTTTGAGACACTTATACATATAACGAGGGAGAGGTGTACTGACTTGCATATATTTTCCTATATTTTTTACTTTTTATTTTTTTTTATTTTTTTTTTTTGCTGGTTGCCTCAACGAGATTATACTTTTTGGATTACCCAAAGGCGATTTAGAAAAAATTACACTGACAAAGTAAAATTCTTAGTATTTAGTTGTAGTTGCAGTTGTTCTACATGTGTTGTTATTATTTTTTACTCACACTTACTAAACTAACTGTAAAATTCATGTTGTATGTGCTTAAATTTAAGTTCTAAATATAATGAAAGAGTTACGTGATCTACTTGGAAATAATATAAACAGATGTTGATAGCCAGAAAAAAAGGGATGTAAGAAAACAAACATAATATAAAAAATAGCAAATTATTTAAACAATCTTACTTGCATGAGAGAAAAGAGAGAAAGTTTAAATTTAATATAAAATTATTATCACATAGATTCATATCGATGGTCTCTAGTAGAAAGGCCCTAACACGTATTTTTTTAGGATACTGAGTTGTTCACTGATTCCAGTACATTTCACACAAATGCAACTCGCCGTAAAAATGTATTGCAAAAGTGTAAAAAATAACACTGTTACAAGCAGCTATACAGTTTCTATTATGTTTTTACCTTCTCCTGTATAGTTACAATTATTTGAAATAGGGCCTTTATATACTTGAGACCAACGTGTAATAAATATATAATATTTTGCTTAATTGAATATACTTTTTTATACATACTGAAGCGCATAAAATTATTCACACATTATTTTGTAATTATACTATCAAGCTACATATCGTTAGCTTAATATAGAAAGGCCCTAAGTCGTTAATTTTCTAAAACCGAGATTTTTGTACATTTCGATTTCAAAAAAAAATAAAGATTTAGGGCCTTTTTGTATTCAGGTAAAAATCTACATACTTAGTTAGAATAGGAGAAAGATGTGGAGCAAGAAACGATACTACTACACCTGATGGATCTTTTGTGCCATTTATAGATACTTACATCTTCTTATTATTAAATGTTTGTAGCAAACTACATTGTTAGCCTGAATTTTTTTCTTTATTACACTGGGTTCACACAGGGCAATCTTAGTTTAACAACTTTTAAGTTAATGGGCAAGAGAGAGGAAAATATGGTGGCTTTCGGCTCCAGCGGTAAAACTGGTCATTAATTACATAATAATGGGAGAAATAATGTATTATTTTCCAAAGCAAGGCAATGTGTTCTCTAAGAAACGAGAGAGTAATTCAATCGAACACAATAAATTCATTTTTATTACCGCGTGCATTACCACATCTGCAGAAGAATAATTCATTTACTTTCCTAAGACATGTTCTTTGTTAACAATAATGAATTCTGAAATGAAAATTATACATGCTGTGCAGTACCTCCTCCTTTACTACTCATTACCTTTTCTCACTGACTCTTTATTACCCAGCTGGAAAGGTGTCCATTAGTTACATAAATAATGGGAGATTAGATGTATTATTTTTCAAAGCAAGAAACGAGAGGGTAATTTTATCAAACACAATAATTATCTAGGCGCACGGCAGTGCGCCAGGCCAAGTTCTGGCCAATGCACGTAATGCGTATATTTACAGCAAGCCATTCGAGCTGTTTTTACCCACCTCATAACTTTGTTCCCCGCGACCGTAAAATTATGAAATTTAAATCATAATTAGAATTCATAAATTAAATCATAATTAGAATTCATGTTACCTCATATGCAGAGTTTGAAAGTTTTACAATGAAAGGTTCCGGAGATACGGAGGTGCAAAAAGTGCATATTTTAAGACATACTTACTGACTCACTGACTCACTGACTCACTCATCAATATTATGAAGCACTTCCGCTCTAGCTAGAGATCAGAAACTTGGTACACAAGTAGATCTTGGTGAGCAATGAACTAGAAAAATCCGAAAACCTGAAAATTTTAACCAAATCTAAGGCGCTTAATGGAAGCTATTTTATTGAAATTCGGCATATATACTGCCATAGGGTAAGCCTAAAAATATTTCATTAAAAAAGTGGGCGTTGATACGCCCTTACCATTTCAACATCATTTTCGTGTACTACGCCTCAGCATATTTAGATATACTACTTCTGTATGTATTATTATCCGTTTGCAACGAAACTTGGAACAAATAATAAACACTTGCCGAAAAAAATCTTAAGTTTGGAAAAGTGGGCATGGTTACGCCCACAAATCTTAAAAATTAAAAGTTGGAAGTTAAAAGCTAAGGAGCTGAAATTGGATACACGAGTAGGTATAGGTGAAAAAACAACAAAAAAAACTTAAAACCCAGAAATCTTAGTCAAAGGGGCGGGGCTGCCCATTAAAATTAAAAATTAAAAGTTGCGTGTATGAGCTGAAATTTGATACACAAGTAGGTCTAGGTAAGAAACCAACTAGAAAAATCTGAAAAACCAAAATATATTACCAGAGTTGGCGAGACTACGCTAGTATTGTTTGATCCTGAAAACTTACAGCATTTTTTACATCTTATTAAGGCTTTTTAAGAAAAATTTCTTATGAAAATTTGTCTCAAAATCCCTGTATAAAGCTTTAAAAAGTTTTATAAATAAGGCTGTTAATATACAGCTTTTAACTTAAGCCATTTTAGTTAAAACTTGCATATACGTTACACGTATACAATACTTTAAACTATCACCTAAAAAAGTGGGCATGATCACTCCCATAAAATGTTGGCCTTGTGTTTAATCTACTTCGGTCTAGCATATTTTAGAAAAAAATTAGCATGAATTATAAGCGCTGCTCACATAAATATTATAAGGTACAGTTGACGCTAGAGAGCTGAAATTTTATACGCAAGCAAGTGTAGATGAGTAAGCCAATGGGAAAATCTTAAAACTAAGAAATTTTATCCGCTAAAACTCTAATTCGCACTAGAGAGCTGAAATTTGGTACACAAATTAATCTAGATCAGAGATCACTAAGAAAAATTTAAGAAACCAGGAGTTTGAAGCTCAGTGTTATTGAAACTTTTAATACACATTGCACTTATGCAAAGTAAAAATTTCCTGTTTTGAAAAGTGGGCGTGACTTCACCCATAAATCTTAGCTTTTTCTTTCGTGTACTTCGGCTTATCAGTTTTTAGTCTATTACTCATGTATTTCTCATTAGGTTTTCCTACGAAACTTTACATGAACCATAAGCACTAGTAGAAATAAAAGTCGGCGGGGCCAGGCCCATAAAAATTTTACGTAATATTATACTGTAGAAAGCTGACATTTTGTAGACAAAAAGTCCTAATTGATTTATTCAATCGGAAAATCCAAAAATTAATGCACCACCTACCCCATTGAAACTTTGCATGCACATTGGGCATATCCTTTTGATTTCTGTACTTCGGCTAAGCAGACTTTAATATGTTAATATATTGAGAAAATAACCGGGATCACTCCCACTAAAATTTATGCTGTATTTTACATGTTTCTTTCCAACCGACTCTTAATAAATTGCGTACACACTGGCGACCCGTTGTAATAACACAATAATTCATTTTTACTCACGCTCTAACCCATTATTTTATGTAAATTTGCCATTTTTAACTGGCAAAGTGATCATGAATAGAAATAAAACACACTAGAAATTTTAAGTGTAAAAAATGTTATCATAGCAAATTTTTCAAAAAGTAATCAGATCCTCACAAAAACATAAATGTGAAAAAAAGGCCAAGTTCCTATAAAAAAGTTCGGTGATCAAAAGCAGTGAGATATAAATTTTGACCAAGTTCTTGTTTGCTACAATACCTATCACTGAAATATGCTATGCATTATATAAATTTGTAATCGTAAGGTTGTCATTTAATTTCTAGATAATCTGCTAACTTGGCAATATTTTTAACTTTCTACAAAAAGGAGAGAATAATGTATATTTGTTCATTTCTTTATATCGGTAAAAATATTGCCAAGTTAGCAGATTATCTAGAAATTATATGACAACCTTACGATTACAAATTTATATAATGAATAGCATATTTCAGTGATAGGTATTGTAGCAAACAAGAACTTTGTCAAAATTTATATCTCACTACTTTTAATGGCCGAACTTTATTATAGGAACTTGGCCTTTTTTCACATTTATGTTTTTGTGAGGATACATTTTTTACCACATGCATTACCACATCTTCAGTAAAATAATGTAAAGTTTTTACTTGTGACGAGTGTTATGAATTAAAGAATTCATTCCTCGGACGTATTAAAATAATTCATTACTTTCCCAGAACATGTTCTGTGTTACCAGTAATGAATTATGGAATGAAAAATTATACATGCTGTGCATTACCTTCTCCTTTACTATTCATTACCTTTTTCCACTGGGTATCTTATCCTCTCTCTTTCACAATCTTTTGAGTTTGCTCAATTAAAATTTCAAAAGCTTATAAAGTTTAATACTTTTATATGTCTAGCATGTGTGAATAATTTTGTGCGCCTCTGTATATTCATGCTTGATATATATTTTAATTACCCATTCATTAATTTAAAATGGAAACTCAAAAAAAAAAAGAATATTCTTTCCAAAAGAGCAGTCAATATTTTAGCTAAAAATTAGACAGAAGTCTTTTAATTATTTGTCAGCAGACGGTAAAATCATTAAAGAGAACAAAAAAAAAACAGGTACCAACAATTTAAATCAAATTTCTAAACTTTTCAAGTCAATCATTCGAGTGTTTAAGCAAAAATGAAACACAGACATTCAAGGTGAATTCTTTTTTTTTTTTTTTTTTTTTTTTTTTTTGTCAATTCTTAAGAACACAGTCCACAAATTTTAATAGAAAAAAATTTCAAGTGTAATAAAGCCAAAAAGCCATGAACGCATAATGAAAATTTAAATTAGCTTAAACTAATATAAAAGTTGGAAAACTCCCACTCGTTTTTTAAGGCAAAGAAAAATAAAAATATAATTAAAAAGGAAAAGTAATGAGCGCATAATTAATGATCAGAAGAAATGACTCTTATAAATATTAAGAAGGTGCTAATTTGCCACAAGAAAAAAAATTTAAAAAAAATTGAAATTTTACTCAAATAGGAGCAGAAGATTTTAGAGTACGAGTAATTTACAAATCACAAACTATAGAGTAGAAGTAATAAAGTATTTTGCTATTGATTGACACTGCCATCACAAAAACAAAAAATAATTTCTTTGGAAACAAAGTATCTGTGAATAGTTTAAGCTTTCGGTGTACGCAGCAACAAAACTTTGCAAATTTTTTGATATTTTTTGCCACCATTAACATTACTTCCTTCAGTGGCCAGTAGTACGTACTTCGTTTTCTAAGAAAGTTAGACAAGCAGTGCAAAACTTTATTTGTTTCTTGGCTTTTTAAATCTGTCAACGTGTGACATTGCTTGCTCGATGATTGTGTTTTTGTGTTAAATGTTACAAAACTTTTATCAATCAACAAATAAGTGAAGTATATCCGAAAGATTTCCAAAGCACAAGTACGAAAGGAAAAGTTTGTGGTTCTTTGTATAGTTTCTTTCTCTCTTCTTTTTTTTCATTATAAAATTCTTTTTTTATTTTTGGTAAATGGACGAGTAATTGATTACCTTTAAGTTCTTTATGCGTTGCTATTCTGACATTTATTTCCCGTGCTGTTTTTATGTTTCTAATATTATTCTTTTTATCTATTGTTGCGTGTAATAGAATGACACATTATTGATGCTTTGTTTTTCTTTACAGTTCCATTTGTCAAGATGAATTTATGGATTTACTAAAATAAGTAAAGAATTTCGTTCAGGTTGTTGTTGAAAAAAATATTAATTTTGTGGGTAATACATATTTATTATTTATTTGAAATAAAATGCATATTAAATCCAGAAATAATATCCTAATCAGTAAGAAAAATTATGTACCCTCAAGTCTATTTACTTGGACAGCGAGAGAGAGAGAGAGAGAGAGAGAGAGAATTTAACATCAGCTGTTTAGCATGCAATTGAAGCAGTGATGCCAACTTTGGAGACTCAAAACGCGTAAAAATTTTTGTAAAAAGGGCTAGAAAGGGCTAAATTGAAAAAATATTCAAAAATAAAAAAAAAATGGTAAAATTTTTCGAAAAAGCGCGAAAAGGGGCTAGTATTAAAATGTTTCTGTTGAAAATAAAAACATCAAATCAATTTTTGTAAAGTAATTTATTAGAATATAAATAAGTATATATATAGAGATCAACACATACATAGCTTGAGGGCTTCAATATTGTACATATTTCCTTTACATTTCATATTACATTTCAATAAGGTATGTAGATACGTAAGATTAAATATATATACATATGTATGTTTACATAAATAGATACATTTAAAATTGGCCGTTATTAAATAAAATTTCGATTTCTCGCTCTTCCAAAAAAATACATTATCTGTTTTAGGCTGCACTGAATAACTTTCAAGGCATAAAAAATTTGGAAGAAATAAAAGATTACTATGTATTATTCTTCTTTTTTAAATTGGTAAAGCAATATCGACTTTTTACTCATTTTATTTTGCTAGATTAAAGGAAGAAATAGTTCGCAAAAGTTTAAATGTAGCCATATCGAGCAAAAACTAAAAAGGGGCTAAAAGGGCTGAAAGATTATTGTAAAAAGTGCTAGCTAGGTTTACGCCTTTTTTAGTTTGGGGCTAAAATTTTTTTTTCGCGTTTTGACTGACTGAAAACGGGCTAACTCTAGCCCTAAAAGGGCTAAGTTGGCATCACTGAATTGAAGTTTTCATGGAAAAATTTAAAAATCTTCCGAGTTAAGGAAAAGTAATAAAATAACAACATAATTAAGCTGCTCTTAACATAAATATTTGCCCTGAATTTTTGGTATACATATATACCTCATGCATCAGAAAATGCTCTACCATACACGAATAGTTGTCAACAATATTCTTCATGTTATATCAGTTTTCACGTTGTTTCAACTTCAAATAACTTTGATTCAACATTATTTCTCATTTTGATTTAAAGTAATGAAATATTCAACGACAATGACAAGACTGTTGTAAGTTACAGATGGTAAAATTGAAATTTCATTACAAAAAAGCTACGATGTATCAAAACAATTCATATATTCTATTTGCACTGAAAAACTCAGTATAAAAAGCATAATATCTAAATCTACCACACACAGTAGACCAAAACTTGAAGAACGCTGATGATGAAGATGCAGCGACCTTCGGAAACAGCTGGTTGTTCCGATCTGCTAATTCTCGTCGTAGTATTTACAATTAACTTTGGTGTTATTTATCCATTAATACACTCAAAAAAAAGACATACATATACTATTATTAAGGAAAAAAAGTTTCTAAATTTAAGTAAAAAAAATTTCTAGGTTTAAGTAATTTTTTTTTAAGTTTAAGTAAATTTTTACAAAAATCTAGTAAAAATTACTTAATATGAGCAAAAAATAAAAAGTTCATATCATTAAAAATAGTTCATAAAAATACACACAAAAATTCTCACATTCAAGGACAAGTTGACTGGCTTAAAGGAAATATTTACCAAAAATTGGAAAATGGTTTAAAAGTTTAGGGAAATTATATCCTTAGAACTAATCTATCTCGTTTTAAATCAAAAAAAAAAAAAAAAAAAAAAAAAAAAAATAGGAAATGACTTACTCCTGATTAGTTCATCAAATTTGACTAACTTGAAAGATATAAAAATGTTTTCTAAATTTTAGAAAAATAATTGCCAGTTTTAAGTAGTTTTGCCTTAAATTATAGAATATATTTTTTATTTGCATTAAGCATAAAATCTAAGTAAATTTTTCATATATCCGAGGAATATTAGAACTTGAAATATATTTTTTTGATATTGCAAAATTTTAAAACACAAAAATTTCAATGCTTATTCAGGCTGCCTGTTAGGCAATTGGTTAGAGAGAGTGCTTGTCTATCAGTCACAAGGTTGCTGGTTCAATACTTGTCTCCCCTCAAGGAATGAATGTGTGTGAGTGTATGGTGAATTAATTAAGAATATAATATGAAGAATAATAAAAACCATACAATGTGGTATAGAATTCAATTAAAAATAAAAATAAGTACCAGAATTAAAAACATAAAAAAACTCAATTTGAGATCAAATATGAAAAAAAAATTTTCAAAGCTCCGAATTTTATGGGAAAATTTTACTTAATTTTAGAAAATTTTTACTTAAATATAAAAATATAATTACTATAAACTAGTTCATTATTGAACTAGAAATTTAGTAAATATTTTACTGGTTTCAAGTAAAAAAAACAGCTTTGGCGCCATACGACAACTTTTTTTTACTCAAATTTAGAAAATTTTCCAAAGTGTTAGTTATTTTTTTTTTTTTTGGTGTAATTATCACATGGTATTTAGCTTAGGTAATGATATGAAGTTTTGTCTAATCAAATCATAAATATACAATCAAATAAACAATAATAATTCAACTAAAAAAGTTGAGTTGTTTCAAAAAAAAAAAAAAAACAATGTGAGTCCGATCACAGAGGAGATGTGTAAACATCGAGTAATGAAATTTTTTTTAAGTTGGAAGTACTTATGCTTTTAGTATCTTTTTTTTAAATTATTAATTAAAAGTATCAAAACTTTCAATGTTGTAAATACATATGAATTTGTTGGTTTTTGTTTGTTTTTAACCCCCGACTAAAAAAAGGGGTGTTATAAGTTTGTAGTGTGTGTCTGTGTGTCTGTGTATCTGTGTGTCTGTCCGTGTCCACGTACAGGCCAAACGGCTGGACTGATTTTCATTTAGTTTTCTCTGTTTGAAAGACGACTTGATCGAGAGGGTTCTAAGCTATGTTTAAAGAAAATCGGTCCAGCCGTTTAGAAGATATAACATCATTTCTGGAAAAAAGTCGGGGGTTTTTAAAATTTTTGATTTTTGTTATATTAGACTTATTTGGTTAGTAAATGGGCACACTGCAGTATATGTATATGTACTTCATTCAAAATTGCAGTAAGCAGTAAATTTACTGATTACTAAAAAAAAATTCAGTAAATTGTTACTGCTAATGAAATTTAATTTGCATTACCAGTAAAATCGTAGGGCCGTAATCATAATAAAATTGTAGCAAGTGGCAAAGTTTTTTCATTCAAATTTTGAAAGTTTTGTATGAAAAACATTTAGCCACTTGGTAGAATTTCATTATGAATACGGGCATTACTGATTACTGAAAATTCAATGCACCTCATCATATTACAAATCATTTAGGCAATTTATAAAAATTGTAGAAAAAAAATTTAGTAATCAGTACATTTTTTTTTTGTTTTTACTGAAACTTTAGTGGTACTGCAGTGCTCATCTATGGTAAATGCCTTTACTTTTACTTTTTAATTTTTATTCCTGTTGTTCATCGTTTAGTTGTTGCTGTTCTTGTTGTTGTGTACGCATTGCAATTAAAATAAATTCAGTAAAATGTGCGACTTTGACTCGCGCACATTCGGTTTTGTTAATTTTTTTTGATTTAGCTTTCTTAATTTTTTAAGTTTTTTCAGTTTAAACGATTTTTTTTCAGTTTTATCGCTTTTTTCTCGTTTTGGCGTTTTTTCTCTTTTTGGGTTTTTTTAATTTTCGCATTTTTTTTTCATTTTGGCGATTTTTTCATTTTGGCGATTTTTTTTTTTTTGTTTTTTTGGGGGTTTTTTTCATTTTGGCGATTTTTTTCTGTTTTTGGGGTTTTTTTATTTAGGCGATTTTTTCATTTTGGCGATTTTATTAATTAAGGATTTTCTTAATTTTGGCGATTTTTGCGGTTTTTCGCGATTTATTTTAGTCCTAGAAATTTTTTTTAATTTGGTGCTTTTTTTTCGTTTTGGCAATTTTTTTATATTTGGCGATTTTATATTTTTTTGATTTTTTAGTTTTACCGTTTTTGAAAATTTCAAGAGTTTTACCCTTACGGTTTCCTAGATACAGCAGTTGTCAAAATTACAAAGTCGAAATTGCATTAACTGATGGAACACCCATTGATTTAAATTTTTTAAATTTAGTGTTAATTGTTGTAGTCTGTATAAAAATACACTAACTTTTAAAATTTCAAGTGTATATATGTACATACAATTGTATGTATATTACATAGGATTTTAACATTTTTCGTTGCTCGTTTTTGAACACCCTTTAGTTTTTAACTCTCATGTATTTGTTGTTGTAGTGGCCAAATGTCTACATATTGTGTCCAAATTTCAAGTCCGTAGCTCTTACGGTGCATTTTCACCTTTGGTGTATGGAAATATACAGAAAAATAACCGGCGGCGGCGCACCGTCGGCTTTGAGCCAGTCGACTTGTTTCTCTGCTTGGTATTGCTTCTTTCAAACACTAATACACTCATACCTAGCTCACACCGATTTGACAATGCAAAGCAAAAGCAAAAAGCAAAGAAATCTAAGCAAAGAAATCTAAGTCAAAAGATTTTTACCCCCTAGCATATAGATGTTTACACATCAAAAATTTTTCTTTGAAAACTGCTGTAAATCATGTTGAATTAACATGAAAGATATGTGAAGTAAAATTATAAAAATGCTTAAATTTACTTTGTTTTAATTTTTTTGTGTAATCAAATATATAAAAGATTATCTATTTTGGCTGCTACTAATTCAATTTCTAGTGTATGTTAGAAAAATAAATAAAATTCAAACAAAATGCATTATCATTATTATATCATTATATCATTCCATGCCAAGTTGGAATTTTTTTAAACTATGAGTAAATTGCAATTAGAGTGGTTTGAACTAGGAAATTAAGTCTACTGATTGAAATTCACTGTCAAACTACAAGGTGGCGCAAAAATAACCTTCCGATGTTATTTGGCTGTAATTTAAAAAAAAAATGAAAAACTTTGATTCTTCTTGTGGATTATTTTTAATTGTACTTTTAATTGTTTTTACATCAAGTCGAGAATATGATGTCATGTAAATGACCGCCGCCACAGTTGATTATCATTTGAGCCCTTTTTATGGCATTTTCCATCACTTTGGCGATAGGTCCTCACATTCTTGACGGATATTGTCTTTAAGAGCTGCAAGAGTCTGAGGCTTGTTGACATAAGCCCGCGACTTCAAAAATCCCCACAAAAAGAAGTCTGCAGCGGTCAAATCAGGCGATCTTGCTGGCCAGTGCAAATCGCCAAAACAGGAGATTAGGCGCCCGGGAAATGCATCCTTCAGCATATCGGTTGTGGCACGTGCAGTGTGTGCCGTTGCACCGTCCATTGTTTATTAACGTGTATTTCGCATGTATTTACTACACAAATGTCAAAACAGAACTGACATTAGGCGCCAATCGCAAAATTTATAGCATTTTCTGATAGGAGGATTACTTTTGCGCCACCTTGTAAATAATATTAAGCTGCTGTCACACTTGTCAAGCATTTGCCCAAAAAAGCATAACCAACAAACACTAATGAATTAAAATACAGACGCTTGCTTATCAAATTAAACAGTTTTGTACACAACTGATAGATAATCACCCGTATTGCGTATGCCGAGTCGAATATTCGACTACGAGAATTTTGTATTTGATTAAACAAAGCTTGTATAAGTTTTCTTTATTCTTTGACAAAATTCTCGTAGACGAATATTCGATTCGACATACGCAATATAGGTGAATGTCATAGAATAAGACACTATTGGCTACTCTTTAACTTGAAAAATTTTTCTCTGAATTGAAGGATTTTTCATCAGCATTTAGTGGTTACGTTTTTTTGGGCAAATGTTTGAGAAGTGTGACCGTACCTTTAGAATAATATGCCACTGTCCCTCAAAATATTGTCAAGCAAAAAGAAAAGATGGAGTGCCTGGCAAGAAAGTGTTTTTAAACTAAAATGCATATACTTTTTCACAATTATAAAATATTCCTTATAATCTTTAACAATTTGCTTTAAAAGTTATATATAATGAGCTCGTTCTTGTTATCATGTATTTTTCCCACAACAACCATGAATCTTCGACTAAAATTTCTTCTTTGCACACTTCCATGTAATGCTTAAAACACATAAATATTTTTTAAATCATATTACTTGCATATTAAAAATAAAATTATTGAAACTTTATATAGCCTAAGCAATCCCCCCATGTTAAGCAAAAATAGTTTTTAATGTTTGCTACTTCTCAATAACTTGACAACAACAAGTAAATTAATGCTTAAAAGTTGAATACCAAAGAAAAGTAATTAAATAATAAAATATTAAGTACAATAAAAAGAAATACATAAAACTTTCATAACAATCCCAAAACTCTACTCCTAAAACTGACCATTAGCTGAGAAGGCGTCGAAAAACTTTAAAAATTTGAAGTAAATTTCAAAGAAAAAGAGGGAGAAAGACAAAAATGAAAAGGAGAAGCCATCAAAACTAACAACTTATTAGCCATTAGAAAAGTGCTGGAGTGGAAGAGTAACGAAAGTAGAAGGACAGCTCAAAAAGAATAATTTCTACATTAAAAACAAAAATAATAATTTTAGTGTGATTCATCATGGATGACACTCCTTAAACATGGTTTTTTAGTGCTTTAGATTTTCTTTTCCTTTTCACCACATCATGTTTTATTATGTTACAACACCAGAGGCAAAAATCAAAAATAAAATAACCAACCATGATAATGGTTATTACAACAAAAACATGAGAAAAATTTATGGCAACAAGAAAACATTTTGAAAAGTTAGAATTTAACACAAACATGCGCGCACTTAGGAAAACTGGTGTGGAAGAAGCAAAGAAAAAAGAAAAAAAATATGAAAAAAACAGGGAGAAGAACAAAAAAACAAACTAATGAAAAGTCCTTTGAAAAGTTACAGAAACATTCATAAATTTTGTTTTGCAGGTTGTTTTTGTTGCTCAAATCCTTATTGTTTAAAGTTTTTACTTTTTTTTTGTATTTGTATCTTTGCATAATTAAGCAAATGCATGCCAATGTAATATGTAGTGTAGTTTGCAAGCAGGGCTTTAAAGGAATTCAGTTTATAGCGAAAACAAATATTTCTTCAATCAACATCTTTAGTAGCACAAAAAAAAAATTATCAATTAAAAATGTACTTGTGTCAGTTAAGCTTTTTAAATAATAAAAATGTTAAAGGAAAGTTTAATGGACTAAATTAAATGTTTCATTAAATACTAAATCAACTATATCTTTTAAGAAAAGCTCAATGAACTCAATAAAATTTTTAGTTAATTAAGGACCAAACCCACGATGTCGACAACATTCGACGTGTTGCGCACTTACATTCAAAACAAAAACAAATTTTAATATTTTGTTGTTGTTTGAAAATCAGCAAAATTAAAAAGAACTTGAAAGTTTAATTTTTTTTTTGCCATATAAAGTAAGAAATTGCATTAACTGATGGAACACCCATTGATTTAAATTTTTTAAATTTAGTGTTAATTGTTGTAGTCTGTATAAAAATACACTAACTTTTAAAATTTCAAGTGTATATATGTACATACAATTGTATGTATATTACATAGGATTTTAACATTTTTCGTTGCTCGTTTTTGAACACCCTTTAGTTTTTAACTCTCATGTATTTGTTGTTGTAGTGGCCAAATGTCTACATATTGTGTCCAAATTTCAAGTCCGTAGCTCTTACGGTGCATTTTCACCTTTGGTGTATGGAAATATACAGAAAAATAACCGGCGGCGGCGCACCGTCGGCTTTGAGCCAGTCGACTTGTTTCTCTGCTTGGTATTGCTTCTTTCAAACACTAATACACTCATACCTAGCTCACACCGATTTGACAATGCAAAGCAAAAGCAAAAAGCAAAGAAATCTCAGCAAAGAAATCAAAGTCAAAAGATTTTTACCCCCTAGCATATAGATGTTTACACATCAAAAATTTTTCTTTGAAAACTGCTGTAAATCATGTTGAATTAACATGAAAGATATGTGAAGTAAAATTATAAAAATGCTTAAATTTACTTTGTTTTAATTTTTTTGTGTAATCAAATATATAAAAGATTATCTATTTTGGCTGCTACTAATTCAATTTCTAGTGTATGTTAGAAAAATAAATAAAATTCAAACAAAATGCATTATCATTATTATATCATTATATCATTCCATGCCAAGTTGGAATTTTTTAAACTATGAGTAAATTGCAATTAGAGTGGTTTGAACTAGGAAATTAAGTCTACTGATTGAAATTCACTCTCAATATATTACTACTTACTTCATATAAAGTAACTAACTTAATATATATTTTTTTTTTTTTTTTTTTTTTTTTTTTTTTTTTTTTTTTTTTTTTTTGTTAAATAAACTTATTTTACATTTCAGTAAGAATAAAACTACACCTTTTCCATTTGTAATTCAGAAAGCGTCACTTGTAATTTAGATTTATCAATTTAAATTCAGAAACCATCAATTGTAATTCAAAAAATAGTAAATATAATAAAATTAAAATAAATTCATATTTAATAAAATTTGTTCTTTTTCTGAATTACAATTGACACTTTCTGAATTTAAATTGAAAAATCTAAATTACAATTGACGCTTACTGAATTATAATTGATGCTTTCTGAATTACAACTGGAAAAGGTGTAGTATTGAAAATCAAAGAGATGATTCCAGGGTTGGAAAATTTGAACTTTTTTTGTAAATAAGAGCAACCAACTAAAAATAATGTTTTTTCTCTATAAATTAAACATAGTTTATATTGTTAATAACAAAAATTAAAAATTTTAAAAACCCCCGACTTTTTTCAGAAAAGATGTTATATCTTCTAAACGGCTGGACCGATTTTTTTCAAACAGAAAAAACTAAATGAAAATAGGTCCAGCCGTTTGGCCTGTACGTGGACACAGACAGACACACAGATACACAGACACACAGATACACAGATACACAGACACAGACACACACTACAAACTTATAACACCCCTTTTTTAGTCGGGGGTTAAAAAAATTAATTAGTATAAGAAATCAGAAAATTTTGAAATAATGGTTTCATGGTTGGGAAATTTGAACTTTTTGTGCTACGTAGAAATGCCTATATAGGTCTTATTTATTTTGAGGGTTCCGTACACCAAAGGTGAAAAGGAACCCTATTGTTTTCGCTACGCTGTCCGTCTGTCCGTCACACGGTATTTTCTCAGGAACCGTAGGAGCTACGGACCTGAAATTTGGACACAGTATGTAGAACCTTGGCCGCTACAACAGCAAATACATGAGAATTAAAAATTAAGGGGTGTTCCAAAACGAGCAACGAAAAATGTTAAAATCCCATTTAATATACATACAATTGTATGAACATATGTTTATTGAAACTTGAAATTTGTAAAATTAGTGTATTTTTATACAGACTACAACAATTAAAAACTAAAATTTAAAAAAATCGTAAATAGTCGATTTTCGTCAAAAAACGGGGTCCAAAAAATGTGTCGCTTAAGCTATTTTAGAGGTTATGTCAGTTCCAAGAATTCGGTATCCTAATCCATTTAGTGACTTCTGTTAACAAGCTAACAGTGTTCTGTTATGTACTTAAAATGCTATGTTAGAATTTTGGTTCCTGTCTCTGCTAGTTAAATTCGAATTTATCTTCCAAAACATAAAAGCACACACACACACACGCACACATATATAAAAAAAACGGTTGATGTTCGCTCATCGTATTCATATGCAGTTAGAGCAGTGTCCCGCAAAATAAAATATGTTTGTATTGGTGAGAAAAATGAGAGTAAAATAAACTTGCACTTGAAGAAAACTTTTGTAATATAAAATACATGATGTGGTTATTAGTTGTTTGAATTTTTTTTTTTTTTTTTTTTTTTTGTAAATAAGCAATTTAATAAAAACTTAAATAAAAAGTAAAAAATTTAATAACCATTCAACAATTTAGTGTATGAATTCAAAATTAAATTTATTCAGAGATCTGTGGATACTATTAAAATGCCTTTTTAAACTATTTTCCCTATTATTTTTTAATGCTTCATAACATAAAATTTATTGCATATTGCCAAAAGCATTTTTAATCACGAAATATTTCCCAGCTTCCATAATTATATTATTAATTTTTTTGTCTGTAGAA
This sequence comes from Tachina grossa, assembly GCA_949987645.1. NCBI lineage: Eukaryota > Metazoa > Arthropoda > Insecta > Diptera > Tachinidae > Tachina > Tachina grossa. The sequence continues at coordinate 181,674,776 of OX465274.1, forward strand.
ATTTATTAAATTTAAACTTTAATTTCGTTCTTTGTGCTCAAAAAAACTAAACAAAAAACCAGGAAAAAATCAATACATGCGTGCACAACTTAATTCGTCGCTTGCTCACTGACGACTAAATGAAAGAGCATAAGCATGTATGTGATTTTCATCCGCACAATTGTGCTATGGCTTGCGGGTTACTGAGTTAGAGAGAGCTGCTATTGGAAATGGTTAGTGCTTTGACTATAAGGCAGTGTCCCCCAAAATAAAATATGTTTGTATTGGTGAGAAAAATGAGGGTAAAATAAACTTGCACTTGAAGAAAACTTTTGTAATATAAAATACATGATGTGGTTATTAGTTGTTTGAATTTTTTTTTTTTTTTTTTTTTTTTTTTTTTTTTTGTAAATAAGCAATTTAATAAAAACTTAAATAAAAAGTAAAAAATTTAATAACCATTCAACAATTTAGTGTATGAATTCAAAATTAAATTTATTCACAGATCTGTGGATACTATTAAAATGCCTTTTTAGACTATTTTCCCTATTATTTTTTAATGCTTCATAACATAAAATGCATTGCATATTGCCAAAAGCATTTTTAATCACGAAATATTTCCCAGCTTCCATAATTATATTATTAATTTTTTTGTCTGTAGAAATTTATTAAATTTTAACTTTAATTTCGTTCCTTGTGCTCAAAAAAACTAAACAAAAAACCAGGAAAAAATCAATACATGCGTGCACAACTTAATTCGTCGCTTGCTCACTGACGACTAAATGAAAGAGCATAAGCATGTATGTGATTTTCATCCGCACAATTGTGCTATGGCTTGCGGGTTACTGGTATAAGGCAAATGACGGTCTTGGAGAGCGTGAGTTCAATCCCTGCCCAACATCATAAATTTTTCTGTTATGCATTAGGGCCGATGATAACGCATATTGTGTCAATAAATCGTCAACGAAGTAAAATAAAAATAAAATAGCTACGAAGCTTAAAGTAATGTGGCTATTTGACACCAGACGCGTTGCAGCGATACTTTAAATATATAAATAATTGAATATTTCACCATCTGCCCGCTGTACACTATCTATTTTCTAAAGGAGGTAACACAACATATGTATGTCGATAGGCCTATAAATTACCTGAGTGTTATTTCTCTTTCAAAAAAAAAAATATATATATGTAATGTAAGACTATATCTTAACATTGCTGATCTTTAAAGAATTGCTTTAAATTCTGTAATTTCCAACTGAATGAGAAAATTATGGTAAAAAGGCAAGAATAAATAAAGAAACTTTTCTACTCCCCAGTACTTGGCAACCATTAATTTTGTGTTGGTTGCTTCGTTGTTTTTCCCCACTTTGTTATTTTTATGAGCCATTTTCACACCCATCATAAAATATTTTCATTTCATTTATAGAAACTGTTGTACTTTTCTTACACACATACCCACACAACAAATACATTATCCTGCTAATTGCAATAGTGTTGGCGCATTTGTAAGTGTGAATATTTTGTGTAAGTGAGCGTATCATGTGTATAACTTAATCATAGTAAATAAGGCAACAATCTGCACCTCGTAATTAATTTCTTTTTAACACGCACATTCATTATGATAATTCTTGTTCATTCATTTTTTCATGGCCAATCCATTTCATTTTTTCTTTTTCTTAATTACATGTAACGCATTATAATGTATTTGTTTTTTCTTTGGTTGTTTTTAAGCTGCAAAATTTATGTTAAGTTATTTTTGTAAGTTGATTTTAATTTCATTCTTCCTTTCATTTTAAATAATTTTGAAAAAAAAACAAAATTCATTTGAGTAAATTTGTAAGAGACTTAAGGACTAATTAGTTAACATTGTAAACAAGTACAGGGTGGCGCAAAATTAATCACTCTATCGGTAGATGCTATAATTTTTATCGAATAGAGGTAATTGTCAGTTCATTTGTAGAGTAAACAAATACAAAATATATGGCCATAAGACATGAATCGTTTATAATACTCAAGAACGAGAAATAATTGTTTCGATTTTTCGCGACAACTTTTCATCGAGAATTATCATGAGCTTTGGGGGCAACGAAAATCTGGGTATAACATTTGAAGAGCTGTTAAACCCACTCAAAGTTACTTTATGGTATGAAGGGCATTATAATTTTTCGGAAAACCCCACGGCTCAAACGACTACTCTGAACTGCAATCGCTAGACAGAAAAAATTAAAACAAGTTTTTTAGCAAACCGACTTCAAAAAAGGAGGAGGTTATCAGTTCGACTGTATTCTTTTACAGTTACTTAATAACTCGGTAAAAATTATTCGTTTGTCCCATTGTAAAAAAAAAATAGGCGGGGACATACCCACACATTTTTTTATTTAATTTTATAATAGTCTACTTATTTGATTGCTGCGAAACTTAGCAAACACATTTGGTACTTGTAATTACACAATTTTAAAGTTAAAAAATAGGTGGAGCTAGGCCCATTAAAATCTATTATAATACTATTTCACGTGGTTCTACTTTAGCGATTTTCAGGAAACCTGTCTGCGAAGACTTTACTTTGAGTTTGGTCCCGTACATTTTTTTCGAGAATGTTCTATCAGATCTTTGCCATGGCCATTGAAGTCGTGTCGTTTTGGCAGAATTATCCTTCTTTGATTTGAATAATTTATATTAAATTATTTTAAAGCAGAAGAAAAGTGTTTTCATTCTAATAAACATTTACGAATTTTGGTTTTTGGTTTTAGGAATTCTGTGGTAGGTCTTACATCAGCAACTATGACTATAGCCGATTCCAACACACAAGAGTATCTCTACTTCGGTTATGCAAAAATCTTAAATACGCTAGTCCTCCAATTATAATTGGTATTACTATAAAAAAAAATTATTACAAATGCATGAGCTGTAACAATTACATTATAAATTTGATCATCTCCAATAAGTGCAGCTGGATGACCTAATTCAGCTCGCACTAGAATTCTTAAAGATGTTCCTACTATGAGTATGCTTATACTCCGGCTATGGATATTTAGCAGCACAAAAAAATATACGCATGATACTCGCGATATTTATTCATCATTCGCCACCGTATACATGCATTTACATATATGTGTGGGTGTATGTGTGACAGTTTTAAAATATGTTTTATGTATGCATGTGCAAATAAAATTGCCCTGTATATGCGCAAGTGTAACCGATTATTAGTCAGAGTATTATAATACTCATGCGTATGATTATAGGTCATAATGTCTATAAATTGTATTTATTAGTTGTTTGTGCTGCGCAATTTAGAAATATGTACAAATATAGTTGTTGAATGTTTAAACTTATACATATCCGGTGTAAAATTAATGCGTGTATTTGCATATGAGCGTGTTTGTTTTGATTTTTAGCTGTACGCATTCATAGTTGTTAAACGGCCAATACTTAAAAACAATACTTTAGTCATTCTCTGGTCACAACTTTAATGTAGGTATTCTTTTACTCTTACTAGTACGCAAAGCACGGGCTGGCTAAGGTTTGTATTTACTTTTGTCTGCTTTTTAGATTCCAATAAGAATTAAAATTGTGTTGAAAAAAAGAATTTGCTAAGATTTGTTTAACAATATTTGATGATTTATTTAATTAATTGTTTAAGGTAATTTTCCTTAAAATTCTTGTTGCTTCCTTATCTCTTTGCCACAGTTAAGTATTTGTTGTCAATTAATCAACCGCATATAATAATTTAACCGCATTTTAAAGCGCACATTAAATCTGAAACGTGGCACCCATATATTAATTAAATATAAAAACATTTTATTAAACTTTTTTATAAACTCACGCAATGATTTGCATAAATTCAAAATGTGAACAAACAAAAAATTATTGGCTTTATAAAGCTATAATATGAAATTGTAATAAAATGAAAATAATGAAAAAATAAAACCAAATCCCAATGTGATTATATTAATAATATTTGTAAAGGCCTTAGTTTTATTATCGTGTGAGCTACAAAAAAAAACAAATATAACAAACAAAAAAAACATGACCAGCAAAAGATAAAATAATTCTATTATTTCATATGACCATAATCATCGCCAAACATCATTAAACATACAAATACTTAAACACGTACACGTGCACATACGACAACATACATGCACACACATACATATACAAATGAGCACTCACTATAATAATACTCCTCTATATTAAGGATATAATAAGGATGACACAGTGACAATGGAAATTTAATAAGCCACATTAATATTTACTTCTATAGAGATGAAAACATTTGTACTCGTATGTGTGCAAAATATTTGTATCTAAAAAATTAACATTACAGAGCAGTTGTTAGTTGTGTGACAGACTGAAAGCATGCGAAGAGTGAGATGAAATTATTTTTAAATAAAAATTTCCTTTGGCTACATTAAAACATAATAATAAACAAATATCAAAAATAAAAATAAATATTAAATTTTTAAATTAACCTTCAAAAAGCAAATAGGACCAATTTGTGTCACTTTATGTGTACGCTTACGTAGAAAAAAAATTAAAAAGGTTTAGATTAACCAATTAAAATTGTCAAGTTTGCAGTTCATACAAAAAGTTGTTGGCATTGCAATTAATGGAATTTTGTCTGTTTATTCTAATAAATTGTGATCTGTTATTTTATCTTTTGAACAAACGGCTGTTACTATTTATTTAGATGAACAAACTATTTTTCTGGTTGAAATAACTAATGTGCAACAGTTACTAAATTGATTATGTAAATTGAGGTTGCAAAGCAACAAACTTTTTAGTTAACAACAGCCAAGTTAAATAGCGACGGATCTCGATTCATGTGAGCTGACGCTGTTTTTTTTAAGCTGCCAATTCCATGACCGCAAAATATTTTTTTTGCAATTATTTCATCTGTTCGCTTTTATTTCTACTTTTTACAATAAGTACATTTTTTGTTAATTTAACAAATGAACACACTTAAAAAGGCCAAATTAATAAGATAGGTTAATTTAACCGATTTAATTTGTCAATTGTCAATTATATTAAATGCACAGAAATATTTTTCAATGAAAAATTTAATTGAGTCACATTAAATTTTTAGAAAAATTTCATTAACATTATTGAAATTTTAATTAAGTTTTGGTGTTTTTATAATTAAAGTAGCTAGCTTAGAAACTATTTCTTAATTTCCGGCCTTTTTAGGGTTCCGTACACCAAAGGTGAAAAGGAACCCTATTGTTTTCGCTACGCTGTCCGTCTGTCTGTCTGTCCGTCTGTCCGTCTGTCCGTCACACGGTATTTTCTCAGGAACCGTAAGAGCTACGGACCTGAAATTTGGACACAGTATGTAGAACCTTGGCCGCTACAACAACAAATACATGAGAATTAAAAATTAAAGGGTGTTCCAAAACAAGCAATGAAAAATGTTAAAATCCATATGTATATTGAAACTTGAAATTTGTAAAATTAGTGTATTTTTATACAGACTACAACAATTAACACTAAAATTTAAAAAATTTTAATTAAAGGGTGGTCCATCAGTTAATGCAATTTTGACTATGTAATTTTGACAATTTGCTATATCTTGGAAACAGTAAGAGGCAAACACTTGAAATTTTCAAAAACGGTAAAGCTAAAAAAACCGAAAATTATAAAATCGCCAAACCAAAAAAAAAATCGCCAAAAATTAAAAAAAATCGCCAAAACGAAAAAAAAATCGCCAAAATTAAAAAAAAATTCTAACACTAAAATAAATCGCCAAATTCGAAAAAGTCGCCAAAATGAAAAAAATGCCAAAATGAAAAAAACGGAAAAAATTGAAAAAAATCGCCAAAACGCGAAAATGTCGCCAAAACTAAAAAAAAAATTTAAATAAACAAAAAATCGCAAAAATTAAAAAAAAATCGCCAAAAATAAAAAAACGCCAAAATAAAAAAAACGCCAAAAAAAACGAAAAAATCGCCAAAACAAGAAAATAAAGTGTCTAAACTAAAAAAGAGCCAAAACTTAAATAAATCGCCAAAACCGAAAAAAATGCAAAAAACGCCAAAACAAAAAAACCGAAAAGACCACAAAAACGAAGAAAATGCTAAAACTATATATTATATAGGATGAAGTTTGTATTAAATTACATATCTAGTGTTCGTACGGAACCCTATGTGCGCGAGTCATAGTCGCACTTTACTGAGTTTATTTATATATTCAATTAAACTATTTTTTCACGCTTTAGGTCTATTTATATTTTTATTTATTTAATAACTTCTTTATGATATTTTTTATTTTCTGATTTATTTTTATCTCTTTTCCTTATTTTGCGATTGGAAGGAAAAAAAACAAAAGAAAAACTTAAATCCCAAAATCTCAAATATAAAAAAATTACCTGAAAAACTTTACCGAAGGTTAACGAAATATTTAACTAAAAAATAAAAATTGAAACAGACCTAAAGCTTGAAAAAGAAGTTAGTTTAATTAAAAATTTTATAGAGTAAATGATATATTTGTTTAAAAATTTAACTAATTTGATTAAATTTTTAATTGACTTTTGCATTTTTTTTTAATTAAAGGTAAATTCTTTATCTATTGGAGTAGTCCATTTTAGTTATTCATTTACTGATTATTTAATTTGTTGTTGCAATTCGAAAAATAATATAAAAATTACAATTATCTATTAATCTTACTAATATAAGTTGTCAATTTAAAAAATTTTTGCTGATTACGTTGAAGAAAATTTGTTTCTATATTTATAATTTGATTAGGCTAAAGTTTGTATTGCTCTGTAAGCCAAATTTTTAAGGAGCAAATAACACGAAATATAATTGTAAATATTGCTACAAGTTTTTTTGTAATGTAAGCTTAATTTTACCATCTCTAAATTTACAACAGTCTTGCCATTGTCATTTATTTTTTTAATAATTTTATCAAATTTATTTTTATGAAAATAAAATTTATAATTTACTATTTGTCTGTGTATACTATTGCATGAATTATATAAATTTGCAATATTTACTTTTGCTATAAAAATGTAATAATGTGCTTTATTTCCTATATTTCTTACCGAGGCGATCTCTATCACAGTTCATTCAAATTTTTTTGATTTTGGAAAATCGCTGCAAATTAAAAGCAATGGTCAAGTAACAAAATAAAAAACATGTTGATTATTGAGTTCTTGTTTCAGTTTTGTTGTTTATTGTTGAGCTTCTCGTTTGTTTAAATGAAAGTTTATAACATAATAACTCTAATTGTTCTAAGAAGCTTTAGGTAAAGGTTCCCTGATGATCTGCATTAGCAACGGTGAAATGCGCATAGGATCCAGCTAAACCCGTCAATAATCAATTTCAATGTATTTTTAATAAAAAAATATTTTACTTAATAAGTAAAATAATAATTTGCGCTAAGAAGTGCGTTAAAAAAAATTTAAACTTATATTGTAACAACTCTCATAAAAAACACTAATAAAGAAAACACCGCACAGTGGGGTGAATGGTAGAGAAAGTGGTGATTAATTCGTAGAAGTCGTAATTTTAAAGTGTTGTTATTTTTTATTGCTGAATATTAATAAATACATAAAAAACCAGCATTTAAAATAAAATTTTTGAAAAAAAAATGTTAACCTTTTATGGGCTTTTTTGTATTTTGGATTAAATGGTCTTATTTGACTATTTTTGCTGTAACTTTGGAATGAAAAAAGATAAATTATTAAATTAAATTTTAAATTAGAGCATACTTTATGTGCCTTTAGAAAAAAAAAATTTTGTTTATATAAAAAAATAATTATTTAATATGTATTTTTCAAGTTGATTTTTAGCAACTGGAATTCTCTCACAAAAACCTTCATAGCTCAAAAATCGCACAGATGCGCAAATAGGTATTCTGGGATTTATTAGCTAAAATTTTATATTTTATGAGCATAAAAGCATTTTTCCCTGCACTCATCCACAAAGTTGTTGAAACTCAATGTCTTTATCAAAAATACCACATTTTTAGAGCAATTAATGTTTTTTTAATATTTTTAAAACATTTATCTAAACAAAAAATAATTTTTTAAATTTTCATATACCTGAAGTTGACGGTTCTATTATAAAATTTTTACTTATAGAAGTCTTAACAAAAACTATAATCACTTGAAATATCAAAATTTTCTCTTTTAATCAATGCTCGCAAAAATAACTAAAATTATTGAACTTTGAACACACACTGCAAATAAAGTAAACTACCAAGGACTTTTATTTTTGCAGTTAATGATGTACAATTTTATCTACTTCCATATGGTACCAAATACGGTTGTGAAAGTTAAAGTTCATCTTTTGAATTAATCGCCACTTGTGAAGGCTTTCACCCCACAGGGCTCCGTTGGAAGGCATATAAATCACCTAATCATTTTATTTTCTTAAGGTACGGTCACACTTGTCAAAACTTTTTTCATTAGTGTTTTTTGGTTACGCTTTTTTGGGCAAATGTTTGACAAGTGTGACCGTACATTTACAATGATAACATCCTTTTTTAACTTAAAGGGATGGGGCCACGCCCCTTAAAACTAAGTTCTATTTTGAATGCAGTTCTACTTAACCTTCATAGGGTCCTTAAAATCGTTGACGTTAACGATCTTCGGGTCAAATTTGACCCAAATTGAAAATTATGTATTGGTTTCATTTATTTGTGATTCATTTATTGCCAATGAACGAAAACATTATTTCATAGATTTAATTCGATTAATACATAATACATAAAAACGTAATATTAAATCAATATTAATATTAATTGTAGATAATGTAATTGTTTCAGAGTGCAGTTTTCATATAAAGTTTTTGCAAGTTATAATAGTATCTAATGATGTTTTATTTTCTGCGTTGAGGCATAATTGGCAACGACTGTTTTTGGCTCTGTTTTTACCCTGTTCAAGTATTTTTTCTTTGGATTTAGTTGAAGTTTATGGTTACTCATTTACCTCACGTAGTTTTAGTGCAACTTTCTGTGAAAATACTGATATTGATAACGTCTTTTGGTGCTTTATATATAGAAGTGTCGACGTCTTGCAAAACAGTTTATTTCCACCCGCTATTAGCTGATGTAAATATCACAAAAGCATTGTGAGCTTATATATCTAGCATGTTACTAACCACCACTTGACAACATTGATTAGTCTTTCTTTTGCAAGTAAAACATGATCTAACTTTATCCAGCAAACAAACCCTAGGTTAGGAAGGGTGGTGCTTTACCGCACCTCCACTTGGAGACCCGATTGGGTCCATTGTGATTCCCTTCTGTTGCCCAAAAAGTAATATTTATTCTCCTATTTGCAGCAAGAAGTGACCATATTATACTAAGAAGATTGACAGACTTTTTTTTATCGGAATATATATAAGAAGGGTACGAGTACTATCTTTGGTAAAACAAAAATAATGATAAACACGTATGATAATAACACATGTACTATCTCTGGTAGTAACTAATTTATATTTTTAGGTGTAGTTTGAACTAAAATGATTTGTGATCTCAGTATTTATTGTTCAACCGATAAGATATAAAAAGATTATCTGCAGTCATGTTAGATTTTCGAAATCGTCTGATAATGTATGCAGGCCATTTTCTATTTCACTATCTTTCATTATTCTGCAAGAAATACCAGACAACACTTCCAAACTTTAACACGGGTCAAATTTGACCCGAAGATCTCTAGTGTAAAATCTTGCATACAATTTTCTTTGGCAAGTTTATATATCCGCAAACCTACTATATCTGTTAAGATATAAAATTAAATAAAAGTCAGAAAATATGACATAGATCAATCACTTACTTTCAGAAAAAAACAAAGTTTTTTTTCCTGAAATGGGTCAAAATTGACCCAAAGACCCTACGAAGGTTAATTGAGATCTTGTCACCATATGACACACCTACGAAAAATTCAGATGTTTATATTCTGCTTCTGCTTAGGACACTTTACGCACATATTAGATTTTTGCTGCGATATGAATTTGTCATCTTGAAAATGACATGCGTGTGTTGCCAGATTTTTTTAACATTTCAAAAAATGCACACAGTGGCGATATTAATTTTTTTAATAGTTACTGAAACAATAAACATAAAACTTTTAACCAAAAAGTGTAAAACAATTTTGATTCACTATAACTTTAAATTTAAGATTCTTAATAACGAATGAATGATTGTTGTTTTTTTTTACTTTAAATAGAATTTTTCTAAAATTTCCATGAAATGAAATGAAAAAAAAACATGTTAAGGGTTGCTTTGAATATTTCCTATTTCAGCTACACAACTCTTAATTTCCGGAGATTATATCTTAAAATGTCTTCTTGTTGTCTTCTGAAAATTATCATACCAGGGTTGTATTTTCTCAAAACCATAACGATTATGTACAATAGTGTATCCTAGCTTTTAATAACAAGCACACAAACGATTTTATATACAAATTATTATATTACAAAAATTCTAACAAAATCTAGTGTTCGTCTCTCTAATACGCCATCACTCAAAGGTTAACTGTTAAAATTTAATCTTTACGTTTTATGCAAAAACATGTTTAGCCGCATTTAAATAAAAGATTAAATTAGACATTAACTTCAATGCATAAAATGAAAATGATATATTAACAAAATATTAGATTAAGAGATTTTAAGTAACGCGCAAACCAAAAATAAATAATAAATAGTTAAATGATTGACTTTTATCTAGACACAAAAAAATAAAATGAAATAAAATAAAATGAAATCAAAGTATAAGTTGTTCAGCGAAAGTTGCTGCAGAATAAATTTGCATTTCATGTTAATTTCTTTTATTTTATTCATTTTATTCATTTTATTCATTTTTGTCTCTTTCCACCGAAATACCTTTAGGCATTTGGAGCAATTTATCTAGTGTACTTTTTTGGCGTTTTCGCACGAAAATCAACAAGATTTACTACTTTATGTCATACAACAATATCTGGCTCGTTTGTCTTTTTCTAGCGAATTAAGGATGAAACAGTAAAAGCTGAAAACAAAAAGAAAAATTAAATAAAATATGCCTCGTCAAAATCTTTAGTCAAGATATATTTTACTTTTTCCCCGTTTTTTGTTTAATTTTGCAGACTCATTGTCGTTTTTCTTTTTCGTTTTAAGAAAGAGACTATTAAAAAGAACTTTACAACTAAAAATGGTAATTATCTGAAGTGCGTCCAGGCTTAGACGTAAGAAACTTTATTTTTCTTCTTAATTTGGAAAATAATTCAAGGAGCTGCTATTTATCTTTCATTCATTAGGCACTTAAAGAGTCACTCTATTGTAGGTTAAATGGCATAAGGAATTCGTAAAAAAAATTAGTTCATTTCTTTTTCAAACATATAGTGAAACTGATAAACAGGAAATATTTTATTAACGGCGTCTTTGGTCACTAGCATGACTTGCTTTTAACTGTTGCCATGAAAATGAAGCATATCCTTTCTCCACGTTGTAATGTCCGTGTGTTCACTAATCTAAAACTATCGTTTTAAATGCGCACATCTCTAGAACAATAAAAAAATTTAGGAACATAGAATTTTATCGAGTTTTCTACACAGAAAAAAATTTTCCTGATATAAAAAATTTTAATTGAAATTAAATCCAAAAACCAACAAAAAATGTATTTGAGTCAATTAAACTTTGTAATTAATAAAATTCAAAAAAAAATTTTGTTTAAATTCGCTTAAATATATTTTTAATTGATTTTTGGTTTTATTTTCAATTCCAGTTACTTATTGCAAAAATAATTAATTTTTAAGCAAAAGTTTAATTGACTTAAGTACGTTTTTAATTGATTTTAGGATTTAATTTCAATTAAAATTTTTTATTGCAGGAATATTTTTTTCTGGGTATGAGACGCTTGAAGACTTCTATAAGCTTCTACCACATACTAAAAATTCCTACATCATTTCATAGAAAAAACTAAAAATTTTGCTTCAATCACTCAATGGCCCCAGAATCAATAAAACATTTGCCAATTTTTTACCTGTTACTAAAATGATGAAGAAAATTATCGAAATTTGCAAAAATTTGGATTTTTTTTTTTTTTGGCAAATATGTATTAGTATTTTTATCTTAATTTAAGCTAACAGTATAATTAAAAATATTTATGATTTCAATTAAATATTTCCTTGAAACGAATAAAAAATTAATTGAACATAAGTTTCTAAATTAATTAATCAAATGATGGAATTATATAGCTCAGTAATTGAAGTGTTAGCCAGAAAAAAAAAATTATTAAACAAAAATTAAGCAATATGCCCAGAAAAAATCATGACAAGTTTCTGTTTTAACAAATAGGTTTATGAATTGGATCTCAAATTTTATAATTTGTGCTAGTAGAGGGGACTAAAAAAATATTTTCGCAGAATATTTCAACTACATAAATTCCTGTTTTAAAGGTTAGTTTTGCTTTTTCTTAAATTGCAAAAGGGCAAATTTCCAGAAGAGTAGAGTAGTTAGAATGTAGACAAAATGAAGACACTTTATACCAACAACCAAAGTATCATGTATTTACAATTTTTTATTATACAAGGGTGCAACTGTAATAACGCCGTAAAATGAGCTTCAGATGTGCTCTTTTAAAACGCAAATGTATCAACTTTAGTCAACTTTAGTCCCCTCTACAAGAACATTGTTAATTTAAAAAAACAAATTTGTCATTTTGTTGCACTGTGTAATTTTAATAATAATAATAATATTTTTCAGTTTAACATTTGTTAACGCACTAATAATCCTAAATTATTATTTTACTATTCAGTAAAATATTTTTTTGTTAAAAATACATTGAAATTGATTATTGATAATATTATTATCCTATGAGCATTTCACTGTTGCTAATGCAGATCATCAGAGAACCTTTACCCAAAAAATTTCTTAGAACAACTAGATTTATTATATTATAAAAGTTGAAACAAGAACTCCATAATCAACATGTTTTTTATTTTCTTAATTAACCATTGCTACATTGGCTTACTTTTTATCAGCTCGAATTGTAGTTGTAAGAAGTACGTAAAGAGAATAAATTTAAATAACAACATCATCTAGTCAAGAATGAGTATTGCCACACAATTTAAGTATTTTTGACCGGGTGTAGTTCAGTTAACGCACTAATTAAAATTATTAACATTTTTTTTTTGTTTTAATTGTTTTTAATTTTACAAATTCTGCGGTAGTACCTAATTGTTGTTGCTTTAGAAAGTCTATATGCTGCAGTTCGACCAAATTTTTAAAAATGCTCAGAAGCTTCTCGCAGAATAATTGAGAATTACTAAATGTGTTAACGTAGCACAATAAAAAGCTTGAACAAAAATTACAACATACTTTTTTCTAATTCATTTTAACTTTTATTGAAGGAAATCTTCAATTAATATATCAATCAGAAATTGTTTTATAATCAATTAAAAAGTTTATAGAAAATTATATTTTTTACGTAAGTGAAGATAAATTTAAATTTAACTAGCAGAGACAAAAACCAAAAAATTTTACAGAGTGCATTTTGCAGTTAACAGCGTACTGTTAAGCACTTAATAGTCCTAGTAAAATAAAGATATATTATTTCATTGGCGAAATCTAGGAACAGAGACTGATACTATACCCAAAAATTAATAGAAAATATGGTCCGAGATCTGAATAATGAAATTATACTAATGGAATATACAACAGATATATCAATAATACAGAAACTTAATTTTAAAAAAAGTCCTATTTTGGTACGAAAAGTGGTCATTGTGGGAAATAGGAGATGAAAATATATATAGAAATGGTGCTCCTGATGGCTCCTTAAAGAGCAAATTAAGTGGCATATCTGTAACCATACTTTAGCCAACGCCATCCTCGAGTTATGACGACATTAAAGTATATAGCGCCTCAAAAAGTCGTTGTTTATCTCATTTATCTGTTTTGAGCAAAGCTTCTTTTCTGTTGCTCGATTTTCTATTTTAATTTTATTTAAGTTTCTTGAGTGCCGTTATTATTATTTTTTTCTTCCAACTGCATCTATGGTTTTTATATTTGAGCATTAAAATTTCAGTGTTATATTTTTTGTTTGTATTTCTTTTAAGATTTTTCTTAGGTTTTCTGTCTATCTTTTTCTTTGAGAAGCTTTACTTAAAATTCATGTTTTCTTTTAAGGATTTATTTGATATAAATTTTCTTGTCGTGATGAAATAAAAAATGAAAAAATAATTGAAACTAAAACTGCACGTAATTTCTAATAAATTCATTTGCTTTTAGACACCGAACAAGACGGTGCACAAAATTAGAAAAGAAAAATGCTGATAAGACAGTTTTCCATGAATGAAAATAAAACTTTCCAAAGTATGTATGTTCTGCTAAAATTGTTGGTTTTTGTCTCTGCTATTTAAATTTCAATTTGTCTTCACACACATTTGTATATTAAGAAGTCTGCCAGGGAGTTTCGGAATTTGACAATTAATAGCCACCATATTGTTAAAGCTACATTTGTAGAAATGGCTGTCATTATTTCAAATTTTTTTTAATCACCATGAACAGATATAGCGTTGAACAACACGTGCAAGTGATAATTGATTGTCTTATCAAATGAATAACTTCAAAGAGAGCTATATTAAGAGCCAAAAACATGTCTTATTTAAATTGGTTTCAACTCTCGCTTTACAGTCCCGCCTTCAGCGCAGTAGTATTGTTTGCTGGGATATTCCATTGCCAACATTCAACTTGTTTGCAATTTATTTTTTCCCCAAATCACCTTTTAATATAAAAACCAAAATTACCACAATATTATTTTCATTTCACAACCAATAATCAAATATTAATCGTAATGTTTTGTATTTTTCATTATTGCATTTCATTTCACATTCAGTTAGTCCTGATTCTTTCATGTAATTAAGTAAAAACAAATTTGATTTCCTTTTTTTCTCTCTGCAGCGGCAAATAAAAGTGTTTAAATTTTATTATAATTAAGTGACAATTTGATTGGGTTTTAATACTTTATTTTTCTTTTTACTCAAATAATATTTTTATATCCCTGAATTCAGTTAAATGAGCAAAAAGAAAAAATTACAAACATTAACAAGCATTTGGCAGAAAAAATACCACCAGAGCTAAATTAATTAATGAAACAATTTAAAATCCATTGGGATGACAAGTTTGGAGATTTAAATAAACCAAAATAAATTTATTTTAAATGTATATAAACAATTTGAAATCCCAATGGAACCCTTGGCTCGTCTAGCTTTGCTTTAAATTGTTTACCCCGGTGTCTTTGTTTCATTAGCTGGCAGTTATTTACAAAAAGGACAAACAAAATCGGAGCAGGCTTTATATAATTTGTTGCTAAATTACTAAAACAAACAAATAAACAAACAAAAAAGTCATGTACTGGACCCTTTTGATGGCGATATGGACACCAATTTAACCGCGTGTTTGGGTATGCAGTGAGAATTTTTTTTTTATTTGTGTGCATTATTGTGTAGTAGTTATTGGTATTATGTATTATGTGCCTTTGTTTCTTTTTTTTTATTTCCAATAAAATATATGCCCCAATTCTGTACGACAATTGTGTCGTCTTGTCTACTAAGAGCTCGAACCTCTTTGCTAAGAGGTTCGTGTATATGCTTTACGCTATTAATTCAAACCATAATATCCAATGCATATTTTGTCATATATTTTTCAAACTATCGTATAATACTTTAATTTAATGTTTGTGCTTTAAAATCAAATAAAACACAATAATCAAAATAATAAAAAATAGTAATAACGAAATGTATATGTATGAAAATATTTTTTAGTTTTCATTATCAACGACAAATCTATACAATTACACAAAGTTTTTAAGACATATCTCAAGATTTTTTTATCGAAAACAAAGCCCATTAACTAAAATGTTCCTAAGCTTCATCCAAAGAACTGCAATCTACCCAAATCAAACACCTTTTTCAGTAGTTTGGTTTAATTTTTAGTACATTTCAAAAGTCATACTTGCTTCACTAAGTTTTACTTAACTTTAAGTAGATTTCGACAAAATCTAGTGATGAAGTCGATTTTGTTTTGCATGGGAAATCTACTAGATTTTATCCGAAGTCTCTTAAGTGCTAGATTTTGTTCGGATGTAAACGCATTATTAATCATTTGCAGCTAAAATGGTGATTAGCTTTGATAATGAAAACTAAAACAATATATATATTTATATATATATGTATTTAAGAAATTTAGTAGATTTCGACAAAATCTATTGGCGAAGTAGATTTGTTTTATGGCAAATGTACTGATTTTGCCCAAAATCTCGTGATTACTAAATTTCGCTCATATGTAAACGCACTATGTATAGACATTTTTTAAATACAGTAATTCAATTATTGTAGAAAGAAATATTTTTATTAATGAATGTGATTTTCTAAAGGAGACAAGAAGAATTAAATTAGACTTTAGCTGGAGTGAAATTCCTATATTTTTCTGTGCCACTACGAACTTCATCAGCATCCATATTTACCTTACAGGGCAGAGATTGGTTGAGAATATTAACTTTTTAACATGAATATTCAATAAATTAATGTTAAATAGATCATATTAACAACCAATATCTGTCCAAGTAGATAGACATGCGTGCTGATGCAGTGAGTGGTGGCACAAAAAAAATGTCAGCATTTTTCCCAACACCCTTAATAATTTAATTTTTGGTGCCTTTTTTAGAAAGTTACATTCATTAATAGAAATATTTTATTCATTATAATTCAATTAAATATTAACAGCTTTATTTATGAAAACAAATTTTCATAAAAAATTTTTCTTAGTAATCCTTAATAATTTTTATAAATAAGGCTGTTAATATGCATCACGTTGTTCAAACTGGATTTTCTTTAAGCAATGTAAGTAAATAAAGCTGCTTTTAAAGGGATATTGTGTTAATATATGTGAAAAATTCAAATAATAAGTGCATGCAAAATATCAAGACGTATGCTAAATAATACGATAATAATTTGACATCATAAAAGACTTGACCATTTTTTCCATCTGATCAAAGTTGCATTATTGCTAAATCGAGTAATAAACCAACTGACAAGTCGACTGTGTCGTCGCCGATGTCGTGCCGTCGTTTATGATATATTTCTTCGCCTTAAACCGGCTCTAAATATTAGTATGTTTGGTGCATTGAAATAAAATTTGTATAAGTCATGTTTGAAATTTAACGAAATTTTTTTAGTTTTTCTTTTCTTTGTCTTTTATAAATCGATTACTTTAACCAGCAAATATTTTCAAAGGCCGCAGAAAACTGCTCCGCACCACAAGTCAACGATTAATGTAAGCATGTCAATTCTGAACAGCTATTTGCTTCTGTCTTGAGTTTTTAATTTTATTAGAAGAGTGATGGTGTGAACACAAAATGTTTTTTTTTACAGTCATGAAAAATCTGATGAAAGTCTTTATACATACATACATGTATAATAGCTTGAGTGGCCGGCTCACAAAAAAGTTAGGAAAAACTCCCCTTCGTCATCATAATTCTGTCGCTTTTTTTTGGCTTTTCCTTAAGAAGGATATTTAATTAACAAAACTTATACAACGTGTATTCTTAATTGCTGATATTATCAATCTCACAATCAGCCATTATAATTTTAGCGGCGTATTTTGCATTAAGCAGTGCCCTTCATGGTTATAAATTACCACAAAAACATTTTTTTCGGCTGTAAAATATTATAAATATTATTTTAAACAAAAAGAAGAAAACTAAGTACAAATGTAAGCTCCAAATTACAATAAAAATAGAAAAAAATATTTAATATAAAGAATCTCAAGTCACAGTGCAACATTTTAACTTCGCAAAAAATTTGGTGTGAAATTTGTTAATTTAGTTTTTTTATCTTTAAATGAAACCTTATCAAACATCAAAATTTTTGAACATTTTTTTTAAATCTATAGAGGTCTGCACTCAAAGTAATACCAACTGCGCGCATCTGTAAACAGCAAACGGCAAATAAAAGTTTTCTCTTTATTGCAATAACATCATAACTCAGAAATTAAAATTTTCAGTTAATGTTTTAGAATTAAACATCAATCGCTTTTTATGTTGTGTAGTCTTTCATCAAGGCTGCAATATGCATTTGAGTATCCTTTTCAAGCTGTGCAAAGCTGATTCTTTAAAGACAAGTTATTTCCATTTTTTTTGCACAGGACTCATGTCTTTGTAAAGCTTTAATTTTTGCTTTAAGTCTTTTACCGTTTCAATGCGTATATTTTAAAGTTCATAGTGCGTTTACATCTGATCAAAGTCTGGTACTTATTGAATTTCGAATAAAATGAAGTCTACTTCTCTACTATCGACTTGAAATCTTGTAGTACTTAAGGCCATTTCAGACTATAATACAATTATTAATACTTTTGTGGAAAATGCAACTCTGACATATTGAGTTGTTATTGCTTTTTGAAATTTTTTAAACAGAAATTAGATAAGGGAAACATTTTCGTCAAAAGTATTAATACTTTTATTATAGTCTGAAACCGCCTTTAGTGGTGCAATCATGGTTCTTTCAAAATTGTACTAAACAACATTCCACAAGGTATGTGAATTAGCTATATAACAGTTGTTTGGTTGCAGTCTAGGAAAAATATCAGTCAAGGGTTTTTGTTTTGGATACGAAACCTTGATAAATTTCAAAAACGGAATAGATTTTAATAAAGATTGTCATTGAAATCTTTATAAAATCTTTATCTTTTATCGTGCAGCTGTAAATGCTTTTTAAAAACCAATTTCGCTTTACACTCTGGTTTTCGACTTCAATTAAGTTTTCAACAATCATTGTAATTGCTTTAAATTACTCGAGTAGAAAACATTCTGCGGTATTCAAACGACAAATTTTGCAACCTCATGCTACTCCTAACAACGACTCATAAGTATTTAAAAAGTAACTTTATAGTCCTTGAGTAAGAGCAGCAGAAAGAAATCTAGTGTAACAACAATAACAGTCATAAAAAGAAAAATTAAAAACATTTTAAAATGCCATTTTCTCGCCAACTTAAGTATTGTTAAGTAAAACAGAGAAAATACTTTATAAACATAAAAAGGAAAACTTTAATTTATGCCATTTTATATTTCTTTTATCGGTATAATGACCAACTCAAATACGAGACTTTTGACTGAATGAATGGTTAGATGGCTGAATGGCGCGTCGGCTGGTTGGTTGGTTGGTTGGTTGGTTTACTGACTGTATAAGTGGACTAAATGGCTGTTGAATTATCCAACAACAACAACAACAACAATAACAACGGCAACCATAACAATAACAACAACATGGTGAACAACTTTAGCACCACAGTAATTTTGAAATAACAAAATAATAAAGTCAATGTCATGGCAAAGTAGGGGAAACGAGGAGGTTGCTGTGATACACTAAAATATGTATACAAAAAAATTATGCTCAGAACAAAAATTTATCATAAGAGTCAGTCAAACAAACATACGAATACTAACGTATTATAAATGCATGAAAAAAAAATAAAAGAAACAAATGAAAACTGCCATTTCTCTCATTACACATTTTTTTTTTGTTACTTTTAAGCTTTCGGCTACAATTTTTGGTCCTGGCGCTGCAAAAAATAAACCTTAAAAGCCTGAAACTTTGTGTGCCTGCTTGTTGCTGTTGGCTGGTTTGTTTCACTTAATAATTTTTTTTTTTTTTTTTTGTCTGAACTGTGAGTGGGGTGGGTATTCGTTATTTTCTGTTTGTTAAAGGACCATTTTATTTTTGTATAATTTTTGCCTTGTTTTGAGTTTAAAGTTTGTTGTACTGTACTGGCCGAATGACTGACTCTGTGTCCATTCTCTGCGGCAACTAACTGAATCGTAAATTCACACCAATTATGCGGGTAAACATAAACTGAATTTGCATGCGATTAATTCCGTTTCTTGTTTTTACTGTCTTTCATGTTTAACTTTTGCCCATTTTTTCTTTTTTTGTTCGGGCAGTATTTTATAAATTTTTTTTTCTTATCTGTTTGTGCTTGTATAACTGTGACTTATAGTTTTATTCAAAATCTACACGCAGACAAATAAGAGGGATATTCGCACATATGCCAGAGATAAACTTAACACACTGAAACTGCACAGAAAAAAATCCAGCGTCATTGTGATGAATGTTGAACGATAAGAAATTTATTAATTTAGACAAAACATTTTAGTAAATTTATAAATTTTTTTTATCGAAAAAATATCATGAACATTTTCTGTATTCCATGTGGAAAAAATACAACACAAAAATATATTTATGATTTGATTAAGCTAAAGTTCATATCGCCTTATACGCCAAATTAAATTTTAAATACCATAATAATTAATGAACAAATACAAACACTAGCAGAACGGCACAACTAGCTGTTTTCGAAGGCCGCTGCATCATCATCATCAGCGTTCTTTGTGTGTGGTGTCAGTTGATGCAGATTTCTGCTTCGTCTAAAACAAAAAGTCCCAAATACACAATCATATACAACTGAGCTAAAATATATTTAAATTGCACAATTTTCTCGCCTAATTTAATTAAAATTTATTTATTATTCTCAATTTAAATAGTCTTGTGCCAAAAAAAAAACATAATTCCCCCACAAAAGTATGTCAACTTAACATCAACAACATCTTTCGCCTAAAACGTCTTTTTATCACTCATTAATCTTTTTTAGATAAAGGTAAATATAAAAATAAAATATTAAAGCTCGCTCGCTCGTTCGTTCAACTTTTGGCACAGATTTGTATAATAAAGGCACGGCCTACAACAAAGAGTAAACAACAATGAAAACAAAACCAAAAACAAAAATAAATAAAACACTTAAATGCATAAATTAAAACCATTAAACCATACTGGCAAAATAGACAATAACTTGAATTTTTATTTATTTATTTAAAGTCACGTTCCTACCGGCTTTAAAGAAAACAAGTCTAGACAAAAAAAAAAAAAAAAAAAAAAAAAAAAAAAAAAAAAAAAAGATCCCACCAGCACCAACGACAACAACACAACAACTTGAGCTGAGCGTGTCTGACACAAACAGACACAAGTGTAACAACAGCAAACAACCCTGAAGAAAGTGGGAATAATGAAATTGTAGTGATTTACTAGTGATATTTTCAGTAGTAAATACTACTGACCAGGTGCACCCCAGCCGATGGTATCATCTATTGACATTTAACATTAGCTTGTCATTGAAGATCCACCACCAGACTGTAACACTACTGACTAAGTAGTTCTTTTGGGACCAAATGGAGACATTGGCATCAAAGATTCACTAGTAAATTTTAGGGTCTCAGGTCTAGAATATCGATATTTCCTCGCTCGTTGCCAATATTAAAATTATAATAATTTTCTAGTGACATTGCCAATAGTGCTACTGACTAGGTGTACCCCAGTCAATGCAATTGCCTATTGACATATAAAATAGGATTGTCATTGAAAATCTACCAGTAGACTTTAGAACAATTGAGAATGTAGTTCTTTTACGACCATATGGAGATTCACTAGTAGATTTTAGCGAACCTCGCCTACATATATTTATTTAATATTATTGCACAGAGACATATGGTTCTAGGCTGACTAGAGGGATGTTTCTTTTTTTAATGAAATGTAAACTAACACAAAAGGAAATTTTATTTGTCTTATTAAACAATTAAACACACATTTTGCAAATTAATGAAAATTGTGAATAGGCTTAATATACAAGGTGGCGCAAAAGTAATCCTCCTATCAGAAAATGCTATAAATTTTGCGATTGGCGACTAATGTCAGTTCTGTTTTGACATTTGTGTAGTAAACACATGCGAAATACACGTTAATAAGCAATGTTACGCTACACTGCTCCAGAACGCAGAATATTGGTGACTATTTATTTGACCAATAATCGGTCGTGAATTTCGTCGCAGATTTCCTGGCCGTCCAACGCCTACTGGTGAAACACTGCGACGTTTAGCCCCTCGCCTCGAAGAGACTGGCACAACACGAGATGCTGCCAGGCGTGGCAGACCCCGGAGTAGCCGTTCTACAGAGAATATTGCTGCTGTAGCCAGGGATGTCATGGAAGCGCCGTCGACATCGACCAGACGACGTGCCACGCAAATGGGTATCAGTCGACGGTCTTTACAGCGAATTTTAGTACACGATTTCAAGATGTTTCCGTACAAAGTCCAGACGGTGCATCAGCTGTTAGCTGCTGACCGCCAATCGCGTCTAACATACGCTCAAGCCATCCGTGATCACAACCAAGAGGTTATTTTTGCGCCACCCTGTATGTATGTAATCCAGAGGTTCCAAAATGTTTCGTCAAATAGAATATTTGACGATTTAATACGATTGGAATTCACACAATAGATTGACATGGTTTGTGTCTTTACTAACTTATATGGAATTTCAGTATTTTATTCTTACTTGAGGCGATTAGGATTCACTATCCAATACTCTTTTTCAAGCAGCACATTCAATTCAAAATACTATGCAATATCAAAAAATGTCTAAATATTAATTATACTACAGCATGGGTAAATTGGCTTTTAAGGCATTAAATTCCTTACGATCCAATGGCTTGATATTTGTACCTGAATATGGTGAGAGATGCTCAAAGTCACGATGCTTGTTATCAATTTGTGACTGATGTTTTTTCAAAAGCTTTTTGACGATCCAACTTTATCAACCTGCTGCCAATTGTTGTCCATACTTTCTTGCTTTTATGTTTTCTTTTCAAGCTATCTAATGGCTTCGCGGTTTTGTTGACGCCTGCGGTCGATATTCACAAGTTCTTGTTCATTGACTTTTGTGGATTTTAATAGTTCCATGCATTTTTGTTCCGATGTCTTAAAGTACGGTCACACTTGTCAAACATTTGTCCAAAAAACTGTAACCAAGAAACACTAATCAAAAAAGTTTTGATCCAGAAACAGTTTCTAACACAACTAATGAACAATGCCATAAACTCTACTACACCAGGGTTGTATTTACTCAAATGTCGTACGATTGTGCAGGATAATGAATAATACCATTTAGTGATTGAACAAAATAGTGTCGAGTTTTTTTGCTGCGAACTTCGAATTTTATGCCATTTGCGGGAAGCTTGATTTACTTTAATTCAATTCGAAAATAAGGCTCGATACATCGAGATCTTTTTTATTCGATTTAATCTTAATTGACAAAAATTAAAGTTTTGAGGAAAAGGTTGTTTTTTTTATAATATTCAAAAATGTTGTACATGCATAAATTTTCGCTAACGATAAAATTTTACATCATGAAAGTTATCAACAATTTTGTGACCTTTTGATAATTTCAAACTATGGCTGGCGCCACAAAATTTTAATTTCAATTAAAAAATTAATTTTTTTACTACATTTCGCTTACGATTAAATCATCGGTTTGATCATAGATTTGTGGCAAAAATGCAATAGTGAACGAGGTCGATTCAAGTCTAAAAATTACCCAAATAAAAAAGCGCCTAAATGAAAAATACCACCAGAAATAAAATAAATAGCTTAAATGCAAAAAAAAAAAAACCAAAAGTAAAAAGATGGCAAAAAAAATTTTAAAAAATTGTCAAATACCGGGAAAATCGTCAAAACGAACACAGAAAAAATTAAATTTTGTTTTCAATAACCAAATTCATTGAATCAGTAAATTTTTTGTGTGAATGCGGACCTACAAAGAAATTTGTAGATTCTGAGAACAATTTTGTAAAAATTTAACTGGAAAAAAATTTTATTTTTAGTTAAATTATTATGGCATTAGAGAAAAAAGTTAACTGAAACTCAAAATATTTTCAGTCAAATTTATTAATAGGAACAGAAAAACATTTTTGCAGATTTTTTTTTTTGTATTATTCAGCAAATTTTATTTTATAATTTACAAACACATTCACTAAAATTTTTCGTATTATCAGAAAATAAATTAACTGAATCAATAACAATTCTTAAATTTTTTTTTTTTTTTAAATTAGTAAAAGTTTTATCTAAAAAAAAATAACTGAATCAAATGAAAGGTTCAACTTTTTTTTTACTTTCAAAAATGGGCTTGTTTTTGTGGTTAAGCATTTAGTTCCCGCTCTTAGAACTCGTCAGTAGACTTCGACCCGAAAATTTTTTAATGTAGCTAACAAACTCCGTATGTTTATATTTAGTAAGACTCTTAATACTATATTGAGAATCACAATATAGTTACAAACATAACAAGTTTGAAAACCGCAAACAAAAATCCTTAAAAAAATAAAATGTTTTTTTATCTATAAAATAATTTAACTGAAAAAATTAAAAAAAATCAGACAAATTTTTTTGCAGTATATAAAAATAAATTTAACTGAAAATAACAAATTTAAATATAAAATAAATAAATCTAAAATTTTTTTTTGCAAAGTTTACTTTATATAGATAATTTTCATTCTATACAGTTTTTTTTACATAAAATAAAATTGGAACAAATAATTTACTGGAACAGTAAAAAATATTTACTGAAACTAAATTATATTTCAAAACACACGTTTGTTTGAAAATTTTTTGGGAATAATTTTTTCTGCGAAAAAAGAGCCAAAATTAAAAAAATCGCTAGAACTAAGAAAAACACCGAAGGACTTGCTAAAAAACCGAGAAAAATCACAACTAAAATGGAATATACCACTAAAAAAAAATGTATCGCTTAAATGCAAAAAAAAAAATACGAAAAGAAAAAACTCCCCAAATACCGAAAAAATCGCCACATACACGTAAAAATATAAAAACGAAACAATTTATATTTTTATATGAATTTTTGTAAGAGCTTCCAACATATATATTTTTTTAAGAGAACTAATAATACTCACGCAATGAATGCCTACTACTATTACGAAGTGTTAGGGAAGGCAGGTGGTGAAGGAAGAGATAGAGGAAAGCTTCATTAGTTTACAACTCTGCTTTTTGCACGTTATTTTTTAAGGCATTTTGAAGCGCCTCTGGTGTCAATGAGGCGTGTTAAATTTTTGTAGCTATTTTATTGGGTATCTTACTTCACCGATGATTCTGCTGCACAATACCGACGAAGAACGGCGCTCTGATGTTACATAAGCATTAGTATCCGCTGAAGCCGGTGTAGTTCAGTGATTAGTATATATGCCTTAATCACTTGAACTTTCCTACAACAACTGATACAAATGGACACTAAAGGACATCAGGAAAAATGCGTGGTGTTATTATTTAATGACTATTGGAGGTCGGGTTCGAACCCAGGACTTTCGTGCTAACTACTTCAGTCAACGCCACCCCCCCCCCCCCCCATTAAATAATATGCAGTAATTTTAAGCTTTCATTCAATTTAAAATATTTTATTTTATTGACAATACTCTATATCTACTCACTGTCATTTATAAAAATAGAAATTTAACCTAATTTGGTGACGGCTACAACTGTGGTTGTCATAAAAATAATCATTTTGATAAACATACATGTATTCTATTTTTAAAAACTTATAGTGTGTTGTAGTACAGGCAGTACTCGCAATTTACTTTGACATTTATAATTTCTGACCTGAAGTTAGCTGCAAATGCATATCTGATGTTTTTGGAGCTTATACTGCCTGCTTTTACAATACATTCCGAGCTAGTAACTGCAATTTATATTTATATATAATTATCTAGCCTTTGGACTGTTTTGAAGCACTAGACTTCGAAAAGAAAGCAATTGGCCATTCTGTCTGCCAAGATAATAATCATAAAGCATAATATTATAAAATATATCAATATGGTGTTTTCACAATAAATTTATGCAATACATTCAATTCAGTTTCTTGAATAGTTTTTATACACATTTCCTAGACAACATCTGGAATGAAAACATTGTAGCAATAAAACTTGTGTCTTAGGAATGGAAAAATAAACAACAAGAGATACCCTTTTCTGATATAAATCAGAAAAAGGACTCAACATTGTGAAATTTAGTATAAATAAGTTAGAGATTAACCCCCTTATGCAAAAACGATTGTTAAACTTAAAGTTGGTTCAGCAAACGAATTTTGTATGGCAAAACCGGTTTTAACACATGCTTTAACTTTAACAAACATTTTTGCATAAGGGGGTAACATATTAAAAAGCTTTAAAAATATGTATTTTGTAAACAACATAGTTGGCTTTATTGAAGTTTATCACAGACGAAACAACGTTTTATTTTAAAGTAGTCTACTCCAAAAAAAATACTTTTCAAATATTTACATAATTTAATTTTTTCCTTCTTAATAATTTCCACTTTTTTACTCGGCATTCATTGGCAATTCTTCACTTTAAAAGTAAAAATTGACAACAGATTGTCTCTCCTGAAGACATGTTAAATGAGAAAAATGAACGAAAATAAAAAAATTAATGCATGAAAAACACAACGGCAAACCCATTCAACGGTTTGACTCTTGCTGTTGTCACATCCTTTTTTGCCCACGAATGATGACGGTTGAATGGATGGATGAATGGACTGATAAAAGATGGCTGTTTGTCTTTATTTTATTCAATGATGAAAATTTTATACTTTTCACATTCTGGTGAAAATATTTGCTGAACTCTGAGATGACAGAAATGAATTTTGATGATTTTCAAAGGTACAAAAAGTTACAATATTAATTAAATAAAGCATACGAGTTCAATAAAAGCTGTAATGATTTCTTTAAAAAGTTAATTTGCAAGACATAATTTAATGGTTCTTTCAAGTCACAGCCAACACGTTACATTATCAGAAAATATTTTGGTTTTAAATTCCATTCCACCTTCAAAATCGTTTAAAAAAATTGAATAACTTGAAAAATATTTTGGTATGATATTTTAACCCATAATAGTCGTATTCTCGTCTGTCGGTGCTTATTTGACTTCTTTTTTATCTACGATGACCACTGTCCGTCTGTCTGTCTGTCACATGCTTTTTTAACCAGAACCGTGAAATTTTCTCAAAGCATGTAAAACTTTGACCTCTTCAACAACAAATATATGACAGTTACAAGTTAAATCAACATTAAAGGGTATCCCATCAGTTAATGTTATTTTGACTGTCGGGTATGTTTTGCATTCCACGTGAAATGAAACCGAGTGGAATTGCCATACAATTGTTGTTAGACATATGTAATTATAACAACAATGCTATGGCAATTCCACTCGTTTAATTTCATGTGGAATGCAGAACATACCCGTATATAATTTTAGCACTTGCTGTATCTTGAGAACCGCAAACTCTAAAAAAAAAACTTCATAAAATCGCTAAAACTAAAATAAATAGCAAAAAATCGAGAAAATCGCCAAAACGAGAAAAAACGCAAAACTAAAAATACGTCAAAAACCGAAAAAAATACAAAGTCCCTATTTACACTATGCAAGTCTTATTGCTAAGCGGATTAGTTTATTAGGAGAGAGAGACGGGGGGAAAAGAAACGTTGCTGTTCCCCTCGTATCTCTCTACCTGAAACTAATCAGCTTAGCAATAAGACTTGCACAGTGTGATTTGGGACAAAGAAAGAAATTCAGTTAATGGGATTTGTTTTCAATAAGAAATCGTGTTAAATGTCCAAAAAAAAACTTGCTGTAAACGGTATAGATTTTCATGAAGATTTTGGACCAATCCCACGATGTCGACAACGTTCGACTTGTCGCACATTTACATTCAAAACAAAACCAAATTTTAATATTTTGCTGTTGTGTAAGTGTGCGACAAGTCGAACGTTGTCAGCATCGTGGGATTGCAGGTTTAATTGAATTCTGCTAGATTTCATTCAAAACCAAGCACTCAAAAATATTTTCAAACAAAAACGTCCTAACTCTTGTTATTGAATTAGATACATTAATTGTATGCAAATATTATTATAGGAGGCTTACGAACAACCTTGGCAATCAACACTTAGAAAATAAAATAATAAAACACAAAACATTACAGAATAGGAAACATTCAATATAAAGTATTGTGTATCACCCACGCTAGAGTTATTATTGTGGCTACACCATCGCTAATTGAAGAAACCATCTGGTTCGAAGGACCATTACTAAAGTGCAAACGTTGCTTATATGTCATCTCTAGTACTTGCGGTAGTAAAATAGAGACAAAAAGTAATTATAAGAATGCATTTATCTTTTGTTCAAATAATTTAAAATATTTTTACTTTTAAACCCCCAACCAAAAATATGTTTGTAGTACATGTATATGCAAGTCCACGTACAGACCAAATGGCCGCACAGGTTTTAATTTAGTTTTTCTGTGCTTGAAAGGTCAGCGGGGTTCTTAAACTTTTTAGTTCATGTTATTTTTTAAATACCTCGGGGTTTCTGTAAAGTTTTCTGCATAAAAAGGGGGGCGCGGCTTGCTAGATTCGCTATTACTTACCAAAACAAATTTAATACTTCATAAGAATTTTCAAATAGAAATTTATAAGAAATACCATAGTGCAAATAACAAATATGCATACTTTGCTTGCATCAAATATTTTACTGCATGATAAATAGGCGAATCCTTCCATTTGTATCTCAATACGGGTATCTGCATAAGAGCTTACATAAATTAGTAAAATGATATTAATAGTTAAAAACTTGAACACTATGCCCTGGAAACGATGTGCGTATGTAGTTATTACAGTTGTTTGGCGGCATGAAAGTGCTGCCTATTGAAAGCGTTTACATTATGGTGTGTTAATTGAATTTCATTACATGCCGTCAATTAAACACATGCATGAATGGTTATTGTACAACTCAATCAAAAATGACATTCTGTATTTTTCTCGTTATAGCAACAATACAGCAGAAAATTGAATAAGTCTGGAAGCAAAAGTCAGTTTCAAATATTAATGTCCATAAAATAAAATGCAACAGCAAGCTACAATGCATTTATTTTTTCACTTACTGCGAGGAAGAGGCATGCATATAAAAGAATAATATCTACGAATATTGAACACTAAGTGTGCAGAGTGCAGCGGATGTACTGCAAATTTCCGTTTTCACTAGACAACTCGGCTATCGCGAACTCAAAATCGAGTTTACAAGGACTTTTGGAGTTGCAAAAATAAAGGATCAATTAATTATATTTTTATAAAAATTTTTTCGAGGTTTATATAAACACGCACACATGCATATTGTTATCAATATAAAAATAACCGGAATATATTCCCATGACTACAAAACTTCAAGATCTGAAGAAAACTTTATTTTTAAAAATCGAAATGAAATCAGTGGCAGGCATAGGCGTAGCTAGGCCTTTCTGGGGGGAAATGCCCCCCCCAGACTTGATTTTGCCCCCCCCCCAGGATTTATTACAAATTCTTTTTAAAACATATTCTTTTGCCTGTAATATTAAAAAATTCAATTTTTTATTTATTTTAAAATTACTCATGAGAATATCCAGTAATTTTTATACAAACTTTTCGAATAATCGCTAAATATGCATACTTTTATTAGATAACAAATACCCAAAAGAACTATAAGTTTACAGCACTTGAAAACATCACAAATAGTAAACTCCATGTGAATTTATAATGCATATGTGTAGATATGTATGTGTGTATATAGCTTTCAACAAATTCTTAATAAAATTGTATTAGTGTACGTAGTTAGTAGCAAGACAAGTTGTTTTAAGGTGTTCTTAAGATTTTCTATTGTCAAATTGTTTGTAACAATAGCCACCAATTTTTATTTAGAGTAAAATTAAAAAAATAGCGAAAAATTATGATCTGCAAATACCTTGTATATATTCATATACTATATATACACGTACACACACATGTATGTATGTATGTATGCATATTTATGGTTCAATCCATGTCTGCCAGATAAAATGATGGAAAAATCACCGAAATCCCGATAAAATATAAAATAATCGTCATTTCATGTCCGAAAAAGCGTCAGAAAATCGAACAAATCAAAATTTCCTCTTTAAACATGTATACATATGTTTTATTTTTATTAGAAAACAAAACAAAACAATTCATGTTCATATACAACTTTGTTAGACTAGTGGAAAACTTGTGAAAAATATTCCTAGGTCCAAATTTTGGTATCAGTACTTTTGATGACCGCAATTTTTGATAGGATATCAACTTGCACAGGTCAATATATCGTTGGTCTCAAATGGAAAGGCCCTAACGCAAATAATTGTAACTTTACAGGAGAAGGTAAAACATAATAGAAAGTGTAATATTCAAAATGTATCTTTTTTGTACAACTGCTTGTAAAAGCGCTATTTTTTACACTATTGCAATAAATTTTTGTGATGAGGTGTATTAGTGTGAAATTTATTGAAATCACTGAAAAACTCAACTATCGATATGTATGCATGTAATGGGTGTTTTTTTAGAGGTATAGAACTTCGAATTGAAATAAAACACAAGAAAATCGTTTTAATGTCCATCAATTTGGCTTTATTGGAAGGATAATTATATGCCATTAATGTTTAAATATGATTTCGGGCATGTGGCCGCCGCGGCTGGCTCGAATAAAGCCAATTCTACAGGTCCAATTTTCAACCACTTTTTCGAGCATATGGGGCCGTATGTTGGCAATAACGCCACGAATGTTGGCTTCCAAGTCCCCTAACATTTCTGGTTTGTTGGCGTAGACGAGCGACTTCACATATCCCCAAAGAAAATAATCCAATGGTGTCAAATCACACGATCTTGGTGGCCAATTGACAGGTCCATTCCGCGAAATTATGCGCTCATCGAATGTTTCCTTCAATAAATCGATTGTGACGTGCGCTGTGTGGCATGTAGCGCCGTCTTGTTGGAACCACAACTCATCCACATTCATGCCATCCAATTCGGGAACAAAATAGTCGGTTATCATGGCTCTATACCGGTCTCCATTAACGGTAACTGACTCTCCAGCATTATTTCGGAAGAAGTATGGCCCAATGACTCCACCAGCCCATAGAGCACACCAAACAGTCAGTTTTTGTGGACGTAATGGCGTCTCAAGGTTCTCATGTGGATTCTCTTCACTCCAAATGTGGCAATTTTGCTTGTTGACGTAGCCATTCAACCAAAAATGAGCCTCATCACTGAACAAAATTTTGCGATGAAAATCAGCATCGAGATCAATCTCATTTTCGGCCCATACACCAAAATCACGACGCATTGCATGGTCTCGCGGCTTTAATTCTTGCACAAGCTGGATCTTGTAAGGTCGCAAGCCAAGATCTTTGCGCAAAATCTTCCATAAAGTTGATGGACAAAGCTCCAATTGCTGTGCACGGTGGCGAATCGATTCATTCGGGTCCTCTTCAACACTTTGCTCTACAGCGGCAATTGTTTCTTCGGTGCGCACTGTTCGACGTCTCTGCGGATGCGTATTATCACATAGAGTAAACGTAGTGCGAAAACGATCCATGGTTAACCGAATTAATTGCTCTGATGGACGATTATGTCGACCATAAAATGGACGGAGCTTGCGGTAAACTTCGCGAACTGAACCATTATTTTCGAAATAAATTTGCACGATTTGCAAGCGTTGTTCTTTTGTCAACCTGTTCATGATGAAATGCAAACCAAACTAAATATTAATCACTTGACAGCTGACAAAATGGCCGCCAGTTAAAAAAGTGATGCCAACTTAAAGTTCTATACCTCAATAAAAAACACCCATTATATAATTACATATATGCACATAAAATTTTTTTCAATTGAACACGTATACATACATACTTGCATACATATGTTTGTACTTATTTATGTATGTATGTTCATTCATCGTAACAATATAGTATTGATTCAGAACTTCAACATTGGAAGGGTAACTAAATAATAAATGGCAATTTTCTATTTTTATTTATGCACCAACAGATAATTTTTTTTTTAATTAAATAATAAATTATTAAGAAATGAAATCATGAATGATGAATGAAATCATTTCTTGCTTGTATCTTTTCGAAATATTGTATCCAAATATAGTATATACATAAATAATTTTTCCATATGAACATATAAGCTTGTTGGAAACGAATATTAATTTTATTATTATTTAGCTTATTATTATTAGATTATTATTATTATTATTATTTAGTTTTTTTCTAATACATACTTTACTTTTTGTCTATATATTGTTTTTGCTTTGAATGTTTTGTTTTTCTAGTTTTAATTATAACTTAATTTTTGTTATTGAAACTGGACTGTTAATTTATGTTTTAACTTAAATAAAAAAATGTTAAAAAAAAAATCTTTATAAAATTTTTTAAACGCACTAATCCAAACCAATATTTTACTTATTAATATTTTACTTATTAAGCAAAATATATTTTTTTTATTTCCAATTTCAATGTATTTTTAATAAAAAATATATATTTAACTTAATAAGTAAAATATTAATTTGGGATTATTATTGCGTTTAAAAAAATTTTAAGCTTAAATTTTAACAATTCCCCTAAAAAACACTAATTTAAAAAAAATTGTGTTTGCCCCCCCCCCCCCAGAAAAAATGTCTTGCTACGCCAATGGTGGCAGGAAGATTAAAAAGTCTGCTTTGAAACTAATTTACTTCATAACGTGTAAGAGTTCTGAAACTACTGTCCCCTTCATGAATCGACTCTTTGAATTCTCTTATTTTTTTTTAATGAATACCGAACGCAGATAGTGCTCGTAGCACAAGCCGTTTGGAGATTTAAACAAAAATTGACAAGGTAATGAGATAGGAAATAGTCGATAAAACATTATTTTTTCTTTTTGCTTTTATTTAAATTTAAATTTTTTTTTCTTTACATGTAAGTGTCCACATTGTCCTTTCAGGTTCGACTTTTGTACAAAAAAATTTAATGTGTTTACATGATAAAAACTAAAGCAACAAAAACATTAAATGAAAATTGTGCAATAACTACCTTTAAAAAACAATAAAATAAAAACATAAAAACATAGTTGATACGAAAAAAAAATAACATTTGAGTGGCGCTTTAGCAGTTGAATTGTGTTTTCAATGGGGAAAATAAGCAAAATAAAGTTTAAATATTTCATCCAAAATAAAAAAAACATAATAAAAAGAAACTCACGTTCACTTTGTATTATATTTTTTTATATATAAACTAATCAATAACTAAAAAAAAGACATGCATAAATAAGCTGTCGCGTTGCATTTTTGCTGCAGTAGTCTATGCGAATGAAATGATTAAAATTTCCGGCAGTTCTGAAAGCAAAGCAATTTTTGGGAATACACAAGTGTAAATCCTACTTGCTGGGAAGGATTCCTACAAGAAAATTTTGAAACATAAATAAGAATTATTTGTGACTGACAACTATTTTCAGAAATTATATGAAAAAATATATAAACTAAAAATTACAATACCCTTAGTTCTAGTTTACACTATGCAAGTCTTATAGCTAAGCTTATTAGTTTGTAGGGCAGAGAGAGAGAGACGAGGGAAGAAGAAACGAGTACTCAGCTTCATGAACTTTCAATACATTTGGCTTTCTCATTCAAAATTTTAAAAAAGCTCATATGCATACACAAAACTATGCATAAAAAATATGTGCTGAAAAGTAAGACTTGCATTGTGTGAACGCCAATGAAAGTTCAAATAAGAAAAAGTTATAAGCTTAGCAATAAGACTTGGCTAGTGTGAACTCAGACTTAACATGTTGTTGGTTAAGCATACATATGGTATCAACTTAAGAAACTTAATAGTAGGCTTCAACCAATAAATTCTGTAAAAAAAAGCTTAAAAAACACTTCACATGTTTATAGAAAAACTTTCCAAATATTATTGAGAATTACGTACATAAACATAATAAGCTAAACAACTTCAAACAAACAAATAAAATTAAATTCAGAAAAAACATTTTTATTTGATCCTAAATCTGGTTTTATTTTTCCACAACTTTCTTGCAATTATTTTGCCCACTCGACAACAATAAGAGTATTTAAAAAAAAATTAAAAAGTGCATTTTTGGGTGGCTTTGGTAAAGGAGTTAGCTCGTTGGCTACAAAACCGAAGCTCCTTACCTCAAGCCTGTGTCAGCTGTTACAGGAAAGTTCAAGTAATGAAGGAATAGACACTGGTTACTGAACTACAGCGGCTTCAGCGAATAGTAATCCTAATATAACATTATAACGCGCTTCTTCATCGATATTGTGTACCAGAATCCTCGGTGTTGTAAAATAACCAATAAAATGGCTACTAAACAAAGCTTTGAAAGTTTAATGCGCCTTTTTGACACCAGAGGCGCTGCAAAGTGCCTTAGTAAACAAAAACAAGTAAAAAAAAGTGGAGTTATCGAAAAATAAAGTTGTTCTCTATCTTTATCTTTCTTCAACATCTTTCTTCTATATCTCTGTGCCTTTCTTAAAGAAGGTAACATATAGTGATAGTAGCATGCATGCATTGTCTCAGTGTTATTTCTCTCTTTTTCAAAAAAAAAATTATTATCTCATATAGGATATGAACACAACCCTTCACTTCATTGGCAGAAAAAGAATATATAAAATTAAACAATAAATGTTATGGCAGTACACTGACAATTAAAGTTGGTTATTTTATTAGTAACAACTAAAACCATTTAGATTAAACAACAGAAATAGTTTGTTGAACCGAATCCTAACATTTATTTTAATTTACGCTAAAATTAACAATATAAATTTGTTAGCGCCTTCACTATTTAAGTTGTTTTGATCTTAACTACTGTGAATATTGCTTAGATTAACCAAAAAAAAAGTAAATTTTATAAAATTTCGCATTAAAAGTAAAAAAATAATAATAATTGCAAATAATCTGCAGTAAGCGGCGATTTTAATCAATAAATTTAAATTAAAATTTAATTTTAAATTAAAATTATTTTTTTTGTTGTGGGATTCTTGGGATTCTTTTTCATAGGCCAGTGATTTCAAATAACCCAATAAATGATATCTAGTGATGTTAAATCACACGATCTAGGGGGCAGCCATGATCACCTGCAAATGTCTCATGCAGCAATTTAATTATTTTACAAACTGTATGGAATGTTAAACCGTCTTGTTAATACCCACATATTGGCCGCATTGATATCATTAAATTTTGGAAGAAATACATAATTATGTTATAATGTCGCGATATGGAGCGATTCTTGTACACGACGCCAAATTGAGATTTCTCGATTGCGTCCATATTGACATTTGATTGGCTTGTTTTTGAACGACCAGTACGTTTGGCGTCTCTAACGGATCCAGTTTATCCGAATTTTTTAAATGATCTCTTCACAGTTGACGAATTTAAAACACTATTCCCACCATATTTTGTATGAAATTTCAAACTGCGCCCGCCAAGCTTTCATTATTTTTGAAATATTTTTCAATAATGAAGACACGATATTCTATCGTGTAACGCTCCATTTTTAGTAACCCTAAACTGTCAGCTATCAATTTTTTTTGTTGCCAACTCTTTACTGCACAAATGGGCACAAAATTATATGTTGCGTTAATTTTGGAACACCCTTTACTAAGCAAAACATGTTATGGAAACTAATTTTTCCATTTAAATCACCGCAGAAATCTGCGCTAAAAATAAAATAACAAACCCAAATTTGTGAGATTTAACCATATATTAAACTTCCAACAACAATTTTCTTAAAATATAAACTTAACAAGTTAAATTGGTTAGATTAACCTACGAATTTTTTTCCAGTCTAATCACAATTCTTCAAAAATT
The DNA here is from genome assembly GCA_949987645.1 of Tachina grossa. Classification (NCBI taxonomy): domain Eukaryota; kingdom Metazoa; phylum Arthropoda; class Insecta; order Diptera; family Tachinidae; genus Tachina; species Tachina grossa. The sequence continues at coordinate 181,710,305 of OX465274.1, forward strand.
ATTAAACTCGCTCTAGCGACTGCTGGGCTTTGGCATGTTTTAACGCACATACACATTTACAATATCTCCATTTTGACATGACAGTTATAACAAATAAAACTGCAACAGCAACAATATGTTGCCAGCTATTTGATGGGACACTTTTATGTATGACCATGTTACCTGATCGATGATGATTTTTCTCTTTTATTTTTTTTTTCATACAGATAGACATTCATTGTTACATGATTTTAATGTTGAGGTAATGGTTTTACATGACATTTTTTTTTCGCTTGTAGCTGTTATTGTTATTATTAATGTGTAGCGGATTATGTAACATATAATAATAAAAAAATATATATATAAAACTTTTGATTCTCATCAAATGTTAGTTATTTAAAATTGTTTGTTTTGCCTTGTTACAATTGCTTCTTAATAAATAGTGTTGCAAAATTCTCGTCAATTTCGGGACACTCTGTATAATAATCTGATTTTTTTTTTTTTTTTTTTTTTTGTTATTTAATAGAAGATGTTCTAACTTTTAGTCTCTCAAAGTATAAATAGAACAAACTTGTGAAATGGCTGGAAAAATTTTATTTTTTAAGGAAACCAGGCAACTAAAATATGCGACAACTACTTAAGCCTTTCTTCCTATTCATTAATTTAAAAAAAAAATTTATTTTACAAATAAATTGTTTTAATTATTGCTATTTATTTAAGGCAATTAAAAATAATGCTTAAAATTTTACATGCCCCCAAAAAAATCTTAATAGAAAAAGACATTTGTTTACCAAATGGCTTAAAGCTAGAAATTAATTTTTTTTTGTACCAACATGAATACATACTTTAATGGCTTCCTAAGTAACTATGTTATATGCTTTCATTATGATTACCAATTAGGTTCTATCATTTAACTTGTTCTATTTAGTTTTTCCTTCTTTTTCTACTTTTCATTAAGTTAAAAGTTCTTCAGAATCAGTTATCGTCTTCTTCTCTCCTTTTAGCACACTCTATATACTTCATCCATACTTTATGACACTTGATGGTCTGCTTATTTTTTTTTCTGTCATGAAGTAAGTTTACGGTTTTATATTACAGAGATATATTAAATTTGTTGGGAAGTTTGTCCTTAGACCTAGATATGAGATATGCGATGTGAGATATGAGATATGACATATGAGATATCAGATACGAGCTATGAGATATGAGACATGAGATATCAAATACGAGCTTGAAAGATATGAAATAGAAGATAGAAGATACAAGATATGAGACATGAGATTTGAGAGATATGAGATATGAGCCATGAGATACAAGATATGAGATGTGAGAGATATGGGATATAAGATATGAGTTATGAGAAATATGAGATATAAGATGAGATGAGACAAGTCGAGACGAAACATAGCTGCCTTAGAGTTAAATGGAAGCTTTTCAAAATCCTTGTTTAGCGTGACTGCAAAATCTACTACAACCTGCAAACTATCCCTTTAATATTGTTCATTTTCTAAATCAATTAATAAAGAAATAACTAAGATTATTTTTTTTAATTCCGCGAAACTTAATGACTTCTTGTAATAAGTTTTCTTTTCCTTACTTGTAATCTCTTTTACTCGCACTCACTGTCTCTTCAAGCGTACTGAAACATTAATATAATTTGCCAAAGTTTCAATAGTACAGCATAAGCATAATGATAGCAGAAGAGGAAAAAATTTAACATAAAACTAAACCAACAGTCGTGGGTGGGTCTTATGATTTGTAGTTGAAAAATTCAAAAATAAAATAGAGCAAGTGGTACACTGTTTGCAAAAAGGATGCTGTACAATACGAATAAAAAAAATACGAGTAGTTAAAAAAATCAAATCTCAAATCTTAATACATAACACTTATTAAAGATACATTGTCTTAATTCAAAATTACTTGCTCTAAGTCTTTAATTATATATTTCATATAAATAGGGAAATCGCATTAAATGGGTGAGAGGCTTACCAGATCACGACTCTATTCTGAAAAAAATAACTTCAAATTTGGGTGGAATAATTTTTGTATATCCAACCGGTGCACAGTGGGGTCAAAACCCTTTTTCGCTGATCAATTCATATCTCCACAACTAAATTTTATATGTGTAAATCTTAGAATAAACTGCATGCATGTTTCAACAAAATGTTGGTGGTTCAGGAGGAGAGAGAGGGATACCCCTAATGCAAAGTAATTATTATTTTTTCTACATCTTTAATATTACAATAGTGCTGAACACTAAATTTGATGTGGATATTTTTTAAAACAAAATGCATGTTTCACTTAATTAACTACTAAACGTGAATTTTTTATATAAAAAAAACCGAAGCAGGAACAAAATGCATATTAACAATGCTTAGCCAACAAAACCGGCAAAATTAAAAAAAAAATTATTCACGCACGCTCCTAATGAATTGCCTGTCATTGAATGATTTTGGCTACGAATTATATAAAAATAGGTTTTTAACAAGCCTAAGAAAGTAAGATAAATCACACACGTCATTTGTATTATATATAAATACAGCGTGACTCATGCGTGACTAATACGTGACTCACGCTAATTAATTATGAAATTTGTACTTTTCTAATGAAAGCACACAAAAAAAATAACTAAAACAGCATCAATAAAAGTGTTAGCAGCAGTCGTTAAGTGCTTATTATTCGTTTAAAATAAAACGCGTGAGGCTACTACTATTTTTTACATAACTTCTAAAATAACGCTCATTTGTTCAAGTTTTAAATAAAATTTAAATCTTCCAATTAATAAAGTTATGTCTAGTTAAACTGAGAACATTCATTTTTCTTTTTTGCCCTTCCAATATTGTCATAAAAAAACAAAAGCACTTTCACTGCTAATTTTAATAACGATTTTAAGCAAAACATTTCAATAAATACCTGAATTAGATGGTTTCATGGTTAGATTTATTACTTTTTCAATATTACTTTTTTTTAATTATTTTCAAGTTTTCTCTCACAATGTTCAATTTTAACGCGTCATTAGAACAGCAGTGTTAGCAATTGTACATTTATTTTTTGCCTAGTGATGTAGAATTTTAATTGATTTAATTTTAAGAACTTTATGTACGTGAACTTCTTTCATTTAAATTAATCAGTGAGGATGGCGTTGGCTGAAGTAGTTAGCACGTTGACTACAAAACCAAAGATCCTGGGTCCAATCCCTGTATCCGACAGTCATTAGTAACAACACCACGCATTTTTCTGATGTGCATTAGTGTCCCTTTGTATCAGCTTTTGTAGGAAAGTTCATGTGATGATGTCGTTATTTGATCGTGTCACGCGTGACTCACGCATGATCGTGATCAAATTTATAATTAATCACGCGTGAGTGCTTGAGCGTGACTTAAAAATAAATAAGTCAAACTTGATTGTGCGTGAGCTATTTTTAATAATCACACACGAATTCTCACGCTCTCACGAAATATCATTCCTGAATAGGTGAGTATCAATATACTATACCATTTTGCACATGCTACGATGCAAGACCATTTGCACAAGATTGTGTATTGGCTATTTTCAGGTGTAGTAAACTGGTTCATATGAAATTCAAAAATACCATAATATAAAAATAAAATTATTTTAATATATGTTTTTATGGTACTCAACTTTGTTTTCCCTAAATTTTGACTTTTTCAGAAAAATTACGCATACATCCGCATTTATGAAAATACACTCTTAAATTTTAGTTGTTTAAAACTATCTACATAATAAAATGTTATACTTGAAACTTTCAAAATCTACTGTCACAACTTTTTATAAGCGCTTAAACAAAAAAAATATTTTTTAAATTTATTTTTTTAGGACATTGCTGAATGTAGGGTACATGTCCAAAATACAAAATAATTGGTTCTAAGCACATTCTTAATGCATTGTCTTTAGCGCTATGTAATAAAAAATTTAATATATATTAAACGAAGTTTTTTACAAAACTGAAACTAATGAAGATACTTAAAAAAAAAATTTAAAATTTGGATTTTTTAGCCTTTTCCCGATTTTCAAAATGGATATGTTAATAAATTTTTTCCCCATTGTTATTTAGAATTTTGCCAAAAATGTAATGCTGTCTTTTAACTTAAAATCCAACAATGAACTAAAAAGTAATAGGCGAAATACTAAAAAAACGTCAAGGCATAAAAAAATTCTTTGTCTTCAGTAAAATATCTTATGAGAGATACGGAAACACATCTTGGGAAATTATTTCTTAAGAATTTCAAGTTTATGTCAAAATGCTTTATCCGGTAATAAGCGGATAATTTTCAAAAAAAGTTACAAGCTTCAGAAGTTTTTTTTGAGTGTTATAAAGCCTAAGTACTCCTCTACGGATGTTAGGAGTTTCATATAATTCCAATCAGTAGTTTAGAAGGTCCAGATTTATTGCCATTTACTTTGTAAAAGCCCTACTGTGCAATGTAAACTTTACATATACACGTGCATACATATATACATACATACCTACATATGTATGTATAAAAATCTATTTTTCAACCCAAAAAAAAAAAAGATACAAATTGGATTGCATACTTTTTCGTGATCGTGATAAGTTGTAAACCACTCGTGCGTGATTAAGAATATTTTGTTTGTGAGCGTGCGTGATCGTGAAAATTTTCAATATTATTCATGCGTGAAAGTGCGTGAGTAAAATATTTTTCTGCGTGAGCATGCGTGTCGTGAGTCAAAAAACGCTCACGTGCACATCTCTACTGTTCACTGAACTATACCGACTTCAGCAGATGCTAATCCTAATGTAACATCAGAGCGGCCTCCTTTGAGGTTATTGTGTAGCAGAATCATCGGCGAAGTAAAATAACCAATAAAATGGTTACTAACCATAGCTTCAAAATTTAATACGCCTCATTTGACACCAGAAGGCGCTGCAGCACTGCATTATTAAAAAGCGTGCAAAAAGCAGAGTTGTAAAAGAATGAAGCTTTTTTTATCTCTTCCTTCACCACCTGTCTTCTATCACTATCCCTTTCTGAAAGAAGGTAACACCTAGTAATAGTAGTAGGCATTAATTGCCTGCGTGTTACCTCTCTTTTTTTTTTAAATAGTGTTAGTTTTAGTAACTGCGTATAATCATTATTATACCGCAAACAATTCGTATGTTCACATATTTTCTCTCAAGCAACTACGACTACAGCCGTTTCCAATATAAAAGAGCATCTCCACTACGTTTATGCGAAGAACTAAAATGCGATACAACTTAAAGCAAAAAGGCACATGCATATCAAGCGCATTGAAAAGCTCTTAACGAGTACTTATTGACTGAGTATGCTTACGCATAATACTCGGGATATTTATTTATCATTGGCCACCGTATACACACATTTGTGCATATATTTAATGGAATAAAATATGTGTTTTGGCTGTTTGAAAAGACGCATTATGTCTGTGTAAATAAATTTCCAAGCCATTGTGCACGGTAGGCTGAAGAAAAAAAACTGTTACTCACACTTTCTTTTTCAAACACAAGCTTGGATAAAATATTTAGTGCCATTCAGGATTCATTAATACAAAAGGAAAAGTGAACGTGTATGCTGTTGGTGTGACATGGCGTTTTTCTTTTTCTTCAATTCCTTCAAGTATCAAGCGCTCCACAGGAACAACAAAAACAATAGTAAGTTAGCTCTTCTATTTCCTTCTCTTTATCATTATAATTTTACCACATTACCACTGCATGGAATAGAAGAGAAGAGAAGAGAAGAAAAAAAGCACCCAGCCACTGGCATGACCAAAGCGATAATAATAAATTCCCTTTACAAATGAGAACAAAGTGTTGACAGGATTATAAGGAAACCACTGCTGGCTGAAGTTTAAGAATGTCGAAAGTAGCAAAGACACTACAGAGGAACTAGCCTAAAGAAAAAAACATAACTGAATGATAAGGATAGGAACTGAAAAGTGGCTCACAAATATTATTTGAAAAAAAACTGAATGAAAAGCGGCATGAAACGTAATGAATTTAGAATAAGAAACCTTCCAAAAGGACAATTGCTAGAGCAATTTCTTTAGATTTCACATTGAAGAAATAAGGAAGAATTAGCAAAGGAAATGTAGTTTTGTATTATTCTATAGTTTTTAAATTAGGATTTCTTTTGCAAGAAAATTAAAAAAAAAATAAAAAAAAACAAAAAGGAATGAGAAACAATTAACTTATTAAATAGTATTCAGGCTTTTTTTTATTGTTTTAGCTCGGACTTCCCATTTAGCGAAGAACAATAATAGTTGTGTGGTTTAGACTCAAATTTGTTGCAGTATCCTCTTGCTGCTTATTTGTGGTAGCAGTTAATTTTACTTTATTTCTTTCTGTTGCAATATTAAAATTAGTTAAATAAATCACAAAAGCGTTAAAGAGTGAAGGAAATAAATCGTAAAGTAATTTTGTTAAGTTTAAGCAGCATTTTCCACTTACAATAAAGGAATAAAAACTTAAGAATTACTTATAAAGTTAAAAAGGATTAAAGGAAAATAAAATTAAAAAAGCCACCAACAACTACTCCCAACGGATTTCGGTGTAACTTAGAAAACACTTTATTTATTCTTTTAAAATGACAAAATTGCTTATGAAAAAGTGGTCGTTTCTTAATATGGCAAACTGCCTGCTCAAAATCAAAAACGTCTGGTAATTTTTACCATTTCGTTCTTTGGTGCCCTTGTGGCTGAGTGGTAGCGATACTTGCGTCTCAGTCCAAAGATTGTGGGTTCGATTCCCGCCACAGACCCTGGGTATTTTCCGCAGACAAGCTAATTGCTTTGCGGGTTGTGTTAGTTATAAAATAAAAAGAATTTTACTGTTTGACATATTGTCATAAGTTTATTTTAATTAAAATTTATTTGCTGGTGGTTACGCATGTCTTTATGCATTTCATTGGTGCCTTGACAAAAATGATCAGTAGACTTCAAGCACACATTTTGCACAGTTAGAAATCTCTTATCTTATACACAGACTTTCAAAAACAATTTGAGAGCTCAAAATTAAAAACATTTTTGAAAATCACAAAAGTATAAAATAATCATAGTAGGCTTGGCAAAGCACCAATTAAATACATATAAAAATGCTTAACCACCAGCAAATAAATTTCAATCAAATCGATACCGTTTCGTTCTTTATTTGACAACGTATCGTATCTCCTATAGTGATTCTTACGTTCTCGGTCGAAATTTTAGAATGAAAGTTATCGAAATAGTAAGAACAGTTATTATTATTTCTTTCGATATGTAAAAGATAAGTAGTCTACCAATTTCAATTTCCTCAAAATGTTTTCTTAGGGCTAATAAATCAGTCAAAGTTTAAACGCTGGTTTAGTTAAACTAAAATCAAATGTATATGTGGTTTAAATGCAACTGGAGTAAATCAGTGAACCATACCTTATGTGTAGTTTAAAAAATAATATTGTGGCAGCACTAGAATAAATGCCAAAAAGCAGCTGTTTTGCAGCAGGCTATCAATTCTTTGTACAATCAAAAAGGCAAAAAATTTAAAAAAATTCAACTAAATGTCGCCAAGTTGTACTGAGAGAGGAATTATATTTATGCTTGGCGAAGTAGAATAGTATAAAAGAATAAAAGAGTGTAAGCAAACAGGTCGAACAAGATCTGAAAAAAAGTACAGGCTTGGTAAAAAGTTGAGTGCTCTTTCAATGCAAAACATATGGGCTGTAATTATCAAAGTCATATGGCCTGTATTGGTAGTTTAAACGACCAATTTTATGCGTTTAGAGATCGTTTAAATACTGTATTGATTTATAGGTTTGCTAGTTTAAAGACATTTTAAACCAAAAATAGGGATTAACTTGCTCTGATTTATTAGCCCTTAGTGTATTTATACTTCGAGAGGGGAGCCCACAAAATAAAACTCTAAAAAGTATTTAGATTTAGTTGCTTAGCCAGTCAGTCATATTATGTCGTCCTGCTGAAATACAAACCATGCAACTAACAAAAAATTCAAAATTTAATTTTAAATTAATTACGCTGTACAACAAAATTATTTTTTTTCTTCCAAATAATAATGTTTTGCCAAGTACGTATATCCGCGTTTTAAAAGTGTACATCTGAAACTCATTTTACGGCCTTATTAAAGTTGCTCCTCTATGTGGTAAAAAAATTTACAAGCAACATTTTGTTGGTATACATTAACCCTCTAAATATTCTGGAAATGGGTATTTTTAATTTTAATTTTTAAAAGAATCATAAATCACTCTTAAAATAGGGATGTATGCAGTTGAAATATTCTACGAAAATATTTGACATATTTGTCTCGGAACACACTTAAGTTGGAAATTGAACTTTAATACCAGAAATAAGAACTTATAAATGAGATTACCAGAAATAATAATGCAGAAATTATATACTGCCAAGCTGTAACTATACACTCAATTTATTTCAATAATATGAAAGAGAGAGTCCTTGCAAATTTCAATATGTATGTTTACTGTAACCTAAAGTTGTCTCTAATATATAGCAATTGAGCTGAACTCAACTAAAGCAGATGTATTATATAGCATTCCTATTTCTTTTCCATGATATTCAAATTAATTAAACTATACTCAACTAAATTATTTTACTCTGGCATCTTTTTAATTAAAAATAAATTTAATTTATGTTTCTTTCCATTGCTAACATTTTGCTCTGACACCATTCACCATTCGACTCAACTAATTAGCTAAATTGATTTGAAATTTATTAAGCATGAAATTATCAACTAAATATTGTTATTGCCGCAGTAAAACTAATTGAAAAATAGTAATTTAAAATAAATTTAGTATATACTGCATATATATATTTTTTTTAACATTTGTAACAACGTTTTTTTTTTTCATTTAACTCTCTTATTTTCTTTTCATTTCTTTGCAGTCGTACATTTAGATAAAACTGAAAAAAAACACAAGGAAAATATTGAAAACAAGAACATTTAAGTCACTTGTAATAGTAGACGTTTTGAAATGGCGCCAAAAATGACGCCATTTCCGTTGGGGGAAACAACAACAACAGTGGCAGCAATACTAGCATCGGCATCAGCAACAACAACAAAAACTACAACAACAACAACAACAACAACAACAAGATGGTACAGTCCGAAAGTAATCACAGCAATAGTAATTGGTATTTTATTACTAAAAATTGAACAAACTGCAACAGAAGGTAAGTTTTGCCATAAATTAAAAACTTTAAAAATAGAATTAACTTAAATAACATTTAATAATTTATTTGGTATTATATAATTTTAATTTATTCACTCATACATTCATATTTCATTTCCACTCAACTGAACTTGCACGAAAAATATTTATAGTTTGTCGGTTCTACCACAAAATTTAACATCTCAAAGTTTAAACCGCAAAAAAAATTTTTAAATAAAACAACGTGGTTTCTGAAGTGGGAAAAAATTCAATGGAAAAAAGTGGTAACCACTGAATAATTTATGTACTATATCACGAAAAAAAATATTAATTTGGCAGTTAGTCTATCAAAGAGAATCAAAAATTCTCGCCAAACTTAGTGAACCAAGCCGATCGGTTGTGGGCCGGCTAAAAAGCACCATCGGCAATTTTTAATGAGCCGCATACTCCGCCGACGAATGCGTTTAATCTTGCCTTTAATCCCCTTTTATTCAAATACTGCCACTTTTTTAAATCAAAATATGTGTATGCTTGTGATTTTACTGACATTAGCCGCCGACAGACGATTTAATTCAGCACAAGTCGACTTTCCGCCGCAGCCTTAGATATCGGCTTTGTTCTCTGGTCAAAGAAATTTGAGTGCTTTATTTTTGTTTTCAATATAAACAGGCAGAATATAACTTTTAATTGTCTTGGATGAAATGGCAGTAAGTCCACTTAAAATAAGACACAATACATAATTTGCTTAGCAGCTCTCCTGAGATTAGATATTCAATTCTATTAACTACAGTGCACAATAAAAGAAAAAAATATATTTTTTTTAGAATAAAAAAAATAATAAAATCAATCTGAACCTTTTCTAAAAGGAGGTTGAAGCCCTCCCTCCACCCCAACCATTCCCTTTCAGAAAAGATGGTGCATCATCATGGTAAACCGGGAAACTCTTCCATTTAATGTATATATATATATATATATATATATATAACATGTGTTCAGTACTTTTATGCAAAATTTCATAAGGAATATTTTTGTAAAACATTTTGACCTTTTTCCTCTTCACCATGTGACTCTTTCTGATCCTTTCGATAAACGGACAAAAACGTTCTTTTAAAGGGATGTAATATTCTACTTCTTATAAGTTTTTGCATTTGCCAAATAGTGAAATTCCGCTGGAACCTCATTTATGGGACCTTTAAGCCGCAATTGTGAATTAGTACCAAATTATCCCTAGATCGTATTTGCATTTTATATCTGGTATTTGAATTGAATTTCAAGCCGATGACCGATAATGCTAATAATAATGCTAAGTATATAAAGCAGAAACCTACATCAACTGACACGACACACAGTGGACCAAACACAAAAGAACGCTGATGATGAAGGTTTAGTGGCCTTCGAAAACGGCTGGCTGTTCCATTCAACTATGTGTTGTCAGAATATTTACAACTAACTTTGGTGTTATTTGTTCATTAATAATTATCACATGTAATTTGGCTTAAAAAGCGATACGAACTTTAGCCTGTTAAAATCATAAATATTATGTTCTCTGAAACAAATGTGTGGTCGTCGAAAACTAGTTATTGTTATTTTAAACATTTATTTCATTACGATAAACAGAGCAATGTTTGAATTTAATAATTACATTATCACATCCATAAAAAAGTGCGATATGATTAGAGTTTAACAATATAGTTTTGTTCAAAACGTATGACTACAACATAATTTCTATTATTATTTAAAAATAATATGATGTAAATAACAATATAATGTTATCCAAAATCATACTATGTTAAGTTTTTAAAAAAAATCTTTTTCAGAAACATCTGTCGGTTCAGTATTTCGTTTGTAAGCTATCGGTATTGCACGGGTGGTGTTAAATAAATGAATAAATAAATAAAGAATAAATAAAAGGGTAGACCAATAAAAATATATAAATATTAGTGTATCTCTTTATACAGGCATGTCAGTATGTCGTGTAAGTATACATTTCTATATATACATTTTATTTCAACAATATTAAATTATTTTTATTTAGATTTTGACGCACAGCTGTTTCCACAATAAATATATGATTAAAAAATAAAATAGTATTATTATATTAAATAATACTGTGGTCGTATTTAACAATATTAATATAATATTGGAACATGGTATGGTGAGTCTCAATTATATTTTAGTCACATCTAACAATAGTGTTGTCATATTTACAATACTAAGATTAAAATATAATTAACTAAGATAATATTATAATTAACTCAGATAATATTATAATTAACTCAGATAATATTATAATTAACTCAGATAATCATATTGTTAAAGTTTTTTTTCTGTTAACAATAGTATGATTTGACTGCAACCATATAATTCAATCATAGTATGTTGCTGTTTGATTATGGTTACCTCAACCATATTTTTGCTTTGCGTGTGTGTACAATTTTAACACGAACCTTTGAGCACGAATCGTGTCATTTTTAAACGAACACAACAATGTCTGTTTATGCAACGAAAAGTACCGTTTGTCTTGAAATAATTGATGAAACTTCTACAGATACGTAACATTTTCACGTTTTCGGTGTTGCCGTGGTGGTGTTCGACGAACTTCTTGGACATCAATAAATATATTTTCTATTTAATATTAATTTTGCAAGAATTAGTTTGACAAAATTTGTCCTAATAACTAGAATATAATAGCTTCAATAAAATTTATGAGATGTGTATATATTATTTATAATATAATATATGTAATTAATATAAGTATGTATACCAATAATTTGAAAACTCCTAAATGATTAATATTCTTAAAAATCCAAATATTTAAATTTAACTCCGTTAAATAAAAATTTCCATAAAATAAAATTCCTTCTAAATACACATTAATATCCTTGAAAATGATATAGACAAATATATTTTGTAAGCACACCGGCAAATTGAAAAGGATATAATACTCAATAAATGAATGAATATTTTAAATTTTGTTTTTATATTAATTTTTCTATACTACATTTTTCTATTCAATTGCACTTAATAAAAATTGATATGTTATTTTAGCAATTTCAAACTCCACACACATACATACATACATACACATATACAAATACATTTTATCTTTGCAACTGCTGTTCCCTTTATTCATACTTTGGAAATGTAGCATCAATATACTCAGTAAAAAACGTAGAAATTTATATGAAACAAAAAAAAAACAGCGTAGAGTGGAATAATTTTTGCACAAAATAAAATATTATTTTAAGTTATATTATTTTGAATCATTTTTAGAAAACTCATACATACATAATGTGCTACACAAGTAGATATCAATTAAGAACGTGATTGCAAATAAATGTTTAATATGATTTGGAAAAATATTTACACAAATACACACAAGATGCGCATTTGCAAGAGCTTTTTCCTATTATCTATGGATTAAATTCTGCTAATAATTTGTTATTAAAATTATGTGTTATATGAAGCTACAAAGAACACTTGAAAATATTAAAGAATTTAATCAAAAAATTATCTTTTACCTGATTAAATATAAATTTCCAATTTTTTTAGTTTTTCATCAATAGGAAAAATATGAACTAGCGGGTTACGAAAAGTAACTTCAACAAAAAAATAAAAAAAAAATAAAATATTTGTTGATGTTCCACCTTAGAGGGCTGCGTAAACAGTCTTGAAATGTAAATACGTCTTGCTTTTTAAATGTATTGTCGGAGCATGTATTACACTAAAGTTTAGTGACTAAACCAATAATAAATGATGCCGCTTAGTAAGCGAAGCACGATGAATGTATTCATGTACGTGTATATGAGCATTTACAAACGATGTCGCTACTTCTTGTTCATAATAAACACTCAAAAGAAGCAGTGTTGATGCGTGTATGCTTGCTATATTGCATATTGTACGTTTGAATGTGTGTGTGTGTGTGTGTAAGATGTTGATGGTAAGCTATTACCCAGTGGTATGAAAAGGAACCATTGTCACCAATGACATGCGAAGTAGTTAGCGCTTTTGTTCGATTTGAACTAGCGACTGCCCATGTGGCATTCCAATCATATCTATATCTCTCTCTACACACCAATGTCTAATGCTTTAATGTAAAAATAGATACCCTAGTTTCGCTAGCTAATTCTATAGCTCCAAATAATGCAGAAAACAATTTTTTTTCAATGACGAGTAGAAAACATATACATATGTATGTATATGATAAACAGATCCCGTTATAAATTATCAACAATTTTTTGTCTGTTTTTTGATGAATTTAATACACAATGTTAGTTGAATTGGGGATAGTGCGAGGTATAGGTCTATGTCGGCATCTACGTTGCTAGGTAATGGTTATGCAGTGGGGGTTTAATTGCCATCTCGTAGGACATCTCCATGTTAAATTCGCCACTCAAAAGTACGTCTTGTAGATTGCAGTGGGACTAGCGGTAGTTCCAAAAGAACTATCGAATATACAGGCGAATCGCTAGGACGCCATACCACTGGGTATGTGTTTACGGGTGATTTTTTGAAGCAAGCGCATGCAACTAATGTCAATGCATCTGTGTACGTTTGTATGTGCGCAGAAAAAAAGATCATACACACAACGTGTGCGTGTATGACGTTTGTATACGCTCCCATGCGTTGGAAGAAGCAAGCATCACAAATCTTTCGTCACGAACAGCGTTGACACGACCAAAAAAATTTTGTAACCAAAATACAAAAAAAAAGTAACCAAATGCATAAAAAAGTAACCAAAATTTTTATATATTTAAAATACTGTTTTATTTGTACTTCAGTTGAAAAATATACATACATATATTAATATGTATTATTACAAAATCATATATATCTAATATAAATGGACCTTTACATTTAAATTTGTACTTCAGTTTTATAAGTATATCTTATTATAATTAATAGCAAAATTTAAAAATTTTAAAAACCCCCGACTTTTTTCAGAAAAGATGGTATATCTTCTAAACGGCTGTACCGATTTTCTTCAAACATAGCTAAGAACCCTCTCGATCAAGTCATCTTTCAAACATAAAAAAATAAATGAAAATCGGTCCAGCCGTTTGGCCTGTACGTGGACACGGACAGACACACAGACACACACTACAAGCTTATAACATCCCTTTTTTTTAGTCGGGGGTTAAAAATCAATAAAATCAATTTTATAACAAAAATACTTCAGGTAATATTATTAGAAATTCCAAACCAAGAATAATAAATATCAAAACACAAGACTGTATAGACAAAGTATTAAATTTGTTAATATTAAAACAAATCTTTGGCAGACCAAACATAATAGGAATTGTTTCGATTGATGCACAATTCTTTAGATTGCATTATTGAGCTTACAGCCTTAAAATGACATTATTCCTATATTTAGTTTTTACTAGACTTGGCTGCGAAAATATCCTTTCAGCAGCAGCCGAACTGTGTGGCAGTGACATTAAATTATATACAAAATTATTCAAATCATAAAAACAGTTTTCGTTCAATCCATTTGTATGTTTAGAAACTGCGTCCCAAAAATCAACTATGTCCATATCAGCACTTACTTCTAATTTAGAAAATCTGCCAGGAGCGGCTGTTAGCCGACTCACAGCCGATCGGTTCGTTCCCTGCTGGTTACGCTCTCAAACTTGAGGCTCACGTAACGTAATTGCAACAGTAAGAAACAGCTGATCGATTTTGTTATGTGAAAAGTAATGAAAATGGTTATAGAGATGTAATGGAAGGTAACCTACTTTTCATATAAAAATATCAATCAGCTGTTTTCTACGTTACAGTTACATTACATTACAGTCGGCTAACTGAGCCTTTAAATATAAAAAAAAATTTCTTTTAACTTTTTACATACAGCCCAATTATGAATAGCAATTCCCCGGGAGTTTTTTTCCTTTTCCCATTCCTCCTATTATGAATGAAAAATTCCCCGGGAGAAAACTCCCCGGGAAAAAAGTAGGTATTCTAAATATGAGGGAGAGAGAGAATTTGTTGATAGTTTTCTCCCCAAAAATTTTGAAGGGAACTAATGCAAATATTTAAAAATCATATTAATAAATGTTGCAAAACAATAGTACACACGAAAAAGTAATACGAATGATTTTGTAATATTAATTAAAATATTTGTAATATCAATTAAGAAATTAATTAAATTTTCACCTATAAACAATTTGATAATATCAATTAAGTTTTTCCACTCAAATTAATTAATACAATTAAGAATTTGATTGAATCAATTAAATTCTTAATTGAAAATATTAATTGGTGAATACTTTTTTCTGTGTATAAGCATTTATTTAGAACAAAAAGTTTAAATAAATACCGAATTATTATTCCCTTTTATATCTTTGCATTTTTATCTAAACTCTGCGCACATGCACTTCAAAAACATAAACCACTTCTGTATTCAGAAGAAATACTAAACTACTCAATTTTGCAGGCCTCCTTTAAGTTCATATAATAGGTAACTGGAAGATTTCTTTCCTTAGAAAAACTTTATAAAATTTACAATTTCCTTTGTACACATAGTCCTTCGGAATTTAATCAATTTGCATCTTCCCCTTCGCTCAGTTTTCACTCCACTTTCTCAGCACAAAGTTATTACGCATGCCTGTGAATGGTTAGTGTTAGTGGTTTATATAATTTTTACTTAAGCATAAACAAATATTTATATTAACACACAATCTTATTGACAATGAAAACATAAAATTTTTATTAAACTTCTACTGTTGAACTCTTGCGTTAGTGCAAAAATATGTAAACATTAAACAGCTGATGAAGATTTTACTCTCTTCCGTATTTTCTTATTCCCCGGCTGTTTTGAATAGGAGGATTATTCCCCGGGAGAAAACTCCCCGGGAATATTCATAAGTGGACTGATAGTGTTTGACGTTTAAAGATTTTGCAACCATGAATGCATCTAATTTTTGAAACCAGGCTTGTTATGTTCAGAGACAGACATGTATTTGTTTTAAACGCTATGTTGATTAACCAGTGTTGTATTTACAACGCATATAAAACGCTTAAATTGTGATCTTTTATCAAAATAATTAGTTATGTGCAAATTTAACATACCACATATGTACATATGTATATGTATAAAAAATGGTTATTTTTGTGTTGAAAAAAAGTAACCAAAATGGAAAAAAAGTAACCAAAATGGAAAAAAAAGTACAGAAGTACACATTGGAAACAAAAGTAACCAATTTTGGTTACAAGTAACCCAAACGGCAACGCTGGTCACGAAGTATTTTCTTCTTTATATCTATACCTGCAATAACTGAAACAAATTTTTTGCAAACAGTGTTGTTTAGCGTTTTTTTTAAGAAGACTTTACTGTAGTAAAGCATTTGAAAAATCCCTCATGTCTTAAAAGTTCTTGTGCAGAGGTCTATTCCACATTCCATACATACAGACAGACATACATATATATATATTTATGTATTGCAGTGTGTATGTATGTATTTGCAATCAACCAAAGTGAAAATATAAAATTTGTTATACATTTGTAAATATATATTTTTTATATTGGCTATTTTTTATGATATCTTCCTTTAACAAAATGAAAACAATTAATTTGCACGAAAAAATATAAGTGCAATACCAATGTTTTGTATTAAGAATATTGCTGCCATATTCTTTTGTATCACAATATGCATCGCAATACTTACATATGTATGTATAAATATATAAAAGTTATTATTTGTTTGAATATTTGCTTATCTATTCTTCAGATTGGATTGCAAAAATTATCAAAAAAAGTAATACTCGTAGTTTTTGGTTTAGCTCTAATGCTCGGGTTTTTACTCTGTTTTTCCCAACGTGTACCGTTTCCTGTAGTGTACACTGGTGCTCTCTTTACAAACATCAAGTTTTCTTGCTCAAGTTTTTATCTAGTTTGACAAAGATGAGAATCATCATCGTTTGTATGCTATTCTCAAAATCAAAGTGGAACAAAAACCCTTGATGTGTATTACTTCCTTAAAAATATAAATGATGGTTATTGCGAAGTCTACCGGGCATGAATGATTTTTCTATGAAATAAACTTTGAAAAAGTAAAACAATTTATTTATACTTTCTACTGTAAAAAAATAGTATGTAGAATTTTAATTTTTCACTAAAAGCTTCAGAGATAAATTAAATGTTTATCATTTTTGTTGCTGTTCGAGTGTGATGCATAACTGCAGGGCAAATTGAAAATGTATTGAAAATAGTTCAAATCAACTGGCTTTCAATATGTGTATTCGAGATCTTAAAAGGAAAAAAACTGAAATCTGAATCCAAAAGTCTTAAAAATAATACGCCCAATTAATTTTTGCTGCGTGTATTATAAAGTTTGCCAAACATTTTACTCGTATTAGTGTAATTGACCGGTATGGCGAAAGTTATTAGTGAAAACTTTTAAGAATAAATTTTGTGTATGTCTTGTTTGTACAGCAAATACCAGTCGTTATGATTGTGAATTTTTAGATTTTCTATCTGCCAGTTTTTAATTTATTAATAGCGAAATTCATTTGGATTTTTTTTTTTGTGTAAAATTGATAAGTAATCGGTTTTATTGTTTATGAGAGCTTTTAAATAAATTGTTTAATAAATAAAACAGATATTTATATAAATTCCACAACAAATATTTTAAACTTGTTGGCCACATAAACTCCACTTTTTTCATTTTTGGGCAGTGAATAATATTAATAATAAAAAAATCAGATTTGAATTTATAATACAGCACAAAACGATTTTTTTAACAATGGTTGATATCCCAAAGCTGTGTAGCTTCAGATTATTTCTAATAAATACTTTGCAGACTGTTCTACTCTCTTTAGGGTTCCGTACCAGGGAAGGAAAATGATTTGTTGGAATTTGTACCAACTATGAAAATAAAATGTACTTTTTAGACCATGAAGGTACCAATTTTTAATATTTTTTAATAAAAACAGAAACGTAAAAAAATTAGTATAAAAATTCAGAAGTTTACAATAAAAAACAGAAACTTAACACAAATGTGTATAAAAATTCAGTATACAATAAAAAATATTAAATATTACATTCATAAAGGTACATTCGTACATTCGACTATTATATTAGAGATTAAAATAAAACACACACAAAAAAATTAAAGAGAACATAGGCAAAAATGTTACCATATAGTGAAACATTGACATTTTGAAACTGTACCAAGTAACTCGCGGTAGTACCACGGTACCAATAAGGTCAAAAATGTACCACAAAAAGTACAATTGTACCATGATTTCCATCCGTGTTCCGTACATGAAAGGTGAAAAGAGGAACTGTCATGTCTGTCTGTCCGTCACAGGCCTGAAATTTTAACAGGATATGCAAAAATTTGGACGCTGCAACAAGAAATATATTGCAGTTAAAATTAAAGAAGCGAGGAACGTAACATATTGAAATCCTTATGTAATATACAGAATTTTATAGTATATAGACACTTGCAAGGTTAGTGTATTTTTATGCAGACTGCAACAATTAGCACTGAAATTTAAAAACATTAAAATTTAAGGGTATTCTATCAGTTAATGTAATTTTTACTATGAAATTTTGACAACTTGCTGTATCTTGGAAACCATAAGAGGCAACTCTTCTCAAACACGCTAAAACTAAAAATCCATCCGAAAAAAACCCCATGCGAAAAAATCGA
Organism: Tachina grossa; assembly: GCA_949987645.1. NCBI lineage: Eukaryota > Metazoa > Arthropoda > Insecta > Diptera > Tachinidae > Tachina > Tachina grossa. The sequence goes on from OX465274.1 coordinate 181,729,095, forward strand.
CAAAAACCAAAAAAAAATCGCCAAACAGATAAAAAAAAGTGCTTTAATAAAAAAAACGCTAAAAATATAATATAATTGCCAAAAACCAAAAAAATCGCTAAAAATTTAAAAAATCGCCAAAACTTAATAAACACTTAAAACCAGAAATGAAAAAAGCGCCAAAACTAAAAAACGCTAATACCCAACAAAAAATCGCCAAAAAGAAAAGAAGTGCCAAAATTAAAAAAATCGCTAAAAACTAAAATAAAATCCCAACAGCGAAAAAAGCACAAAAAAATCCCGAAAACGAAAAGAAGCGCCAAAATGAAGAAAAGTTACTAATAGCCAATAAAAAATCGCAAAAAAAATAAAAAAAACGCCACTACTATAAAACGCTAAAATCCAAAAAAAAGTCCCAAAAGCGCCGAAAAAAAACTAACAAGAAAAAAAGCTGTAATACTCAGAAAAATCTCTAATAACCAACGAAAAAAATCGCTAAAGCGAAAAAAAGTGCCAAGCTAAAAAATCACTAAAACTAAAACAAATAGCTAATAGCCAGTATAAAATCGCCAAAAAAAAAAGTGCCAAGCTAAAAAAGATCGCTAAAACTAAAATAAATCACCAAAAAAGAAAAAAAACGCTACGACTAAAAAACGCTACAAACCGAAAAAAGTCCCAAAAGCGCCAAAAAAAAAAAATTCTGAAAACAAAAAAAGCGCCAAGACTCAGAAAAATCGGTAATAACCAACGAAAAAAATCGCAAAAAGAGAAAATAGTGTCAAGCTAAAAAAAATCGCTAAAACGAAAAACAAATAGTTAAAAACCGAAAAAATCGCCAAAAACGAAAAACAACACCAAAACTAAAAAGCGCTAAAAACCGAAAAAAATCCCAAAAACGGAAAAGGCGCCAAAAATATAAAAAAATCCCCAATAACAGAATAAAAATTTAACCGTGTACTTAAAATTTTTTTTAAAATGTCTACATCAAGGGAGATATTTGATTATATAGGCTAAAGCTCGTATTTTGAGGTTAGAAAGTAAATTGGCTGTGAAATGATGAAATGTCAAGAATTGAGAGTGGAACGCTACACTCTTGAACAAAGAATTTTAAATGTGAAATTTGTGAACAATCCAGAAACAAGTAACGCTCTGAAAGATGAAATTCGACACTGCATTGACGAGATAAACGAAACTTTATTATAAAATGTGGTTCAAAATTTTGTGAAAAGAGCAGACGTCTGCCGACATGCTAGAGGTGGCCATTTAACCGATATCACATTCCATTATTAATTCCCATATTTTTACTATACACTGGTATCAATAAAACTGCATTTGTTCCAAAAAAAAGGTGTGTTTTTAAGCCATTTTACTTCCTAACCTTAAATTTGCCCACTGTTTATGTAGTGTCCGGACGGAACCCTTCGTGTGCGAATCAAATTCGTAATTTGCTGAATTTGTTTAGTTTGTTACTTTAAGTACATCTATACGATGAATCACAACAATTCACATATTCTATTTGCATTGAAAATTATTGTAGCAATGTGCTTTACTAAGTTATCAGTTCATTCTTTAGGGGAGGACATAGGAAAAAATTATGATATGTAATATTACAATTTTAATTACCTGTAGAGGAAGAATGGATATGAGTTATTTCAGCCGATGATTTTCGAAACACTTCACTTTACACTTTCACTTTTCACATTTATCCTCATAATTTTAATTGCCTTTACACTTATTTTTTTCTGAAAAAAATAAAAACAAAAATTTGGTTTGGTAATATTGTTATAACATATATATATATGCATATTTAAATATAAATATATCGTTAGCTTAATAAAGAAAGGCCTTAACTCATTATTTTTTTGAAATCGAGATTTTTGTATATATTAATAGGAGAACAGTTAATGTATGGAAAAATGTGAATTTAAAAAAAAATAATGAGTTAGAGCTTCAATTTATTAGTAGCATAAAAATTATTAGTTTTAGTTTAGTTTCACTGAAATTTAACAAATTTTTTTCCTGCAAAATGCAAATACTATATTATACACATTGTGGTTCATGTTTATATAAAAAAAAAACATAAATGTATTTGAAATATATATAAAGAATATTTTTTATAGAAAAAAATTAAATAAAATATATTTTAAACTCATTTTTATGAATATGCGGGTGTTGTATATTTAACAGTGTGAGTCTCATTTAATTAAAATTATTATTACTTTTTATATAACATTTACTAAATTGGATTTATTTAAACAGAAGACCAAAAAATATATATTTAAATAAATTGGCATAACTAAAAGTTTTGTTACTAAAAATATGAAAGAAAAATTAATTAATTCGAAACAATTTTTTTTTTATTTCGTCAACTCATTAAATTGGCCATTAATTAAATTCAGGGAATAAATTAAAACTAAATTAGCAAACCTGATACTAGGGAAAAAAAATTAAAAAATTGTTTGTAAAATTGCAAATACGACTGTATTCGCTTCATTGGCTAATTATAAAATGTTTGCTAAAACAGAATCAAAGCGAAGTAAAAAATAGGAAATATATTTAGATGCTACAAACTCAATTACAGACATACATTCATACATACGAGTACTTTACAAATCATTGAACTAAAATCTTTAAAGTAATTATCAGTCTTTTCATTGGCAAGCGCCATTTCACTGGCAACCAGGCTTGCCTTAGTCAGCGGTGACAATGATTAAGAAACACTTTGCATTGCAGAGGAAAACCAAATTAAAATCTTTATCGTTCTTTTTTTCTTCTTTTATTCATCTGCTGCATGCAGGTGTTAATAGCGACACTTTTTTACTTTTCTTATTCTTTTCTAATTTCTTGGCTGAATGTTTGAAAAGTTGGCTGAATGGATGAATGAATGGATGGATGGGTGTTGAAAAATGTAAATTTATCTTACACTACTGTTTGAAATTGATGCATTTGAACTTGTCAGTCGGTGAGTTTAAAGAATGATTGTCGTCTGATTGGTTGGTGGAGTTTCAATTCCATACATATAGACAGACATGCTCTCATCCATCCATATGTGTCTGCAATCCATATATGTACATATCTATGTAACTATGCAGGTATATAGTAATTGTAAAAAGACTTTATCATATCCAGACTGCTGCTGATTTAACTGCTGCTGTGGAAAATGCATAATTAATTAAGATAAATGATCACAAGTTAAAGTAAAGTATTCATATTACGTTGCAAGGTATAAATTATTCAAATTTATTTAAAGAAAATAGACTAAACTTGAAAAATTACTGAGTATATACTAAATTAAATTTGTGCGATTAAAGGCATTTCCAATAGTCACGTTACGCCACCATAAAATTAAGCTTTTTATTTTGTTCCTATCTTTTACTAAATGCACAGCTAACTATGTTTTAAACCAAAATTTCCAAAAAAAAAGCAATAAATATAAAACAGTTTTCTTTGAAAAAAACAAGCTTTGTCAAAAAGTAATATATCATGGCTAAAAGTGGAATTCACTATGGAAATGCCTACATGTATTTAAAATATGCAAAAATTTCAAATTTCATGATTTATAGCAGCTACGACGTCCAAGCTATAGGCACAATGTGCAAGCCTTTAAAATAGAGCTTTTGTGCTTTCACAGCGATGAGAGGATATTAGCCAATTAAATCTCGGCAAAAACAATGCTAGCTGCTTACTTTGCACGGGAAGCAGAACAAATTGTAAGAGCTTTCAAAGCTGTTTGGAAGTTAAGATTTGAATTAATATTAACAACAATTACTACCTTTGAGTATGGCTGGGTTTGCTAAAATCTGCACATTCAGTTTTCTATTAAATTTTTATTGTTTTTATAATTTTATTTAAGAAATTTATTATTCGACATATTGTCAGAAGTTTATTTTAATTTGAAATTCATTTGCTGGCGGTTCAGCGTTGTCTATATGCATTTAATTGTTTCTGTAACAAATCATCAGTAGACTTCAACCACACATTTTGAACAGTCACAAACCTCTTATCTTATGCAAAGACTTTCAAAAACTATTTGAGAATTCACAAGTAATAACACATTTGAAATCACAAAAAAAAAATAAGCGTAGTAGTTTAGAATAATACATATCACCCATTTACTCGTAGGACGTCATATTTCAAATATTCCAGAAATATTTTTAGATTTCACCAGGAAAACTTTTTGTTATTAATAGACAACTGAAATTGAACCCGTACATTATTAAAGGGCTTACACACACTTCGTAACTTAACTTAATCCTGCTACAGCTGCTCATAAGTTATACGAGTCTACAACATGTAGTAACGCCACTCATAGCAAAACCCCCAAGCACAATAAATATTTATTTGCTTTATTCTGTAGTCTTTGGTTGATTCTTTGGAAACGAAATAATAAGAATGCACTTGAAATTTTTAACTAAACTGGAAATGCTTAGTAAAGTCTTTTGCATATGTTGAAGCGCCTAGGAAAGAAACGACTTAATATTAGGGTGATCGACTCGGTTTTTCAACCGGTTTTAAAATCCGGTTTTTTCAAAATTCGGTTGTCGGTTTTTTCAAAATGTTGATTTTTCGAATGTCGAATAGTCCGGTTTTTTTACAATTTAAAAACCGGCTGAGTCGAATACTTTTCGATTTGTACATTTTGCATGTTTTGTTGATTTTCGTAAGTATTTTTTTTTTTTAGTGTAAAAGCTCTAAGCTTTTATAGAGTATGGCAACATTTACTGAAACATGAAATTTAAGAGAATTTATTTTATGAGGTAATAGAACAGGCGAATTTAATTGGCCTTATGGTGTGCAATGGATGTCAAAATACAGTTGCAAAAAGTGTTTTTCAGTTTTTTTTTTTGCCATTTTGCATCATATTTTATATAGAGGTAGATATCCACCTTATCCATACATTCATATGTGTATACAATTAAGGAATAAACTCTACATACAACCATAATTTTTGGGGTTTGAGGAAACTTGGGAAGAAATTTAAAAAATTAAATATGCCAATATTTAGGTTGCTACTATATATGTTTATACAAAAAATAAAAAATTAAAAAATAATTATAATTACAACAACATAATAGACCATATTTGGACGGCTTGGTACCGGAAATCACAGAATTTTCAAACAAGTTGACGACATCAAACATTTTGCACGTATTTTTTCATGTATTTTATGCCTGTATGCAGACTTTTCTCCTATGTATTTTTAATATTTTTGCTACTATAGGTGCTATAATTATTTTTCTATTTTTTGTATAAACATATTTATTATTGGCATATTTAATTTTTTAATTTCTTCCCAAGTTTCCACAAACTCAAAAAATTATGGTTTTATGTAGAGTTTATTCCTCAACTGTATATTATATATAAATAATGGGTGTTTTTTATTGAGGTATAGAACTTTAAGTTGGCATCACTTTTTTAACTGGCGGCCATTTTGTCACTTGTCAAGTGATTAATAGTTAGTTTGGTTTGCCATTTCATCATGAACAGGTTGACAAAAGAACAACGCTTGTAAATCGTGCAAATTTATTTCGAAAATAATGGTTCAGTTCGCGAGGTTTACCGCAAGCTCCGTCCATTTTATGGTCGACATAATCGTCCATCAGAGCAATTAATTCGGTTAACCAGGATCGTTTTCGCACTACGTTTACTCTATGTGATAATACGCATCCGCAGAGACGTCGAACAGTGCGCACCGAAGAAACAATTGCCGCTGTAGAGCAAAGTGTTGAAGAGGACCCGAATGAATCGATTCGCCACCGTGCACAGCAATTGGAGCTTTGTCCATCAACTTTATGGAAGATTTTGCACAAAGATCTTGGCTTGCGACCTTACAAAATCCACCTTGTGCAAGAATTAAAGCCGCGAGACCATGCAATGCGTCGTGATTTTGGTGTATGGGCCGAAAATGAGATTGATTTCGATGCTGATTTTCATCGCAAAATTTTGTTCAGTGATGAGGCTCATTTTTGGTTGAATGGCTACGTCAACAAGCAAAATTGCCGCATCTGGAGTGAAGAGAATCTACATGAGACCCTTGAGACGCCATTACATCCACAAAAACTGACTGTTTGGTGTGCTCTATGGGCTGGTGGAGTCATTGGGCCATACTTCTTCCGAAATAATGCTGGAGAGTCAGTTACCGTTAATGGAGACCGGTATAGAGCCATGATAACCGACTATTTTGTTCCCGAATTGGATGGCATGAATGTGGATGAGTTGTGGTTCCAACAAGACGGCGCTACATGCCACACAGCGCACGTCACAATCGATTTATTGAAGGAAACATTCGATGAGCGCATAATTTCGCGGAATGGACCTGTCAATTGGCCACCAAGATCGTGTGATTTGACACCATTGGATTATTTTCTTTGGGGATATGTGAAGTCGCTCGTCTACGCCAACAAACCAGAAACGTTAGGGGACTTGGAAGCCAACATTCGTGGCATTATTGCCAACATACGGCCCCATATGCTCGAAAAAGTGGTTGAAAATTGGACCTGTAGAATTGGCTTTATTCGAGCCAGCCGCGGCGGCCACATGCCCGAAATCATATTTAAACATTAATGGCATAAAATTATCCTTCCAATAAAGCCAAATTGATGGACATTAAAACGATTTTCTTGTGTTTTATTTCAATTCGAAGTTCTATACCTCTAAAAAACACCCGTTATTTATGTACTATACATACACAGAAAAAATTATTCCCAAAAAATTTTTAAACAAATATTTGTTTAAAATCAAACTTAGTTTCAGTAAATATTCTGTACTGTTCCACTAAATTAATTTGTACCAAAAAACTGTGCAGAGAAGAAACAGGCCACGACGTTTGTCGGCTACTTTTCGTCATTTACATGCATACAACACGATCAATCAAAATAAACAACAACAACTGCACAACAGCACGTTGTTCCTATCAACAAGCAAGATAAACACCAACACACTGAAATAACATTTTCTCTCAGCCGAACTATGATTAATTTAAATTTTTACAAAATTTTTATCAGAATTAACAAAATTATTTGTAGGACCGCATTCAAATAAATATTTACTGATTCAACGAATTTGGTTACTGAAAATGAAATTTAGTTTTTTCTGTGTAAGTATATGAAGATAATTTTTATGTTTTACCTTTAATTTCTGTATTTTTTTATAGTATTTACATGAACTGTTAACCATTTTTTTATAAAGCAATTTAAAATCAAAGCTTTTGTATAATAATTTTCTTACTTAAAAAGAACCGGTTGACCGGTTTTTCTTGAATTGTAAAAACCGAAACCGGGTTTTTCATAATTTCAAATATTCGAACTATTCGAAAACCGGTTTCTGGAAAAAGTCGAATAATCCATCACCCTACTTAATATAAATAGACATTTGCCGGTTTAACATTAGTTGCTGTGTTGCAACTTCAGCTGCTTACAACTTTGCCTGTATTTTTATTATTTTATTTTTTTTTGTGCATCCCATAATTTATGTGTTGTGTTCGTTCTTAACTGATTCATGTAGACATTTACAGATGATTTTTATCAATAAACATGTCTTAAGGAATTTAGCTCATCAAGGTGTAATTTGGATTCTGTAATTGTGTGGCGCATGCAGACGATCTCAACTATTAGAGATTAATGGAGTAGAAGTTCTTATTTTCTTCTACGAGAACCAACCTAAAATGCAGTTGGAAATTTTTTAACATTATTTGTTGAATTTGTAATTGATTTTCCGTTACATGAAACTTTTGTACCCATTGCAGAGAAAATTTCCAAATCAGCTTCAAAAACTTCAGTTTTATCACTTAAACCCCTAATTTATTTATCGTCAGCTTAAATGCAAAACCACTAACTAACAAACAATTTTAAATCGCTTTTTTAATTAATTATTACATCGAAGCACATGTTCCTATAAATTTGCAAAGCTTTATCATAACAATCAAACAAATTAAAAATTAAAATATAGAAACTTTACTTCAGTCACTTGAATTATTAAGTTTAGAAAAAAATTTATTTGTTTTTCATTAGTGTTTTTTATGGGAATTGTTACAATTTAATTTTTGGGATTATTAGTGCGTTTAAAAAATTTTATTTGTTTTTGTTATATATAAAGAGAACTAACACTCAGGCAATGAATGCCTACTGCTATTACTAGATGTTGCTTGTTTTAGGAAAGGGATATTGATAGAGAAGATAGTTGGTGAAGGAAGAGATAGAGGAAAACTTCATTATTTTACAACTCTGCTTTTTGCACGTGTTTTTCTTTAATAATGCAGTGTTGCAGCGCCTCTGGTGTTAAATGAGGTGTATTAAATTTTTTGAAGCTGTTTTTAGTAGCCATTTTATTTGTTGTTTTACTTCGCCGATTATTTTGCTACATAACGAAGGAGGGCACTCTGATTTTACATTAGGTTAGGTTAGGTTTATCTGGTTGGTCCAAGACCTCGCATAGACCGGCATTGATCCTTAGCGATACCAGCAAATGAAATGAGAACCTGTTAGTATGGCAGCCTAGTTCGTGGTGCCTGTATCGAATGACTCCCACACAGATTTAACAAATTTTAGCAACCTACACATTTCTACTCTCGATACAATCTCAAGACTACGAAAAGTGTAAGCACCAAGATAGTTATATCTAGTACGGCTTAAAGCCGGGCAGTGACACAGTAGATGTTCCATTGTTTCCATTTCTCCGGGTTCCTTACATTTCCTGCAGGTACCGTCGGCTATTCGTCCTATTTTGACAGCGTACGAAGCCGTCCAGCAGTGCCCAGTTAATACTCCCACTAGAAGCTTACAGTTGCTTCTAGTTAATGATAAAAGGAACTTAGTCAATTTGGGATCATAGGAGCTCCACATGATTTTAGAAGTTTTGCAAGTTTTCGTCGCGCGCCAACATTTCTCCGCTTCTTCCCTCATATTAGAATGTATGATCTCTTTAAGGTATTGAATTGGTTTTCGGATATTTACCGTTACCTCAGCCGGTAATAGAATTCCCCTTTTGGCCAGTGTATCGGCCATTTCATTTCCCTCAATCCCCATGTGTCTCCGGATCCAGAATATATGTACTTGTCTACCAGTACATAACATATCCAGGGCCTTTCTACACAGGAGCACAACCGAGGAGTAATTGCAGTCAGCTGAAATTGCTTTAATAGCTGCTTGACTGTCTATATACAGATTTACACGCGCATCCATAGTTAGAGAGGTGAAGGTGAAGGCTAACTCTGCTGCCATTTTGACAGCATAGATTTCCGCCTGGAAGATGCTACAATGATCAGGAAGTTTATAAGATTCCTCTATTCCGAGCTCCTGACAGTAAACCGCAGCTCCTACCCCTCTATCCATCTTTGAACCATCAGTGAAAAAGTTAAAACCAGAACCACTATGATTAAGACTTTCCAAATAGCCTTCTTCACTTATAGTGATCTGTGGTTTGGTTTGGATTTTACATTAGGATTTGTATGTGCTGAAGTCGGCAGTGCCCAGTGACTATGCCCTCATCACCTGAACTTCGCTACAACAACTGATACAGCTGATACACTAATGCATATTAGAAAAATGTGCTGTGTTGTTACTTTAATGACTGTTGAATACCGGGCTCGAATCCAGGACCTTCGGTTTTGTAGTCAACGTGCTAACTACTTCAGCCAACGCCACGCTTGTGGGTTTAGCATGTCTAGATGAATTTCGTTGCAGCTAAGCAACACTTTAATAGACTTCAAAGAAATGCTGAATCTTGACATGCTAAGCCAACAACAAATAAATTTTTTTGAATCAATGCGAATCCAAAGCAGGTGACTATTTGCAATTTTGTAAAATTTTTTAACATCCCAAGTAGGACTTCTTCAAAGCAAATTGAGGCGGGTCTACTCAAGGCAAGTTCATATGAGGCATACTCAGCTCAGTTCGCTTTAAAAGATTTAAACTCTTGATGTCAAAAAAATTTACTGACAAATTTTTATTGACATCTAACAGATATTCAAATTAAAAACCGCGAAAATAAGCAGCTGAGACGACCTAATATGTATTTGCTTTGGGAATATGTTGTATTAATATGCCTTGCCTTGAACAGTATACACATTTTCCAAAATAAATAATGTTTAATTTTAAAAGATTAAATTTGAAATATTTAAGAAAGTTGTTTAAATGTAGCAAAATTCGAAAAAACAACTTTTTTAATTCATTTAATTTTCCTTAATGTCTTAAAAAAAAGTAACTTAACACATTTTGTTAACAATGTAAAACCTAAAAGTATGACATTGAAAAGATTTTTGCAAACAATATCTTTTTTTTTTTTCTTATTTTGCAGCATTTCACAGTCATTTCCATGCTACAACTTTACTTACATATACAATTAAATTTCATTAAATTAAATTGCTATTTTCGAAACTGAAATAAAGTAAACGAAGTAAGAAGATCTTCACCTACAGTCAAGCAGCAACCAACAAAATTGTTTTTTATTTTTAGCAGTTTTTACTGGAATTATCTGCAAGTGTTGAAGTCGGAATTATAAAACTGTGCTGTTCTTGGTGTTGAAACATTTGCATTGTCATTCCAATAGAAAACTGTAGATAATTACCAAAAACTATACTAGACGTTATAAAGACAATGACAGCATTCAAGATTTTTGCAGTAAGCATATTTCTTTATTCTTAGTTGTTACAAAAAGAAAACTTTCTAAAAAAATATATAATTAATATAAGAAGCTTAAGAGAATCTTATGGTTAAATTTTCCACACTAAATTTTAAAGGATCAATATGTAAATATATTACACATATATATTTGAATGTTTTCATTCTATATTGCAGATAATAATGGAAAACCACCTCATTTCGATAGATTACTTTTGCGTAATTATGAAACGATATTTCTTATATTCTGTAAATATTCTAGTTGATGGGTACATTTTGGACTGAAGGCGGGTTTTCTGTTTTTTAACCGCGTGAATTTTATTTCAAAGCTCAGTTTGCTTAAACAAGTTGAATTACTGCAAGCTTGCGTATAATCATCTTCCTATTACGAAATTGGAATTGCTGTAAGACAGCATTAATATAAAATAAATTTTCTTGTTCCAGTTTTTTTTCGCTGCATATAGGGAAAGTTTGTTTAAGCAATTTTCGTTACTATGTGTTCATGTCCCTATTTGAGCTTTCTCCATTTTATTCACCAATTCAAGAATTATCTTCTATTAAAAACTTTATTCCAAAAGTACCTTTTGTTCAAAAAGTACCTTTCATGCAAAAAGTACCTTTTATTCAAAAAGTACCTTTTTTCAAAAAAAAGTAATTTTTATTCAAAAATTACCATTTATTGAAAAAGAAGTTTTATTCAAAAAGTACCTTTTATTCAAAAAGTACCTTTTATTCAAAAAGTACCTTTTATTCAAAAAGTACCTTTTATTCAAAAAGTACCTTTTATTCAAAAAGTACCTTTTATTCAAAAAGTACCTTTTATTCAAAAAGTACCTTTTATTCAAAAAGTACCTTTTATTCAATATGTACCTTTTATTCAACAAGTACCTTTCATTCAAAAGTACCTTTTATTCAATATGTACCTTTTATTCAAAAGTATTCTTTATTCAAAAAGTATCCGTTATACAAAAAGTACCCCTTTCATTTAAAACGTACCTTTTAGTCAAAAAGTACCTTTAAAAAAAAGTGCATTTAATTTAAGAAGTAAAAATTATTCAAAAAGTACCTTTTATTGAAAAACTACCATGTATACAAAAAGTACCTTTTATTCAGAAAGCACTATTTACTCCAAAAGCACATTTGATCACAAAATCCCCTTTATTAAAAAGTACCGTTCATTGAAAATCGTCTTATATTAAACAATTACCTTTTTCAAAAGTACTTTTTAAACAAAATGAACTTTTGCAATAAAAGTACATTTCTAATAACAAGTAATTTTGCTTTAAAAATACTTTTTATTTAAAAAGTATCTTTTTATTAAAAAATACCCTCTTATTAAAAAAAGTACTATTTATTAAAAATCACCTTTTATTTAAAAAAATATACTGTTTTGTCTAAAGTACTTTTTGAACAATAAGTACTTTTTAAATAAAAGTACATTTTGAATAAAAAATAATTTGTATTAAGCTCGTGCAATTGCTATATATATATATATATTTTTTTTAGTTAACACAACGGGACCAACTACAACCTAAGTGGACTTTTTTTTGCCCTTAAACTGGCAACCTGTGCCATGTAGCCCCTAGACGCTACTTCCAACTGGAATTTATCCCATGACAATAGAAAATGCTTGCCGTGTATACAAGTCTAGTACAACACACATACAAACGCCCATAGAAAAAACATTTGTTACAAAATACAATGACTAACTGTAATCAAGTTAAATAATTTAATTTAATTGCAACACTATTATGTTATGAAAAGGCAAAAACTTGACTGGAAGTAAAAAAAACAAAAAAAACGAACTCTTGAAAACAAAAGCAGTCAAAGTTATTTTATGTCACCAAGTGTCGTTTCTTTAAGAAAACGAAAATGAAAACTCTTTTCTAAGGGAAACTATGAAAGACAGAGAACGAGTAAGAGCAAAAAAAAATTACAACATCAGCAATTAAATAAGAAAGTTTAAATTTGATGTCTTATAATTGCAAAAGGAAAGCAGAAAAAATACTAAAAAAAAAAGTTCGACTGGTCTTAATAATTCTTTAGAAAGTTACAAGTTAATGGAAAATATAGACATGTTACTTTAACTTAAATATACTTTTTAAACAGTTCATTATTAGTTGTTGATAAAGAAGAATATAAATATTGAAATTTAATTTTTATATAAATATGTGCTTTAAATTATTTTAACTCTACAATTGATTTTATATGATTAAATTTGTTCAACAAAAATTTTATACATAAGTCGATTATGTAAATTAAGTAATTTTTTAAAGGAAAATATCATATAAACGAGGGCTTGAATTACACAAAAGGCAGCATATCGTTGCTTATTAGAAGGCTTAAAGAAGAATTCAAATGAACAAGAAAAAATATTTAAAATTGCTATTACGGGATTTACACGATGACTTTTTACCGTGACTTTTCTAGAGTTTATTAAAGGCCGTGATACACTATCATACAAAGTCGTGCGATCTACGAAAAAGTACAACGCTGGTATGATGGAGTTTATGAAAATTTTCAAAAGACAATAACAATTTATCACACCAGGGTTGTATATTTTCGTAGATCGCACGACTTTGTATGATAGTGTATCACGGCCTTAAGGAAGGGGGTGCAAGGGCGATCAAAAGGATAGCAACATAAAAGAGAACATAAAAAATGCAGGGGAAAAAGTCATCGTGTAAATCCCGTATTACAAAAATAAACGATTTTTTATAAATTTCCAGAATAGAATAACTCTGGTAACTCATGCGGTAAAGTTGTTTATGTTTTGCGTAACGGTATCCGTTTTAAAGACGATTAATGTTAATATCCTTTCTGTTCAAAAGGCAAGTGTGCAAAAAAATAAGTAATGCCAAGTTGTTAAATTTATTTAACAGTTTATCGTACCCTGCTATCAACATTTTCAATTTATTTCCATCCTAATTTTTCTTATCTATTTTATCATCATAACTGCTTCAGTTTTCATGCGATTACAAATTCAAAGTTAGTCGATAAAAATTTCAAAAAATATTATTGGTTTTTTTAAGTCTGACGAGTATTTGAGGAGATTATGCAATCGAATATTTTTTTTAAATATATCAAAATATGTAAAGTAGAACTTCCAGAAACTAGAAAAAGCTGTTTAAGAAAATAGCTTAAAGTTTTCAAGTTAAGTGTAACTCAATGGTTGGTTGGCTGGTTAATTTACGTGCCTGCAATTAACCAAGTAGAAAAAGAAAATGCAATTTTCATAAGCGCCGTTTTACTTGGAGTAATCTATGAAGGATATCAGTCCAAAGATGCAGTACAAAGCCCTTCCTGCCGCATTGATGTATATCAATAGGTCACCTATACCTCCGAAAGGTTTTCTTAAATATGTGTGTCTTACAACATGCCAGTGAGAGACTGTATCCCCTTTGTACTGCTCTCAACAGCTACGCCAGAATGCAATGCAAGGAAATCCTGACCTATTACCGTGTCTGCCGATAATCAAGTGAACCGACATTACCCCGGCTACCCGCTAGATGTTTATAATTTGCACTGAGCACATTTTGCCTTTTTCTGAAGCTAGTGCCTAAAAAATATTACTCCTGGTGTGTTTAAAAACTGTCACGCGTGGAAATGCGTGAGTGTGACTGAAAAATAAATTTTTTTCTTTAATATAAAAAGAATAGCAACTATTTTTAAAAAATTTCGACATTTTTGATTTACAGCCTGCCAGCCCCAGGATTTCAAAAGAGAACCTAGACGAACGAATAAGAATAAGAATATGAAGAATAAGCGACTTATGTGGGGAGCAAATTATTAAAAAAAAATTATTGTTGCTTGGGCAAGAAATCCATTGTCAGCGAAGCCGGTGTTCTATTTAATTATTGGCAAAGCAAACTATTTTGTTTACTTAAAGATTATTCTTCTTTTTTTTTTTTTGTCTCAGTCGACAATAAAAATATATTATTACGTGCATACAAATGACTGAAAAATTGTTAGTGGAGCATAAATTTGTATTGAAATACTTACATTATCGTTCGTACTTATTTTCTTTCGACTTTTAGTGGAACACAAAACAGCTGCTTGTCATTTAAAATACTTGCGAACGAAATTTGTGTGACATCCTTAAGCAGGAAGTTACTGTCACTTTATCGCCAAGTGTTTTGTGTGTGATTTCAAATAACGATTGAGTGTACTAAAGGTTTTCATAATAAAAATCTATAGTTTCTTAAATCAAAAAAAATTAAAATAATGCCGAAGTGGAGTGTATTATTAATATTAGTCAAAAGCTGTCATGCATAAGAGGACGTGAGCGTTAGTGCTAAGATAAATTTTATCTTTGTGAGATTAAGTGATAAGAACTTTAAGCACGTTAAGAAGGAGACTTTCGTAATTTGATTCCAAAAACTTATTTCAATCGTTGCTGCCGTTTTGGGGTTCTAAAACGCCAACGGTCACACTGTTTTCTAACAGTTTGGTTGTGCCTTGCAGAAGCAGGCGCAGAAAATTAGTTTAGGATCTGTTCGTAAATGCATCACTGCGCTGCAAAAGGAAATTTAAATGTTCTAAACTGGTTCATTGAAGTATATAACACAGAAATAAATGTCAAATATGGTGTAAAAACATGATTACTACTAAACATATTATCAGCGAAGTTATATTGCATTTTAAATAAAAGTTTTTACGTATGATGCAGAGCAGTGATGCATTTACGAACACATCCTTATTTAGCACTTTTTATTTAAATGCTAAAAATTAATAATGTTATAAAACCATTTAAAAGATATTAAAAAAAGTAAATAATAACAAAAATTAAAAATTTAAAAACTCGCGATATATCTAAAAAAGATGTGATGTATTCCAAACGCCTGAACCGATATTTTTCAAACATAGCTAAGAACAATCTCGATCAAGTAAAAGGTGACTTGAAAAAAACTTAACAGGTGAACAGAAAAACCATAATCAAAATCATTCCAGACGTCTGGTCTGTACATGGGCTCGTACAGCCACAAGGATACACAGACACACACTACAAACTTATAACACCCTTTTTTTAGACGGGTGGGTGATAAAAGAAATCTTCCTAGAGTATTAAAAAGGAATTAAAAATGTTTTAATGTCAAAACGTTCAGCCAACCAATCCTTTAACTTTTTTAACACAAAAAATAATAATCAATGTCAATTAATTAAACCAAGCTATTGTTCGTATAATTAACTAATATTATTATTTAAACATTTTAGACCTTTAAGCAAATATTGATAGAATAACTGACTTAATTGAATTGAATTTTTAATTTAATCTTGATTAGGTTTTCTTCCTTATAGGTATAATGTTAATTAAAATTTTAGCAGTGACACAAAAAAAATTTAAAAATTAATTAAGCTACAAAAGCTTTGAGTATTTTACATTGATAATAATTGTATTTTACGCGAAACGCTTCTAACGTTATTGAAAAAAAAATCAACTAATTGAATTGTTTTACATGCACACACATGCATGTAGATAAAACATTTTTCTTTTCGGGTATCACACGAAATTTACCTACAAGAACTTATTATATTCTCACAAACAAAAGAAACCTACATGCAATGTAGCCGACTGTAACTGTTTTAATTGTAAAGTTAAAGAATAATGAAACATTTTGTATAGAACAAGTAAAATTTAAAGATCTGTTAATTAAAACTATAGTTTAAGAAATTACAACAACAAAAACAAAAGCGTGCTCTGGAACACAGACAGCAGTTACTTCATCAGTTGAATCTACAAAAGCGACGGCAACATATTATATGTACATACTAGAGGCCTGCATAAACAGTCTCGAAATGTAAATACGTCTTGTTTTTTATATGTATTCTCGTGGCACGTTTCATACTAAACCAATAATAAATGCTGTCGTTTAATAAAGCGAAGCCCGATAGATGTATTGATGCTCGTGTATATGAGTGTTTACAAGCAATGTCGCGAAGACTTCTTGTTCATAACAAACACACAAAAGAAGTAGTGTTGATGCGTGTATGCTTGTTATTTTGCATATTGTACGTTTGAGTGTGTGTGTGTATATATATATATATATATGTGTGTGTATGTGTGTGTGTGTGTGTGTGTGTGTGTGTGGGTGTGTGTGTGTGTGCGTGTGTGTGTATGTGTGTGTGTGTGTGTGTAATATGTCGATGGTAAGCTATTATGTGTTTAAGGGTGGTTTTTTAAAGCAAGAGCACAGAACTAATATCAACGCATGTGTGCATTTGTATGTGCGCAGAAAAATTAAAGGTCATGCACACAACATGTGTGCGCATATACATGCATGACGTTTGCATACGCGGCAGGGAAGGAAAATGACTTATTGGACTTTGTATCAACTATGAAAACAAAATGTACTTTTTAGACCATTTTTTTTAATATTTAAAACAGAAACGTAAAAAAATGTGTATAAAAATTCAGAAGTGTACAATAAAAAACGGAAACTTAACAAAAATGTGTATAAAAATAATAACATAAAAAATATTAAATATTTCATTCATAAAGGTACATACGTAGATTCGACTATTATATTAGAGATTAAAATAAAACACACATAAAAAAATTAAAGAGAACATAGGGAAAATTAATGTTACCATATAGTGAAACATTGACATTTTTAAATTGTACCAAATAACTCGCGGTAGTACCACGGTACCTACAAAGCCAAAAATGTACCATAAAAAGTACAATTGTACCATGATTTCCATCCGTGATGCGCGGCCATGCGTATGAAGAAGGAAGCATCACAAATTTTTCCGTCACGAAGTATTTTCTTTTTTACTCCTATACCTGCAATAAGTGAAACAAATGTCTTGCAAACAGTGTTGTTTAGCGTTTGTTTTAGAAGACTTTGCTGTAGTAAAGCATTTGAAAAATCCCTCACGTCTTGAAAGTTCTTTTAAATGGTCTTTTGCAGGGGTCTAGTACGAGTACATACATACATACATTTACATACGAGTACACACTTGTGCATAAAAGTTAGTTAAACTATCCAATGAAAAACAATAGAACACAATCATGCAGCAATAGGAGAAAAGCAAACAAACATTGTTTGCAAACAAGGTAAAAAGAACGTGCATACATTGTAATACAAATATATTATAAATTTCCTTTGCATGGTTGGCGGTATGGGATGGTTAAAGGCTGCCAACAAGTACCGATGCCATTGCTTACTACCAGAAATTTCTGTTAAAACAATAGTTTAGTTTTGTAATGTATTGTAGATGAACTTCTGGGAGGAACAATAAAACAAATATTCAATGTTTGCATTTTATGCTTCTCCACAACCGCCAATTTTGTCGTCATCGTTTTATACAAATAACCACACTATTACTTTACTTGGTAGTAGGTAAGTACCCATTCGATAATGAGAGCTATTGCACTATGGATAAGGAGGATTAACATTTCCTATTATTTCCCATATAGGTTTGTCATTCCGTGTGAAATTATGCGAAACATAAAATACGAGTTTATTTATTCTTTGTACTTATGAATAAGGAAGACGAATAAGCGATGTCCGTCTGTGTGTGCGTGAAATAGGTTTTCCGAAGCTCCAAGAAAAGCCTTAAGCTGCTGGATCAGATATGATCCGAAATAGATTGGTATTAACAATCAGCAAAATCTCAAAAAGAGTTTCAGAGCTGGAAAGTTGAAACTTTTTCTTTGCATATAAAAGTAACTAGCTAAAACAAATTTTGAGTTTTTTGTTATTTTAACCTTATATATTTCAGTTAGAATTAAATTGGTATTAAAAATCAAAATAAATTAAAAAGTCGATTCCATGGTTGGAAAGTTTAAACTTTTTTATATATATAACAGTAACCAAGTACAGTAGTTTTCGTTTATAGTCACTACCGCTTATTGTCTCATTAATGATATAGTCCATATTTAATGTTTTTTGTGGCTTTTGAACTTAATTTCATTCAAAAAGTTGACGATATAGTCCATTTACTATATAGTCATATTTGACATATATGCACCGACTTTGTGGTAGTCAAAATCCAAATTGTATGCAAACAAATCGTCTTACAGTCACAAAAATTTTCAACAGATTTTTTTAGTTATTTATATAAGTCATAAAACAAAAAGTAAATCTAAATGTCAACCTCCATCTACTGTTTAGTAGAAGAACATGTCTTTAGAACAAAACATTGTTGCATAAAAGGCCACACAAATGTGCCTTTTAAATACAACATTGTTTTGTAATTGACATAATTGGATTCTATGGAAATTCTTTTACATACCTCTGCGTGGCATATAAAAAAATTAGGCTTATAGTCACATTAGCGGTATAGTCCACAATTTCTGTGCAATTTTAAATGTGACTATAAGCGAAAACTACTGTAAAAAAATTTTTTTCTTTTTCTGTATAAATTAAACATATTTTACATTTAGAGAGAAATATTTGAGCAAAAGAAATCGGAAAAAAACTAAAAGGATAATTCCAGAGTTGGATAATTTATTTCTTTTTATATAGAATATTCAACTATTTTCAATATCAAAAATAAAATCTTTGAATGAAATTTATAGTCGAAAAATATCCCCATAGGTCACTTACTATAAATTACACTAGAGCAAAAAATACACCATGTATTTTTTTCACAAAATAAATATGAATGTATACACATACATATTCTTATGTATGGATGTATGTACATATATACTACATGCGTACTACGGTGAAAGGTACAGCCGAATTAAATATATCAATTTTGAGCTCTTATTTAAATTTAAAGAGATTTTCAACTCATACATACAGAAAAGGTTTGTAATAATAATAATTTAGCATTTCTTGGCAATGATTTGCATTTCGTGTGATTTAAACAATATTTACATTAATCTTCAAAGAAAATGTTTTGTTTTGAAATAACTTTGCTTCATGTTGATTTAATATTCCAGTACTGTTAACTCAAAATGAAGAATCACATTCAATCAAAGTTATTTCAATAAATGGCCCAATGTTGCATTAGTAATGATCGAACAAACATAATGTTGCACAAATTGTTTTGACTAGTTTTTAGAGCAAATTTTGTTTTCAAGGTCGATTTTGATCACATAAAAAATTTATAAGAAACACAATAACAAAACACAGATTTATAATAATTTTCTTATTTCAATTAACTTAATGAGTTTCGTATTCTTTTTTATTTTAATTATTATAAAAATTAAAACCATTTTACGACTTATTTTATTTAAGAAGAGCCATAGTGGCCTTCAATTTACTGGTTACAATATATTCACTAGTTAGTTGTAGCAGTATAAAAATAATTTAAAAAAAACAAAAACATGAAGCACATAGATACACGTGCTTATGTATACACGTATGTAAATATATATATATATAGTATGTATATGTATGTAAAACAAGCATAAGTTTTCCAAGTGTTTGTAAAATTGCAAACATCCTTTAGAATTCTCATCACTTAACCATAGAGATGTATGACTAGTTTGCCAGCTTTGTATACTTTTTAATATACGCGCATACATACAAAGAGAGAGAGGTTTGTTTTTCCTATATGTAGTTGAAATTTTTTTAGCTATTGTTGCAACTGCAGCATATTGCTGAAACACTGAGCTATTATAGACATACATACTAATTTTGCATAAGTTGTTGCTTCTTTGCAGTTGCTATTTTGCAGTTTTTGCTGTTTGTTATTACATAATTTTTGTTACCGCGGGTGTCTACAGCAAATTGTTTATCTAGTTTATAACAAGATATTCAAGATATTCCTCATCTCTATACAATAAGTGTCAATTTTCGGTATTCACAAAATCCCATGTATTTATGTATGAAGTCAGCAATTTAAGTCGAAAAGGAAGAGTTAATTACATGTGTATATATATAGCATATTTAAGCAGTTTATAAAATGAATGCATTAAAAAACGTCAATGTGATCTTTATCATACACATTGGCGTCACACACCAAGGGGAAGGGTTTTAGACCCATAAGTTTAACTTATTTCCTTCCTTCCCTTCTTCCTTCCTTCCTTCCTTCCTTCCTTCCTTCCTTCCTTCCTTCCTTCCTTCCTTCCTTCCTTCCTTCCTTCCTTCCTTCCTTCCTTCCTTCCTTCCTTCCTTCCTTCCTTCCTTCCTTCCTTCCTTCCTTCCTTCCTTCCTTTCTTCCTTTCTTCCTTTCTTCCTTCCTTCCTTCCTTCCTTCCTTCCTTCCTTCCTTCCTTCCTTCCTTCCTTCCTTCCTTCCTTCATTCCAAAAGACCTTGAGTGGGTGATGGATGTTTATATTAGAGCAATCATAGATATCTCTAAGGGTAAATCGATTGAGGCCGCCTTACATTCGGTTGTTGGAACGTAGAGAAGTTACTCGAGTATAAAAACTATACCATGAACATTGAAGATGCCTTTACTAATATTGATCCGACGGCAATCATTCAGTGTCTTAGAGAGGTGGGGTTTGACCGAGAGATTTATCCGCTCATAGAAAATTTACTACTACGCAGAACTATCACTACCAACATAGGAACGGCTACCATCACCAAGCAGGCCCTTAGAGGTACGCCTCAGGGTGGTGTGCTATCACCACTGTTGTGGAATGTGACGGTCAACAATCTGCTATAAAATTGGAATCCTTGAATATTAAAACCGTTGCATACACAGATGATGTAGCGATATCAATATCAAAATTTCATCTAGATACGTTATCACAAATGCCAGGTACTGTTCTAAATGAGGTTAATTCTTGGTGCTCTAAGAGCGGCCTCAGTATTAAACCGAAGAACACACAACTAGTACTATTTGCTCTTCACCA
Organism: Tachina grossa; assembly: GCA_949987645.1. Lineage (NCBI taxonomy): Eukaryota > Metazoa > Arthropoda > Insecta > Diptera > Tachinidae > Tachina > Tachina grossa. The sequence goes on from OX465274.1 coordinate 181,750,449, forward strand.
GGAGACACAAAGTCCCCCCTTTAATCACCCAAGGCTGAATGTCATTACCCTAACCCTATCGGATAGTGCCTAATATCTGGGTGTTGTCCTGAAAAGCAAACTTTCCTGGAGAGAAAATCTTCAGGCAAGAGTAGCGAAAGCTTCTATGTCAATTTACGGCTGTAGGAAGGTAATCGATCCTACTTGTGGAATAGTAGATTCGGTTGAATACTAGAGATGGTCTTAAAACCTCTACTATTTTACGGAATCTCAGTCTGGTGGAAGGCACTAGAATCAGCTGGCAATCAGTCCCAGTCTTCTTAAAATAGCACTTATGATAAAAGGTGCTCTTAGATCCACGCCAACAAAGGCACTCTTCGCTATGCTATGTTGGCTTCCGGTGGAGTTAGACTAAACGAAATAAACGCATGGGATAATACTAGCTTTCTAAATACAGCAAACAATATATCTGAACTCATTGACTACTGTACTCCAAAACTCTACTTCACTAGGAAATTTAGTGTTTCATTAACAGAAGGGTTCTCTCTAATGGACAGAGCCGTGCAGGTTTTCACGGACGGCTCAAGACGGTATGAAGAGTTGGAAGGGGCGTATTTATTACAGAATTCGGAATTGAAATTACCTTCAGACTCCCGGTCGAATGTAGCATATTACAGGCAGGGATATCCGCCATTATAAGAGCAACACACTGGCTAAGTTTAAAAATATCCATATAATAACGGACAGACAATCCGCAATCAAGTCCCTCGCATGTGTGTATTTCACATCATTCCTCGTCCAAGAATGTCACTGTATTGGGTGCGTGTACACGGGACTAATTTAGGTAACTTAGTTGTGGAGGACCTGGCAAAGAGTGGAATCCTACTCGGAGTAGTCGATATTGACAATCTCTGGCTCTCATCCTGCTAGAGATGCTTCGATACTGCCTTTCTTAATTCAGCTCAAAACAGATGGCGCAATAACCCACCTGCATTACATCGAGAACCTTTTGAAATCGCGTTAACCTCCACAGAATTAAAAACATCATTAGCATCACCAGGAATCTTTTCGCCATTAAACTTTTGGAACCCATGCTAAACGTATGGTTCTACCGTACAATGATTACTGCTAGAAGTTGCAATGATGAAGAAGAGGAAAGCATTTCGAATCTCCTCTGCTTCTGCTCCGCCTTAGAGGATCTCCGTCTGCGCTTTCTTGACAAAATATCTTTCAATATCCTGTCCGAGTTATCGAAAATATAAACCTAAATCTACCCATTAGGAGCAGAGGCTGATATGGTCGTTAATCCTCATCTATGTCATGTGTAAACACTAGACCCATTCCTTACCCACTACTGTTTTATTCAATTTAATCATCAAGAAACTATTCATTCATCTATATCTTCCCGTTACCGAAGGCAAATTCAGGTCGAGTTCATGGTTTGTTTTCCCATTATACTTACAAGAACTTATAAGACATAAGGGATTTTTCAAATGCTTTTCTACATCAAAATCATCTAAAACAAATGCTTAACAAAACTGTTGGCAAGAAAGTGATTTCAGTTATTGCAGGTACAGGAGTAAAGAAGAAAATACTTCGTGACGGAAGATTTTGTGATGCTTGCTTCTTCATACGCATGGCCGCGTATACAAACATCATGCTCATATATACACACACTTTGTGTGTATGATGTTTTATTTTTCTGCGCACATACAAACGCACACATGCATTGACATTAGTTCTGTCCTCTTGTTTTAAAAAACCACCCCTAAACACATAGTAGCTTACCATCTACATCTTACACACACACTCAAACGTACAATATGCAAAATAACAAGCCTACAAGCATCAACACTACTTCTTTTGAGTGTTTGTTACGAACAAGAAGTCATCTCGATATCTTTAGTGAAAACTCATATACACGAACATCAATACATCCATCGTACTTCGCTTATTAAACGACAGCATTTATTATTGGTTTAGTATAATACATGCCACAAGAATACATTGAAAAAACAAGACGTATTTACATTTCAAGACTGTTTACGCAGGCCTCTAGTACAAATCGATATAGACATTAATTTAACACCATTTCCTTATTAGTTTTATTATATATATGTACATATGTTTTACGAATAATTAAAGGAGTTTAATATTTGTATTCCATATGGAAACTTATTCTATTATTTTTCTTTGTAGTCAAAGAATTAAATTTTTTGCTCGATACGTTTAATTAATTCTCTATTAGAAATATAAATGTGCAAAGATTTATAAACAGCAAAAATCAAATTAGACAACTGATTGCTTAAAACTGCAAACACCGAGATTTTATTGTATTATTATTCTAATTAATTTAAAATAATATTGATAATAAACTTGACATTTTTCAATTTATATTGGCAATGGTGTTGATACCCCAAACAAAAGAACAAGTTAAAATTATTATGAAAATAAATAAACTAAATCACAGATTGTAACAACTTAAATCAACATGATGGACGTTTTAATGTAAATAAAAATATTGATAGAAATCCTTTCAAAAAAAAAACAAGATAAAAATAATTTCTGATGAAACTATCAAAGTATTTCCAAACACAATGCACAAGTATTGTCAAAATGCAATAAAGTTGATTGCAAAAAAAAAAAAATTAACAAAAATAACCTTTAAAAAAAACATAATTCCTATAAAGTCATAAATTTTTTTTTTGCTGAGGGAAAAAACACTGCAAACTTTTAAAATGAATTATGTTTTCCAAAAAAAAAAATGGGAAGAGCAGAGAGTTTAGAAAATGAACTTAATACAAATAAATCTTAGTGTGTAGGAAGTTATCTTACACATAACTAAAGTTATATAAAACTTTTGATCCATCAATATTTTCGATAAATGCAACTTACATACTTCATACTACAGGAACGCTTTTATGCAACTGCTACTGACAGTCGTCATATTATAAATTATTTGCCTTGAAATCTTGTGGAGGAGGTCTGCAATAACAATGCAAACTGAAAAGTATGTATTTGGAAAAATTAAAAAGAAAACTCAAGTAAACTTTATGATACCAACTGGTATTCTTTTGTAACAAATTGTTAAAAATTCTCTTTTAACAACTTCTGTCAAAATTTTTTTTACTATTTATTTTGATTATTTTTTTTTTTTAGTTTCGCTATTTTTCTGTAGCAACATTTTGTTAAATTTCTTTACGAGTTCAATAATAAAGTTAGAAATTTATTGTGTTTCAAAGTGGGGAAAGCAAATGCCGCAAAAAAATATAATAAGTGTAAAATTAAAAGATTGGATGTGAAACTCTGTAGAGTTAAATCACATTTCGTTTTAAGGAAAACGAGCAAAAAACAAATTCAGCGCGAAAAATATAGTGGCAATTTCTGTAAAAAAAAACTAAGATCGCTTTAAGAATAATTTCTAAAATTTCTTTACATAAATTTTTTCCGTAAATTTTTATATTAAAAGTTATGAGTTTCTTAAGTAAAATTTTATATAAAAATTTATTATCATTTTAAAAGCTTTGTATCGAAAATGACGACACATTTCGTGATGGTCTGGAGTGCTTATATACTGCTTGTCGATTGTTCTACGGAACCACCAACTCTATGCTGATTAAACTTGCTTTAAATATAAATATAAAATATATATATATATATATATATATATATATATATATATATATATATATATATATATATAATATAGAAAGGCCCTAAGTCATTATTTTTTGAAATTTAGTTTTTTAATATTTCATACAGTTTCAACTTGAAATAACTTTGATTTCACATGGCTCTTTGTGTTATTTCAGCATCGAATTCACTTTATTTTAACTTGAAATAACTTTGATTCAACGTGATTCTTCATTTTGATTTAACACTATTTTATAATGTTAAATCAACATGAAATAAAGTTATTTCAAAAGTTAAAAAATTTTTTTGAGCATTACTGTAAATCATGTTTAATTAACATGAAATACATATGAAGCGAAATCATTGCTAAAAAAAATTTTTATGTATTTTAATTAGAAATTTTTCTGTGTGTAGTAATTCCCTTATTCAAAATGCTTATGTGGAAACTATTGCAAATATCTTATAATTGAACAGCTTGAAAATTCTAAAATAGAAATAAATAAGTTTAAATTTTTTTAACGCACTAATATTCCCAAATTAATATTTTACTTATTAAGTAAAATATTTTTTTTTATTAAAAATACATTGAAATTGATTATTGAGGGGTTTAGCTGGATCCTATGCGCATTTCACTGTTGCTAATGCAGATCATCAGGGAACCTTTACCCAAAGTTTCTTAGAACAACTAGAGTTATTATGTTATAAACTTTCATTTAAACAAATGAGAAGCTCAACAACAAATCACAAAGTTGAAACAATAACTCAATAATCAACATGTTTTTTTTTATTTTCTTACTTTTTTTCAGCTTCAAATTGTATTTGTAAGAGTATGTAAAAAGAAAATAAATGTAAATAACAACAACAGCTATTTAAGTATAGGGTGTTGCCACACAAGTATTTCTGACCAGGTGCAGTCAATTTAATAATTAGTGTTTTTTTATGCTGAAAAAAAGTCAGCCAATGTATTAATGGTAAAGTAAGAAAATAAAAAACATGTTGATTATTGAGTTCTTGTTTCAACTTTGTTATTTGTTGTTGAGCTTCTCATTTGTTTAAATGAAAGTTTATAACATAATAACTCTAGTTGTTCTAAGAAACTTTGGGTAAAGGTTCCCTGATGATCTGCATTAGCAACAGTGAAATGCGCATAGGATCCAGCTAAACCTCTCAATAATGAATTTCAATGTATTTTTAATAAAAAAAATATTTTACTTAATAAGTAAAATATAAATTTGGGATTATTAATGCGTTTAAAAAATTTTAAACTTAAATTTTAACAATTCCCATAAAAAAAAACTAAAGCTACGGTCACACTTGTCAAACATTTGCCCAAAAAGGCGTAACCACTAATTGCTAATGAAAAATCTTTCAATTCAGACAAATGTTTGTCAAGTTAAATAGTATCCAATAATGTTGGATTCCATAACATTGTCTATTAGTTGTGTTCGAAACTGTTTAATTTGATAAACAAGTGTCTGGATCAAGACTTTTTTTTATTTGTGTTTGTTGGTTACGCTTTATTGGGCAAATGTTTGACAAGTGTGACCGTACCTTAAGAAATAAATAACTTTTTTTTAAAATAATTCGATTTGGTAAAAACTAAGGGTCGTATTCAAAAAAACTTAACAAAGCTTTGAAAAGCAATGTTAAGTAAAATTGTATTCAAAAAAAAATATTATATCAAAATTCTAAAGTAGGCACCTACATTTGTTAAGGCTACTTTAAGTTGATATTTCCAAAATGTGTATTTTGTACCTCAAATATTTTTGTTAATATAGCACATATCGATTCATGTTACATCTGAAAATGAAGCTAGAAGTGCCAGCTCTTATCTTAAATTTATTATTTCTGTCATGTGATGGAAAACATCGCAAAATTATCCAACTGATTCGAAATACATGGCAAAATCCATAAAAAAGTATTAAAATAAATACAATTATACAAAAATGTTTTAGTGATGTAAATTCAAACAAAACAAATCGAAAAAAGCTGGATATTCAAATACTGATTTCGTTCAAATAAAATAATTGAGATAATTTTTCTATGTTCATCATATTTTTTTACTTTTACTTCGTAAAAATGTTTATCTGTTTTGCTTCCATGTCAGAAGCTTATATTTTTTAAACTAGGTTGCTTAACTTCAAGATAATAAAAATGTATTTAATAAAACAAAAAATTATTTGAATACTCGAATGAAATTGTATTCGATGTTGTACATCATAAGCTGTGAAATGGTTGTTGAACACGGTGGTGTTACCAGAATTTATTATTAATTCACAAAATAATTAAAGTTGTCTTTTGAATACAATTTCTTAACAAAGCAATGTTAGCCTTAAAGTGCTTGGTAACTACTATAAACTTTAAAGCTCAAGTAAAATATTTTTTTGAATAAGATTGTAATTCTTTCCAACAAAATCCGACTTCAATGCAAAGTAGGATAGAACATTTTCGACAAAAAAATTAAGGAACCAAACTGGAAGTAAACTCTTTGAAAAAAAATTTATTTTAAAATCCGTTGTTCACATACTGAAATACAAAATAAAATGTTAATGGGCGTGTCTTCGCCCATTTTTGTAAATGCAAGATTGTGTGTTTGTCAAGTTTTGCAAAAATCGGTAGATTATAACCCCCTAAAATAAAATTATGAATTATAATGGGCATTTCTGCCCATTTTTTTAAATGGAAGATTTTGTATATTTGAGAGCGTAAGTTTCGTAAAAATCGGTTAAGTAGAACCAGTGAAATATAATAATAAATTTTAATGGGCGTTGCCCCACCCTTTTTTAGCAATTTTGAAATTGTGTAATTTTAAAAACCAAAGGTGTTTGATAAGTTTCGCTGCAATCAAATAAGTAGAATGTCTTAAAATCAAATAATAAAATTTATGGGCGTGTGTCCGTTCATTTTTTAACCCACGACTAAAAAAGGGGTGTTATAATTTTGTAGTGTGTGTCTGTGTATCTATGTATCTGTGTGTCTGTCTGTGTCCACGTACAGGCCAAACGGCTGGACCGATTTTCATTTAGTTTTTTCTGTTTGAAAGATGACTTGATCGAGAGGGTTCTTAGCTATGTTTGAAAAAATCGGTCCAGCCGTTTAGAAGATATAACATCTTAGCTGAAAAAAGTCGGGGGTTTTTAAAATTTTTAATATTTGTTATTTTACATTGGGACCAATTCGAAGCTATACCCTCTCAGAAAAAAAATTATTTTTACAATCGGTCTAAAATGTACCGATTTATGAAGTAATACCGCAAAAAAATAGAGACAAATTGATAACCTATTCCTTTTTTTGATGTCGGTTAAAAAGGCCACAACTGTTAAAACAACAAAAAATCGGAAATAGACTATAAAAAGACTATCCTTGAATATCAGACTATCAGAAGAATACGTTGCACAGTGGGTCATTATTTGCATATACTATCAACTGTAGTGTCGTGCTGACAAAGTTTAGTGGGTCCCAAATCAGCTGTTTGGCATTAAAAATGGTTGCGAACGTTAGATATCGTGTGTTTGGCTAATAATTTACAAAAATTAAAAATTAAAATCTCGCAAAAAATTTGTAAGAGCTTAAGGAAGAAAAATAGAACCATCTTGTTTTTTTCTTGCACGTTTTTTTTCTAATAGATCCAAATGGCCATACATCATTTTCAACCATCCTGTCAATTTGTAAATATGACATTCCCATTAGTTGGCAAAAGTTTTTATTCATTGTGGTTGGTTTCCTTTGCCCTTAACTTTTGTCATCCATTTCTTAAAACTATTTTCATGGTTAAACGCTTCCATTAAAGCCATACACTCACTATCATGATCCTGATTTTCCTCACAATTGGAATGCTATAGCATGCCGCACATAAATAAATATTTGTCGAGATGTTTGTGTGTCTATGTGTGTGTTGGCATTAAATTATAAGTGAGTTTAGTTAATAATCATATGTTTGTGCTCTATTTGATCCTTGAGGGCCAGTGTATTAGTATCTGCTATGAAGCTGTATGTAAGCAAGCATTTGTCTCCCGCAGTCAACCAAGTCAACACATTATTATTATGCATGACCAATGCGCATAAAGATAATGCAAACGAAAACCAAAATCAACTGAGAAAAAAAATTGTGGAAAACGATAAACCAAAAAAAAAAAAAAAAAAATTATAATAATAATAATAAAAAATGCACATGAAAATAGAAAATGCAATTTTCCTTAATACCAATAGATTCTGTTTTACTTTTCACTCACTCTGTATTATTTTGAAATCGCATGTTAACACAATTATTACATTTGACACAAAAAATCTGAACCAAAAAATAAATAAAAGTAAAAAATAAAACGAATGGTGAAAAATTATATAAAACACAGAACTGCAGAGAACGAGAACTTTCACTTAAATAGACTTGAATTTATGAAGCAGCAAAAAAACGGATACGCAAAAGTATTTGTGCTTCTCAGGCACTCATGTTGGCAGACCAAAAATTAACTTGCAAAAATTCCAAACTGCTGCTGGTATACTCGTACAATTGTAAAAAATAAACTAAAATAAATGACAAAATGTTAGAAAGTGAGAAATAAAACAGTTCAGTTTAGTCGTGCGTATGATATTTGAATTTCACTTTTTTTTATTCATCTTTTTTATTTAACATGTTTTATACTTGTGCGGATTTTTTTTGAAGGATAGGAACAGCTTCAACTAAATATTTGCAAGGACTTTAGAGTTAAAAATTAAAATAAGAATGAAAATTTAGTTAGAAAGTCACTGAAAATGATAAATTTATGGCAAACTATAATTAAAGTGTTGTCCTAAGGATAGAATAAACATAATTAAGTGTTGGAAACAGATGAAATTTTATAATATAAAACGAAAAGCAGTTATAATAAATTTTTATATTAAAAGCAATGCTTTGAAGCTTTTGATTTAAAAAAATGAAGAAAACTTTTGCAAAAGTTTTTCAGGGGGAAAGATAGTGCATATTCGACTTTTAATAAGTCACATTAGTAAATTCCAAAGCTCTAAAAAAGAAACCTTGAATTCTCATTTAGTTAATATTGAAATTAGTATAAGTATTTGAAATTTAGTTAAAGTTCAATTTCTAGCTTTAGCAAATGTTTTTGCAGAATATTTAGCATTAATAATGAAAAAAATAATATCAGACAAATGGACCATACTTGCGATGTATGAACACTTTTGTACCCCGTTGTTATACCCTACACCAAAAATTTTAAAGGGTAAATGTATATTTGTGTGTAACTTCTGCAATACTTATATGCGACCCATAAAGTATATATGTATGTATATTCTGGGTCCTTATAAATAGGGAACACGAATAAGCGATGTCTGTCTGTCCGTCCGTCTGTCTATACGTGATATCAGTTTTCAGAAGCTCCTAGAAAAGCTAGCGACTTCGGTCTTAGACTGGTGTGTCAGAAATGATCCGAAATAGATTTTTATTAAAAATCAGCAAAATCAAAAAGACGATTCCAGAGCTGGAAAATTTAAACTTTTTTTGTCATAAGCAACTAATTAAAGCTAATTTTATATTTGTTAAATAATCCTATTTTACATTTTAGTAAGAAAAGTAAGAGCAGTAAGAAACTAGTAAAGTCAAAGAGAATTATTCCAGGGCTGGAAATTTTGATTTCTTTTTTTTTTTGGTATATAAAAGTAACCAAATAAAATTGATGTTTTCTTTTTCGCTTTAAATTTAACATATTTTATTTGTTTTTAAGAAATAGATTGGTATAAGAAATTAGAAAATCTGAAAGAATGATTCCAGGATTGGGAAATTTGCACTTTTTGTGATATACAGAAGTACCTAGGTCTAATCTATTTTTTATTTTTCTATATAAATTAAATAAACTTTATGTTTAATATAAAAAAATATAAAAATTAAAAACACAGCTCCAGAGCTGGAAAATTAAATTTTTTTGTATATAAAAGTAACTTAATAAAACAAACTTTTTTCCTTATTTTCTTACTTGTTTTTTGTTTCTTAAACAAATTTTATATTTTAGAAAGAAATAATAAGTATTAAAAATTAGAAAAATTAATCTTATTTTTCCAAGGCTGGATTTTTTTTGGTAAAAGTAACAAAATACAGATATTTCAGGAAGATCTTTACTAAAGAGTTTTTCTTATATTTATCCAACTTTGATATAAAAATCTAATTTACTAATGGGCTCTCATATATTCCATATAAATACATACATACGTACGTCGGTGAAGGGTATATAAGATTTGGCACAGCCAAATGGAAATTTTTGTTTTTACAATAATAAATATGTAATAGAATATATTCAGCATAATAACTTTTCTTCTAAAACTCTTTGATTAGTAATTTTCTAAAATTCTTTGGTATTTATGAAGGTTAACATAAGTCCTTGACTGTATATTTTACGAGTAAAATCACATTTACCAAATTCATAATATAATTTGTAGAAGACTTTCCAAAATTACCCAGGATTACATTAAATAATTCAATTTCTCAATTGACCTGTACAATAAAGTAAAATGTTGCTTTTGATTCATAGCTCGCTGTTCACCAAGTTTGATAAACTCATAAATATATTCATATATACATATCTACATGTCGTTAGCTCAAATGGTAAAGTGCTTAACTAACAATAATATAATTTTACAGGAAAAACAAAAAATAGTTCTGCCAAAAAAAACCGACTTCAATGCAAAGATCTGATAGAACACGTTCGAAAAAAAATTTATGGAACCAAACTGGAAATAAACTTTAAAAAAAAAAAATTTAAATGTGTTGGTTAAGAGGAAGTATGTGAAAATGCGTCTGTTTAATTCCAATGTAAAGTCAACCTCTTCACCAGCGACTCGCAAAGCCTTCAGGTTTTCGTAAACCACTGTCTCCGGCGCATTCTTCGCGTAGTTTGACCAGAGACAATATTCAATAGCGAGCTGTGGTTCCGAACCGCATATCATGTGCCGGAAATATAGATGGCTTGGCCACACGTTAAGGAAGCCAGCAGACGACATCACCAGGAAAGCCGTCGAATTCAACCCATAAGGCAGTAGAAGATCTCGTCGTCCACGCAACACTTGGAAGAGGCAGATTATTGCCGAGCTAAGAAACTGCGGAAGAAGTTGGATCGAATGCAAACGTCTAGCTTTAGATAGAGCTCAATGGAAGTTGTTTATTACTGCTCTATTTTCATCCTAGGAATTAATCGATTAAATATATATATATATATATATATATATATATATATATATATATATATATATATATATATATATAAAATTAAATATAAAATTAAATTTCAATGGTCGCGTCTGCGCCCATTTTTTGTATACAAGAATATGTGTTTTTTAGAGCTCAGGATGTGTAGTAAGTTTTGTAAAAATCGGTAAAGTAGAACCCCGTAAAATAAAATATTAAATTTTAATGGGCATGGCTCCGCCCATTTTTTTGAGTCTAAGTTTCGTAAAAATCAGTCAAGTAGAACCACGTAATATATAACAATAAATTTTAACGGGCGTAAACCTGCCCATTTTTTCAACTTTAAAATTGTGTAATTACAAGAACCAAAGGTGTTTGGTAATTTTCGTACCGAGTTGTGAAGTAACAATGTCAAAAAAAAAAATACAGACGAAGTGATAACCTCCACCTTTGTTTAAAGTCGGTTAAAACTAATCACACCTGCAGTTAAGTTTTTTTTTTTTTTGTTTTTTATTAATAAAAGCGTAATTTATGATAACAGAAGTGTAAAATTTTGTCAAGAGATGTAGTTTCATAATAATTAATTAACAACTCAATTTTCATTTTTTTTTTTTTTTTTTGTTAGTTACGCCTTTATGAATTTTAGGTAACGATATATAATACAGACATGGGCATACTGCAGTAAATAATTACTGCAGTAAGAAATCCTTTTTTACTGGTTACTGAATAAATTTGTAGTATTCAGTAAAATTTTACTGCTTACTGAAAAAATTTGCCGGTATTTTACTGATAATGAAACTTTTTTACAGTATTTTTCTGATAATGAAATTTTGTTGCAGTATTTTACTGGTTACTGAAAAATTGCAGTTTTCAGTAAAATTTTATATATGGACTGCCTAAAATTCATAAAGAGGGGTTTCCTCTAAGGCCTTTGGAACATCTTGGATGATTTTGTTCAAAAACAAAATCTGGATCTTTAATGGAATCGTCGCTATCGAAATATTCTTCACTCATATTTTTTCTTTTAATAGTTTTTGTAGTTTTAAAAACACTTATTAATTTGAGCCTACTTAGTATTATTTTTTTTTTTTTTTTGAAGTTTTCACTTTATTATTAGCAGCAGTGCAGATGTGTTTGTTTAAGCGAAGTGTTTCGATTACTTATGTTTTGTGTATTCGAATTTGTTTGATATTGTTCTTTTTTGGTATTTGTTACAATTTAAGCAAAGCGTGTATTTTCACTGTTGGTTGTTTCGACTTATAATAACTTTATAAGAGTCACACTGCAGTATTTAAACATTTACTGGTTAATGTTATTTTTTTCAATAACCAGTAAAATACTGCAACAAAATTTCATTTCAGTAAAAATTTACTGGTTACTGCTTTTTTTTCAGTATTCAGTAAAATTTTACTGAATACTGCAAATTTTTTCAGTAACCAGTAAAATTTTACTGCTTAGTGCTTTATGTATGCTGTACATACAATACATATATGAATTTATGTGAGTATGTGTGCCAACCCATGTGCCTTGCCAAAATTACCACTAAATAAAGTAAAGGGTCCGCCTAAAAATTTTTTTTTAAAAATGCTATAAAAAAAACTACTGAAGCTTCGCCTGTGTGGCACGTAGCACCGTCCTGTTGAAACCAAATGTTGCCAATATCCTCTTCTTCAATTTTTGTGAACAAAAATTCGTTCTACATGGCCCGATAACGATTGCCATTGACTGTAACGGCCACTCCTTGCTCAATGGCCCAATTATGCCTCTGGACCAAAATCCGCACCAAACAGTGACTCGTTTTGGGTGCATCGGCTTTTCAATGTATGCGTGCGGTTTTTCTGTGCCCCAAATGCGACAATTTTGCTTGTTTACATACCCGCCAAGATCAAAATGGGCTTGATCTGAAAAGATGATCTTTTTTTGGCAAAATCGGCATCTTCTGTAAGTCGATCGCAGGCCCACTTAGCGAAGCGAAAACTCATTGGATGGTCAGTTGGCTCGTTCAGCGGAAGGATAAAAATAATTATCTGTCAAATCAGACATGAGCTAAGTGTTACCATTCACGAAATAAGCACTAGTTGAAAGAAAAAAAACGTTAGATGGCGGACCCTTTAGATGTTAAATATATCAACAATTCCCTTTAGATTTATTTTAAAAGACACTTACTTTGTATAACAAAAACTAAAAGCAAAACGTTAAAATTTTATAATTTACCTAAGTGCGCTGCATTAAAAATAATTGTCATCTATTTTTATTAGGGGGTGGAAAAAGTATAATTCAATAAAAGGGCATTAAATTTTGTGACATATTTGGCAGGAGGCAGAGTAATGGTGGACCATCCTACAGCCGGTACAAAACATACAAATAAAATATCTCATAATAAAATTTAATTTTGTAAACATTATTTTAAATTGTTGGATACATCCGAACGAAACATCAGTGTAAAAAAAGCTAACATACACACACATTTACACAATCGCATGTTCACCAAAAAAAAAAAAAAAAAACTCTTGGGACATTATTAAACTAAACAAGAAACAAATAACATTTTCATTTATGGGTGTGTGTATATATATACATATGTATATACTCGTATCTGTGTATATATTTTGGGAAAACGCAAAAATATTGAACTGGTAAAGGTGCAGTTTCCACTTTACAAACCAAGGCAAATGTACTTTACAGGCAATTTTAGATTACAACAATGCAAAAAATGCTTTTTCGTGTTGTTCCAATCAGGCTTATCGTAACTAAAATTCCACATGGAAATTTCCGTTTGTTTCAAAAACATTATAAGATTGCGAAATATTTTGACAATTTATGAATGTGTGTGAACATATTTTCTAAATTTATAACCCTTGACACAAACCTTGTGCTCTAACATAGCTCTGTTAAGCTATACAAATTCGATTAATAGCTTTCCAAAGGACTTTTCCGTTAAGTGAGGCAACCGAGACGGAAAAAAATGCAAATTTATATGCAACGTGTTCCTTTGTTATTGCCATTAATCTATTTCTGAAAAACATGAATTTGAACTAAATATTGTCGAGTTTTCAACTTGGCGTTTTGTGAGGGATACGCGCCTTTTTAGGAAGGAATCGATGCGGGGTGACAAAAGTGCATAATCAGAATTACTGTAAGTTCAAATTTTTAGGATTTTTTTGAAAAACTTTAAATTTGCAGTACTATATTAACATTTGCCAAGATGTGACCAAATTTTCCTGAGAATGAATAATGTGGTATCCATCTCACGATTCTACGTGATTGCTATTTTTACAATTCCGCCACGTAAACCATAACCACTCAAAACATGTTTAGACCCCTTTTTCCACAGGCAAAGTTTACTTTACAAAGTTTTAATTCAGCTGGGTGAGAGAATGTGAAAAGATACTTTCTCTTTCTGTCTTTCTCGCAGCTGAGTTTTACCTGCGGAAAAGGGGTAATTTTTTAAGAGCTTTTGGATTTGATTTTAAATAACAAAAATTAAAAATTTTAAAAACCCCCGATATATCCAGAAAAGATGTGATATTTTCTAAGCGGCTGGACCGATTTTTCAAACATAGCTAAGAACACTCTGGATCAAGTCACCTTTATAAAAGAAAAAACTAAATCGAAATCGGTCCAGCCGTTTGGTCTGTACGAGTACTTGTACAGACACACAGATACACAGATACACAAACACACACTACAAACTTGTAAATTTAAAGAAATATATGAAATCTTTATTTGAGTCGATAGAACGATCTATATAATTCAATGTTTAAAGATGATTTCATGTAAATTTTGACCGCGGATATGTCTGAAATGGCTCATACGCTCTGTCCACTTTTGGTATAATTTCTCCATCATATCGCCGGTATCTGACTAATAAACTCTTTAAAATTGTTTTTCAGTGCGTTAACCGTTGCGTGCTGGTCCCTATAGATATGAGCCTTAACAAACAAAAAAGTAGTCTCCACCTCCAAACGTGAAATAAACTGTTCACCAAACTCACCTCCCAATTGGGCCATTGTTTCTCGGGGTGTGTACAATGTGGCACCGTCTTGCTGAAACCACATGTCAGCCAAACTCAGCTTTTCCATTTTTGGTAAAACAAAAAGTAACAGAGGCCTAATTGCTGCGAATGATACCGAATTGATAATTCACAGTCATCAACAACACTGGCGGATATAGCTGCGATATTTTTCTCTGTTCGCAAACTACGTATGCGTGTTGGTGGTTTAATGTTCAATACTGTAATTTTGGTGCGAAATTTAATCATAACATTTAGAATAGGCGCATCAGAAGGTCGCCCAAACTAATCATAAAATGGAAGAAATGCACGGACGCACTTTCTTAACCGAGCATGAATTTTGATAATAAAATATAATGATCTGCAAGCGTTGTTCATTTGTAAATCAATTCGTGATTAAATTATAGACCAAAATAAACATTTTTAACAGCAACATGTGACACGAAAACGGCTGAGCTACCATAAACAGTGTTGTGAAAAATAAATTTGTTACAAAACCAACCTTTATAAGGTATACTCGGATCACTTCGCTCTTACTTTTGCTGTCAGAAAAAATTTCTGAAAAACGTATGTTGACTAATGTTTTCCCGGGAAAAAATTCCGAACCTGGAACTGTGGCAGTGGTTTCTTTCTACTTACAGCTGCGAGGCCTCGTAGTTGGAATCTAGGAAGATTTATCGCAAAGCAGTGTTCTCTTTGTATTTCATTCGGAACAGATTTGTCTGGTTTTATTACCCTACGTCTTTATAGTATGTTTCCACCGGCATGATTTAGACAAATCATGATGATTTGTGCAAATCATGTTAATTTATACATGATTTAACATACATTTTGCATAAGGATAAATCACCTCAAAGTATTTGATTTTTTATAAATAATGTCGAAAATACTATTTTTCGAACTCAATTTATATATGCAACCAAGGGTTGCTTTTAAAATTACAAACTCCATCCCTGGGTCATCCATCAATAGTGATTGACAATTTCGAAAAAAAAATGACATTCAGGAATATTTAATAAATTTTAAATGTCAACTACATGTGAATAAAATTCACATTACAGCTGCTGCGCTTACCTCATAAAGCATGTGCATAAATTGAATACGAAAATTCGAACAACAAATCACTCACGAACCCCGTGGAAACAGTTTGAAGTGGTTTACTTAAACCTACTTGATTTAAAGTCGGTGGAAACATACTATTACGAGCCATTAACTTTAACATGACATGAACAACTTCTTTGTTGGGGTGAACACGTGTGATGTTCAGGCATATCAAAGTATTTTGCAGTAGTGTAATAGAGATGGAATATTTAGCAATTTTGTTTTTTCTCTTTTCTTTCCGTTGCAAATGGTTGTGGACGGCGAACATTGTTGCTCAGCCATATGTTCGGGCAGTGATATCATAGCATGGAAGGAACATGGACATTAGCTGTCTCCATTAGCCAGTTACGATGTCTGACATAATGTCCACACCAAGTTCATGACTAGTGGAGACCCCTAGTTACAGTTGGACTTTTTTCCCGATCTAAATCGGATAAAACCTACAACATTTGTACTCAAATCAAAATAAACAATCACCCTTATTCCAGTTGTCGACATCGATGTCACTATAACACAATACCAAAATATTGGCACTTGTTTACTCGCTCTCGAGAACAATTTTGTGCTACTGACAATCTATTTTCATTCCATAAGGTCTAGAAAATATCAGGAGTCAGTTGTTTTCGACAACGGGTACACAAGCCCCAAGTTTTTGGCATTGTGTTCAAGTGACGTCGATGTCGACAATTGGAATAAGGGTGATTAATAAAAACTCATGGAAGGATTTTTTTATGAAATTTGTTTTGCTTTGTTTAAAAAAAAATTTATGCACATATTTATGTTTGCATATAGACATTTTAATTCTTGCAATTAAATTTATTTCAACTCAAAATTTATTAAAATTGTTAAGAAAGTTCTTGCCTTACTTTAACTGCTCTATTTCCCTGACTTCACTTTTATCCTTGTTACTGCTCTTATCATCATTTATTTCTAGATATTCCTCTTCCTTATTCCTCACATCATTTAAACTTAGATCATACCAAAGATCAATGAAACAAAACAGTTGTCGATGGAAATTAGTAAAAATTTTCTTCTCAAATTTCTGCAATAACGTTTCGAAAGTATTTTGTAAGCCAAATGATTTAAATTCACAAGTAACCAATTTATAGCACGTCATGACAGGTTGGCAGGTTTCACGCCACAGTGAGCCGCTCAAAGGTCCCCGGCCAGTTTTTAAGGACTTAAACTTGCTAGGATCCTCATTGGCTTTATAGTCCTTAGCAGCAACATTGTCATTGGCTATATCTATAAAAACCACTTTACGTTGCCTTAACAACTCTTCAGACAATTCATGAACATTATCTTGAGCTCCACAATCATTTTCCACATGAAAAGATTCTATTTTTATATAAAAGCGTTCTTTTAAATAAACAGAACTTGTTAGCAGGGTGCGACAATAGGGATAAGCGTCCCAAGCCTCTTCATGTACATCCAAGGCTTCTTGTGGTAAAAATTTTTTTAAAAATTTTGGAGTCTTTGAAGACCATTGATAGATTTTTTTAGTATACTGGCCGTTAGGGAATTTTTCGCCATTCAGTAAAGGGAATTCGCTGAAGGGCTGATTGCACAAAACGATAACTTTGCCACCAGCATTCTTTTCAGACCTTAAACTTTCATTTATTGTAAACAATTGAGCCACTTGATATTCTTGCAACGTGAGTGGTAATGTGATGCGATACTCTACGATTTGCATGGTGTAGGAAAATTCTTTTTTCAATGCAGTTTTTAAAACATTACGAATTTTGATTTAAAAAAATTATATACAAACAAAAACATTTGTTAAGAAAATAAAATAAAAACATCTGTTATTGATATAAATATTTCATAATTTTCAGGGGTCGCATTGTAGTAGTGTTTTTTTTATTGATTGATATTAATAAAAAAAAAGGAATATTCTTTCGAATATGAAGCTCCGCTCTCTGATAGTCATTGAATAACAACATCACGCCCTCTATGTGTCAGTTGCTATAGGAAAGTTCTAGTAATGAAGGCATAGTGGCTGGTCACTGAAGTGCACCTGCTTCAGCGGATACTAATCTTATTGTAACATCAGAGCGCCTTCCTGCATCGGTATTGTGTAGCAGAATCAGGGGCAAAGTAAAATAACCAATAAAATGGCTGCCTTGAAAATTAAATACGCCTCATTGACACCAGAGGCGCTGCAACACTGCATTATTTTAAAAAAAAAAACTTGTAAAAAAATCATAAGAGAAACCCAAAGGTGATTTTAAAATACCTTTCGAATGGTACCCATGTGCATATACTTCGTCTACTTCGTATTTGTTTCGTATTTACAAAATGGCGTCTCTTGGCCGACATATTTAGTTCAGACTTTTGCCATATCTTTAGTGAAGCTCCCAGAATCAAGACAAATCGATTGATGTAAGAATCATCGGTTAAAAATATATCGCCATTTGCCTTGGTCACGGCATTTAATTTGAACCGAGAAGTGAAGAATGACATGATAGAAAAAACTTAAGAAAGTTTCGCGGAACATTACACTGTGAAACAAAAAATAATAGTTGAAATTTCTGTTCTAAGTTTTAGTTTGTTCCACTGTTAAGCGAAAATTCCCTTATGCAGTTGGATGAAATTCGGTAGTCCACCTAAAAAATACAGGGTACCTTTAAGGGTGAAAATTTGTACTTTTAGTACTTTTTCTGTTTCTATTAACTTTATATGGGACAATTTCAGTTTCTTTCTGAATGCCAACGAAGTTGCGGGAATATGCTAGTTTTAAATAAAATACATTTCAAACAAATTTTAAATTTCATGAATATTGGAGACAATATAGTTTTGCATAAAATTTGCAGCCTGTATGTGTGAAATTTATTTACGAGCGCTTCAATATTGGAAAAAAACTAATTGATAGTTTTGTACGTGTGTACTTTACACAAAATCGCATAGAAAAACCATTGCAAAAAGAATAAATAGATTTTATTTTTTTCCCCTTTTTTTCATTATATTTCAATGCAATTATAAATTGTATATCTTCCATATAAAAATTTCAATTGATAACTTCCTACTAGCAATAAACATTTAGATATTTTTTTATGCTATTAAACGATAACTTTTGTAAAAAATAAGTCATTTGAAAACATAAAACGTTTTTATTGCTGGTAGACATGTATTGCAACAGTGAGTAACCGCAGCAACTACCAAAAAATAATATTATGAACAAAAATAAAACAATGCATTCATATTTATCTGCTTGTATGTAACTAGGTAATGTAATTACAAAATATTTAGGCGCCAAATATTCATACAAACACAACCAGTCGTCCTCGAAATTGTTTTAAAAAAAAACAAAAAGAAATATTTATAAAAATTCATCAGCATAACAAACTATTGAACTATAACAATTTTTATGATTTTTTCAGGCGAGAGGTCATTTGTATGTATTTTTTAGTTTTATGTGTTTTACAATATGACACACAAATACCCAAAAAAAAGAAAACCTACAATAATCATATTTCTTTTTTTGGCCCAAAGGAAATCGACAAGCCACCATTGATTTTGTCAAAATTAAAATGGCGTAACTTCCGTTTTTTTATTTACCCTCTCTTTTGCTCATTTCCATTTATTTTTTTTTTTCACCAATATAATGGTTTACGGCATTCACTATAAACTGATAATTTATTGTCATTCCGAATTTGGTAGGCGACTATGTTTGTTGCAGTTTTTTTCACTTGCTTTATATTTAAAATACAAGAAATAAAAAAAGAAACCAATTGAAATTTATATATTATTTTTATTTAAATAAAACTGCCTTGTTATATGTTATATGATGCTATGATATAAAAACAATAATATGAGAGTTTGGAAATCTGCAACATTGATTTATTTTAAATGGAAAATATTACGGGCATATGATAAATTTTGTGATATAAATGAATAGAATGTACGTAGACACTTTATTAATGTTTTCTTTTCTAAAAGGGTTTATTTTATAGAGAAGTTTCGAATATACTGCAAAAATGAAAAATTAAGAGCTTGTGAAATAAAACAAATCTGCAGAATTTCTAAGTATAATGCACAATACAATCAAACTTCTTTCAAAATAACAAGGTCCACTTCACTTCAGTACCTGGATTCAGTAACTTTTATTACAATAATCGTATCGTTATAATAAATATAACGAAAATTTATCAACTTTGCTATTCAGTTACATATTTTAACGATATTAGCAGTCGGTTGGAGAAAAAACAAATTAAGTCACAAAATCAAACTTGTTGAGTTTTTCTTTATTATTTTTTGTGCTCTTCGCTTATTTTCACATTTTCTATACACAGCTACCACATAATATTGAATTAAATGGTGAATAAGATAAATCGGGAGACTATAGTAAAAAAGAAATTACAGAATCACATTATCGTTATCGGAAGCGAATAAATATGTTGATAAATATTAAAATTTTCGGTTCGCAAAGTTACTGAATCCAGGTACAGATATTCGATATAAACGAATGCTCACTAAAGTGAAGAAAATTTCGAAACCACATCGTTCGATATTTGTTCGCGAATCAAAAAAAATCCAATGTTCGCTAAAGTGAACTTTTCTCGATAGTTTCTCGAATATTTGATGTGTGCTAGTCTGTTAGAATTGGGGTATCGTGTTCAAATCCTGCAGCGTAAGTTAAAGAATTACAAAATAAATAAAATAAATATATTAAGAAATAAAATTACTTATTTTTTCTGTTACCTTTTTGCGATATCGAAATTAGTTTGATATTGGCTCACTTTTGATATTCCTAGCGAACCTTCGAAATTGAATATGTTTTAGAACAAAACTGAGCAACAGGTAAACTTTTTCGATTAATTTTTTAGTGTATTCGAAATTGATATGATTAACGAAAGTCTTGGTCAAGTGGGAGCTCTAAGGACTATTACTGGGAGCGGAAATCAATACATTTTGACAAGTGCATTATGCCACACTCCATCAAACGCTTTGGAAATATTTAAAGCCACTAACTTACTTTTGCCAAAATGGTGGATTAATTTACACCAATTCACGATTCGTTCCCAATTTGATACCCACCCTTAACAATTTTAGATTGGCTTTTTTCTCTCTTTGCATTCAGATTTTTTTCTAATGACATATTATATTTCTATGATAATTTCATTTATGAAATAAAATTTCATTTCTATTTAATAGCTTTTAAATTAAATATTATCCTTTTTTTGTTTTGTTTCCTCGTATACAATCCAAGGCAAAGAAGAACTTTATAAAAATTGTGAGAACATGCCAAATGTTTGATAGCTAAAAAAAGCATTTGTAAATATTTTCCAATTGTAGATATGCAAATAATTATAAACGGAAGGAAATTGATATAAATTGAGTTAGTTACTGTTAGTTAAAAGTCTACTTGCTACACTCCTAAAAGTATGCAATAAAATTCTTGACTAAATAAATTACATTCATAATTATAGGAAATATATAAAAAACTGTGGAAATATCAATAAATAAAAAAAATTAAATGGAGTAAAAAAAATGTGGAAGAAAAAATAAATTACATCAATCATGTGATTGGGATGGAAATAAATTTTTTTTTGGGAAATGATGACTAATATTTATGCTATCATTGATTCGTAAAAAGCAGTAGAGTCAGCAGTTAAATTATGTACACATATGTTATATACCTAGTCGACAAAATTCATTAGTTAGAGAGAGAGAGATGCAACATCACACGTACACAAAAGCTTATATCACATTTTTCATTTCGCCCTTAATAATGTGATAGAAACTTTGTTCCACGCAATGATGAATATATCATAAATCAGTGTTCAAAAACTTAAGTTGAAGTAACAAAAGTCGTAAAATTTTTACTTTTCGTTCCTTTAGCTTTTTCCAACTGTTTAAAATGAACCAATGCTTTTGCTTGTGCCTGTGAAAATAACCAACAGTCGCATTCCAAGCAGAAAACGAATTATGAACAATTGCGCAGTTCTTTCAGCAGTCGACGATTTTAAAAGTTTGAATTTTATTTGTTGTTGCTTTTGATTAGTTTCGCTAGTAAAAGCATAAGCTTTTGTGTGCTTTTCTAAATACCAACTATAGCATTGCACAGATGCATCTGTTTGCACCAGTTTTGGTGTGTTTTTTGGTTCTTGTATGAAAAAATATGTTATTTAGCGTTTCTTTTATTAGTTGTAAATGTTGATTTTTAAAGCAGTTATTGTATGGTTGTGCAATGACCAAATGAGAAAAACACGTTAGTATGTATTTGTTTTTCTATAACAAATAAGATACATAAAACTGGTTTTAACATAAGTACCACATGGTGTGTTGAAAAAAAAATCCATGGTTGATGAATGAATGAATGAAAGTAAAACTTCACATACACATGTAAGTAAATGATACATGTACATGAAACCCATGCATGTGTAATTACTCTCAGAGCAAAATTGTCTCACTCTCTCTCTCTCTCTGTATACTTGGCTGCGCCACAAAATAACATAACGAACGTCTGCACATACATCTGTCCATCATGTATTTGTTTCAACAATGGTTTTTTTCATATGTTTGTATTATAATATGTATTTTTTGAGCAAAAACAGATCAAACAGTTGCTCAGCAGCAATACAATAAGCAATTGTTATTTGTTTTAATTGTATTTTAATTTGGAAAAGCACGCACACACAATAACTCTTATACTAGTTCTGTCGCTCACACTACAATTATATGGTACATACCATGGTATATTTGTTTTGGCTATACAAACGGGTATACAAATGCAACCCTATAATACCAACCAGTCACAGTCAAAGAAGCAAAAGCTTTTGCTTTTAGAAGCTTTATGCAGGTTCAATCAACTATTTTATGGTGTTTGTCATGTTTTTGTTGTTGTTTTTGCACATCAGACAAGAAGCAAGAACAAAAACCACTTTACTGCGATTGCTTCAAACTTATAAAAGCACGAGTTTTTTGTTTCTTCGACTGTAATTGTTTGTGACTTCCAAAAGCATATAAACTGCTTTTGCTTTTACTTGCGATACTAACCAAAAGCAAAAGCAAGTGAAATTCAAACTTTCCAAATCGTAGACTGTTGACAATACTGCGCAATTGGCAATAAATCTTTTTGTAATTTTACTTTGCCTGAAACTGTTGTACACAGAAAAAAATATACAAGATTTATGTTCAACAAAACCATGTTGTTGAATAAAATTTTTAATTTCAATAATATTTGTAATTAACTTGAATATTGTATTTATCAATTCCGTGCATTTTAAAATATCATTTAATTTCATTTGTTTGTGTTGGTGTTTTCCTTGCTTGTTGATTGACTCAACGTGGTCATGTGTTGATGTTGTTGTTTATTTTGATTGTTGGTGTTGTATACGTGTAAATTCCGACAAGAAGCCGAAAAACGTCGTGGCTTGTTTTTTTTTTAATCAACAAAGTTATTTTTAGATTGTATCAACGAAATGCCCCATGCAGAAGAAACATAAGAAATCATGTTTTGCGTGTATTCATTATTTGCGTACCCAATAACGATTTGCTCATTAGCTGAGTGGTAAGTACGTTAGTCTATTAGTCAAGAGGTTGTCGGTTCGACTCATCCCAAACGTCTTTAAATTAAAATCTAATAATAAAACCAATTTGTAAAAAAAAAATAAACAAACAACGAAAAACAACACATTAGAATTTGAAAAACAAATTCATTAAAAATTTTTGTTTTCTGTTAACAACTCAATTGTGAATAACACAATAATTTTAATTGGAAATAATTGAGTTGATTTTGTTTTCTTATGTTACAAATGTGTGTTTGTATTTACAAAAATCGTTGTAAGTGCCTTTTTAAATAATATTTTATTTGTATTCACAAATAAATTAGTTGTATTTACAATTCTTTTTTTTCTGTGTATTTTTCAAAAGCCAAAGCAGAAGCAAAATGAAATGAAATTAAAATCACTTCAGGTTTTTAAACACTGTCATAAATGACTAACGATCAAATGACTGGTCAATTGACTGATACTATTCTTGTAGGTATTAAATATAAAATTTATTATATTCCAGCAAAAAATTTCAAAAAAGGTAATCGAGTTTGGAATTAAGCATTTTTGGAGGAAGCTCTTCTCTGCTGGATTACCAACTTAATGATTTTAATGAGGCGTGAGACTAAAATATTCGATTCTTGAAAAGTATTTACTTTTTTTATTTGGCAACTTGTTCACGTAATTTATTTAATCTAAAAAAAAATATTCTTCCCATTTAGCAACTTGTACATAATTTTTTTAAATTTTATGTAATGTGATTTGTAACTGCCTTATTCATAAAAAATATTTCAGGTTTATTAAGCGCTTATTTGACATATGTCGATGGGAAATTTGTCAAATAAACCTGTAATAAACCTAAAATATTTTTTATGAATTAGACCGTAAGCGAATAATGAAATTTGACATTCAGAAAAGTAAGTCATTATATGGCAATTAGTTCTAATGGTAATGTGTAATTTTTTCTGGGATGCTACATAAGCAACAGATTATTTTTGCTCAGTGTTATTTATTAGTTTGAAGTAATATATAGGCTTTAATTTATATTTTACAGAACCAAGGTCTTTAATAATCTCCTTTTTTCTCTTAACTAAAATTTAAATATTCTTTACATAACATATTTCCATTTGTCTTTTGGAGCAAAACAAAAAAAAAAAACAAATCTCTCGTAACAGGAACAAAACTAATTTTTCTACAACTGCAACGTTACGTCCAACTTCCTTCCTCTTACTACTTCTGCAAAACAAAAAAATTTACCAAAGAATTGACTTAATTTTTTTCTTTTAATTTTAGACGTGGAAACATCATTAACAATACGACAGGGTTACAATGACAATGAAAATTCCATCTACCATGACGAGGAAGGCGATGCCTTTCACAGTAGCAGTCGTAGTAGACTGGCAACCAGTACGACAAACACAAACAATATTGCAATGCCAAAAGTATTTACGTGTCCAGCGGAAGGTTTATATGCACACAATTATGAATGTCAATTGTACTATCGTTGTGAAACTCAAACAAATGGCTACATTAAAGCATATTTGTTAAACTGCAAAAGAGGTACAATATTTTCCCGTGATTTGAAATTGTGTATGCCAGCCATGCTGGCCAATCGCGAAGAATGTCAACAATATATAAATGAAATTGATACATTGCAAAGTGATGATAACATTGTTGTTGGTGCAGTAGTCGCAAATGACAAGAGACCAGGCACTTATTATGGGGTTTATGGCGGTGATATTATTAATAGTTCAATTGTTGATGATGGCATCGATACTCGTTTGATGCAAGTTTTCAACGAGGCCAAAGCAAAGGGTGGCGGCATTGCTAATAATGGCAATGCTATGGATGGCTCATACAATCATTGGCAAAATTACGGTCTTACAGGATTAAGTGGTGTTTCAGTAATTTCCTTTTCTACTTCATCAGCACGCTCAGCTGGCATGGACAGAGCCAGTGGCAGCAGCAGTAGCAGTACAGATAATGACCAAGGGCCACCATGCGAAAATGATGGATTTATGAGTGATCCAGATGATTGCACAGTATTTTATCGTTGTATCTCCAATGGTCGTACATTTAATAAAGTTGGCTTCCGATGTTCGGATGGTACAGCATGGGATGAATCATTGCAATCATGTAATCACTTATTTAAGGTACGTGCTAATGGCGGATGTCAAGCCAAGCAAAGCACACAAATGGACGAATATAACAAGCAGCAATCGTCACAGTCAAATTATCAAAATAGTTCAATGTCGTCATCAAGTTCACAACAGAATTTTTCTAACTCCTCCTCCTCCTCCTCCGTCTCTTCTTCTTCTTCGTCATGGAGTTCCTCAAATTCATCTTCCAGCAGTACAGAAAGTTCTTTATTTTCATCAAATAGTCAGCAATCTTCTAGTTCATCTTCTAATCATGAAAGTTCCACAGAAATTTCAAATGTTCAGTCTCCTTCGAGTCAAAATATTACTTCCAATTCCAACAACTCGAACACTAACGCACAAAACAATAGTTCAAGTTCACAGAATTCTTCAAGTAATAATAATGAAGAAAGCTCTAATTCTCAAACGGAAAATGCAAATAACAATCAACAGAACTCAAATTCAAATGCAATTCCACAAAATAGCAATCAAACCTCAAATTCTCAAAACTCTTTAAATAATCTCAGCCAACAAAATACAAATTCTAGCAGCAATCAGAACTCGCAAAATTTCCAAAGCAATCAAAACTCAAATTCTCAAAACACTGACATCACTAATAATCAACAAAATTCTCAAAACTCACACAGTCAAGGTTCTAATCAAAATTCCTCAAACTCACAAAACTCAAGTGCAAACACTCAAAGCAACAACACCAATACGAATCAACAGCAGACATCATCATCAACATCTGCTTCAAATAACACTTCCAATCAACCTTCAATCGTTGAGTGTATAGATGAAAATACTTATTTACCAGATAAAGAAGATTGCGCTAAGTTTTACCGATGCCGAGATAACGGCAATGGTTTAGAAATAGTCCCGTTTACTTGTGGTCCTGGCACTATTTGGAATCAAGATGAAAAAGTATGTGATTTGCCTATAAATTCTCTAATTGAAAAATGTAAAAGTATATCGAATGGGCAGCAACAAAATTCTTCCTCTGGAAATCAACTGGAGTCGTCGGGCCTTTCGAACAATCAATCCTTCCCTACAAATAGTAGTCAATCGAGTTCTTCTAACAATCAATCGACAGCTGCAAACAATCAAACTGTTACATCTTCAAACAATAACAATCCGCCAAGTTCCTCTGGCAGTCAATCTGAATCAACATCGAGCAATAACAATCATTCCAGCTCCACAACATCTTCAAATAATAACAATCAGTCAAATTCATCAACTAATCAATCAAATCAATCCAATAATCAAACAAATTCATCTTCAAACAACAACAACCAATCCAGTTCTAGTAATCAGATAACTTCAACAGCAAACAACAACAATCAATCTAATCAAACAAACAACCAAACAGCTTCTTCCGGTAGTCAGCCTGAATCATCCTCAAGCAGCAGCAACCAAACAATTTCTTCTAATAACCAATCAAATCCATTCAATACCAATAATCAATCTACTTCATTCACTAACCAGTCTAGTTCTTCTAATCCCCAGTCTAATAGCAACAATCAAGGAAATAATGAACAAGCTTCTAATACAGAGCTACTTCAGTCTAAGCCACAAAATATTTCAAATCCAGACGGCACGTGTCAAAACTCCGAGACGTACCTGCAAGATAAATACAATTGCTCCCGTTTCTACCGCTGTGTACCAAATCGTAATGGTAGTTTTGATTCAGTATCATTTGACTGTGCTTCTGGCACGGTTTGGGATCCAGATTCAAAAGGCTGCAACTATCCAACAGATTTACAAAAAGAAAAATGTAGAATAATGGCAACCAATGGAAATGCTGGATCATCTTCCACTACCTCTAGTAGTCACAACAATCAAAGTTCAGGATCCACAAATAATCAAGGCTCCAGCACTAGTTCATCTTCTTCCAACAATAATACTCAAACCGGTTCATCTAATCAAACATCATCAAGTACTGAAGCAACCAATTCACATAATGGTTCGTCTTCTTCCAGCTCCCAATCAGGATCACATAGTTCTGCATCAACCACCGAATCGAATCAAACATCATCGTCTGCCAATAATCAAAACCAGGAATCCAACAATCAAAGTTCTAGCTCATCAACAACTTCGTCTAGTAATAATAATCAGGCTGGTTCTTCTAATCAATCATCGTCTAGTTCACAAACAGAATCATCATCAACAACTGCAGGATCAAACCAATCTTCTTCTTCAAATAATCAAAGTCAAGGATCAAGTAATGAAAACTCCAGCTCAACATCATCATCAGCATCATCTTCTAATAGTAATCAAAGTAGCTCATCAAGTCAATCTTCTTCTTCTTCACAACAAGGCTCATCGAGCAACAATAATCAAAGTGAATCATCTTCCTCTTCTTCACAAAATCAAGAAACAACTAGTTCTTCATCATCTCAAACCAATAATAACCAAACAAGCACAACACAAAAGCCATTTATACCAGCAACACAATGCGAAAGTGAAGAAACATTTTTGGAAGACAAAGAAGATTGCAATAAATTCTATAGATGTGTTAATGATGGCAAAGGCGGCTTTAATAAAGTATCATTTAAATGTCCACCTGGTACAGTATGGAATCCACCGGCCAATAGTTGTGATCATCCAGCGAAGGTTCATAAACTAAATTGCAAAATGACTACAAGTACTGCTCAAAACGCAACTTCTGAAAGCAATCTAGAATCCTCAGCTTCCACTGTAACAACAGAGTCTAGTGTAAATCAGTCTTCTAGTAATAGCAACAACCAAGAATCATCATCTTCGGAAGCATCAAACTCTTCCAGTTCATCTAATAATCAGTCTGCTGGTTCAAGTTCCATAGGGCAAACTAGTAACAACCAAACAAGTTCATCATCATCATCATCATCCAATCAGTCTTCGGAAACAAATTCATCATCTACAATGCAGGAGTCAGAATCAAGTTCGATCTCATCAGTGTCCACTGGATCATCAACCCAAGAATCAACATCCAACTCTTCGTCTCAATCCGCTTCATCTTCTCAGCAGTCTGGCTCAGTCGGAGTTTGCAGTAGCAATAATCAGTATTTAGGAGATATCAATGACTGTGCAAAATTTTATCGTTGCGTAAAGAACAGTAAAGGAGGATATGACAAAATAGCATTTACTTGTGGTCCTGGCACAGTATGGGATAGCCAAATTGATGGCTGTAATCATTCTTGGGCAGTGAAAAATAAAAACTGTGGCACAGGTGGTACAGGAATGCAACAAACAACAGCAAAACCCATAATGCAGAGACCACCAAGCAGCACTACAAGAAAACCTTCTGAAGAAACCCCTACATTCAGCTCACCAACACAAATGCCCACAACATTAAGACCTGTTACCTCTAGGCCAACATCCACGCAGAAGCCTCCAGTAGAAGGCACAACATCAGCTAAACCTCCATTTCAAACAAATGCCATATGTCAATTTGAAGGTTTCATAGGAGATCCAAGTGACTGTGCCCGTTTCTATCGCTGTGTAGACAATGGCAATGGAGGATTTATACAATACTCATTTAGATGTGGCCAAGGTACGGTATGGGACAATGAATTGCAAACCTGTAATCATGATTTAAACAAATGTGGAAGTTCTTCTTCACAAAATCCCATACAGTCTACTACTTCAGGTCCAGGTTATGTACCAACTTCTCAGAAGCCTCAAACAACAACAACTGCTAAGCCTGATTATCAATCGACTACAAAAAATCCTCAGGAAATAACAACAGTAACAAGTAAGCCTGGATATAACCCAACTACACAAGTTTCACATGAGACAACTTTAAGTTCTAGTGCACAAGAAAGCCAACAAACAACCACAATGAAACCAGGATATCAACCAACAACTGAATCAAATTTAGAGACAACTATAAAACCAGCACAAACTCCACAAGATTCAACTACATCTAGACCAGGTTACCAACCCAGTACGGAGTATCCTCAAACAACTACTCAATATCCTGATACCACAACATCTGGAAAACATCCCGAATCGACTACACAAGCCCTCACAACTACCATAAAACCCAAGCCAAACGAGCCACTATCACCTAATCACAAATGCTCCAAGGAAGGTTTCTACGGAGACAGCGAAGACTGCCAAAAGTTCTACAGGTGCATCGATAACGGTGAGGGAGGTTTAGAAAAGCATTCCTTCAAGTGCGGTAACAACACTATATGGGATGCAGAAATTGAAAGTTGTAACCATCCTTTAGATCTAGCTAATCCTAAATGTAATCTTGAAACGTCAGCTAGTATGACCACATCAAGCACCACAACATATAAACCAACGATTATGTCCACAGAACCAACACAAGCAGGCGAATCAACGACCACAATGCAAACCACCTCTACCACACCTATACCAAATCTACCTCCAGGCACAATATGTAAAGGTGAAGGCTTTATGCCCGATCCCGATAACTGTCGCAAATTTTACCGCTGTATTCAAACTTCTGCAGGCTATGAAAGGCATGAGTTCAAATGTGCTAAAAATACAGCATGGAATGAAAAAAGTCAAACATGTGATCACTATGGAAATGTAGATCGTTGTCGGGGCCAAACCGAGGAGACACAGCCAGAAACAACTACTATGGAATATCAGAGCACTTCTGCAACACAAGAATCGTCAACCACAATAATAGAATCTAGTACTGAATCTAGTGAAATGCCAACTACAATTACAACCGAACAATCAACATCTACAGCTTCCTCAACAAATCCTACTACAACAACGTCAACATCAGCATCTTCACCCATGGACAATACGATGACTACGACTATGCAACCTACTTCGACGACACCCGTACC
This sequence comes from Tachina grossa, assembly GCA_949987645.1. Taxonomy (NCBI): domain Eukaryota; kingdom Metazoa; phylum Arthropoda; class Insecta; order Diptera; family Tachinidae; genus Tachina; species Tachina grossa. Next base: position 181,780,784 of record OX465274.1, read on the forward strand.
TAATTTGCCTCCTGGCAAAACTTGTCAAGGTGAAGGTTTCATGGCCGACCCTGATAATTGCCGCAAATTCTATCGTTGTGAAAAGAGCGGTAGTAGTTATAACAAACATGAATTCATGTGTGCCAAGGGAACGGGCTGGAGCGAAGGAAAACAGACTTGTGATCATAGAGACAGCATCGAACGTTGTCAAGGACAAATAGAACAACCTGATCCCGAAACAACTACTATCCAATATACAACTTATAAGCCAACAATCAATGAAAGTACCACAATGGGTTATGAAAAACCTACAACTACAGCATATGAGAAGCCCTCAACATCATATGAAACTTCCACAACTGTTACAGATAACCCAATAAAGCCAACTACAACAACAAACTATAGCACTACTTTGGGACCATCATCAACAACACCAATTCCCAATATTACTCCAGGGAATAAGTGCACTGGAGAAGGTTTTATGGCCGATCCAGACAATTGCCGAAAATTTTATCGTTGTGAAAAAACTAGCAATGGCTATTCCAAACATGAGTTTATGTGCGCCAAAGGCACTGGATGGCATGAGATGAAACAAACTTGCGATCATAAAGACAATATTGAGCGTTGTCAAGGGCAAACGGATGAGCCCGAAACTACTACTATGGAGTATACAACAAACAAACCGGCAGATAACGAGACCACTACAAATAACTATGAAAAACCTTTAACTACATCTGCCTCAACAGGTACTACATCCTCCTATGAAACAACAACTGCGTCGTCTACTGAAAAGCCAACTAGTACAGAAGCAAACACCCCTACTCACTCCACAACAACTACACCCATAAATAACTTACCAGCTGGCAAAGAGTGTAAAGGGGAAGGTTTTATGGCCGACCCTGATAATTGTCGAAAGTTTTTCAGGTGTGAAAAGAGTGGAAATAGCTATATAAAACACGAGTTTATGTGTGCTAGAGGCACTGCTTGGAATGAAGAAAATCAAACCTGTGACCACAGAGACAATATTGTGCGCTGTCAAGGGCAGACTGAAGAACCCGAGATTGAAACAACAACTATGGAATATACTACCAATATAGCTATAACGATTTCTACCACAACCAGCACATATGAAAAACCTACATCAACTACAGATTCCGAGAAACCAGACACTACCACCGCACAATCTGATAAACCCACAACAACCACTCCATACATGACGACTACCACGCAATCTACAACAACTGCAAGCAGCTCTAGTACAAATTACACTACGACAATGCAACCAACTTCAACCACATCTGTGCCAAACCTACCACCAGGAAAGATTTGCAATGACGAAGGATTTATGGCTGACCCCGATGACTGTCGCAAATTCTATCGCTGTGAGAAAACGGAAAACGGCTACTCTCAACATGAATTTATGTGCGGTAAAGGCACTGGCTGGAGCGAAGAGAAACAGGTGTGCGATCACAGTGATAACATCGATCGATGTCAGGGACAAACTGAAGAGCCAGAACTAGAAACAACAACAACGGAATATACCACATCCAAGCCATCTTCTTCTTCTTCTCCTTCCTCTTCAACAAGCTATGAAACAACAACAACCACAACCTCACCAAAACCATCTACGATAGCACCACAAACAACTGAATCTTCATCTAGCTCGACCGATTTTCCATCTACCACAGACTCTACAACTACAACCATGCAACCAAGTTCTACCACTCCAATACCCAATCTGCCGGCTGGAAAAAAATGTCCATCTGAAGGATTTATGGCCGATCCGGATAATTGTCGTAAATTTTATAGATGTACAATGAATGGCAACAAACTAGAACAGCACGAGTTTATGTGTGGTAAAGGTACAGGCTGGAGTGAAGACAAACAGACTTGTGATCATGCTGCAAATGTAAAGCGCTGTGAAGGACAAACAGAGGAAACGGAGGAAACAACGACATATAAGCCTACGGACAGTAGCACCACAACAACAACAACAACAAGTACAAAGCCTGTTGAATCCACAACAAGTACTACAACCGAACAATCTACAGACAAACCTATTACAAGTAAGCCAGAAATGGAAAGCTCAACAATTACGAATACACCTACAACTACAGAAACTATAAAACCCACTGATAAGCCTGGTTATGAACCTACCACTATAGAGACTTCTTCAACATCTACAACCACTGAAGAGTACGAAAGCACTACATCCTTACCCGTCAATCATAATTGCACTGCTGAGGGTTTCTTTGCAGATGTTGACGACTGTAATCGCTATTATCGTTGTGTAGATGCAGATAAAACTGGTAATTTTCAGATTTATAGTTTTCGCTGTCCCGAAGGTACTGTCTGGGATACTTCGTTAGAAACATGCAACTATGCCGATAAAGTATCGGGAAATTGTTCATCAGGTGCAACCACAACTGAATATACCCCAACGACAGAACCAACAACTGAGGACAATAAGAACAATACAACCACGGAAAATCCTGATGCTACAACAACGGAAACCCCTACAGAAATTCCTTCTACGATGGGTACTACTGATAGTCCCCAAGAGACCACAACTACAAGTCAAACTGAATCAGCAACAACGGAAGTCCCTATAGAAACGACAACTTTGACGAAACCAGAAGCCACAACAATTAATACTTCCACCAATCCTACTACCACCCGTATACCAGATACGACAACAACAAATAGTTCTGCTGATACCACAACTGTACCTACTACAACTTTAGAAATTACTACTTCTGACAAACCACCAGAAACTACAGAGGAGTCTAAGGACACAACAACAACAACAAAACCCGAAACAACAACATTGGGAACAATTTCCGGTGAAACCACAACACCACCAGCAACTACTGGCAATAATACAGCACCATGTCCACCAATTAGTGAAGGTCAAAATGTTTACATATGTCCAACAGGATTCCGCAGACATCCCAAACATTGCGACATGTTCTATCAATGTACGGAAAAAGCAGATAGTTATGATCAAACCATAGTTAGCTTTAAATGCCCAAACAATACAGTCTATCACGAAGATTTAAATAGATGTGATGCACCAAAACCAGGTCAAGAATGTAATACAAACTCTCGCACTCAGACGGCAGTATTCGAAGAGGAATATAAACAAAGCCATACGGTAATTTTAGCTTCTATGTATTTCAAATTATAAATAAAATGCATTTTTCAATTGTCATAATTCTCGTTTTTAGATTCAAATACATTCAACTGCACCACTTTGCCCCTACGAGGGGCACTTTGCTCTAAACAATGATGAATGTGGTCAACTCTTTGTTAAATGCCAATACTTAATACCAACTTTACGCTTGGAGGGACAAATCTTTAGATGTCCCAAAGGTTTCACCTACTGGTCTGTGAGTCGCCGTTGTGAACGTACACAAAAGTTGCAAAATTGTGCAACCACCAAGTACATTGTATCGTCCTCGATACCAGTGGAATGGTCAAACATAGGCAATAGACGCAGAAATTTAAAAGTTTAATTAATTAATCTTTGTTAAGGTAATATTCAATCAATTTAGTTGTTATGCCAGAGCAACTCGCCGAAGAAAGAAGCGATTACTTCATGTCTTACGGGCACAACAAACAGTGGACTAAAGCAATATTTATTTTAGATTTACATATTTATTCTTAGCATATCTAGACTTGGGATATTGGTGTTGGGTATTTTACTTCTTTCCACAAAAGAAAGGAAAAAGTAATGCGATAAATATTTTAAGTAAATTTTAACATTACAAATTGCCAATTTTAATTAAATTAGTTTATAATTACATATTGTTACCTTAGCATAGAAAAGCCCCAACTGATCATATTTCTAATGTATCGAAAAATGCAAAAAATCTCGATTTCAAAAAAATAATAATTTAGGGCCTTTCCATATTAAGGTAACGATATACATACATATGTATTTAAGTGATTTAATTGTATAATGTATACTTAGGTCAGTTTTTGAAAGGTATTTAATATTTTATGTTGTAACTTAAAAATAAATTATTTTAAATAAAATTTTAATAAAATGCCATAAAAGTTTAGTAATCAGATATACCATACACACATATTTTAAGTAATCGAATGAAAATTAAAAAACTAAATATATGTATTAATTTTAATATAAAATTTTAAAAAGCGTTTTTCTAAGAAGTGTATAAAAAAACTTCTGCCAGATTCTACATTCTACTGCAATATGAAAATAAAAACGTTTTTAATTCCACAAAGTCGATATCACTGTGTTCTAAAAAAAAGTAATGAAACTTTTTTTTTTAATATTTCAAATAAATGTTTCGAGCAACATAGAAAAAACATTTTATGATATAAACACAATCGACACGAACGGCGAATTTCGCATAGTTCGACGAACTTGCCTTCAAGAATTCGTTGCGCAAATTCGTTTTTTAACCCTCAAACTGGTTTACATTTTTAAACCCATATGTAATATACGAATATGCGTGGAAAGATGCAATAATATAATGTAAAAGTTGTGTTTTAAAGCTCAGACAAAACACGTGTATCGTTTTTGAAGTGAAAACAAAAAAAAAAATAATAAGAAAAATGTCTAAACGTGCGCGTATTGTTGTGGTTCCACCAGTTTTTGATCTCCAACGAGGAGTTCTTCTAGTCGTTGTGCCAATAATTTTACCTGACCCTGAGGCTGGGCTATGCTTTCGATGTTTTTGTGTATACATTTTTTCATTTATGTTTCCGTCTATTCATTTGTATAGTAATGAAGTACTGCTTTGTGGTGGAAGCTGTGTTCGGTATAATCGGTATATCAAGATAGACGAGCAGTATTTTCCGTTTATAGGCCGCTGTCCTTTCAAGTAGTATATTCCATCGAAGCCTGCAAAATATGGCATCAAAATTTGGTGGGCCACCGATGCTGCCACTCATTATCTACTGAGAGATGACATATATTATGGTCACCAGCCTGGTCAACCGATGGCCACTAATATTGGCGCTAATGTAGTGCAAGAACTCGTCAAACCATATTGGGGCTTTGATCGAGACATTGCTATGGATAACTTTTTCACCGGATTGGATTTGACTCATCAATTGGTTGACAAAAAGTTTAGTGTCGTTGGCACGATTCACAAAAACAAGCGATGTATCGTTGGCCTCATGTTCGGAATATGATGCTGGCCATGCTGGACATCAGGAGCCTTCCATCGGATCAGCCACAGGCACAATTGATAGCGAATAAAAAAACATCGGGCATCAAACGAAAGTGCGTCTTCTGCGCAATTTAGAAAAGGTAACGCCCCACCTAAAAGTGTTGCTCTCTTTGCGGTGCCCGGATTGTCAATAATTATTTCTATTTTTTCTCTAATTATGCATAATTCTGATTTCTTTTTAATTTAATTTTGAATAAAACTTGAATCTTCTTTAAAAAAAAAACACTTGTGCTCTTAATATTTCATTTTTTATATTTATATTAAAATTATATTATATATAATTTTAATTATATTAAAATTATACAAATGTAAACCAGTCAGTCGTTCAGCAGGTAGTTTTGAAAAAGTGCAAAAATGAGGAACAGCAAAATGTTCCACCACTTCTATATTCTTGTATTTGATTTAGAAGTGAATTTGTAGTTCTCTTATGAAGTTTAAAGAATTTCATGCAATTCTAAATAAAAACAAACCGTTCCAAAGTCGGAAAGTTTACATTTGCAAACTGTCAGCTGTTTGAGGGTTAAAGCACAATTAAATTTGACGACCCAGCAGTTCTACTCAAAATCTCGTGTCTTGCCATAGATATTTTTGTATCCCATGGATACCAAATTATCCAAATACTCACTGCGGCAAAAATTACTTGCATATATACCTATTCACACCAAAAAAAAAATATGATTATGTACTTGCAATAAAATTAAATGCAAAAATCTATATCAAGTCTTGAACTTGATTAAAGGTCGAATAAATCACATATCGCGAAAATGTTGAAAATTCGCAATTTTGGAAACAAGCACCAAACTAAAATTGATTAAACTCGCTAAAACTGTAAGGTAAATCATTAACTCGGGAGACAGTGCAAAACATTATGATAATTCGCTTAAGCTTGCAAAAATTTCAATTCTAAGTCCCTAAATAAAAAGAAATAAAGAAAGCCAAAAACATTGCAAAAATTAAAAATAAATAAATTAAGCTAAAAACGTCGCAAAATAAAAACAGAAATTTTCGAAAAATTTCAAAATTTTATACCAGCCATAATTTTTATTAAAAATCGCTAAAACTCTAAAGAATGCTAAAAATTCGGTAAAACAAAAACGCGAAAATTCGCAAAAACTTAATAACAGCGGCTTAATAGCAAAGTCTAATATTGTTTAAAATTCGCGAAAACTGCTATGAAGCAGAACACTTGCAGAAACTCGCTTTCATTGCGAACAATACGAAAATTCGCGAGAAATTGCAAAATCGCAAACAAGCCTTAAAATTCATTAGAAATCGCCAAAACTGTTAAAAATAAAATAAACTCGAAAAAAACGCGAAAAGTCGCAATTTCGTGAAAAAATCGCAAGTTCGCTAAAAATTTATAAACGCATTGAAGAAATCACTTACAGAACCCTTTACCTAATCGCCGATTTTTTTCCACATATTTTAGGAATGCCACCACCTCTTATTCCGGGTTTTTGTTTTTGACCCTTTAAAACACAAATAAAATAAACGATAAAAAAGAATTTATATAAAAATTTTACGAGTATTTATTTGCTTACATTTTCGCATTTTTGCAATAAATAGTTAGAAAAGGTGTGTTTCTTTACTCTACATTTGCACGAAAAGCGTTCCCGTACTCGAAAATTGGGTAAATGAGAGAGGTTTTGTGCAGGGTTGTCAGTTTTTTTCCGACCTATTTCGCCAAATTGATTTTAAAAATCACCAAAAGTCGCCAAAAATCTGTTTTATGTAGTTTCCCTTAGTAAATATTTGATAATAAATTTGTTTTGATATAACAGCTTTTTAACAGAAATTTTTATAAAATGATCGTGTCAAAATTTATCAGATAATCGGCAAAATTAGAAATAAAACCGCCAAAAATTGATTCTTGTAAATTTTTCTCATCCAAATACAAAATTCATTAATAACTATAATTAATATAGGAAAATTATCAAAATCAAATTGTTTTAACTTCTTGCAGACGAGTTTTGGTAGGATTTATTTTTGAAACTACTCCTTCAACAAACTAATTTTCCTGAATTAGAAAAAGTTTGAAGTTCAATTTTGATTAAAAAAAAAAAATAGCCATTATAATCGCCAACATATTTATTTATATCCAGAAAAATCGTCAACAAATTTATTTATCGCCAGAAAAATCGCCATGTCGCCAAACCAAAAATTTGGACGCCAAACAAGTTGAAAAATCGCCACGTTCGGCGAGAAATCGCCATATGTATCTGACAGCCCTGGTTTTGTGAGAGTAATGTTCTTTTTCTTCTTGCACGAAACAGCCCGTAATTTTTCTTCGTGCTAGTTTGAGCAAACACAAAATCAAACAGCTGTTTGAAAAATAAACAATTACAAAGAAAATTTAAGAAATTTATTATTCGACATATTGTCAGAAGTTTATTTTAATTTGAAATTTATTTGCTGGTGGTTCAGCGTTGTCTATATATTTCATTGTTGCTGTAACAAATCATCAGTAGACTTCAAATTACAAAGAAAAATTACATTTGCCTAAACACTAAAAAAAATTAAAAAATTTATGAAAAATTTTTTAAAAACTAGTGGCAAACAAAGTTTTATAAGTTTTTATATGAAATTAAGATAAAACCTGAATCATGTAAGTAATTATATGCGTGTGTATGTACATAAGTATGTGTTTAGTTACATATGTGTATACGTATGTCTATGCATACATGCATGGAAGTTTATTTTCGTGTTAAAATTTTGGTTTTTGGCGTTCCCGTACGTTTCTGCAGCGAAATTATAGTTTCCTCTCATTTTACCGAACTTTACCCAAAAAGTAAAGAAAGAAAGCTAAATACAGCACACTATACAACGTAAAATACACCGCACCTGCCAGACCAAATATTTGGTTTGGCGATTTTTATGGCTATTTTTCAACAAAATTTAAATTCAAAATTTTTATAATTCAGAAAATAAATCCTTTCAAACATCGTCCGCAAGATATATATTAAGAAAGTTTAATTTTGATGATTTTTCTTATATTAATTACAATAATTAATGCGTTTTGAATTTGGATGAGAATAATTTACAAGAAATAGTTTTTGGCGATTCTCTGTTAAATCTTTATAATTATTATAAATTATTTTATAAAAATTTATATTAAAAAAGGTGTTAAGCCTACAGTACACGGCATCTAAAAAGCCACATGTGTATGTGGCGATGACGTCACGAGAATTTTCAGCATGTTCGTTGCATTTTTTTTTTTATATTACAAGTAGTGGCTACATGCCGTAAAATTTTTATAGTAAACTTCTACACACTGAACCAAAGTAAATTTGCATAATATGGTGTTGCACAAATATGGACGGGGTAACTAGACCATATGCCCAAGATGGTATTAACAGTATTTTAAAAGGTTTTGTGACTGACTGTACACGACCTATGCCTTCAAATAGGAAGTAGCAACGTGGTTGTTAAAGAAATTCCACAAAGATTATACGGTTATCCGTGGCAGATCAGTCACCCAGTGCAAGCGAGACGAAAAACTCTCGAAGGCCAAACAACATGCACAAGCCTGACCACACTTAAGAAATAATTACGATGACGCGAGAGATGTTCCTCAACCCAGAGCTGCTTTACGACTGATGATACAATAATATAAAGCATGATACAATTATAACAGGTACATGCACAAGCCCAGCCTGTTAATGTATACAATGCAAATAGTTGTCAAACTTTGTTTACAAGCTGCGAAAATGTTAGTGTATGTGTGTGAATAAAATGATTACAGTGTTGCCAATGAATTTACACATCGCTGTGTCTCCAATTACACATCGAAGAAAATTACACTACACATCTTTTGTGTAGGTTAAAATTAAAACAAAAATAAATAAAAATAGAACCCAAAGTAGAATTACACACAGATTATACAAGAATTTAATTACATGGCCTACACATGTGAGTAGAAATTACACACTGTCTAACTACACAAAGATTGGCAACACTGAATAACTATAATCATGCAGGAATGCCGCGTCTGCAATTGTACTTTAGTTACCCTGTAATTGTTATTTTTAAAGACAAAAGGCATCTGTTTCTGACAATTATTCGTTTGTTTCTACAGGGTGTGCCAAAAGAAACCAAGGGGTGTAAAAGTTTAATAACTTTTTTGTTTATTAACTTTTTTTTATTTTTTCTTTCAGATTATATAATATACAAAATGGAAATTTTTTACACTAAGTATGAAAAATGATGTCTCTTAAATGACCACCGTTTTCAGCTTCGCACTGATGGGCTCTTTTTAGAGCATTTTCCATAACATCTTTCAAAACTTGTGGCTGTAGCGTTCGAATTTCTGCAACAATGTTTGCCTTGAGTTCAAGGATTGTCTCTGGCTTGTTCACATACACTCGCTCCTTCAAAAAACCCCAAAGAAAATAGTCGGGTGCTGTCAAATCTGGTGATCGCGCTGGCCAAATAATTTCCGAATTTCGAGAAATTATTCGCTCTCCAAAAATTTGACTTAAAAGTGCCATTGTGTCTCGGGAAGTATGGGCAGTGGCTCCGTCCTGCTGAAACCACATACCAGGTCTGTTTTCAAGAGCAGGACGTAAAAAATTTTCTATCATAAACCGATACCGCTCTCCATTTACGGTTACAGCACTTCCATCTTCATTCTCGAAGAAGTAGGGCCCAATGACATTTTCAGATGTGATCCCACACCATACTGTACACCTGATGGGGTGCAATTGGCGTTGATGAATGGCTCTTGGATTTTGAGAACCCCAGAACCTACAGTTCAGCTTATTAACAAAGCCAAATCAAATTTTCAATAAAGTTGATTTCATTTCTGGCCAACTCTTGAAATTTAACTGCAAAATTTAGACGTTGCCGATGATCTGCGGGTTTTAATTCTTGTACCAATTGCACCTTATATGGGTATAACTGTAAATATTTTCCGCAGTGCGACTTAAACGTGGTCTACCGGTTCGAGGCAAATCTCTTACGCTGCCATGTTGGTGATGACGATTAACTAAGCAACGAATCATCGCTTCAGAGGGCGAAATTCTGACGTTAAAATGTCGACGATATGCTCTTTGCGTTAAAATAATTGATCTCTGGTTTAAATAATAAAATTCTATTGTTCTGGTTCTCTGTTCAGTTGTGAACCTCTCCATTATAAATTCTCCAAGTGTTGTCTATATAATCTGAAAGAAAACATAAAAAAAAATAATAAACAAAAAAGTTATTAAACTTTTACACCCCTTGGTTTCTTTTGGCCCACCCTGTACCAACAAAATGATGTGTTTTTTGGTGTTGTAATTTTGTTGTAGTCGTGCATGTACCTAGTCGCCATATTAACCTTCTAGCATTAAACACATTCACCACAGCAGGCTACACGAACACACGACTTCAAATGCCGCTAGCAGCATTTGCCGCCTCGTAGCCGGCTACTTAATTATTTTGGAGACGGCAGCAGCACCATCTGCAGCTGATATTCAAGTACAAATACATTGTTCAGTATTGCCACTTTTATATATTTTGCATTTTATAAAAGTTAATTGCTCTTTTAAAATGTACTTATTTCGCTTAAAAGTACAAAAATGAATCAATTTCTTTTTTACATCAATTTTTGGATATTGTTTTTGTTAAATAATATGAAATAATTGTACAAAATCATTCATTCAACATTTTGTATTATACTGGCAATACTGAATTTTCTCATTGTAGCCAACAAAATAGAAATTAGTTTAATTGGACTACAACGACAAATTCAGCATAGACAACAACCTGCCGCCATGTTGCCTTGCTGTCTTCAAAAGAATTATTCTCATATAAACATGTGTATTCTATCCTTGACATTTGGTAGTCGGTAGCTTGCTGTGGTGAATGTGTTTAATGCTTCATGCTTAAAATATAAAAATTGTCATTTGTTATAATTTTGTCATTTGTCACAAAGTTAAGAACAAGGGGGTATAAGTAAAATAATTATGGCGCATAATTATAGTCATAAACAAAGTATGCTTACTATGAGTATGAGCCTATATTTTTCCGCGAGTAACATTTTACATTTGTGTCGTGTTGAAAAAAAAAGGATTAATTTATTTATATGACCAAGTGTATAAGTTATAAGTTTTAATTTAAAAATAATTAATTTTAAAATAAAAATGCTTCATAATTGCTTTGAGAATATTTCATTCTTAACTCATAAACATAACACTTTAATTTGAGTATGTTTTAGAGCTGCAAAACTATCGATGGTACTATCGATAGTATCGATAGTTTTATTTTAAGTGGACTATCGATATATTTTTTTCGATAGCGATACTATCGACAAAAACACTCTACTAAAAGAGAAAAAATCAAAATCAATAAAAACGGAATGATGGCGACTGTGTAATAAAAAATGCAACATTCAAATTTCGCCGCCTGGTTTGGTAATGGTTATCATTACATATATAAATGTGAAAACAAATTAATTAGTTTTGATTTGTTTCAACATAAGATGTCAGTTTTTATCTACTAGATGCAAATTGCATAAAAATACAATTATTATGTACCAACGGCTTTGATACATGAAGAAACTTGACGGCGGCTAAATTTGACGACTACTGGACTGTCTCCGCTCTTTACTTTTAAATAAAAGGCGACGCTAAATAAAGGGTGTCCGAACAAGAACGCAAGATTTAAATTTTAAATAAAACACAGATATTAAAAAAAAAATCGTGAAACTTTATTATATCGTAAAGTAGACAAAATGAGGTTATGTGTGGAACAACAAATCGGGCAGATGGCCGCCGCGGCTTTGCTGGCACACACGAGATTTTTTAATGAAATTTTCAATGGTCATTTTGCATAAATGCTGCGCCTGGTCGAAGGCGCGTTGTTGTCTTTACATCACTAACAGATCCAGTTTCGGCAATTTTATCCATTAATCTCTTTACAGTTGACTCTTTTGGAGCATTATTGTGACCCCAAATTTATCGCAAATTTGCGAACTGTAGCCGCAAAACTTTCACCATTTTGGTAAAACAATTTCACAATGAGAATGCGGTGTTCATTAGTGTAGCGCTCCATTTTTACTAACCTCGTACCTTCTACTAGCAAACAATAACAATTGTTCAAATGTCAAACAATGACACTTCGAATGGCGCTAAATTTAAATCTTGCGTTCTTGTTGGGACACCCTTTAGTGTGCTTATCCTTCTGTTAAACAAATACTTTTTAGCTAACTGCAATAGCTTAAGTACCCTACAAGAACACTACCAGTCAATTGACTGCTCATTTGATCGGAAGTCATGCAGGATATATTCATCAATGCGTAGAACAAAGTTTCTATCACATTGTTAAAGGCAAAATGAAAAATGTGATTTAAACTTTTGTGTACGTGTGATGTTGCATCTCTTTCTAACCAATGAATATAACATATAGTTGCACTGCTCACTCACTCCAGTGCTTTTTATTAATCAATGATAGCATAAATATTACTCAAGTTTGACTGTTCATAATTGAATACTATATCCCCCACAATTGAGAAATCATACTCGATTGATACACTGACAACAAATATACTTTTTATTTGCTTTTTTATTATAAAAAATAACTTTCAAATAAACATGTAAATAACATATTTAAAGCAAATAATACAAAAAAAAACGAAAACAAATAATTAAACCGGTATCTAGCCCTCTTCACACCTTTTCATCTCCAACGCACCTTGCTCTTGACAAATATCTGAAATATTGAAAATAAATATTAAATTAATGTGAGTTCTTTTGTTCGCTATTTTACTTATCTTTTTAACACTTTTGTAAACTTTTCACAGACAGAATGAATTGTATTACCGCCTTCTTCAACTCCCAACGCATCTTGATCTTTTCAAATATCTAAAAATTGAAAAAGAAACTAATACATACATACATATGTATATTTTTAATTAAATTGTATAAAATTTCTTCTGTTCATTATTGTTTTTATCTTACCTTTTTCACAAACACCATAATTTTTTTACCACTTTTATATTTAAATTTTAATTTTGCAAACCGAACGAACTATAAATTATTTTCAATAAAATTCAATATTTTAAAAATTTTGACATATATACATTAGACGTTTCACTCTAGCATATATGTTAGAGTAGAGCAACTATAATAACTGTTGAATTGAATGTAAAATTGTTGAAAATGTGTTAGTAAAAAAATGTTGTTTGTGTTAGTTTCAGTCATTCATTTCTTGTAGGGTAATGATGAAAGATTTTTTTTCATTTTATTCCTTTTTAATTTATTTTTTATTGATCCATCTATCTATCTGTTTGCTTTTTCGTTTATTTTTTTATAGAACTGTGTATATATGTTTGTTGAATGTGTGTATTAAAAACATTGGAACTAAAAGTTTTTAAAAAATCAACTTTCTTTTTACTTTATGGAATGATTAAAAAATTCAAGATTTTATATTAGAAAAATACACAATTGATAAGTTTTAGCCCTTGTAGACACAGAAACTTTACTTTGCAAAGCCTTAATTCAGCAAGTAGAAAGACAGAAAGAGATAGTATTTATCACTCTCTCTTTCACACAGCTGAATTAAGACTTTGCAAAGTAAACTTTTCGTATGTAAAAGGGGTGCTTCTAAGAATCAAAAACTATCGATAGTATCGTTGGCATCAAAAAATACTATCGAATGGTGCCACTGTCGATAGTTTTGCAGCTCTAGTATGTTTAACTTTATATCAAGGTTGTTGTTTTTTTAACACAAAAGAAAAATATTTTTGATTTCGAAATAGTTTTAATTTTTAAAACAAGAATGAACATTTTTAACAATAAGTTTGTAGCAATACTATACAAACCGTTAAAATTTTAAACAACTTAATTGTATTTAGTACACCCTGTTTAGAACAAATATGTTAACAATTTGTATTGAATGACTACAAACAGCTGAGCGTTGTGACGTCATAATTAAGCTTTGTAAACAAAACAGCAATTAAAAAACAGAAATTATTATAAAGGTAATTCTTTTAAAAGCACCTATGCGTAATTTCAAATAATAAGATGTTAAAGAGGAAATTGGAGAAGAGAGCAACAATTAAGTTGGCTGGCTATAATAATGCAGAACAGGATACAAGCAGTTCAATTTTAAAAACTTCACATTTATTTACCACGTCCTTGTGGCAAAGTGTTCTTAACTGCGAATGTGAGTTAAATATAAAATTAAGTTTTTTAAAGCCACATTATCAAATAACTCATATTTACAATCCCCTGGAGTATGCTGTCCAAATACATTGTGAGTATTTGAGAAAATATCTTAAAAGTTCGAAAAAGTTATTGTTTATTGGTATGAATCCAGGACACGATGGTATGGGACAGACTGGGGTAAGTTCAAATTTAAGTATACACACGAATAGAAATTTGTCAGTTTTTTAACCCCAATAATTGTAATGCAGATACACAAAACAGCTAAATATTATTCATTGTATTATTACAAAAAAAAATTAATTAAAATAATTTTAAATTAAAAATTTTGGTTCACAAAACGTTTAACAAACAAATTTCAATGCAAAATATGTTTTGTAAACGAAAATGATACCTATTAGGGAATAATTTAAAAAGTGAAAAACATAAAATCGATTTTTTATTTCAATGTTAAATTACTCCGATCTAAAAAAAATGGTCTCAAGCCCAAAATGAACAATTAATTACTCCTAACAAATACCTAGTTTCTTTTCAATTTGAATTAAAATTTTTTTGAGATGGAATAATTGAATCCACATTAAAAATCAAAATTGTATCCAATAATAATAACAAAAATTAAAAATTTTAAAAACCCCCGACTTTTTTCAGAAAAGATGTTATATCTTCTAAACGGCTGGACCGATTTTTTTCAAACATAGCTAAGAACCCTCTCGATCAAGTCATCTTTCAAACAGAAAAAACTAAATGAAAATCGGTCCAGCCGTTTGGCCTGTACGTGGACACAGACAGATACACAGACACACACTACAAACTTATAACACCCCTTTTTTAGTCGGGGGTTAAAAATAGAAACAATAAACCATAAAAAACTAGTTTCCGGAAGTCGAAAATAATCTTTATGCCTTGGATTGCTTGCGCAAATAGTGTCTTTTGAATAATTCGTCTCAAGTCACAATTAGTTTAATTGGCATTGTAAAGTAAAAATTAAGTAGCAATATACGCGATATATACAAAAATGAACTTCGAAAACAATGTAACACCAACATTTTGGAGCCAATTCTATAGCTTAGAAGTAGAGTTAAATGAAAAGCTTAGAAATCTTGAGAGAAACCCCGTAGTTACCCACGTTTATAACCCCATCGAATATGCGGTAGATATCCATTGTAGTTTTTTAAACAAATACCTTAACGGACGAAAAAAATTACTATTTATTGGTATGAATCCCGGACCTTGCGGTATGGTACAAACGGGTGTAAGTAATTTTCCATATAGTTTACTAAGTGACTAATAATCTGACTAATCAATTACTTAATAACTTAAACGATTAAAACAGTAAGTTATGAAGAAATATTTTTTTCCTAGTTTTTGTAACGAAATCAAGAAGTGATAAATAAGCATATATTTTTCTCTGTTTTCAGGTACCCTTTGGCAACATTTCAACCGTAAAAACTATAATGGGTATTCATGGAGAAGTCGATAAACCTGCAATACTTCATCCTAAAAGACCCATCAAGGGTTTAGAAAGTACGCGTGAGGAGCCAAGTGGTAAACGTTTGTGGACTTTGTTTCAAAGATTATCAAACGAGTCGCTTGAAACATTTTTTAAACAATGCTTCGTTCATAACTTTTGCCCACTTGCTTTTTTTAATAATAATGGTAATAATATTACGCCAAGTGAATTGAAAGGTCCCTACAAGCAACAAATTCGAGACGTATGCTTAGCAACCACGGAAGAAATTCTAAACCTTATACAGCCAGAAATTATTGTAGCTGTTGGAAATTATGTTTATGACACCCTTAAGAAATCGGAATATTGTAAAAATAAACGCCTGCTACTATTGGCCCATCCGAGTCCGAGATCTTTAAACAACAATAACTGGCCAGAGAAAGCCGAACAATTTCTGATCAAAGAAGATTTGATAAAGTATTTAAGGAATGAAACAACAAGTTGAGAAAGTATGTTATGGAACTATGAGCTGGTCTTAAATTTACCATAATTTTTAATAATATTTGCTTGCTCACTGCTGTCGAAAGAATACTACATGCTTTCGACAATTTATATTGAAAATAAAAACTAATTGTCGCATTTTATTGTTGCTTTCAATATAAATTGTCGTAAATTGTCGTAAATAATATTCTTATTTTGTACTTTTTATATTAAAACAAATGAACTCTGAACTCTATATGTAAAAAACAATATAAAAAATGTCTTTAAATACAGATATGAAGTTAAATATTTTCATGCTTTTAAATTGTTGCAATTAAGTTTAATATTTCGCTCACTTACTCAAACAACGTCATAACTCAAAAAAATATAGTTTGCGAGAAAACGAGTTTAAACTTTAAAGTTTCTAATTTACACACACACAACTTAATGGAAAAAGAAATTTTTTTTATTCCTTAAAAAATAACAGTTATTTCTTGATTTTTATTTATTCCTCACAAAATATATGTAATTTTTTTACTTTTATTTATTCCTCACGAATTAACAGTTACTTTTTGATTATTATTTTTGCTTAATTTTTAAATTGTAGAAACCGTATTTTTTGCGTTAAAATTAATGTTAATCAATTTAAAATATAATTTATCGCCAGAGTCTGTGAAAAACTCTTATATGTTAAATTAAATTAACTTTCGTATATTTTATTCAGTTTAAAAATTTAAATTATTTTGAGCAAAAAAATAAAATCAACAAGTAAATGAGGAATAAATAAAACTCAAGAAATAACTTATTTTCTGAGGAATAAATAAAAGTCAAGAAATAACTTATAAGAAGATTTAGGAGTTTTTGTTTTTTGAGTTCTTGTTTTTGAATTCCTCAAATTATTTTCTTCAAAAATGATTGTTGTCTTTGATAATAAAAAATAAAAATATTATTACCATGTTTTTAAAATATAAAAATTAATGCCCTAATTCTGTTCGACGATTGTGCCGTCTTGTCTATGGACGGAAAAAAGCCGCAGTTGTGATTCTTTAAAATAATTATTAGTAATAGTCTCTGCTAGAAGGTGCGTGTATTTGCTTTATGATTTTATTCCAAACATTATATCCAACACATATTTTTTCATATATTTTTCAAAATATTGTATAATACTTTCATTTAATTTTTATATTTTAAAAACATGGCAATAATATTTTTATTATTCATTATCAAAGACAACAATCATTTTTGAAGAAAATAATTTAGAGAATTCAAAAACAAGAACTCAAAAGTATTTTCAAACAAAAACGTCCTAAATCTTCTTACTGAATTAGGGCATAAATGAAAGTAGTACACAATATTTTGAAAAATATATGAGAAAATATGTGTTGGATATAATGTTTGGAATAAAATCATAAAGCAAATACACGCACCTTCTAGCAGAGACTATTACTAATAATTGTTTTAAAGAATCACAACTGCGGTTTTTTTCGTCCATAGACAAGACGGCACAATCGTCGAAGAAGATTTAGGACGTTTTTGTTTGAAAATACTTTTGAGTTCTTGTTTTTGAATTCCTCAAAATTATTTTCTTCAAAAATGATTGTTGTCTGCGGCTTTTTTCCGTCCATAGACAAGACGGCACAATCGTCGAACAGAATTAGGGCATTATTTTCTGAGGAATAAAAAGTAATCGATACAGTTGAGTTTTTTGATAAAGATTAAAAAAATAAAATTCATTGCATCTATAAGTAGTACATGTAACATGGAGTATCTTGGTATATTCTCTGTGCACGTAGCACTTCATTAGTGTGATTTTTTCAGTTTAAATTTGGAAATTAATCGTTATTTGCGAGCCCTGATAAAAATAAGCATATCCTTGAAGATGCTACAAAATCCTAACGGATCGTCAAATAAGTACAATAAAAATTAAATTAAACAAGTAAGAGTGCTATATTCGCCTGTGCCGAATCTTATATACCCTTTACCAAAGTGCGTTTACGTAGTATAGAGATACATACACACAAGCACATAGTTACTTCTATGTACAAAGAAAAAAATAATCATTTTCAAACCCTAGAATCATAATTTTAGATTTTTCTGATTACTTATACCAATCTAGTAGTTCTTAAAAAAATATAGAAAGTGTGTGAAGTGAAAAAAAAGGAAATTCAAAAAAAAATTTTATTTAGTTACTTTAATGTCCAGAAAAAAATTATAGTTTCCAGCTCTGGAGCTGTGGTTATTATTTTTATAATTTTCTATACCAAACTTGTCTTTCCAAAAGGTAAAATGTATATAATTTATAAAGGAAAAGATAAAAATTAATTAGACTTAGTTACTTTTATATATCAAAAAAGTGTAAGTGTCCCAACCGTGAACTCATCCTTTTTGATTTTCTGATTTCTTGATTTTTTTGTCAAAATTTCAAACCAGTTTGTTACAAAAAAGGTTTTTTTAGTTATAGCTCTCTTGAAGCAAGGGCTCGAAATATTACGTTTACCAGCACTAACATTACATTTTAATTAAGTATACACGATGCGCCCTGTTGTTATTTGACGTTCCATGTAGTAGTTGCCAACTTAAATCAATTTTGATAATACAGAAAAAAATTTAAACGCCAAACAGCAACAATAATACTGACCGCGAGAAAGTGACGCCTAAAAAAAAGGAAAAATCTTCTAAAGCCTAGTAATATTAACTTTGTTAAAATTGATAAAAAGATGACTGAATGTATTTCCGACAAGTTTGACAAATACAAAGAGGTTTATGTCATGGAAAAGCATCGCATTGATAGTTTTGAAAAGTGGCCTTATGACGAAAACTCTGCTTGTAGTGTTAAGAAAATGGCTGAAGCTGGTTTTTACTGGACGGGAAGTAGAAATAAGGATGAGGACGATGCTGTCACTTGTTTCGTTTGTAACAAACAATTACACGGTTGGGATCCTACAGATGACCCTTGGAAAGAGCATACCAAACATGCACCGCAATGTCAATTTGTCAAATATGGGCACAAGGAAAGCGAGTTGACGGTAAGGACTTTTAATTGTATTTTATGTATGTTTTTATAAGTAAATACATGTATTTTTTTGTTTTAAAAAGATGGAAGAATTTTTAAATATTGTCTCGGCTGTACTTCGCAATAAGTTGATGAAGTCTTTGAATGCTGTAAAGACACGTTTCAATGCTTTGGCTTCTTCAGAATTGGAAAAATACTTAACAGAAAAATAAGTCGAGTCTTCATTAGTTTTAATTTATATCTTAAGTTTGTACATAGGTGTCATTTTCTATACATGAAAATATATGGCTGAAATTAACTTTCAATAAAATCTTTGGTCATTAAGATACATACATATATCATTGCAAAAATGCACTTGACTTGAAAATTGTTTTTTAAAAGAATTGTAGATGCAAAAAAAGTTTATATTACCGCCCTACATACTTAAGAACATAATTATTTCCCAAGCTGAGCATGCCAATAGAAAAACTCAGACGGCCTGATAGCCATTAGTAGAAAATATTTGACCCTTTAATATGTTTCTCAATGTACTGGACAACCTAACCTTACCATAAACAGAGTTACGACATCTAACCATCGGAGTAAAGTTGCGAACTGCAATACAAATGAAAAGTTTGGTTGAATTTTAGACGATCAGGTTGAGTTAAGATCGAAAATAGGCACATAGTGAAAAACGATTTAGACACAAAAACAATTTGAAAACGATAAAAGGAGTGATATGTTTTCTATAGTCGTTTTGTCAATAATTTTAAAACTTGTTTTTAACAGTTTTTCCAAACATTTTCGATAAATTTCTGTTCACAGTCCTATTATATGGTTTATATTTTATCATCTAGTGTGCTTTTTAGAAGTCATTAGTTTAAGATAAGCTCAAAAATGATACTAAAAATCTATCGGCATTCATCACACCTTTTTAAAACGACTGTTTTGAAAGCGATCATTTTCCATCACATACCTGGGTATAATGTTATAACAAATATCCAAAGCAGAACTTTACTTGGACGTTTTATTTGTGGAAAAAAAGCTGCGTTATTGCAATATCTGCACAGATTAAATTACTCGCAATTATTAATGGTTGCGTCATGTAATTGTATCGCTCATATGTAGTTATTTTGTGTAACCTTCTTTTGATAAGCCAGCGATATGTATTTGTTATTTGACTTTCGAAAGTTTCGGCATTCACTCGCACTGAAACTAATTGATTAGCCTCAGCTAATTGTATAGTTCGCTTTTTTGTGGAATTTCGTTGTTACCCACAATGCTATGAAATAGATCATTTATAGTCACTAACAAAAATAGTTAAAAAGTGCTGTTAATAAGATTCTATTATGAGCATATTGTCTAAGTCACGACGCCCATTTTATGCAGCCAAATGTTTCAAATTTAAAACAAATTAAATTACTTTTTCTTGCAATTGAATGAAGTAAACTTGTATATAAGTTAGTGTAAAATAAGATCCTGCTTCAAATAAATTTCACTAGATCATTTGCTTAAATTAGGTCACATGGTAGATTCGCCTTGTTCTATGCATTAAACGCGAATACCTCAAATGTTTTGTTTACACTTTTGTATTTAAGTCTTGGCAACTCTTCTAGAAACACATTGAGTACAAAACGTATCTGCCTTGATGTTATATAAATTCAATTAACAACACCAAAATTTATTTATTTGATAAACGATTCATTCAATAACGTCGCTAAAAGAATAATGACTAGTGAACGTTTTATGGAGGAAGCTTTTACTGAAGCTAGTTTGGCCCTTTCCTGCGGAGAAGTACCTGTGGGCTGTGTTTTTGTTTACAACAGTAACATCATAGCCCGTGGTGGCAATCAAGTCAATGCTACCAAAAACGCAACGAGACATGCGGAATATGTTTGCATCGATCAGGTTTTAAAATACTGCTCCACAAATAATTTAGAACATACCAACGTTTTCCCAAACATATCAGTGATTGTGACAGTGGAGCCGTGTATAATGTGTTCAGCAGCACTACATGATCTTAAAGTTAAAGAAATTGTTTATGGTTGCGCTAACGATCGTTTTGGTGGAAAGACTGTAGTCGATGTTCCGCAAGTTGTGGGTAATAGATTAGATATCAAAGGTGGCTTAAGAGCTTGCGAGGCTATGGAATTGCTTAAAGATTTTTATAAAGGAGAAAATCCTTCAGCGCCAGTAACGAAAAATAAACGGTGATTTACTTAAATTTTTTTGGACACCACATTTGAAAGTATTTGTTATGCAGCTCCAACAATTTGATTTTGAAAGAACTAGCCATATTTGCTTTTTTAACCAACTTCTAAAATGGAGGAGGTTATATTTTGGGCATGTATGTGTGTATGTATATTTTTATACAATTGCATTGGATAAAGCACAATGAGGAATATTTAGTATATACAACTTTTGTCCGTTAAACACCAGATAACCAATGTTCTGATGTACACGGGCATAATTATGCTGGCATAACATTATTTTATTTATTTAGTTTTAGCAAGACAAGGTGATGAAAGACATGCTAATGGGAGGATGTGTGCTTTTCCTCAAAATTAGTGTGGCCGAAGTTGTAGGTACAGAAGCAAAAGCCGCCCTGTATTACGCTTCTCAATATATCTATGCACGTACATATGTACATATATGACAATTTATGAATTCTAAGTTCTTTACATTATTCACATGTAATATTCATAAGTAATAATTAGAAAATATTGTTAGTAGTTACAATATTAATATATGTACAAATATATGTATATATACATATTTATGTACATACATGTGTATAAATATCTTCATGTGAGAACTTAAGTGTCCAATATCCAATAGTTTATAATGACGTATTGGACACTTAAGTTCTCACATGACGATATGTATACATATGTACATAAATATATTATGTAAAAATGGACATTGTTACCTTTTTTTTCTTGAGGCTTCCTTTGTATGCAACACTATTACATATTTTGCAATGGGGTGCTCCACTGGCACTATGCATTTTAACACACGCGACATTTTCGATCAACAATATTTGTTGCCCGCGCGAACCGATTTTTACATTAGATTTCACAGATTTATTATGAGAAAATATGCTTTTTAGAAATTTCCAACATGGATATTGACGTTGGCTAACTTTTTCTCGAAAAACTCGATGCACAAGAACAGCCCGGTAATAAATAACAAATCACTATCGCACTAACTGATTACATTTCATCGAATTATTATTATAAAATATGATTTTTATAAATACAAATCATTTCCGACACTTACAAAATTTTTCTTCAAATGTGCAAAATTTTTCTTGAGACATACGATGTGTAAGCGAAGCGCGCAAATTTATAACTAATTGATTTTCTCTCTACTTTCTGTTATACGTATGTGGATTAAAAAGAATAGCAATGAAGTATAGAAAATACAATTTAAAAGACTGTTACAAAGGAAAGCTAAAAATGGTTGTTAAATTAGCTAAGTATTTAGAGAAAATATGGAATAAATGTGTGTACATACATACATGTAGGTATGTAGAAAACAAATGCCTATAAGAAATAAAAGTAGATTTATGCATTTGATGCATTATATTTTTTGATTCTATCTGTTAGGGAGTATTATGAGGCAAGTGAAAGTTACAGTAGATATGAAACTGACAAATTAATGATTTACTAGACGAATCTGACTAGAAGGCTGATGGAACTACAATCTCGATACGAATGTGGATGGCAACACTTTAACAAAATTTCTTAATGCATAAAAAAGGCAGTCTGCACGACATACTCCCAATAAGTAATACTTTTGGAGAGGATGATCTAATGATAGAATATAATATGTTACAAACGACACACACTAACACAACCATTACTTTGGAAAGGAGTGGTAGATACACTGTCAATGAAATGCTTTATGAGAGGTACACATCTGAAAACTAATGCACTAAGAGTGAGATGCTTTACCTGGACGAATTCATATGCAAGACTTCACATTTCATATACAAAACTATTTCACATTTTACAAAGGTGTGCTCCACGGGCATTATACATACATATCTATGTACATATGTACTTCGAAATTTCCAAAATGGAGATTTACACTGACCAACTTTTCCACGAAACACTTGACGACTAAGAAAAGTCCGGAAGTTCTAACAAATAACTATCGCACTAACTGATTACAGTTGATCGAATTGTTATGAGAAAATATGTATTCTATGTATTTATAAATACAAATCATTTCTGACACTTTTACAAAATTTTTCTTCAAATGCGCAAACTTTTTCTTGAGACACGATGTGTAAGCGAAGCGCGCAGATTTATAACTAATTGCTTTTCTCTCTAGTTTCTGATATACGTACGTGGATTAAAAAGAATGGCGATGAAGTATGGAACATGAAATTTAAAATACTGTTACAGAGGAAAGCTATAAATGGTTGTTAAATTAGCTAAGTATTTAAGGAAAATATGGAATAAATAAATGAAGGAAACAAAATTATGTATGAACATGTGCACAATATTCATATGGCCATACATATGCATGTATGTACATATGTAGATATGTATGTATGTAAGTGGATCGCACCCTCTAGTCAACTTAGAACCATATGTCTCTATGTCAATACTCTTTCTCCAGCGACAATTGCACTAGTTAAAATGTCGACAACTTTCCTTTCATGCGCGAGTAGAGATACGTTAGAGACAACCGTTCTAGTGTATATCTGGTGATATTGTCAATGAACACGTCAATAGTTTGTTTTTCTTTTTTATTATAATGTGCAATAATATTAAATAAATATATGTAGACGAGGGTCACTAAAATCTACGAGTGAATCTTCGGTTCAAATATCTCCATATTGTCGTAAAAGAACTACTTAGTCAGTAGTGCTACAGACTAGTGGTAGATTTTGAATGACAACCCTATGTTATTTGTCAATAGGAATTTACATTGGCTGGGGTACACCTAGTCAGTAGCACTATTGACAATGTCACTAGAAAATCACTATAAGTTTACTATTGACAACAAGAGAGGATATATCGATATTGTAGACTAGAGCCCCTAAAATTTACTAGTGAATATTTGGTGCCAATGTCTCCATGTGGTCCCGAAAGTACTACTAAGTCAGTAGTGCTATAGTCTAGTGGTGGATTTTCAATGACAAGCTAATGTTAAATGTCAATAGATGATACCATTGGCTGGGGTACACCTGGTCAGTAGTGCTACTGACAACGTCACTAGTAAATCACCACAATTTCACTATTCGCACTTTCTGCAGGGCAGGTACATATTTCTTATACATAAGAAACAAATGCTTATCAGAAATAAAAGCAGATTTATGCATTTGATGAAATATTTTTGTTTCTACCTGTTAGCTCTTATATTGTTGCGAGTAAAATTTACAATAGAGATGAAACTGACAAATTCATGACTTACTAAGCGAATCTGTCTCTAAGGAATGGGCGGCTGATGGTACTACAATCTTGATGGGAATTTGGATGGCAAAATATCTTAAGTCTGGTTTGCACAGAACGCGCATAAATCAATAACTAATCACTATCGCACTAATTAATTATAATTCATCGAATTATTGATTATGAGAAAACACAATTGTTATAAATACAAATAATTTCCGACACTTTTACAATTTTTTTTTTAAATGTGCAAACTTTTTCTTGAGAATACGATGCGTAAGCGAAGTGCGCTAATTTATAACTAATTGCTTTTCTCTATTTTCTGCAATGAGTGTTTATGTATGTACATGCATACATGTATTGAAAAGGATGGTGATGAAGCATGAATCAAGAAAACAAAATTGCGCATTGCGCAGGTCCGTTATTTTGTTTTCTGCTTGTGACGTAGGCATGAAATTTTGTTTTAAACAAAGTACATACATTTGTGTGTGGAATGTGGTCTCTATCTCACACACATTTTACAACAAAAACGTGTGTGTATTCTACAATGACGTAGATGCGTAGTAGAATTTTCTTTTACGGCTGAGTGCACAATCTTGTTTTCTTGATTCATGATTACAAATGTAGTGAATAAAATTATGCACAGCTGCACAGAAAACTCAACATACCCCCGACAGAAATGCATTTTAAGATAAACTTTACATTTATATCGACAAAAACTACATTGTATCATTTCTTGTAAAAAATAATTCTTTTCTCAGTTAATAATTGAAAAGGTTTGTAATCAGTCGTTCTTAGTTTGTGTGTCAAAAAGTTAAAGAAATAATATTAGATATTAGAAGTCTGATTGTTCAGCATTAAAAAAAAATTGTAAATTTCCGAACTGTTGGGCAGTAAAAGTCTAGTATTCAAACTGAAGTTATAAAAAAAACAACAGTGTTGAAACATACGAAAAACTCGATTTCAAAAATATAATGAGCTATTATATAAAAATTAATCTGTATATTTGTTTATTCGTTCCTTATATTTGGCAGCTGGTTATTTGATCGTCTCCAACTGTGATTGGCGAAAAATGGCATTTGCTTTGTGATGACATAGAGAAAGAAGTGCGCGGATAAAAAAAAATTATTTTGAATTTTATAAAAAATTATCATTGTTATTTGTTAAAACCAAATGATTAAAGCTTGAGGTCCATACCATCCGTTCTATGCATATGCGTTGTATGCGTTACTCTCCGATTTTAAATTCAAGTTACATGCAATACGTCTTATGCGCCAAGTATTTTTGTTGTTTAAACAATAATAAATATAACAGAGGTGACACTCAGTACATAAAAGCAATCGATAACTAAAATGTAAATTTTTTTCGGGAAATAACTATGTTAAAAACTGATTTTAATATATTTTATTCTTGAAAATAGTTGTAAGCTTTATTACAAAACCTTTTCCTTTTATTAAAAACTTTTTTATCAAAATCGTTGAAAATATAATACAATTTCCCATCTTTGGCTATCAAAAACAGCTGCCCTTTTTTCATGATGCATACCACGTATCTTTATTTGGAAAAATTAAGTGAGCTCTCACTTTTTGGAGTGACTGTACATGTGTATATATTTGGTAATTTATGAAAAAGAAGAAGGAGGGAAGAAATATAAATTCGTTTTCTGCTAGCTGTTATGACTAAATATGAAGTTGCCAGAAAGGAGCGATATGTTGTCGTTTAGGAACATGAAGTCAAAAGAAAAGTGGAAAAGGAAACTTAAATACAATCAAACCGGAAAATTCAAAGGTGTGGTTGTGAAATTAGATAAGCAATTAAATTAAAATTTAGTCCCAATTTCCACGAGGCAATTTTACTTGCGCAAGTCTTGAATTTGACGAACAAAGAAGTGAGGAGTGTAAAAACCAGCAGAATTGCCGTACAGACTTGCCTGTACATGGCAATTCTGTTTTTGCTATCATTCGCTCTATATCAAATTTGACATTCCTTTTCATTTGTTTATTTTCTGTTCTGGTTTTTCGTCTGTAAAATTCATTGTGGCTCGAAATGTTTGTTTTGTGAGACTATTAATAACAATTGTTAATTTGCTTCAAATAAAAAGAAATAAAATGGTCAAGTAAACTTGCTCTATCCGTGTGAAGCCAGTGTTGCCAGAATTTCTAAGCATAAAATCTGCAAAATTTAACAATTTTTAACGAATAAATCTTCAAAATCTGCATTTTATTTTTAAAATTTTCAAAAAATCTTCAAAGAAATTTTTAAAACATTTTTATATTTTATTTAAAAAAATGTATATAAATATGGATGTACATTTGTAATATAAATATTTTTTCATTAACCCATATTTATAAAATATAAAACCGGCCTAAAATGTATTTTATTTAAAGTTTTTGGGAAAAATGTTCTTAAAATAACTTTCAAGCACATTTTATTTTTTTATGAATATAAACCTTTAATGTATGAAAAATTTACATTTCGTTTCTGCTTAAGAAACTCATCAGCAGACTTCAACGAAAAAATGTTTGAAATAAGGTAAAAAACTTCAAACGTTTATAGAACGACTATCAATATGTTATTAATAATTACGTACACAACCATAATAGGTAATATTCATAAAAATTATTTTGGGTTACAAAACAAATTTCCATGCAAAGTTTATTTGTAAACCTTTTGTAAACCAAAACTATTTTTTATGAATATGGCAGAATAAGCCTAAAATCTTCAAGCAAAAATCTTTACAAGTTACCTTTTTACAATTAATTGCCACATTGGTTGAAGTCTACTAATGAGTTTGGCTTTTCACACGCAAAATTTACTTTGCAAAGTCTTGAGTTTGTTGAAGAAAAAAGATTATAGAATAATACGTTTTTTCTCTTCTGTCCAACAAACTCAAGACTTTGTAAAGTAAACTTTGCGTGTGAAAACCCATCTTTCTTCAGGAGAATCGAAATGCTTTTAACCAACAAACAAATAAAAATTCTTTATAGATACATATATGCGCAAATAATATAAAATGAATGAGAAAAGAAATCGGATATATAAAAAATTACACAAAAAATCATTTAATTTGTTTCATAAATATCCAAAGGACTTCGAAGCTTTGTTTTATCCAAGTTCACTTAACTGAAAATTATTTCGACATTTGCAAAGGAATGTGGTAAAAACATTACATTTTGAATAAATTTAGGGCTGCAAAATCGTAATTAGAATAAGTTTGTTTTATATCAGATCAAGAAGTAGTAGCAGAATTCGGAAAAATGAAAAAACTTCACTATAATTGGAGTTGAAAAATCTGCGTTTTTAGGCCAAAAATCTTCAAATCTGCATTTCGTGTTTTTGGAGGGGAAAAATCTGCAAAATCCAGATAAATCTGCATTTCTGGCAACCGTGTGTGAAGCACAACAACGACGAATAAATAACAGCTCTTATAATTGGTAATGTTAGTTATTGTTTGTGCAAAGAGAGAGAAAATTGTTTTTTCGTCGTTCGTAGGCGTAAAGGCTCAGTTAAGGCTCAGTTAGCCGACTGTAATGTAATGTAACTGCAACAGTAAGAAACAGCTGATCGATTTTGTTATATGAAAAGTAATGAAAATGGTTATAGAGATGTAATGTAATGTAACCTACTTTTCATATAAAAATATCGATCAGGTGTTTTCTACGTTACAGTTACTTTACATTACAGTCGGCTAAAGGCTCAGTTAGCCGACTGTAATGCAAAGTAACTGCAACAGTAGGAAACAGCTGATCGATATTGTTATGTGAAAAGTAATGAAAATGGTTATAGAGATATAATGTAATGTAACCTACTTTTCATATAAAAATCTCGATCAGCTGTTTCCTACGTTGCAGTTACTTAACATTACAGTCGGCTAATTGAGCCTTAAAGGCGAAAACGTCGTTTGCGTGACGAACTCTGAGATAGATTTATTTCTATTTTTAAGGCTCAGTTAGCCGACTGTAATGTAATGTAACTGTAACGTAGAAAACAGCTGGTTGATATTTTTATATGAAAAGTATGTTACATTACATTACATCTCTATAACCATTTACATTACTTTTCACATAACAAAATCGGTCAGCAGTTTCTTACTGTTGCAGTTACATTACATTACAATCGGCTAACTGAGCCTTAAAAATAGAAATAAATCTATCTCAGAGTTCGTCACGCACACGACGTTTTCGTTTGTTGTGTTCATTTTTATATGCACAAATGTGTTTTATTTCGCATGTGTTCCCTGCAGCGTTACCAAATATATATTTTAAAAAACTTCTTATATTTGAAAAAAAAAACTTTTTTTCAAAAAAAAAAATTTGTTTCTACAAAAGTTTCAAAATTTTAAAAGAAAACATAAAAATTCATTTAGAAGTCATTTATTTTTATTTTGTATCAAAAATGTAACATACAATAAAAAAACATAAAATTAAATTCAAATTTAGATATAGAGATCGTTAAAAAATATGACATACATTAATAAATATATTATTAATATGTCCCTATTTACACTATGCAAGTCTTATTGCTAAGCTGATTAGTTTATTAGGAGAGAGAGACGGGGGGAAAAGAAACGTTGCTGTTCCCCTCGTCTCTCTCTCCCTGAAACTAATCAGCTTAGCAATAAGACTTGCACAGTGTGATTTGGGACTATACATGTGTATAAAAGGGAGTAAACACAATTAGACACTGTTGCTGTAATAAGAAAGTGAGAAAAGATAAGATCATTTTATTGCATACAAACATCACTTAATATTTTCATTCAATATACTGCAAAAGTTAAATTATGTACATATTTATAAAAAACTTTACAAAACTTTATATTTTCAAAAAACTGTTTTGCATCTCAGAAAAATGCAAAAAAAGGGAAAACTTGACAAATGGTAACGCTGATTCCCTGCATTATTTTAACAGAAAACGCTAAATAGAAAAAATATGTGCGTCAGAAAAGGAAATAGTTGACATCACTTTATCTTATTTTTGTTTTTCATTGCTTTGTGTTTTCATTTCGACAGTTGGTGACAGAGAACGAAGTCGACCGGGTTTCGGCCGCGGCTAAGCCGCCGCCAATTTATTTGCAGGTATCTCAGTCGCCGCCGATCCCGGAGACTGCTTTCGGCTAAAAATTGAGCCGACTATTTTCTGACTTCATGAAATTCCACTATACACTAGTGCTAGCCAACAAGAGAAATGTATTCGTGCATGTGTATTCATATCTATAGGAAGCTGATTGAAGTTCGGTACTCTGGGGCCACTGTGTAAAAATAAGTTAAGGTGAATATAATTCGGGAGCATATCTTAAAAGAATATAAAAACCCCTTTTTCTAACATTTCAAATAAAAATTCATCGGGCATATCTGATACAATAAAGGGGCCCATACACTACAACAGCATGCATGCGCAATCAAGTGTTTGTGCCAGCGGTTTGGTCGTGTATGGGCATTTTGTGCGATTGTACGGTTTGCTGTAGCGATGTCAAGTAGAGTTTGATATTTTGCTGATGGTACCAGCTCGCTGGTGTGGTATATGGTGAAATTAGCTCAGTTGAGCAAAGTTGTCATGGAGCAAACATGCATTTAAGTAATATAATTTGTTTCAATGGTAAACGGAATCCTAGAACTTTAGTTGTACATATCTGCTAATTTTAACAACATACCAATAATAATTGCAACAAAATATGTGTCACTACTCATAACCACCCTTCCCGAAATTTTGTAAGAAATGAATACTGTACCAGCTTGCTGGTATGTTGTGTGGTTCGAGCATGAATGCTCAATCGCTTGATTGTGCGTGCATGCTGTTGTAGTGTATGGGCCGCTTAAGACAAGCCAATTTTTAGCCG